>CM024809.1:7224350-7878942 GCA_014281875.1 Nibea albiflora
TGGGGGCTGCGGGGATGGTTTCGTCAGCAAGGAAATATTGGCCAAAAACATGACTGAAATCTGTCAGCACGAAGTTCAACCTGCAAAGATGGTAAGGAAAAATGAGTGGTGGTTCAGTATTGAAGCAATAACAGAATCTATGCTTCATGAAGTAGCATTGGTGCTTAAAACATTAGATTACGGCCTGTGCATCAACATGTGTCTGTATTCATAATTTAAAATGATGTCACAAATGTAACACACAGATATGAAATTTGAATAATACCAAAACACTTAGGAGCTGTGTAATATGAATTTTAAATGCTGTCATCCAAGCCTCTTTTGTTTTGTGGCCTGACGTACTACCCATTACTTAAAAACTGAACTACAGAGCTGATTATTATTATTCTGATACAGATCCAAAGTCTACTATCTATTCCTCACTAGATCAGAGGCTAGCTCAGAGAGGATCTCTAATAAAAATGTGGGACATACACACCATCTTATATATTTTGAATCACAATCATTTAGAACATGAAATTCATACCCTCTATAGTGATGTTGCTGAACTCTCTTGATTCAGACTCACACGAGAACACAGCTTCATTCTGCCTGTAACTCCAGGTGTTGCACGAGTGACCCGACAGGTAGCTGTTCTTAGCAGACATTGCTCCCCTCTGACCAGAGCTTCCCTTACTCTTCAGTTTGTCTTTGAAGTGATGCATTCAAAATATGAAAACATGTAATAAGTGGCCAAACAGATCTTGATGTAAGATAACAACAATGACAATGGTAAATATACCTTGCTTTATACAACTCCTAACTGTCTGATGTGATCTTACTGTCTGTTACTTCTGATAACTGTCACACCGCGGTGAGGTCAAGTTGGGTTTTTGTCTTGTCTTGTCACTTCCTGTTTTATTTTGAAAGATAACTCTCCTCTCGTTTCAGGTCACTTGCCCTTCCTCATGTGTCACCGGTCTGATTGTTTCCACCTGTTCCCTATTACCTGGTGTATATATTGTCTGCGTCTCCCTGCATCTGAGTCCTCTTTTGAGTCCCGGCCTGACAATAGCTAGATATCCCTGATTATTTTGTGGAATTTTATCAAGTGCAGAAGAAAGAAGAAAGACAGCAGCCAAATGTCATTATTACAAGCAAAGAAAGATCCTATCTAAAATGTTTTCACCTCCTGTTGATGTGGCATGTTAATAAAATGCGTGTACTGTACCATGTTCAGAGTCCATAGGTCCTTTGATTGATTCATAGAGACCAGCATCACCTGCAGAGCATTGACCATCAAGTCAGTTGCATTATTCAAAGTAAACATGCAGATTTTTAGAATCAGTTTACATGCTCACCGTGGAGAAGAGTGGAGTATACTCCACCTTGAGCTGCATTGTGTTTGTCTACACAATTTATGTCAGAGCCCTGCTTGGTCCTCTCAGACTGACTTTGCCTACATGAAACAAATACATTATGTTTTGTTTATTTGCTATCATAGCTATTGCTATGTTCAAAACGAGAGAAGAGAGTGTTGAACCAACCTGATGCAGCAGGAATCTGTGGAAAAGACACATGTTGTTACACAGATTTGTAAATTTGTTTAATCTGTGTATTTGAATAATGAAATTAAACATCTAATAATCTTATGGAAGAATGTCTTACCCTTGGACGGTCTGTAGAGACACAAAAGAAGCAGAAGAATCATAGGTACGATTCCACAAACCAGCCCAGCAATCGACCACACAGGAAATGAGCTTTCGGGCCTGGATGTGAATAATAAATAACTCTTAATAAATAAATAGAAATGAAATATCATGAGGTGCTAATATTTGGCATGACCCTAGAGGGACCTCTGGTGGCCAGCACGCCCTCTAGAGTCAAGCCAAATATTAGCAATGCTATGCCTGTGCGGTTTCGCATCAAAGTGAGGGTTGGTCCAGCAGCTCTGCCTAGTAGTAGCTTCACGTGGAAGTGGAAGTGAAATCATGCTGGATTTAGAAGAAGCTGTAGCACACTCATACATTTACCCATTTCTCCAAAACACCTTCTGCCATGTTTGTTATCTCATGGTAAACATGTGTTTTTTTTGGATGGGCTCACTTTTAAAGTTAAGTTCTATTTTTGGCTTTCACAAAAAAAACACTATCTGATGGTTAGCTGTGACAGCCCACCCATAGCTGGACTGAATGTGTTCTCTGATTGTGTTAGTGATAGGTCATGTAAAGCACATCACTATGAATGTGTTGCAGAGAACTGATAAAGAAAAAGAAGTTTTGCAACCCTAAAATAAGCTGAATTTATATTTCTGTTCATATGTCAATACAATGCCTGTCTGCCTCTTAAAGTCACAAAATAGAGAGTCACAGTTGTACTTACAGAACAACCCCAGCACCCGAGCTCGCGCCATCTTCTCATCCAGCATCTGCCACGTCGCTCCTGTTCCTCTGCGTCTGAGGAAATGTTCTTCTTTGCGTTACAGAGGCGAGATCGAGAGCGAGATGGGCGTGACGTGACGTCGGATCGACGTTACAGGACAGCCAATACAGGAAACTTACCATAGTTTGTCCCTGCTCAGCATAAACATAATCATTCGGCCAAAATAATTGGTGTAGATATTACCAAGTAATGGATTCAAGACAGGCTACAAAGTCCATCGTGACAATATATAACATGTCAAAAACAACCTTTCAAACATTATACAAAATTGACAAATATTAAAATATAAGTACAGTACAGGAGGAGCCACATATTCAATACAGATCATGCAAGTTTCGGATTGATTTCAAATGATACATGCAGTTCTACATACTATTATCTACTAGCTCGCAGCTAGCTGTAATCTTGAAACTTGAAAGTTTGGGGTGTTTTTTTTAGCTCAGTCTTGTTATTCCCTATCTCTCTCTCTCTCTCCCCTACATTCCTGTCACTGTTCAGCTTCTCTATGCAATAAAAGCTCAAAAAAAGGCCAAATAAAATCTTTTTAAAAAAGAAAGAAAGAAACTAGTTAAGTTTAGCTTACCCGTGTCACTCAGCATTGACTTTGAATCCTGAATTATTCCTCTTCTGCATCTTGAAACATGCTTCATGCAGCAAATGATCCCGGTCCCGTAATTTTTAAATAACGTGTGTCGCGCTAAATATAGCAACGCTGAGTGTGCACACACGCACACACGCACACCAGGAAAAAAGGCGGGAAAAGCACCAAACCAAGCATAACTGTGACATTATTACTGTTTAAGCCAACTTAATTCATTTAGTATCTAGCATAATTAGACGTAGAGAGATGCATAGATAATGTGACTCGCATGCAAATTATTAAATTAAGATTTAAGAATTTAAATACAGTATATGGGAAGTGAGTAAGTCTCCATAAGCGCCCGCATTAAAATGCCCAATTTCACAGCAGAAATAAATAACATGTTTCCAGCCTGGTACTGCTCTCTACAGCTAATTTCACCATTCATGACAACTGTACGGAGGGTGATTTTTTTCTCAACTGTATTGAGCTTATTCAAACACACAGCCTGAACATAAACACCACCAAACACCAACGAAGAAGGATCATATACTTTGCAGGATGTACAAGACTGTTTCAAAGGAGAGAAGTTGAGCCCAGTACAATGCATAGATAGCAACAGATAGTATAGTATGTGAGGAAAGGACGCCTAACCGCGATAACAAGTGGTGACGTCATGATTTTACATTGTTTTTACCGACTGTTCTTTGCACTCATTGTGCAAAATGATATTCAAAAGCAAGGTGCACGAACTGACTCTTGCAACTGTGCAACACTTGCACGTCTGTGATCGGTTACAATGTAAGAATTTGTTTTGCACATGCAATCGTAGGCAATAAGTGACACAACATTAAGAGACTTGAGTACCATGTGGAGATCTGACTGGATTTTTAGTCCATTTTTACTGACTGTTGGTGTGTTTTTTTTTGTTTTTTTACTGTCCCACGATCCAAGATTGGCTTTATTGCCTTTGCATCTGGTGAAAATTTTCTGAAAGGGTAAGAAAAAAGCACTTGCAACTGCAACTGCGGACACCGACATAACCTCTTCATCATCCCACTCTCAAATCATCAGGACAGCTGCTGTGTCCTCAGGAGGAGTAACGTTACCTCCATCACTGCAGCTTGTGCGGTAATTAACGGAGCGAATACTAGCTACACAACCATTAGCTTTAAGCACGGTTGTTAACTTCCATGACTTGACTGTTCCAAACCAAACATTTTGCACGTTGCAATGATTGGCTGGTCATAAGGCAAGTATTTTAATTGGCTAGACAGGGTGGTATTATTTATAAGAAATGCATTAGAGGAGTTAAGTCTTTTCCGAATTACCGAGCTCCATCACTTGTTTTGTCAGAGAGAGAATTCATTTAAAAGGGCAACACTGACCTTTTTAGACAGATCTGGATCCCAGAGGCCTTTACAAAAAGTCAGAGATGGCACAATAGAACAGGGAAACTATCTTCATGACCACAGTCCATGAAAAAAGAGAATAAAGGTAACTAAATAAATAAATGTTCAGGTGATTGCCTGTAGCTTACTTAGCGCAGGCTTACATTACATAATATTACAATTCAGTTGCACTTTTTTTTATTATTATTTTGTTTGATAAAAAAATATACACGTCATCATTCGCTTCTGAAATCAAACAAATGCCACAATATGATATACTGTACAAAATTCTACATGAATGGAATTCTGGCTTTGACTGAAGAAGCGTCTTCCACTTGTCGTGTTCATTTCTTTGGCTTCTGTAGATCTTGTTTGACCTGTTGGTGGTGCTGTGAGTTCATCTTTGTGGCTTTTTGCAACACGCTGTACACTGTGTCAATTTCCGCAGGCTGCTCCGCCTGAATCTGAGTGACAGACGGTGAAGTCGGGGCCTCTGTTGTCCTGCTGTGCTCTTTTGCATCATTATTGCCGTTGCTCTTGCCAGGCGAGGCAGCTTTGTTTGGTGCCTGTAAAAAGCTGTAAACGGTATCCACTTCCTGACTTTGCTTTGGCTCCAGTCCCTCTCGTGGGCCGATGGTTGGACTGCTGGTCTGGCTGGGCTGCATGGCGCTCACGTTTTCATAGGAGACTTCAGAGGAGGTAGAGACTCTGGGCAAGGATGGTGGCGGTATCTCCACTTGCTGGATTTGCACAAGAGAAGCGGCAGGTGTCTGCGCCTAGAAATAAATAACGCAGTGAAATGTGTTTTTAAGCAAAACGTCATACACCAAAGCACAACGTGAAGAAATGTTTGAAACAGAAGTTCACCTCAGATCAAACAAATCTATTTAAATATCGATTAGTGAATTCAGCTTACCTGAAACTGACTACATTTGTTTGGAATCTTCTTCTCTGCCACACAGACAAGAATTGCAATGAGGATGAAACCCACTACAATTATTCCAATTATTACCACTAACATTAAACACGTGATTTCTTGACTTTATCGGGATCATCCTGACCACTGAAGCCTGGAAAAACATGGAGAAACTTTGTAGTAGATAGGGAGCCACACAACAACTGGAGCATTACAGTAAAGAAACAACTCTACATATAACTTCTAAGATCACATTATACTTACACATTGCCTCTATGCTTTCGGAAACAACGCTTCTGCTGACGTCATTGTTGCTAATGCAGACAATAGATCTGTTGACAACGGAGGTTGTGATGTTGACCTTCCCGAGTGATCTCTGGGATTCTCTGCAGCTGTCTTGATCACAGACAAACAACTTCCAGTCGTGCTGGACGGTACAGTTCACTGTGATGTTGCAGAGAACCGCAGAGATGTTGGAGCGTATCACTGACATCCTGATGACGGGTGTGGGAACCGTTTCTGAAACAGCCAACCAAGCAGACAAAGTAAAGGGGATTAGTCTGTATGTGGGCACCCCCTGTTGGCAGATAGTAAGAAACACAGCAACAACTATAAGGCCTACTGCCTAAAAATAACATCATTCAATATTAAGTGTGCATTTCTTTCCACTACGCGGGACATTCCCGTTATAACTGTATTTTTACACGATGTATTGCTTCTGTTTTCTATAGTTCCCCAGTCCCGACAGCACCCCGCCATTTGCCTACATCTACAGCCAGCTCTGTTCACCCTAAATTTACATGAAGGTTTCGAGCCAAACGCTCTGTGGCCACTGAGGTCATGGAAAAGTAAATGATCTGAAAACATGTAACTTTTAACATGGTGTGTGAAATCATCTTGTTTGAAGCCACAATGAAAAAGTAATCATGTTAAATATCAAGTAATCTTAAATGTGGTCTGAAAAATTAACTTTGTGTCAGACTCTCGTGGTCCAACGTATATACATGTATAGACAGGCCAAAGACAAAGAACTACTTAGGACTTACCTTGAACAATAAGTATGTGAGCCTCCTTTGAAAGACGTCCTTCATTTTGCTTTTGAACTTCATAGGTGCCGCTGTCTTTCTCACTGAGATTCTTGATGCATAAGGACATGTTTGTTGGATTGTAATCCACTTTGTCTGTGAAGTTGGGTTGGACCTCTTTATTTAGAACAATAAATTTTGCATTAATAGTCCACATGATATCTTTTCCTGGTGATTTTCCAGCTTGTAGACAGAATGAGCTGTTTTTCACGCGGTAGTGCCTCGTCAGTGTGTTCTCTGCTGTGATCCCTGATAAGAAACATTCCATAATATGATTTACATCTTGAAATACATTACAAATATCTTAAGATACATGATACAACATTTTTTTAAACTAATTAATACATTTTTTTTTAGCTCGTTGAATTTACGTTCTACCAACTAAACAAATGGAAAAATAGTTGTGGCTCGGACATATATATCATGCAAATGACAACACCTCTTCTCTTACCTGCGATAATGCAACAACTCAGAATAAGAAGCATCTTCAGTCCACTTAATTCTTTTGGCCTAATGTCAACAAGTCTGAGATGAAAACAGGAAGTTTGACATGGGTTCGATGGATGTACGCGCTCATGAATGTAGCAAAGCGACGGCGGCAGATGTCAGATATGTGACTTGTGAGCGGAAACCACATGCAGTGCAGGTGGCAGCTAAAAAAAAAAAAAGTTCCAATGAAAGAGAAGTGACGCGTAATTTGTTTAAAATCATTTGAATGTAATCCACACGGCCTAATGTGAAACTACTACACTGTAACATGTTTTGTTGCAGTAATGTAATGTAATGTAATGTGAGGTTAAGGTAGTTGCATTTCACAAAGTCGGCATGACCTTAACCTTTGCACACTGTCATCAGAAAAGTGCCTCTGTGCCTTACCTCTCATGTTCAGACCTCAGCAGAAGTCTTTCTCTTGCTATTTCACCAAAACTTTCTCATATCATAATTGGAAAAGCTGAGATTTTGCAGATTTGTCTCCGTTTGTCTTGCTCTGTGTGTGCTGATGTTTGCATGTTTTACCTGTAGATTTGTTGGGTTTCAGAACAAACAATATGTTTCCTGTGGTTGGTGCAGGAAAGGAGCAGCCAGTCTTGTCAGCCTTGAACCTGAAGCAGTAGCAGTGACATTTGTTTTTGCGTGTCAAACATAATTATGTACAAACGATTCACATGGAGCTACACACATAAGGTACATCACCTGTTTCTGCCTATTAGCTTTGTGCTGGATTATGACTAAAGAGAAAAAATCACCTACTGAAGGTGTCATCAGTGGGGATTTTGAACTCATGGAAACTACATCTGGACTTTTTGTTGAACTATATAAAAACTAGTTCTCTACTAAAATGCGATACCATGAACATAATAACATACAGCATACATTATTCATTTGGAAATTACATTTCACGTGCTCTCCTTTGAACAGAAACTCAATGCACCACAGGGAAACATATATGTGACTGAAAAGCTATTGGTCCTATGTCAGTGAGGATGGACGAGTTCTTTTGATATTCTTAATCTAATTGAATTATATATATATATATGTTATGTACGTAATGAAATAAACCTTTTATAGCCATTAGCTGGTCAACGGGATGAGACTTTCAGTGTAAGCCAACCAGAGGCAGAGTCATAGCTTCATCAACCTCAGAAATGAAATATCGGGGTAGGTGTCTCAATCTGTCTCCCAGTTTAACCACCCCCAGTAACTCATGTCAGCTGGGATGCCAACCGCAGAAGGTTGCTCTAACTTTGGTCAGTTTACTCTCCTACAACAGTCAGACCTTCAGATTCGAGGCTGTCGCCTCTCTTCCTGTAATAAAACCCACGAACAATTCAAAAAAGCATCATGGATGGTTGGTCGTGGACGCCTACATTCGTTCAGATCTCAAATCTACTCTATCGTTTCTCAAATAACTGGAAGCGTTGGGGATCGGTCGTGCTGTAATGTTACAGCAAATTCCCCCCCGAAACTTCCCAACAATGTAGGAAAAGACCAAAAAAGTACTCAGTTCTCACTTTACTCATGATGATTTCAGTTTCTGAAATCATTGTAGCCTCTGAGGGCGTGGTCCTCGCTACTGAAATGTTGATGTATACTTGCTTGTGGAGTCCGTTTAAACGGGAATCAATTTGTTTCATCCACACACACACACACATGCAGACATGTTGTAAATAATACATTTATTAAAAGAGCCACTTAAAAAAGTGCTTACTTAAAAAGTTAGACCAACGAGCTTCCAGTATTATGAGTGATCCATATACAGTAGGGTTTGCAGAATAAACGAGCACAACATCTCGCGAGACATTGATATTTTCAGTATTTTGTTTTTCATTGGGCTTGTGTGGAGCAGCAGAGGATTTCATTTGAATAGAGGCACTTAATCTTATATTATTATCAAGAGCACAGATTTAAAACAAATCATCAGATGTGTAATATACTGATTTTTAAAATCACACTCTATGGGGCATTCAAACAAAAATACGAATAGAAAAAAAAAAGTTAATTCTTCCTGATTCCTCCAGTTAAAAATTCAGATATCCAATAATTTTTTTACCACAATAAACCAAGAAATAGGTCGTTTGTTTTATCCAAATATATGCACCGATCTAATACAAAAAGTCAGGTAATTAGGCACACATTGGCAGAATCCACAGATACTTTCATAACCACCGTATGAAAATAAATACAGCAGTAAAAGATGTGTGTACTTACAGAAATAACATCGTGCACTAACAACAATTCATAGGGTATAATGAAAAATGTGGAGTTGTGTATCAAATGTCAGGACATTAAAAAAAAATACACTGTACAGAGATACATTAACACACACACACGCCACACACACACACACACACTCACAAAAAACTTCAGTATTAACACGTTCACAAAATTCTCAAGCATAAAAACTCACACTCACGCTCACGCTCACACCCGCAGACATAACTACAAGATTTAATCATGTATTACAGTGCATTACGTATCAAAGTTAGTTCAGTTATTCCCTTGTGAATAATGCCACTTTTCTTTCAAGTTAAAGTGCTTTTAGTAATATTACTAAAAAAAATATTTTACCCCAATAAACGAGAAACATTCATATCACAGAGCACAGTGTTTTCATGTGCGACGAGTAACAATGTTGTTAGAAACTATTGGGTACACAAAATATGATACATTCCTTCGTTAAAAAAATAATATGGTTCCAGTATTTTCGCCACCTGTTGCAGGTATTTTATTAATAAAAAAAAAAAAGAAGAAGAAGAAAAAAACAGTACTGTGATTCAGTGATTAACATCCAGTTCAGACATCCAAGTGCACTGCAAAAATCATCCCATGAAGCCAATTTGTCTGTAATTTAGCTTTATTTTAACCTTCCTCCAAAGAAGAGACGTCATTTCTCGTAAACTCTCGACGCAAGCTGATTTAATCTGGAAAAATAGTGGCTAAATTACAGACAGAAATGGCCTGAGATGATTTTTGGTGTTTGAGTATCCTCCAGTTACAGTGAATCAAGTCCTTTCCAAAAAATAAAAAATAAAAGTATTAAGTATAGAAAACAGATGACTTGATGCTGTGCTGCACATTTGTACATGTTGGCGTTGTAATTCGCCCCCTTTGTTGGTTCGCAGACACAGATATGATCAGTGTGTTATCCACACAGTCCTGTGGTTACAGGGGCACATTGTAGGCAGTGTTTGTGTGCGGTTGGGGGCGGGGGTGTAGTGAAAGGCCTCCGAGGTGTTCAGTGTGCGTAGGCGTAGCGAGGGTGGAGGAGATATTCTTTCATGAGCGAGTTTGACTTCTTCGGTTGAGCAGCTTGTCTCTTGTCTTCCTGTGTTGGCCTCATCTGAGTTTCACATCAGCTTACTGTAACTTTTCTCTCTCTTTCCTCACACATTACTGATGCGCACGCTCAGCGGGCTGCTATCTCTGATGCGCCCTCTTTCCCGCCCCCTCTCTTCCCCCCTGTAGCTCTCTTCCAGTCGCATCTTTTCCGGATCCGTCCCATCCTCCTTGTCGCTGCGGTGACGGGACGCCCGTGACGGCGGGCTTGGTGACAGGGACTGCTTGAAGAGGGGTGGTGTTTTGGTTTTGGACACTTTGTCAAAGAAGGCAAAATCGGCGACGTATTTTCCTGAGGGAGACAGAGAGACAACGGGGGGAAACTCGTAGCCCCAGAGGATTTCATCCGGAAGATAGGAGGTCCGAACCTGGCAGGTTGCGGACGTTGGCTCAACTGTGGCGCTCAAGATCACCAGCAGCTCAAAGTCAGCCAGCTCTGGGTCTGTCCAGCCACCGCCTGGAGGGGAAAAGAGACCTTAGGTCAAACAACAATATAATAGTTTCCTCAAAGTATGAAATCACTTAATGAAAGAGGAATTAAAAGCCACATTTCTTGCGGCCACTTGAACACAGCATCAGCTGAACCGTGGAGCGGGGGGTGGGTAGCTTCTTGGGCTCGAGTCATGAATGTTTTATTATAAAATTGTTTTTCTGTGACGATGAATGTGAAGTTTGTGGAAGATCTGTTGCATTGAATTCCCTTGAAATGATGTAGGAGTATCAAAAGTCTGATCCCCAAGCCCAGAGAACTGAAAACAAAACAGGACTGAGTCATCAACGTATGAACTAGATGTGGTGAAGATGATTCCTCTTCACACATCCAGCACACTCATAGCAACATGCTCATACACTTTGAGTGTTGCAGCCTGACGCAACTAAATGCAAGTCCAATATTCACCGTCCTAAAAAAGAATCTAGCTCTCTGGCTGCTCGGTTTCTCCACTGTGTTCACCAGCGAGGCTCTATCTTTGATAGAATCGTCAGTATGTTATTGCTTTCCTGTTGAAAACAGCTGTGTGACACAGTTGCAAGGCAGGCAACCACAACAATGAGCTATAATAAGCTAGAACTAGAGCTAAGGGGAAGTGCAAACCTGGGTGATTAGTATCTGTGGGGCACTAATGATGCTTTCACTTTACAGTACAACAGAGTATTAAAGTTACTCACCTACTGTCAGCATGTGTAAAGCAACAATATGAAGTAGCAGCAGATAATTTGGCCTCAGCAGAGCTTCAGACTTGTAATCCGGTGAACCGAACGTCCGTTTCTGCACTATGTGCTATCAGTTAAGTTAAGTAAGCTGCTGCAGCTAATGTTAGCACAGTTTGTTAGCCGGGCTGCGAGCTCAGAGCACCGGGAGAATGTTAATGTTTGCACAGCAGGTGTTTTGGACCACCGGGAAGAAGAAGAGGTTTTCAGTAAAAGTAGTCCAGAGAGTGGGATACGTGAGTAAGGAAAGACACACACAAACATACACAAACACATCCAGAAATTTCCAAAACTCATCCCAGACACACAAAAAGCTGCCGCAAGCGTTCAGACCACAAAGGTAAAAACAAACGCAATATATACTTCATCTGCACACAACCACAGTAACACAAAGGACACGCTAGAGGACAGAGGCACTCAAACAAGCACACACCTGCATCAACAGGCCTCACTCAGAATGCAGACTCTGTCATCTGTCTAAACAGCCCTTACCCTAACCCAGACCCAGTACCGCTCCCACCGGGGAAAAAAACACCAGGTTTCGCAACCGCTTTGCAGACACCGCAACAAACTTGGTTGAGGCATTCTTTATATTGGCCTGTAATGGGCGGCGCAAAGAGCTCATCTGCATGTAGTGATCTGCCTTTCACCCCTGGCAGTGGAGATGACCATCTGTCACTCGGTCAGGCGGAACGCCAGTTTTGGTCATGGATCATGGCAATGAATGCTGATGATGATACACTGACTACTACTGTCCATTGGCTGTGCTTTGTGTTTTGTGCTAATTGGCAAACATTAGCTTGGAAAAAATGGTAAACAAAAAAACTTTATCTGGTGTACTTCTTACTATTTTGAGCACACAAGTGTGTTTACTGTCAGTTATGGCAAAATGCGGTGCACTGTGATGAATGGTGTAATCATAGCGGTCAAACAGTCGAGCGGGCACACCTCACGCTCTCAATCGCGGACCGGTACTGTGAAAACGTCAGCCGAGGAAGCTGCTTTAGCTGAAATGATTGCAGTTGGCAGTCAAATGTTGCACGATTTCAATTCAGCAAAGAGGAGTAAGTTATGAAATGTTCCTTTCATTACTTCCGACCGAGCACAACGGTTGTACTCGAACTGAGAACGCCCTGCAGAAATTGCCGCACTATGCCAGGAAGTACACAGTGCACTACAACGAAGTGTACTAACGAAATCATCCGAATTGACACACAGTATCTGACAGCGAACATGGAAAGTTATACTTGCATACTTAACAGCAGCACGCCAGTGTAGGACACAACCATAGAGAGGCAGCCATTCATAACATGTTTGACATTCACACAGCGAGCTACGAGGTATTACTCATGCACATCATCAGCCAAGTGATGAGTGCAATATTTCTCTTTCCGCATTTTGCCTCCCAACACAAACAATAAACAATATTGTCATGATAACATTCGACTATGGGGACTTTTCTTGTCTGCTAGCCACTAATCCTCCTGTTGTTTCGAAACCATGTGATCACCTGCTCATCTCACCTAACTTAAAACATTTTCTCACCGCCCGCACTTTGCAACCAGCAAGCATTTTTTTCGTTATCAGTTTCATCATCCGTCATCCTCTCACCTATAGGAAATGAAGTCCTTGAATGAGTCGTCGACGGTGCACAAACACAATCAGCCTCGTGTGGTACAATAAGAGGAATTTCCTGGACAGCCATGACTTCCCTCCTATATACTGTCTCCACAGTGTTCAGTGACTCGTAGACGGTTCCCTGCTGAAGGTGCCTTATATTTTTGAACACGTTGAGAACATAAGGCCAGCTTTGCAGGGAGCTTGAAGTGTGCTCAGTCATGAATGCATGTCCAAGAAATGCAGACTTGTCCAAATGTCCATTAAGGACACCTATCCAACCATTCAACCATCCATCCATGAGCCATGCGTAGTTATCCTGTGCAGGACTGCAGGGAGCTGCTGCAGCAGCCAACTACAGTGGGTCACACTGAGCCAGAGGCAGGGTGTATCCTGGACAGGAGAGTTTTTCTGCTTTGTTTAATAAATCTAAGCTATAACTGAGCTACTTATCATATTTAAGTTACAAGATCTTTTCAGCGCTTTGCACGAGTGCTTTTAAGGCATCACATCCTGGATTCATTCAACACTGGGGACCTGGCAACAGAAATAGGCTACTGTTACAGTTGGCACCAAGAACGGGGATTACTGAAGTACTGTGGATGGCATTATGTGTGTTGTAATGTAATCTCTTAAATATGGCAACAGGTAAATTAACTGGAAGTTCAAGAGTCACTACAGTGAGGCTAATCATAACGACAAGAGGGAGAAGTGCAGCTGATAGACAGACAACGATGACAGAAACAAAAGCAGAAATGAGAGTTCGAGTTAAAAGGGCAGAGCGTAAAGCTACTGCAAGGACAGGGAACTGATCATAACAAATCAGATAGTCCAGCGCGTCATGTGAAGCCAAGAATAGAAATGAAAGAAGCTGTCTGGAGTAAATGAGTAGTGTGAGCGTAAATCACGCAGCGATCAGAAGTCCTTTGTGGCTCTCAGCGCTGAGAGGTCTGTGCGGCTGTAAGTGGATCTGTGCAGGCTTCGTGTCAGCACCCCGGACTGTGCAGCATTGTGCTCTAATGAGGGGTGTCTCTGGCGATCTCTCTCACACACATTCCAGCCAGCGAAACCCTCTCCTCCGGTGCCAAACCAGCCCAACTCCGGGCAGTTAGAGGCAGCCAAGCACGCAGCACATGACCATAAATACCAATACACCTACATGCACATACATACTGAACGTACAGTTATTCTCCAGAGACATATGAACTCTGACTTCAGATAGAGATATTGCCTATTTCATAAAACAGATTACACCTGATGCCATTACTTTCCAATTTTAATATTAATATAAAAGCCTCAAAAATAAACATATTAAAGGCTAGTTTTCTTCTTCTTTGTCCATCAGACATGCCAGACAACTTGACACGAGAGTCGTGATCTACCTTTTGCCGCCCAGGGCCTGAGGGGGCTGTTGTCGTCGATGATGTGGTAGAACGTCAGGGGGATGATGAGGAACGGGCTGTCGCTGGACGTGTCCACCTGGAAAGGCACATTTCGCTGGTCCAGCCGCACTGTCTCACCCTCCTTTGTCAGGGACGTCTGAAGGAACTTCCCCGTCACCTGGGAGCCAAGATGGAGTCAGTAAATGTAGCCAAGAGGTTGCAGAAGGCATCCTGTAACCAAAAGGCCCCAGGTTTAATACCTGCAACGGCCAATACCTTCAGCATGCCACTGACTGACTTGGCTCAATCAGTGCCATTAGTTACATAGATTATTAGAGTTAAACAAGCATTCTTGTAGCACTGACATTTCCCAGTCTGCTACACATATGCTGTAAACCCAAGCTGCATCTGCTTCCATCACCCTGTGTGTGGAGTCCATCATCTCCCAGGACCTCAAGTGGGCGCTGAAGATCAGCTCCCTGATCAAGAAGGCCCAGCAGAGGATAGCAGAAGGCAATGATGGTGCACTTCCATGCATTCTCCATCTGTTCAGGACCTTCAGGACTCTGAGGCACGCGGGGCAGATTGTGGCTGATGCCTCCCCCTTTCCAACAGGAGGTCGCGTTCCATCAGGACCAAAACTGTTTTTCCTGACTGCCAGTGGCCGCCTCTGACACTGACTCTGATCATCCACCCACCCAGACTCTACATGTTGCACATACTGACTCTATGCATTAGATAAACACACACCTTTACTGCAGTAGTCCAAAAGAAATTTAAATACTGCGCATACTGTAAACTTTTGGTTAATACTTGCACATTCCTGCAGAACCTGTACAGCTCTATTCATTAAAAAAGAGTTTATATATGTGTACTGTAGTACTTGATTGTATTTCTTCCTGTCATTTTTTACTTAATGTTAAGACAATCATACTTGGCAATACACCTGATTCTTATACACTGTAGTCTAGACTGAACGCTTGCCATTACTTGACATTACAGCAGTCCCTTTAAAGAGCTTATGCTTCTCATAAAAGCCTGTCTGTTCTTTTTCCTCGCTGCATGCGCTTCCAGGAAAGACTGTATGTCAGTGTCAGCGGGTTCATATCCATTTGGCATCAGGTGAAATCGAAAGCATACACAGAAATGCAAGACAGACGCACACGCAGGGTATCAGGTGCATCAAATACAGTAGGGTTGTAATTACAGTACTGCCGATGAACTTCAACTGCCCCAATAGACATGAATAATACCCAGAATTCAAACTTGCATACCTGGCATCCTAACAACAGGCTTTTGCGCATGTTGGCAACTCTGATCATGAGGCAGGGCCGACCCTCATGGATTTGACACAACAGCATGTTGACTAAACTTCACTGTCTCGCCTCTCTTCTTGGGACGAGCGACCTGCAAGAGAAGAAAAACAGTATTTATAAAGGGGTGTGTGGCAACAGTCCTAGGTCCCGCGCGTTCTAGATCTTGTGGATATCTGGCTTTCTCTTTGCATGGTCAAGTCTTGACTTGCATTAGTAATTGTGGCACCAACAAAGTGCGTTCATGGACAACAGGTTCCTGAAGTAATATCCTTTACTGCCGTGTCAAAGGTCACAGGCATTTAACGTTGTTTTTTATTTGCACCCTGAGTGCAGGGATTTCTTTTTCTACATGGCAAGCACATTTTACTTGAGACAGCACATGTCACATCTGACTACCTTTGCAAGAAAGGTGCCTGTGATGAAGATCTCCATCACCATGGTGATGACCAGCTGAAAGATGAGCAGGACGATGGCCACAGGACACTCTTCTGTGATGCAGCGGAAGCCGTAACCAATTGTGGTCTGGGACTCCAAAGAAAAAAGGAAGGCTCCCGTCAGGGTCTTCACCTCCATTACACATGGGGTATGGTTGGAGGGGGGATCAAACTCTGGAGGACCGGAGGAAGAACAGAAGATCTTGGTTTTAGGGGTGTAAACAAATTATCAAAGAACATTTTGTTCCCTCTCTCAGTGTTCTGCCAGGTCCTTCTCATGCTCTTTCCACAATGCAAAACTGTATTCCTGCGTGTCTTTCTTTCATTCACAAAAAAGTACATCATGGGTTGTTTTTACAAAAAGCCAAAGGACATGGATGAAGACATTTCTTTTGTTGTTCTCTTGACACAGCATGAATTCACTCTGAGCTCTCTGGAAACTGAATATATTAAAATAATGACTATTTGATCTTGGCATAAAAACGAGTCAAAAACATTTTCCTGGCAACATGGAATAATTAGAAGAAAGAGAAATAATTACCTCCAAGCATTGTGCAACATCTGATTTAACAAACAGTTATAAAGGTATTTTATCACTCCTCAGAATGTATGTAGATAAATTATAATATTATATATGTGGACGGCTGATCAGGTTTATAATCAGTGAGCGCTTGTGTCAGTTTCAGACCATCAGTAAGGTTTTCCTACCTTATCTTTAAAAACATTTTGTTCCCTGACTCTCCACTAACCCTCCTTCCTTCTTACCCAGCAGATCTCCATGCACCATTGCAACCAGGTACCAGAGCACTCCAAACAGGAACCAGGTCCCAGCAAAGGTGGCAGCGAAAAGGAAGAACTTGTAGCGCCATTGCATGTCCAGGAAAGTCGTCCACAGGTCCCGGAGGTACAGCGCCCCTCGTCCACTTACATGCTCGATGCGTACATTGCTTCGTCCATCTTTGGAGAGCACGCGGCGCCTCCTTCGCAGTGCATTGGGCCCTCCAGCTGCTGCTCCTACTCCACCTGCATCAGCACCTCCATTCCCCCCTGTGGAGCCCAGCAGGGGCTTGGTGATGTCAGTCTGTGTCTGGGAGTGGCATACTTTCTGAGGGGAGGAGCTCTCAGAGGAGGGGGGAGTGGCTGAGGTCATGGCGGGCGGGCTACAGGGGGTAAGAAGAAAGGCAGTCAGATCAAGTGAACAGCAGGTGAGTCCAAATGAAAAGGTGCAGGACTGTGTGAAGGACAGAAAGAAGAGAACCTCCGAGAACCACATGAATGAGGAAAAATGACAGAGTGGAACATTTGAGAGGAGAAGAAGGAGATTAGAAGCACAGCTTTCACTGGGCAGTGTTGTGGCCGTCCACGGAGGTCCATTTAAGCCCCTTTTCCTTTTCACCAGAGGCAGCTGGCCTTGTCAAAATAAAAGCCTTCTTTCAGCATGAAGGCACAGCTGCTCTTTCACATTAAAAGTTTGGTAGTTCAAGCTCATTCACGTGTCCGTTGCACAAGACGGCTACTGAATTGAGATGGGGAGACGCTGGTGGCTGTTATTTGTTGAAAACGTTACTTTGAATCGAGGACGCTGTGATCTTCTAGTGGACCACCCTCTTTCATTTTGCTCAAAGATGTTTTCATACTCTACCCTTCCCTGTTTGTGCTGTTTTTACTCGAATAGAGGCCTCAGTTATGGAGCATTTGCAGCAGATGTGACGTGCAGATGTGTGTCCTTTTAGATCTACTTCATGAGAAGTTGTCCGCTGTGGAGAACGTCAGTAAACATCCCCATTTTTCAGGGAGTCTATAAGTTGCTTTGTGATGTCCAATGTTGCATTTGAACTACTATCTACCAAATCAGCGAACATGAGCACCAGCATACTGTACGTCAAAGGGAAAAAGCTTTGAAATCGGACGTTATTAATTAGATTTGTTAAATATGGCTGACGTGAAGAGTAATGGTGTATTTGGAGTCCCGGACACTCAAGCTAAGTGCTTGTTGTCACTGAACGAGAGTCATATGAATGCCCCTGTCAGAGAATAATGGGATGGGATGGATGAGTATCTAATTGGCAGTGAGTGTCAGCAGTACATCGACATAATGAGAAGTTCCCCACCCTACTCCTGGGTGCCATGGACACTTATTGTCACCGTACGGGTCGTTCCTCGTACACTCTTAACAGTTTTACTCTCATCTGGGCTGCAGTTTTTCTTTCTCCAAGTCCCTTTTTCTTTTCTTCCCTCTTGCTCTCACTCACTGTTCGCTAAATGGCCCTTTTGTCTCGAACTTCCTCTGCTTTCCGGAGCAAATATAACAAAACCCAAAACAAAACAACACAAACAAAAGCCTAAGAACCAAGACGATCTGATACGCTCTGTCCTTTCCTGTCCTTTCTGACCCTTCTCTCTCCTCTCTCCATGCCGGAGCTCACACTGAGTGAATGAATAGAGATCTGTGTTGATGTCTGTGCTCTGAATACTAAGATATGGAGGGGGAGAGAGAGGGCAGGGAGGCGGGGTCAAGAGGAGGCCCATGTGATTGGCCGTGTCCATCTCCAGCTGAACTCTGAACCCTGCGGAGCTCCTGCCTACACATACAGTAAACACACACTCGTGTATTGGCTATATAGACCTTTTGAACAGTTAGACCGCGAGACAATACTATTTATTGTCCAAAGGAATGTTTGGTTTGCAAAGCAAGGACCTTACACACGACGTATAGCAGCTGGCATCTGTATTAATATCAATTCACGACTTAAAGGTTTCTATATTTTCAAGAAAACCTACAAAATACCAAACTAACAATACATTAATCCATTATTGCCAACTTCCCTACAGGGTCTGTTTACAGCCTGCTCCAAAAAACTGTTGAACCCACCTGTTCAAACTATATTAAGGTCGCTTTGATTGACAGGTATCAGTGTCTTTTCCCATTTTAAGAGTAGCCCGGAGGTGACAGAGGGAGGAGTGCCTCGATAGCAGTGGCCCTAGCTTTCAATCTGAGCTTTACCAAGGCTCTTCAGAAACCTGTGGGTGATGTAACGGAAACTACATCCATCAGCACATTGCCGCCACACCATAAAAAGAAGAATTGGTATTGCATTATAAATGTCACACCGGTGTGTCAAGTTTGAGTTTTTGTCCTTCTGTCTCCATGTTTGTTTGTGACTTCCTGTTTTATTTTGAAAGATAACTCTCCTCTCGTTTCAGGTCACTTGCCCTTCCTCATGTGTCACCAGTCTGATTGTCTGCCCTGATTCCTGATCGTGTTCCACCTGTTCCCCATTACCTCCATGTGTTCATATAGTCTGCGTCTCCCTTTGTCCTGTGCCAGTGTGTCATGGCTCTCGTACTGCTACAAGCTCATTGTCAAGTCTCAAAGTCTGGGGTTTTTGTTTTTTTGGTAGTTTCTCGAAAAGAGTGATTTTTTTGTTGGCTCTGCCTCTTTGCAGCACATTTCATAGTCTAGATTTTTGATAGTCAGAACTGAATAAAAGATCAGCTGCCTCATCCCTACTTCTGCATTCGAGTCTGCTTCTTGTTTCCCCCGTGTCAATAACATGCACACTTTTGGACAAGTGTGAGACTGATGGTCCGATTAGGAGGACAATATTTGGGTAGTGTGTCCGCCTTGCTGACAGTAACTCTGATGGATTCCCTCTCCTGTAAAAATGATGAATCCCACTCATTTCACGACCACGACCAAGGTTAGGATCTCTTCCTCTCTGTCCGGCTCGCCGTCCCTCTCCTTCCCTCTGTCCTGCGCGCACAAGAATCCTTTGTTTCCGACGAGATGAAAGGGACAAAAGCCACCATTGAAAAATACGACTGGGTGAGCGAGTGAGTGAAAGAGGGAGCAAACTTAGATGGGGGAGAGGAGAGCGGTACGAAGCGTCAAAGTGTGTACGTGCGCGTGGTGTGGTGTGTTTGCGGCCGCGTTTGATCGCGTATGAGTATGCAGTGCTTGACATTGTGAGGGGGCAGAGGTGGGGCTGGTAGGAGGGAGAATAATTGGTTTCGGGTGACAAAAGGAGTGAAAGAGGAAGAGGATGAGAAATGGATGGCGAAGGAGAGAGAGGAAGGTGGAGGAAACAGATCGGTGACAAAAGACGGTCATTAGTATTCCAGAGGAGGGAGTAATCCCTTCCACTCAGTGCCCCTGTCCAGTGTCCACAGCCATAAAGAACCCCCAGCAGCCAGTACACTGCGCTGAAAGGGCTCAATACAACGCGGCTTGAATGGCGGTGACCAGTGTCCACACCACAGCAGCCTCAGCGCTGCGACTGAAAGGACTGTCTAAACAACAACACGGGCCGTGCCAAGAAGGCATCTGGGCAGCCAACACAAGACGCTGCAACCCCAAACTGAGCGCCCCATACCGCCGTACAAATGAGCTGCTGTTGTGTCACCGTGTCTCTGTATGTACAGTGAATGATTTCTTCTTGCATTTCCGTTTTTCTCTCTCTGCTGGCAACAGTCAGTCAGTAAAAAGTCATAGTCTTGATTGCTTCAGACAGTTGGGAACACACACTTTCACATTCATGAGGACCCGACAGCACCAAAATCTGATTTAAAAGATGATGTTTGGCGCAAAATGACCTACAACATCATCTAATGTTCAGCCAACTTGCAAACAATTCAACTGGCCTATAGTGTGGAAGCGTTTGGTGGCTTTTTATCTTTATTATACAGAGAAAACTGGGGAGAGAGAGGTCATATGATATGCAGCAAAGGGCTGTGGGTAGGAATTGAACTTGAAAGTTATTAACAATAATCTGCATTTTTGTATAGATTAGTTAAACATCAGTGTTCTTTGGGCCCCTGGTAGCTCACCTGTAGAGCACAGACCTGGCAGAACAGTTCATTTGTTCGAGATCTTTGCTTTGTTTGCTTATAAATTTGAATTGAAATACAACCTTTACACCAAATATGTAATCATAACGTATTTAATTATTATATATATATCAGCGTTTTACTTACAATAAACCACAGTCATTGAAACTAATCAAAAGGGTCTCCACCACCAACGGAGTACACACAGACATTTCAACAAGACTTCCTGCCGTAGACAGGAAGTTAAGACATAAAATTACAACTACAGTCTGAGCACTTCCTTATTTCTCAAAATAGAACAATATAGAAACATCATGTGTGATCACTGTCAGGAGGCCAGAAATTAACCTTTAATATTAATAATATAAAAAAGGGAAATACAAACAAATCCGCAAATGATTTTTTTGTACAGGCATTCATGATTACTATATCGAAACAGTCGTTTTTTAGTCTATGGGTTACGTTTACAATTCAGAAATGTACAAAGTTACATTTACACTGTATTCAAACTTCCTTTTTCACAACCCATAAATGAACACTTAATTCTGCACAGCCTTTAATCTAAGAAAAACCTTGAAAATCATTCAAACACATCCATCACATATAATCTTTATTCCGTCCCCCCCACCGATAACCGTGGTTTGGGAGTTATTCTTCTTCTACTTTTTATAACTGTGGATGTTTCTCGGAAACAAATCATGTAAATGTAGTGTACCTTAGATCATTTTGACTGTTACATGAAGACCCCCTGTGGGAGATCCCTAAAACCCCCCAGAGGCCAACGTGGCAGATGTCAAACCTTCAGTGAACTGGGTAACACTAACTCATTCAATTACAAAATTCACTCAAAGGCATTCCAACGTCTTTCCAACCCGACCCCAAAGCTTGTGATACACACCATAAGAGACTTACTTATAGGGATATATATACATATACATATATACAGCCCTATGTTGCTGTATAAGAACAAAGTTTGGGTCCTAAAGGTGTCATTATGCTTGAAATGACTCATTTGTTTGATCCATCATCTGACCATGCGTGAAGACATACTGGCATACAAGTCATAGAGAGATGTAATAATGATTCTAATGGGAATAACAGAGCACGTTTTTCAGTTAGTCACACCTCTGATGCATTCATGGTGTTGCATCATGATAAAATAATAAAAGAGGACTGAGGCTGGCGTCGCTGTTGATTTCTGAAGAGTACAAAAACTGTCGTATGTAGTCGCATCAGAACGGTGGTGTGGTTGGAGGGTTTCAAGCGCTGTTTGACCATCCGACAAACTCCGATTGAAGCACACTGGCGACGTAACTTTTCCTGTTCTTCAGTGTAATCAAGGCAGCGGTTAATCTGCATTCAGTATGCATCGTCTGCATTCACGTTAACATAATGTACCCTAATGTGAATTTAACAACAGGAAGTAAATGTAAGCAGTAACCTTGGCGCTTAGACATTCGTCTCAATGTGTCTGTGTCCCTGTCTGTGTCCAAACCTCCATCTAAATCTAACACTTCCTTAAAAGAGAGAGTTACGACATTGACCTAAATTAAACAATGGAGAGCAGCAGTTGGCCACTATGCTGTAATTTAGCACCGACTTTTACCATCTTTCTCCGAGTCTGTAGTAGCCAAACGTCTGTCTCCCTGCTGTAAATCTGACTGCTTTACTACTGAAGTGATGAGGATTCCTCAATGAGACGTTGGGGGTTTGTTTTGGTTTTCAGAGTCTAGACTTTGTGTATCGTCAAAACGCCATCAAACTCACAAACCCTCCTGTTTTCTGTTACTATCAGCACTGGTCAGCTATTCTTCCCATGTAGCTATGGCAGAAGCCGAAAATGTCTGTACCATGTACCGAAAAACTACATTAACCACGGGTATCTGTTGGGGACACGTGTAGTATGTAGTACCGTGCAGTCGGACTGTAAAACCTCGTTCATACAGTACAGGACTTGAAGGATTTCATGCATTTCGACCCAGATAATTCTCATAGTATTTCGTAGTAGTACAGATCTGATAGTGGAATCTTATCTATTGTCACACATCGCTAATCACCTCCGCACTGTAAACACAACACCCGCAGCAAGACCGGGCAACTGTTTGAACGTTAACCTCAAACCATTAACAAGTTAAAGGATGTACAGCATGTTTCTGCTGATTATTAAAACACAAATTACACCTTTTAAAGGAGACCTTGACATGTGATATGATAAATATGAGGGCACAGATGAATATCGAAGCCAAAAACGAGTGTATTTTGGGATGTTAGAGGAATGTCAGTAGGGAAACAACAGAAAGGTGCAGTAGACCATTAGGACAGACACTAGAAATATAAGAAAGAAGTATATTTGATGACTCTGAAATTTCATCAAGATGGTCATAACACAACTGTATAGTAAGTAAATAAGTAGCACCAACCTTTGGCCTGTGCACAAATCAAATAAACTGTCAAATCAAAAAAGAAAGGTGATTTCGAACTGTTTATGTGTCTCTTACCTCTCTGCTGACTCTGTAACAGAAGTTCACTTGGACCACAGCTTGGAAACTTGAAGATTTAATTACTTTCACTGTGCAGCAGACATGTGAAAAACACAGAAAGTGAACAATAGTTAAAAAAAAAAAAAAAAAAAGATTGGAGGCACAAAAAAAAAACAAGGAGAAATTTCACAGCTGCGATCGACGAGCACTTGTTGACAGCTCGAAAAAAGTCACCTCTCACTTTGACATCACATTGTTTGCATGTTTTTTCTTGCAGTCCGTCTACGTCGTGGTCATCTTGTATTTTTAAAAAAGAAAAAAAAACGCTGTCAGAAGAGAGGCCTGGATGAGGATTAGCCGGCGTTCGGTCGGTGTCTCCCGGCACACTGGTACTGGCAGTACCGGTTCTGGCTCACTGTTAGTGGGTCATTATGTAATCAGATGAGCACAGTTTCTTCTTCTTCTTCTTCTTGCATGTGAAGCAGAGAGAGAGAGCCCTGTGTGCTCGGACAGAGAGAAGTTAAAGAAGCCTGTGCTGTCCACTCCTCCAGGACCCCCCTGCACGCCTCGCTATATAAACCCAAAACTATTCAGACGGCCGCTGTTTCACGACATTTTTAATTCATTAATTCAACTCTCCTCCCAGCTTCTCCTCCTACCCTCCCTCTCCCTGACTGTACACTATAAATGGGCCTCTTTGTTGCAAGGCCTCCTCCGCTGTTTCAGCCTTTGTCAACTTTCTCATGTAAATGTTTGATGGTTATAAGATACAAGCCTGGAAGTTGTTGCACTGCAACGGAGGTATTTACAAATCAAAGACAAAGAGGAAAAAAAAAAAAAAATGAGCTCTTTTCTTGTGCACTTGGCTCCTTGCAGTTTTGCGTTGGCCAGCGTGCAGTGAATGGATAATGTCGGTGCATCTCTGTGAGGCTGTGCCATGTCCGCCTGCGAGGAGGGGGGGGGGGCTCTGTTGTGTATAAGCAGAGTACACATGGTCATGCTGTGAATGGACAGCACAGGATGAATTAATTCATCCCTGTGGAGGTAGAAAGTAACAAAGTACTGTGCTGAAGAACAATTGTTGTATTTACTGTATGTTCCATTCATGACACACTTCAAAGGGAAATGAACTTTTCTGGGCGAGACACTTTTATTCTTGAAATCTGGAGCACATTTTGCCGATGATATTTCAGTACTTTTACTTGAAATAGAAATAGTTGCGATCAAAATTGGCGGTAAATCCAAAGGCAGGAAGTAAAGTAGCACAAGACGTGGAGAGGGGAGAAATACAAAATAAAACAGGAAGCGAGTTTTTGTGTTCTGTGGTGACAGTGAAAGAAACTGGTTTTATTAATGATTATAGAGGTTTGCATGTCAAAATGTCTGAAAGTGGCAGCAAAAGCCTCACAGCTGAGTGTCATGTAGATATTTACGGAATATATCTTACTACTTTTCCTACACCTGTAATATTACTGCCATTCTTTATGACTTGTACTTGTTTTTATTGTAGACATGATGATATTCTTGGAGATTTATGGTCTGACTCTCTATAAAGTCTGTGTCTGGAGCCTAATAGAGTTTTTTTTAATCCAAAGAAAGCGTAAAGGGCAACTTGTCGGCCCTCCATTCAAAGCTTGCCTTTTAACTTTGAATTCACCGTATGTTCAGATGAGAACACCCAGGCGGGGCGCAGACGCATGAATCTGCAGCTGAGACGCGCCGCACAATAAACCCCAGCACTGCGCAATATCTGGCCCCGATGGTTTCACACGCACATCAATCTGTGAGGGCCCCTCCAACCTGCCAGCGGGTGTTGTGCCTCCTAAACACCCTCTCCTGTCCTGCAGAGTTTGGGGCTCCCCTTATCCGGAGCTATGGGGCCCTGCATCCACGGGGGACCTGATTATATGTGTTTGTTTACCTTCTGTGTGACGATTTCATAAGGATTTGGCACCTTTTAGGTCGGGGTCATCCTCGGCTTCCTGGGTGGTGGAGCTTCACCTGCGGCCTTGAAGCAGCTGACGAAAAGCATGATTGGAGGAAAACAAATACTAGACTCTGAGGATGCTGAAGAACTCCAAACTGTGGAAGAAATTTACACTTTTTACTGCTCAGAACCAAAGTACAACTTTTCAGACTACCAGCATTTAACTTGTTGCTTTATAACAGGAATAGAACTGACCTGCATCTTTGCCGACATCGCCGTCACTTAGTTTTGTCGGCCGCACTTCTCGTTCTCCTCTCTTAAATTCTGGAAACAGAGCTCAGTTTTGTTTTTCCTTCAGCACAAACTGGTTCTTGTGGCAGAGTTCCTTTGAATGCAAAAATAATCCCACTGGTTGATTAAAGAGTCAAGAGTCCAGTAGTCTTTGTACATGAGGGGCTTCATGTCTGTCGCAATCCCTTCATCGGCCTTAATACCAGCATGTGAACAGGCTGCTGAGCAACTGCCCTGTGTTTTAAAGCCACATTTTAAAGTGGTGGCTCATAACTTCAGTAGAAATGTTAATTACATAAAACATGTCATGTTTTAAACACCTCCTCCACAGCAGTGAAGAGTTTCCTGAAAGCATTCTCCGGATGTTTTTGAAGGTTTTGAAACCTTATCTCTCTCACTGTCATTCAACATTTCTAGACTCTACTCATAGCGGAAATGGAAAATTCTTGAGGTAGGTGAGTATTACCAGTTTGCTCATCAGTCAGTAAGACTTTTTTGAATACTTAATCCTCCTGAAAACTTCTTCAACAACACTTTTCCTGTCACTTTTCCACATCCCTTGTGTTTCCGTCTGGGTGCATGTCGCTTGACGTGGCCTTCAGTCTCCCTCTCGCCTACCTGGTCACCTCACCACCTGTTCAAGACCGGCTCTTCCTCCCAGATGCCACCACATAGTTCACTCTTCTTCGTGACTAATTGTGATCTCCTGCTTGAGGAGAGTGGTTGCAATGTACAATTTTACCAATAGATGCCACTAAATCAAACACACTGGACCTTTAACACACCAATCTACAACCAACCACATTGACTGGGTGATACCAAAGACATATTTTGTCCTCCTACTTTACTGGATAAAGGTCCAATAATTCCTTGTATCATATTTAACCCAGGTCATGTATGTATGAAAGAATGTGACCCCACTAAGCCAACAGAAACCAACACATTGCTTCTCTGTTTTCAGACCGGCGATAGTTTTAGGAAAACTGTGTGACGCAGGTCAGCGGTCACTGGGAGGGAGTCAAGAGAGGAGGGAGAAGAAGAAAAGAGAGAGGGAGACGACATGAATACTAATATGGAGGCGAGAGGAGACAATGAAAGAGGGGGGCATGGAGGAAGGAGAGAAAGTACATGATGGCGTACTGTGGACCGGTAGGAAGGCTCCATCTTCCTTTTTTCCACCCCTCTCTTTGTTGATCTGTCCCTTTGGCCCCGGATAAGGCTTGTGTTTCCATCACATGTTGCACATGTTGTCCTCCCTCTTTGTTTGTTGTCACTTTCACTACCCTTTCACCTCCAGTCACACGTCAGGTATAGATCTATATTTGTCTTACATCTGCAAATAGTTGGGTTTTTTCTGGGGGGAAAAAAAAAACTATTTGTGTCTAGCCTACAGTCGAAGAAAGGTGTGAAAATGTGCAAACATCTACAGTGCCAGTCACAGGTTTGGTCACATTTTTCCTCTGCAGGCCAACTGATCTCGATCGACTTCACGTTGAGTGATTGTGGGTGGCAGGTCATCTGATGCAGCGCTCCATCCCTCTACGTCTCGGTCAAATAGCCGTTGCATAGCCTGGAGGTCTGTTTGGGGTCATTGTCCTGTTAAAAAAACAGGACAATGACCCAAATGATGGTCCCACTAAGTGAAAACCAGATGGAGTGGCATGTGAGTTGTCTTAAATGAATCACCAACAGTGTCACCAGCAAGGCACCTTCACACCTTCACACCTCCTCCTTTGTGTCTCACAATGGAAACCACACATGCAGATAGCAGCCATTCTCTTTTTCTTGTTTTCACAAAGACGGTGGCGGTTTTGAACCAAAATCTGAGGTGCTGTTGAGTGGTGATTTGTCAAGGCAGGTAACTGTAATAAGTCCTCGACTCTTGGTCTTTCTTTCCTGGGGCCGTTCTCACTAGAGCTAGTTTCACTTATAGTGTTTTTTGTAGCATTACATACACACACTAACAAACATGCAGGCATTGGTGGGTAGATCCTGGGTTTACCAAGTTCTCTTACATCAATAGGAACTGGTTAGTTCAACATTTCTCTGAGAAGAAGCTTCCAATTTAGATTGAAATCTCTTAAAGTAGCCAAGAGACAGGAGGAAAACACGGCTGCACTGCATGAATGAGACACACTACATCCAAGGAGGTTGTGTTTTTATCATTCGTGTCATTCGTTTAAAGAGTAATGGGAACCAAAACTGAGTTGTCTAGCTGACAGAGGTTTGGTGGTTATGTTCAACACTGATCTCTCTCTCCATCTAGTGGTCATCTGTGAAACACACACTCGTCAGAGGAGCAGCAGAAGCAAAAGAGGTGTAAGGAAAAACGACAAACCATGACAACGTGATTTCTTCATCAACTTGCTTCGTACTTACTGAGCCCATTACATTGTGAGATGAGAATAAGATTCACGGAATAAATTAATAAAATTAAACGTTTAATACTGTGTTGTGTGTGCATTCTGGCCAGAAATCAGAAGTGCTGCTTCAGGCAGTACCGAATAAAACAAAGGATTTCAAAGGATGTTCAGTCTCATATTGTTTGATTGATGTTTTGACTGAAGGATAGATGTCCTGTAAAATTGTAGATTTTGTATTTAGCAACCACAAAAACCTAAATAAAGAGACTTTCAGGCATCTGTCAATTTCCCTAAAAAGACAGAAATGTAGATGTGATCAACAAAGGCAGCCTCAAGAGGTCAATGCTGCTCTTCAACAGAGCAATAACAGTCCTGGTGATGACAAAGAAAACTGATAATAGCAGAAAACATTGAGATTTAGATGACTCTGCTTCAGTTCCAAAGTAAGACATCCTTATCTTGTGTCTTTGTAGACACAGATAGTACTTCTTTAGACACGGTCATGTGATTTTATTATTAAATTATAAGTTCTTTTAGTCTTCATCTTATGACTAGAAAGCTAATTTCCACTCGTGACATACGTGCCTGCTTATATCTACTGTACAGTTCGCAGAATCACTGCTTATATGTTTAGTATGAAAGTGATGGAAATCATTTGGAGTGACCTTCACAGCCACCAGATCCGAAGCTAACTGAGAACCACACCAACGTCTGCCATGTCCGGCCCCTGTTTCGTCTGCACACCTGCACCAATGGACTCCCGCCACCACCAGTCCTGTATCACTCTGGAGTTGTTTGTGGAGTTACAGACCACTTCCAGGGTCTCTGGTGCAAGAACAGTGCAATCGTTTTAAGGTAGAAGATGCATTTAAAGAGGATTTTGCAGGTCCGCTATGACACGGGTACTTCAAGGACCAATAAAATTATAGATGAGGCCAATGTGCATGTAGTCCACCCAAGGCACTGGAGACAAATGTATAAAATGAGCTTGTCTAGTCTTGGGTCATTGGGTTTACATAGGTGTTAATGGAATTATGATTTACAGGTAGCACTTGCAGCTTCTTTGCTACAGAGAAGAAACTCCTTGAGCATAATCTCATAAACGTGTGTTGCTAAAAAGTCTGCAGGAGGAAAACATTATCTCAATCTAAAACACACACACCACACATAGGAATGCACATGCAATCTGTTCGTTTTCCATTCGTTTTATCTAATGCGCTGCAGCATGGCAGTCCTCAAATAGCTCATCTAATTTTTGCCTTCACGAGGTTGAGTCAAATTCTCACAAGGATGAGAGGCTGATCTGATTTTCCTGTGTCAGCACAAAGTAAAAGGCCTTCACAAAGGAATTTTATTTATAATTTGTTTTCTTTATCCCTGAGCTGATGTCTTATATTGTTTCTGTCATCTCTTTTTCTTTCCCCGCTTTTGCCTCGTTTCCTGTCAGTTGCGTAACTTGTGGAAAGGAACACAGGAAAATGTGTTTTTACTGCAGCCCCAATATGACGTGACACAATACCTACCTAACCTAAACCCAGCTGTTATTTCTTTGAGACTGCACGTTAAAGATAACCCGTGTGAAAGAGGTCAGTGTTTAGAAACCTGTGGCAGAAATCTAAAGCAGTTTGTGTTCCGTTAAGCAAATCATTGGACTTTTCAGTTTCTCTTTGACTCCATTAGATTTCACTAGAATTCATAAGTGTTTGTTTATGTTTTAACTCGTTTCCTAAATGAAGTACACGCAGTCAAAAATCTGGAAAAGTCTGCAGACGCTCCTTGAGTGACCTCAATCTTACAGTTCCACGAGGTCTTAGAGTACAAGTTACTTACACAAATTCCACCTGAAATTTGGCAATATCACATGAGAGAGAATGATGTTGCACGACTGTGTAGGCACAAGGCTGTTAATTAGGCTACTTATTGTATCCAGAGGAGCTCCTCAGGGATTTAATCTGAGCCCTCTCACCTTTTAACCTTATTACCTGTGTTGTTATCACACATAGGTACCAGTAGAGTGAATCTCTATGCCGATGACATAGTTTTATATAGTTATGTCCAAATTGGTTATCATACAATTGCAGCTTGCTTTGAGACTCAAAAGTACACTCTTTAATCTGAATTTGTTGTAATTGCAGACAAAACAAAATTATTTTCTAAACAGACTTTTGATCCTTTTAATCTTATTTAATTCCACTATTTTATTATAACCCGATGTGTTACCTTATTTTAGTACTGCTTTTATCTTTTACTGTGAACGTGTCTATCATGTTGCTTCCAAGCTGTCTCCTCTGAAATTGCAATTCTTCTTTGATCTGATCATTTCTGGAAGGCACCCTTGGCACTGAGACCTGCAAAACAAACAGGTGAGGTGGGTCGTCTGTTACATAACTCCATACAAATGACAGCATGTGCCTGCACGCCCACTTTGTTAGGGTTCATGCATTTTCTAGAAATGGCCTTTAAACAAAACTTTTCTTCAAATATAAATATCCCGGAGTGTTCATGAACCCCTTGAATCATCATCGTCGTTCACCCCTTGTTGACATTTTTTATCATATACAGTATACAGTATTTTGACCTTTCAGAAGCCCTGAAACTGTACACAAAGATAACAGTTATCTGCTGAATCATGGTGAGTCTCAGGAATTCTCTACTTCCATACAATATAATGAAATTAAATTGGTATCAGTCAGAGCTACAGTGTCTGGCTACAGTAGCTAACATCTCTGTGAAATTCAATCAGCTGTGGATGTTATGAGCCAAAGTTTTTCAGTTTAGTTACAGGTATGTTTCCCCGCATTAATCTCCACTGTGTGAACAAGGTCAGTGTGCAGCCTTTCAATGGCCCTTGAAAATGAGACCACATGATTCTGCTTTCACATATAGCCACAATTTTCTGCTGATGCAAACCTTACAGCTGCAGGCATTCATGTGGAACATGTCGCAGCTACGTCCTGAGATGTTCCACAAATACTGTACATGTTATGTAACCTGTAAGGTACAAAAAAGTGTGAACAGAAAATTACTATTTAGGGAGTTGGCAGGGATCTGAACAAGTGATTCCAACATTACTTCATCAGATAGTTAGATGAACAAATATAGCTCCACAAATCTGAGTCATGCTAATGTGCATGAGTGTGCAAAAGAATGTCAGAGAACATCCATATGCATGTATATCCATATAATTTTGCCAAGCATCATCTGATCATCCATGCCAGTGTCACTGTCAATGTAAAAACCCAACCTTTGACTATGATCACATGTTTGTATTCCCAGCGTTATCTTGTATGTGATAAGCTGTCTGCGAGTTATGTAAGACTTACTTTTAGAAATACCCATGAAAAAGAGGACAACACTTCAAATTTTGACCATAGATCTGTTTCTAGTGAAAGTTTGTTTTGTTTGTTTTGTCACCCAGATTTTTTAAATCAGTATTTAGTATTGACTGGACTAGTTATCTCACCTGCAAAGGCAGATTTTGCACCTGAAAATGAATCGAAGACTTTCAGATTGTATTATGTTTGTGTTTTTGCACAGGAAACCCTTTTCCGAGTACTTTTTTTTGTGTGTGCAGCATCAAGTTATCATAAAGTCCTCGACAACAGTTATGAGTCTGTCTGAAGGGGCCAGTTGTTGCACCTTATTGCTGATTATGTAAAAGAGGAATGTGTCTCCCTAACGAGGACACACACTAACGGTATTTGGCACTCTTCATGTTCAGGCTTCAAACAGTTCTCACATCCTTGCGCTGATTCACAGCCTGTTCTGTAGTTTTATGTAATTATGTGTTTTATTGCAGCAGTGACACTGAGGAGACACTGAATGACGGCCGCCTTTCCAGGTAGCTTCCAAGTAATTTCATTTTATGTAAAGTTATATTTCAGTTTTATTGCTCACAGTGTCAAGGCTGCAAAGCAAAGTCTATGCACTATATATATCCACTTATATTTGCTCCTCATATACAGTGGGTATTTTATAAAGCACGACACTGTGCTCATTCAAGTTTTGCTCTCCTGATGAATGTTTTAGTTGATGCTGCTGTTATTGGTGGCAGCATTGACGGTGAAAGTGGCAGGCCAAAAAACTAAAACAATGTGCTGAAAGAAGCTAAAAAAGCATGATGCACATGTTGAGTTGCAGAGTCGATGATATTTTTCTGTTGCGAGTGACACCGAGTGACACCTTCCACATGTCATTTGCATTTGTCCCATTATTAATACAAAAACATTGATTAGAGCAGCTTTAACGTGACATTGCATTTAAACTGGCATTGTTGCGCCCCCAGTTTGCAGCGTGCATTGCCACTCTTGTAAATATGGACAGCTGCACACGTTTGTTTGTTATGATTAATTTGCAAAAACTAGCAAGTCAGCTACTTTGCTAACGGCCAATGTCAACCAAGTGCAAAAACACAAGGTAAAGCAAAAAAGTCAGTCCCAGATTTACTCGTCTCTTGCCCGATTTCTCTCTTGTTTTTTCTTCTTAGCGTCCTTGGTCAACGTCCTCTTCTGTCTGTTCGCCTCTGCCATTATGTACACACAAATTACTCCAGCTCCGCTCTATATATCTGTATTCACCTACACCCCGGGCCTGAAGACAACAAAAACCAACATTCCCCCAATGCTCTGAGCTCAAAGTCTGGTCAGCCCAGCTAATTATCTGATACATATTAGCTAACTGTCCATCAGGAATCTCTGCAAAAGTTACATCATGTTGCTTTGACATGTAAAGTCAAGATTTTAAGTTAGATACAACTCACACATTTTTTAGTCGGTTAACCTTCAGACCTCTAAGATGACAGTGCTGTCTGGTGTGTAATCAGTGAACCCTCTTAAGAATGAATCCCTTAACGAGACAATGCGAGAAATGTTTGCATTTGTACTCCCTTGTCTCCTGGTCACAGAGTCCAACTGCCGCAAAAGCCATTGCACATCACACGTCAATAAATGAAAATTAACATGTGATCACGTTATCAAGATTGTACTGCATTCCTGTCATCAGTTGAGTGTCTTGTGAGGCTTGTGTGCAACGACACATCGATCATTTTCCATCGACTCGATTTACTTGACAGGACAGGAACGTGAAACATCATGTGCTGTCCATTTCCCCTTTCTGTTACAGCTGTTCATACTAACACCGACCTCGCAGATCAGGTCACGAAGAGGCTCACTGAGCAGCTTTGCCAGCTCATATGACTGGTGACACACTATAGGTTCAAGTGCATGTCAAGCAGTTCTCTTCAGCGACACTCTTCTGTGTCCTATCAACAACAGATAAAAATGTCATTGCAGAATTCGGCAAACTGTCCTGAGAGGTATGCGAGTATTGGTATTTTCAGGCACATTTTGTAACTGGCTTCATCCCATTATGACTTCATTGGGCTGCTCTGGTGAAAGAGTTACGAAACAGAAAAAATCAAGCGTGCAAGGCAATCAAGCACATGAGTTCTGGACGTATGAAAGCAGGTGACAGGATATACATCCTTGTGGGGTACTTTACCGCGATTTCACAAGATAATTAGCTGTTCTGCTGTTATACAGTAAGTTATTAAAGTTTTTGTTTACCTTCATATCTGCATTTGGGTCCACTTCCTGCGCTAAAACATGACAGTATTGATTGAGAACACAATCTGTTGTTCATGATTTTGAAAATGGGGCATCAGGCCTCACGGGGTCAACCGCTCACAGACATTTGTCCCATGAGATCGATATTTAGTATGAGCTGAGTATGTTTGTTATGGGGACTGGGCATGTTCACTTGTAGGACACGGCAGAACAGGCAGTTCTGTGGTTCCAGAAAAGCCTCAAGGCCGGGTATAAACACAGACTTAGCTTTTATTTCATCATCATTCATGTGTGCACAGTGCTTCGTGTGCGTTTTTAGATCAGAATTTAGCGTAATATGCGCAAAATATGGTGAGCAGGGTAAAAGATAAGAGAAATCTGGGTTGGCTTCTCATGTCAACGTGCACCCACAAGGCCAAACCGCTCTTCTGAGGGTCAGACAGCCAAAATTGTTTACGCAACACTCTGTTCCTAAACCTGTCTCATCAGTTAGTACAATAGATACAAACTTGTTTCATACCACAGGCCAAGGGGCAGCATGTGTGTGCAGAGACACTGGAAATAAGAGATCTGCACCGTTTTAATTGGGATTTTTGAACACCTCCAATCTTGCCAAACTTAAATACTTCTGAGAACAACATGGACTTCGTGTATGTAAAGGCATGTAAAGCTTTTTTGCGTCTAAGCATGTGGATCGGGTGCCCCCATGTCTTAAGGGTCACGATGCTGACTGTGCACTGGTTGAAGTCCAGGCAAGGGCTCTTCACAAAATCGTATCTGCAAGACAAAGACTGGAAGCGTTCTGCAGTTTTTGTAAGACTGACCAGTGATGTTTGAGCGGGCTTTGGTTGCGTGCAGGTAAACGACGTGAAGAGCAAAAGAGGTGGAATGAATTAGCCAAATTACTTTTTATGAGCTGCATTCACATGCAGCTGTTTACAGACATCAGTTGAGCAGTGTCTATCCTTCTTATCAAGTTGCTAATCAGACCGTAGATATACAGACTGTGAATATCTATTGTCCAGATATCCAGATTCTTGTTGTCTCTCCATTGGCTGTGCTCAGGCCTTTTTAAAAGGATTTGACCAAAAGGTATCAGGTGTGTCACAATGTGTGTCAGGCCGTATTGATCTTCGAAGTGTTTCTGCAGCTGATGAGGTCAAACAATTAGCTTTAAGAGAAGCAACTCTTATCAGGAGGTTAAACCTGGATAATTTCCACACATCAGCGAAGAAAAACGACTATGACGACAGACAGCTGAAGGATAAACGCCGGGACCTTTCGGCAGACATGTGAGACGCCCATCTCAAAAGCTGTCTCGTGAAGTTACAGTAGCTTCCAGAGGGGTTAAATAGTTTATTTCATTTCCAAAGAGCATGATTTCACATTAGTTCTGGAGGCTTTACAAATTACACCAAACACAAAAGATGACTGGTGTGCAATGCGTATCAAAATGTGTGACATTAGGAACCGGTATGTCTTTGAAGGGTCTGCTGACCTTGGATCTCATGCCTGACCCGTGTGTGTATTCAGCAAGTACAAAAATCTAATAATGACATGAGCCACCTACTGCTTATCTCCTAAAACAGCTCATATTTGCATAAGTGGATACAGTGGATGGAAAAAAAGCATTAATTCTCATCTTCTTTTGACTTGAAATGTACATTAAAATTTGTTGATGTGTTTTATCAGTAGTCACATAGCTTATCGTCTTTACTGCTGAGGAGATGAATCATCTAAGATAATATTTGTCAGTATGAGTCCCAAGATTGGTGGCGCAGTGAGGTGGTTCAGTAGTCACCTGGTTTAAACCCTGGCTAGGGCCCATCTTTGTGGAGTTTGCGTGTTCTCTTGCGTATGGATTCTCTCCAGCTTCTGCTGAATTCCCAACTAATTCAGGTTGTACCCCGCCTCTTGTCCAATGCTAGTTGGGATAGACTCCAGCTCCCAACGACCCTGATAAGGATAAGTGGTTACAGGAAATGAATGAAGTCCCAGGAACTGTTTGTGTGCTAAAAAAGACATGAACTTGAATGGGTTAAATAGGTTCTCTGTGGGAAAAGACCTGCTGGCCCCGGTTTCAGTCAGAAAAAAATCAACATTTTATTGAAGTATGGTCTTGAGTTAGTTCATGAAACTGATTCGAAAACCATAAAGAGAGTTACGTTCCGCGCAGACACCTGACTACAGACATATGACTGTTCCTTTTCTGCTGTCCTGCTACCGGTCTCTCCGTTAGCACAATCTTCAGGAACACTTTTATTGACATTTCACTCGCCTGTTAAAACCGAGGACGGGTAAACAAGTTACTGTGGGCTGTTGCCCTGCAGTCCAACGCCCCCGACTCATTGGCTGAGCCGAAGGTGTGTTAGAAACCGGGGCAGCGGAGAAGAGGTGAACGGGTCAACTGAGAAGAGATACGAAGAAGACAGCACCCAAACAGAGAGGTGGTTCACACAGTGGGAAATCATAACACGCACCAAGGCTGACAACCTTGCTCTTGCGTGCGAGTGCCAAACAACAACTCAAGGTCCGGATCGACGTCAGGCTCTGTGTTGTGGTGCGGGCTCTCCATGTTTTGGCTGGCGTTAGACTTTGACAAGCTCTCAGATGTCTTGTGTCTGTATTGACTTTATTTACAATTTACACAAACCAATAAAACCAAAGCAAAGGTCAATAATTGGCTTATGTTAACTTGCGTAACGAAGGCAGGTTGACAACAAGTTTTTAAATGGTACGATTCTTGTACAAATACAACTCTTTTTTTCTAGTTTTTACTCCTTTTTACCTCATTTTTCCTGTGTAATTTGTCTGTTACGCCATATTTCTGCTGTATGGTACAGCTCAAAAGTTTCAAAAGTTGTGGATTGTGCCTTGAAGCATTCAGGACTGGATTTAAAAAGTTAAAGTCAAAACTCAGCTGATGTGAAGTGAAACCAATTCTCACTGGTTCAAATTATATTAAGGCTTAAAGCTATGCATAATGGCCGTTTCATGGACAGGTTGGTGTCTCTATAGATAACAGCTTATTCATCCTCGGCACCTCACCACTCACTCTTCACCTCTTAGTTCAGAGGCGGTGGAGCCAGGACTGCAAAGGTGGTGGTGACCAGAGCCCCCCACACTCTGAGCTTCACGACGCCTCTTCACAAATGCATGCGTGCGGTCACGGATACGTCTATATTTTAATAAACCTTAAACTGCTGATGTGTGTTTTCTGCTGCTCAATGTACCGTTCTAGTTTATATTTATTGTGGCGCATCGATTACAGGATGTTCAGTTGAGGTGATATTCCTCGTGATCGTGACCGTGTGTTTGTTTGTGTACGTGTACAATTGGGCGATAAGCCATGAGTACAACGTGGAGCCATAAATGAGCCAATCAAAGAAATGAATGCAGTGTTTATTTATGACTTCCTGGGTTGTAATTTGCAACCACGTGCCCCAAACAAGGTGTGTTGATGAACTAAGTCTTACTGGCAACAATAAAGGGGGACAAAATGTCCTGAAGGCTTTATGAAAGGATGTAACTGTTGTAAAAGCTGCTTCAAAGGTGGATCACTGGAAGATTTTATTGCACAACCTCTCTCTATATATCATAAACATATATATTGTGTTGCTTATTTCCTTGATGTGAGGACGTTTTGTTAATGATGCATCCACAGCTTGGATTTTTTTATCTCATTGTTTCTTTGAAAACTCACCTGTCAAATTCTGCTTTTCAAATCCAACATTAAATAGCTGCATTTCCATGTATATGTGCTTTACAAATAGTCATTTATTGTCATTCACCAAAACAAGACAACGGCCATGGCAATGGGTTCAGGATCCTTTGACTCATGGACATCTGGTGATGTGACTGACCCGCCAATCCTGCGATTCGTCGACAACCTGCTGACATAATTCAATAAGATATTTCACTGGCTTCCAGAGGGTTTCTTCACATTACATATTGGAGAGTGAAAACTTGAGCATATCAGCCTTTATAGTGTTTTATGTGCTGTACATTGAACTTTTCTTTTTGTGATGAAGAAGTCATTTTAAAAGTGGTAGTGTTGCAAGTAATCTAGGACAGAATTTAAGTCACATTCCAGCCTTAAAAACCAAATGAGATAAACTGCATCGTCTGTTTTCATATCAGCCGCAGGTAATAATAAAAATGCTGCTGTTGTCATTGCTTTGGAGCTTTGGCAATCGTGCAGCACTGTTGAGCAATTGCTTTAAAGTCCATATATAAAGTAAATAGACCTCACACACTTCCTGGTAACTGAAGGAATACTCAACATAAAACGTCACGTTACGTGAAAATAACAAACACTACAGAGTCTCTGCACTGTACTACAGAATACACAATCAATCAATGAACTTATTTACATTAACATTAACTAATAGATCACCACTCACCATTAAACTTGCAGTCAGTTACCGACAAAAGTATATTTTATATCACTATTTTTCATGCATCTCAGTGCATGAATGTGAAGATCTATGTGATCTATGTGAAGATCTATGTGTAGATTTTAAACCTCGTACATGCGGCTGTAGTATTGTAAGAACTCCTTGATGAAGACAACAAAGCATGACCCACTAATTCTGTTTGAACATCAGACGTGTTGACGTATGCGATGACACATGAAAACACAAACTGATCGACACACATGATGTGTCCCTGAGTCATGCTGAAAATCATATCTCGCTCTACGATCTGGAATAATAACCAGAACGTGGATCCATTGATCGCTGCTCAATGGGTGTTGAAACAGTCGTTGTAATGTTTGTGTGCAGTCGTCACTTCCCGCTGACAATGACATGGACGTGAACGTCACTTCTCCTGCTGCTGCTGCGGCTGCTGCTGCTGGGAAGAGGGAGGGATTTTTCTAACTTCCATGTTATTTTGAAGGTGTGTCCGCTCAGCCAATCAGCCTGCAGCAGTCACATGCGTCATCTTGCACAGAGGGCGGGGGGGGGGGGGCTGATCTCTGCTCTATAATAAAGCCGGCAACTGTGCCTTTTCTTCAGACACAAGCGAAGAACTGAAGATTCTGACAGGACTCCAAACCAGAAGCAACGAAGAGAAGACATTTTTTAAAACCTTTTTAAAGTTTGTGTATAAATATTTCACTTTTTTTCAACAGCTGGGCTCTGATTGAAAGTTTTTGGAACTTTTTCTTCCTGCACTAAAAAAGTGTCCAGTCTTCATTTTTCTTACTTCATCACACTTTTTTTCTTCAATCTTCCACAATGTTTCCAGAGGCAAACAAAGGGTGAGTACACTCACTGTACAGACTGTGCTTTACTCTTTCCTCATGCCGGCCTGAACACATGGCCCCCTTCATGGGCAAGTTGGGGCGGTGGGAATACTTGGCAATGGAGCCAGAAAAAAAATGTGCTCATGCGCCGCGGGGCGACTGAGCCCATTCATTTTTAGAAGATCTAACAGCACGTTTTTGCTGATTGCGCCATTATTAATATGAATAGTAAGCTTTGTGGCGGTGTTTGGGTACTTTATTTAACTTTGTGGTGTTGATAGAGCACCAAAGTTTGTAGTTTCACCGAGTATATTTATTTATAGCACGGAAGCAAACACGTGTTTATCATTGGATCCATGCTGGAGCTCGGGGTGAAACTTGTTCAACTCCGAGGATGAAAAATATGAGTCTCCCTGCAGGAATGTGTCTCTCCTTATTAGTATCAGTTCTCAGATTTGGTCCCTGTAATCTGATAATAATCCTCACATCACATGTTGATGATATGAATTTAGAGGCGAGTGAGGACTCTACGTAGAAGGTCACCAGTTTTTCTGTGGTCAGTTTGTTTGACTCTCTCCCTCTGAACCTCTTTTTATGACATCCAGCTACACCTACGAGGACTGCAAGGCCACTGCTGATTGGCTGATGGCCCAGACAGATGTCCGACCAACTGTGGGCATCGTGTGCGGCTCAGGGCTCGGCGGACTGGCTGACATGTTAAAGGACCAGGTGGCCTTCAACTACAAGGACATCCCCAACTTTCCACAAAGCACCGGTGAGTTCACAATGAAGACCTCGCAGTAACTGACTGGTTTCCATTCATTTTTCATATTTACTGACTGGCTTTTCTCCCTGCAGTGCATGGACATGCCGGTCGGCTGGTGTTCGGCACCTTAAAGGGGAGGCCATGTGTTTGCATGCAGGGGCGATTCCATTTGTACGAGGGTTACCCAATCCAGAAGGTATGTGGTGTGCATTTGAAAGTCATCGAGAAGCAGTTAGCTGTGAAATCCTTTAAAAATGCTCCTGTCACGCTGCAGAGAAGACCCTATAAACCAAAGTGCAATCTGAATGGTTACATAACGTCTATATTTATGTACTCCATGTGTCTTTTCCAGATCACGCTACCCATACGCATCTTCAAGCTGCTCGGAGTTGAGACGGTGATGCTGACCAACGCTGCCGGAGGCCTCAATCAGGACTTTAAAGTTGGAGACATCATGATCCTCAAAGACCACCTGAACATGCCGGGCTTCGCTGGAAACAATCCACTGGCTGGACCCAACGATGAGAGGTGTGTTTGAGGGTTTTTAAACATGTTGTACATGGAAAGATCAACCTCAGGTCTTCATCTAACCCTCCTCCGTCTCTGATTTCTTCTTCTCGCAGGTTCGGTGTGCGTTTCCCCTGCATGTCCGACGCCTACGACAGAGAGCTGCAGCAGCTGGCCATGGACGTTGGACAGGAGCTCGGCTACGGGGACTTCCTGAAGGAGGGAGTCTACTGCGTGCTGGGCGGACCATCCTTCGAGACCATTGCGGAGTGCCGTATGCTGCACAAACTGGGTGCTGATGCTGTTGGTAAGGATTAGCCATCAATCCATACTGTTTTGTAGCTGCAGTACTATCTTTTTAAGGAATTATGAAAGAATCAGATGTAAAAATTCAAATTCCTTTCCTCAACAGGCATGAGCACAGTCCACGAGGTGATTATCGCCCGTCACTGCGGCATGCGAGTATTCGCCCTGTCGTTGATCACCAACCAGGCGGTGATGGACTACGAGAGTGAGGAGAAGGCCAATCACGAGGAGGTCCTCCAGACGGGCAAGCAGCGAGCAGAACAGCTGGAGCGGCTGGTTTCCACCATGGTGACGAGGATCGAGCACAACAACAACTACGCCTAAGAGGCGTAATCATGCTAGCCCAAGGAAAATCCCATGTATTATTTAGGTGAGCAGTCGGGCTGTTTTTTAGTCTTTAGGTCAAAAGATAATAGCGTCGTAGTCCTCTGAAGAATCTCACTTAGATATAGACAGAAATAGAGAACGCACACGGTCTTTGTTGTCATGTCACTGTGCCTCATCTGACATCTTGCATTCCTCCCATTGAGCGAAAAAAGTCGCTTCTCGGTCGTTGTTTTTTTTTTTTGTATCATTTAAAACCAGGCGTATTTGTTCTAACTTAAAATCTATGATCAACTTGTATAATGTCTGCAATTTAACTTAACAATGAGCAAAAATCTGCCGCTCCTTAATATTATGATGTTGTTGAAATGTGTACATTAGTGAACTTAATGTATTTTATTGTGCTTTTTTTAATATGAAAGTTCTTACTAAAGGTACTATTTATTACTATTACACCTTTGTTTGTGTTGTTCTTTGGGGTTTTTCTACTTCACTTACTCATCACAACCATAAAATAAAAACCTATTTCGGACTTCAATAGATTCAATACGAACATAAATTGACAAGAGACTCATGAAAACATTCCCGTGTTTATTTTCAAAGTGAGTATGGAAGTTTTACAGAGACACCACACAGTAAACCAACGCTTTGTATGATGAATGGGTCCAAAGACACCCAGAATGTTACTTGTGTAAACATTAGGTAACGTTATATAAGCATTACGCTGCGAAAACTGAAGACATGAACGCTGGCATTGTTGGAAGTATCCTAAGTTTAAGGGCTTGGCAGTCGCGTACGGATTAAATGATTTCAAATTCCATTTACAAAAAGACAAAAAAATTGGCAGAACAAACAATTTCGGGGTTTGAAACACTCGTAAGTCAACGTTACATCGAGATCCTCCATTTTTAAAGGCTTCTTCTTCTTTTTCCTAAAAGTGACATTTTATTTTGAAATACTCGTAAAAATAAAACACTTGCTCCCCTGGCTGAACAGACGCTAAGCAGGCAGACATTATATCACATTTCACACTGCATGCATGCAACATATCCATCCGTCTTGCATAATTGTTTACCTGCACCTAAAGTACTGACGTGTCCTTGTTCCCAGTTGAAAGGCAAGAATAAGCAAGGCTGTGACATCCAGTTCCAACTATGATACAAACATTTTTTAATATGTGCCATGCATAATGATGAGCAGGTACAGGTCTTAAAGCTAAACAAGATTAGTTTTTTAAAGAAACACATTCTCTGTGATACACCACCGACCGCTGTCTGTGCACTGCGGAGCCCAGGGAAGCTTCACGACTAGACCCTCGATGCCTGAGGTGAAAGAAAAGTTTGGCACGAGATGTAAACAGAAAGTGGCAGGCTGGCCTACGTCGCTACAAAGGCAGCGTAGAGATACATTTTACCCGCATTCATATGGAGTAAACGTGGGGCATTACAGCGCAGGCTGAAGAACAAGCTGGCACACTCAACAGCTCTTCACATTGACTTCATCAAAAAACAAGCTGAGAGATCGTCCTCAAGTACATTAACTCTTGGTGGACTAGACACAGGATTTGTTTTCACTAATAGATTAATTGATTTAATCAGAAATCTGTCTAAAAATATTATTTTCCCTCTGCAGAAATATCCCTTACGGCTTTTCACGAATACATTTCATGATAATCATTTATAGCCACTTCCCGATAAAAACACCATTTAAAAAAGTAAAACGCTGATTGGTTTAAAATGTCCCTGTTGGTCACCCAAAAGGTGGAAAAACTCTAGAGACAAAAACTTTGATTGTATAGATATAACAGAGCAAAAATAATCATATTGGTTGAGCTACAGTGTAACGTAAACGGCAAAAACAGCTATTTGGCAACTTGAGCACAGCGGACATGGAATTTTTTACTTTTCTACATGAGCTTAGCTTAGCATAGTTTAGCAATCTTGACTACCTCAGTCAATATGAAGAACCAAACCAGAATTTTTAGGCTGAATCAAATCAGGCCTTGTTAAGCTCAGGAATTGCTAATAATATGACGGGCCGCTAATTCATGCTAACTCTTAAAATGACAGTAAAAATTGTGAAATTACTAAATATTTTCCTCCCAATTTCTTTGTCCATTTTAGATACGTCTCCACAAAGTGTGTATAAAATATATTTGACTAGCTAATTCATTTATTTACTTACTTATAAATCAGGTTTGGTCTTCTGAAATGTGGTAGCTGCAGTAACTTTTGGAGGGAAAAATCGATGGCTAGCTTCCATTTTTTTCTACCACGTAAGCTGCACATTGCGACAAAAAGGTGGAACTTTTTGTCTCCACCCACTGAAATTTAACCAATATATATTTCTGACCCCCGAGAGTAGCTCTGCCTCCGAGACAAAGTTTGTATAGCTACCTAGCTCACAGTGCTACAGCCAGGCTATAAGAAATGAGCTTCCTTTTGTTGGAAAAGGTGACAAATAAAAGGACTGGCACATTTTTTTTTTCCCAATATAGGCACCGTAAAGATGAATTTACAGTCTTTTAGCATCAGGGGGCCTCAGCAGCGAGCTGCGTGGAGGAGAGGAAGCAGAAAAAGGCACTTCTGAGACAACAACGTACTGGGCCTGGAGGTGCAGCAGGATGCAGTGCAACAGTAACAGAGGAGTCCGCTCATCTTTAGGCAAACATGGTCAGGGTAATCCACTGTGGAACACAGAGAGCATGTGAGTTGGGGAATTATGAATATATCATAAATATCCAACACAAGAGAACAAAACATGTTTTTCAGACAATGTTTAGGTATATGCAGCCATACCTGACTGAAGTTGAGGCTTATGACTTTGTCTTTGTCCGTGTCCATGGTCTGAAAGGTATCTGCAGAGACAGAAACAAAGAAAATCACTTATTTTACAAGTGTAATGCAACAATTTAACTTCTACCCTGCCTTAATATTCTGTGTTTTGTCATGCGTGAATCCTAAAACATCACAGCAACCCTCAGACATAAATAATGAATTTTTCGGTGGACAAGTAGGCAAACTGCTCCTTTTAAAGGTTGTGCGGTTGTACTCACTGTACATGGTCTCCAGTCTGACCAGGCAGGTGACAAAGTTGTCAAAGTCGACAGTCATGTCGGCCTCCGTGTAGCGCAGGATGATCAGCTGGAACAGGTGGTTGGGCAACTTGAAACCTGGGAGGAGACGAACAGTGTCGGAAAAAAAACGAGTTTAACCCAGCAGGGAACAAGCTCAGACTTTTTTCTTCCTTTTTTCTTGTCGTGAAACGAAAAGAAATAGTACCTGCAGACTCAAGAGCCATCCTCATCTCATAGGAGCTCATGGTGCCCGATTTGTCCAAGTCGAACTGCCTGAATATAGTCTGGCATGGTGACACGAACACATGGAGAAAGAGGGAAAATAACAGAGAGAAATAAGAGAGGCAGAAAGCGAAGAACGGAAAGAAACCAGGATTGATGGCAAACAAGGACATCCAAACGAGTCCTCTGGCCAGATGTCAAAATAAACATCAGGCTGATGCAGGTACCACGAAACAGAATCAATATTATGTGCCCTCTTTGCCCACTGACCCCTCAGTGTGTCGTCTCACCAGGTATCGTTTAATCTTTTCCCAGAGGACGTGGAACTCTGACAGGCCGAGCTTTCCACTGCCGTCTTTCTGAGCCGAGAAGTTAAGACCAACAACAGAATAAACATAGAAATAATTCACACTCAACAGCCAACTCCACTGGTTTTACACGTTAAATCTGTGGAAAAAAAAAAGGTTGTTGTTGCGTGCCTGATAAACTGACTCAAGTGATGTCACTTGAGTCAGGTCGGGGCTGAGGTTTGAAAAATGAAGTCTCGAGGCGTGGAGCTCCGAAGAAGTGAGCCTACAAGCTCTACCTGAGGCAACATCGGTCACTACAGGCGCAACACACCCGAATCTTTGAGCAAATTGTCAGCAGCTGCAGTGCATTGTGGGTAATGTAGGCACAGGGGTTTGGAGCAAAAGCTACAAAGTCTGTTGTGAGTAGAAGTGTTGAAATATCTTCCACTTCTACTGACTTCTGCTAATTCTGGTACTATTTTGCGGTCTTTTAGAGACCGTAACAAAATGGTGGTCTCCACATAAGGAGACCCGCTCCATGTGTAGATATATAAGGACAATTCTAAGGTTATAAAAACATAATTCTTAGTTTTATAAGGTGACTGTGTAGCACTGAAAACACTACTGATAGTACCCATGTTCTATAAATAAACAGATACAACAGATAAAAGAAAGGCTTAATGCAGTTTCAAGGATACGTCCATGAGGCTGATCATACTGCGACAGGCCTCTTTTGTGAAGCCGTCTGTCTTCAGGTCTTTATCTGTTACAGGAGAGAGAGAGAGGAAACACACACAAATCTGAGATGACATTTTTAAATACGAATGTTAGACTTTGATCTCGCTGCACGGCTGAGAGGCATTACTAACGTTTGCTGATGATCCTGTTCAATATGGTCTGCAGCTCTGCGATGCTGATCTCCATGTCCTGTTGGACATGACACAACAGGTCAAATCATTTCACTACGACTGCCGCGAACTAAACTTCCTGCCGAGTGTGCTTACCGGCCCCGCCAGCTGTCTGAAGAGATTCTTGAAGCCTGCGTCGATCTGGCTCTCGTCCAACAGAGCCTGAAACACAGAAACAGAGACAGCTCACATTTGGTTTCTTTGCGCACATCATTAGTGGTCACGTGGTCGCTGTTTCGTCTTCTCACCTCTGTTGGAAGTTCGGCTTTAACGTCATCATCAAGCTCCCTGAAATGGACGGAAAAGACTTCAAGTTACTTTGTCGCTTATTTTAAACTTCGTGATCACTTGTCAAGACTTTTTGGATGATGATGTCATTTTGGCCCTCAAGCATATTCAAGCCACTCACTCGGAGTCGGCGGGCTTCTCCGAGAAAACCCTGAGGACAAAGTCGGCCTCTTTGTGCGGCTCGAACGTGGAGGGGACGATCACGTATTCCCCGGCCGGCAGCTGCAACCTCGAGCTGACCTCTCTCAGGTTGATGAAGAGCTCTGAGCGGGCGCTGGAGGCGTGCGTGAGGAAAAACTCTCGCTTCAGGTGAACGCCTGACCTGCCTTTATACTGAGAGGGGAGATCGCCTGTTAGGTTGTTCTTGAATTACAAGAGGAAAGGTGGAAAGAGGTTGAACACATACCTCATTTGGAACCTGCAAAGAACAGAGAGAGAGATGAGATTATTACCACGATGACGAAAAGGTGGGGGGAATAAAACTTGACTTGCAGCGTTCGTAGCTAACCTCATAGAGGGCAAACCCGATGGTCTCCATGTCTTTGCCTTCCCGCCGTTTCTTCCTGCGGTCCTTCTGCATGAGGCCGACCAGGAAGCTGCACTCTGATTTGCCGGGGTTGTCCGGGTGCTGCAGCACGAGCTTGAACTGAGGGTTGAGCCAAAAGGTCGCTGGGGACAAGAGTTGACAATGTCAGATTGGTTCCTCTTTGCTTTAGCATTGATCGGGCTCAAAAAGAGGTGACTGTATGTTAATCTTATCCTATGAGGGGCTACACAGGGTCAAGCATATCTGTAGGGACAGTGTTAAATCTTAGATTGGTATGGTGACCCTGAATTCTTGTCCTTGATTTACAGAGCAGTTGTATGCTTGTGTTTAGGAAAGAAATCCTTCATTCTCCTCGATCAAGCTTCAATAAACCTTTTAACAAAGGACATCTTGGACTCCTTTGACTAAACTGACCACCGAGGAATAAAATTCTCCACTTCCAGACTTCCATGCACGTCATCCAAAATTCTTTTTAAAACAGGTCACTGTTTTGTTTTGTTTTTTTTACTTTAAATGGGAGTCACTGGTTCACATTCCTTTCTCTCGCTCTCTTTCTCCTTTTCAACAAGTTTATCCATGAATAAAAGGGTTGCATTCAGTGTTTCTGGAAAAGCATTCTTGTGGCTTGGCCCGTGGTGGAAGAAACTCGCGATCCAACCCTATCGCATCCGCTACCTTTCATTTTTCATCACTTCACACCTGGGTAGTTCCTGCAGCCTCCGGCAGTGCTGCCCCGCCTCCACTCTCCCTGATAGAGCGAGGAGCTCCATTTCTTCATCTGGCTGTTCTGCAGGGCGTCCGCCGTCAGGTTGCACAGCTCCAGGCGGCTGAACTCGCGCAGGAAGTCACTGAACGACATCCTGTGGAAACACGTTTGTCCCACAGTTGAACCTTGTTCCAGCACAGATGAAAGATGACGCTGACATTTTTAAACATATACTGTTTAGAGCTGAGTGCTTCGATATACGAAACAAAAGGGAACAGGGGCAAGAGTTGCACACGTTATAGGGTTACAGATTAGTTTAATAAAGGTGTATTTTTTTTATTGTGTGAAGGCATAAAAATGTCTTTGGGGGTCAGGTTGCATTTCTGGCCAGTGATGTCCTAAAAAGCAGAAATATCCACTTCCGCATAACGATGAGAGTCCGCATGTAGAAGAAGACTCATGTAGACTCACCAGAATTCGCCATCCTCGCTGCGGTTTTGTAGCCGACCCCTGACGGAGCGATCCACATTGTCCCACTCTCTGGAGCTGAAGATTTCACAAAGAAAAGACACGGAAATATGTTAACTGCTGAAAATACAGTTCATCACGAGGTTTTCTCAACTGCACTTGAAGATCTGAAGATATTTTGTCTAAAAGCATAACCCAGCTGAGCAGCTTAGCTAACCCCCTTCCCCTACTTGCCTTTTCTTTTTCCTTTCCTCAGGCCCAAAAAAGTCTTAATCAAGGTGAAAGCTTCCTAAAAATTTCTTCTTGGACTTGATAATACATGCTGTTTAAAATTCCAGTGCAAGTGCAGTAAGTGTTACGTAATATCCTACTTGTCACTCCAGGCTCCGGTCCATTCCACTTCCCCCCAGGGGTTCCTGATGCGAACCAGCTTGGTCATATTTCCTCTGTATACCACCTGAGGACGAAGAAACACAATGATCTTCCCAAACGCCCTGCGCACGGTCATGCGTGTCTACTTGAAGTTAGTCCGAAATGAATTACTACAGTGAAACACGCCTAACTAATGGAGAAATCAGTCAGATGGATGTCAGGCCGATGACAACAATGTTCAGTCAGCTGCTCTGCGCCGATCAAGAGACAGTTATCTACTGTAAACTGTGTTTGAAGGGTGTAAAATAAAGATACGAATACTTTAATTTCAAAGTAAATCGTCATAAATTGGCCTGACTTTCTTTTCTCGCAATTCATATTTGTGAAATTTCTGGATGCCACCGCAGGATCGCTGCTTCACTGCGCTCACCTCGTCCACAGCGGTCACGGAGTAGGCGTGTCCCTTCACCAGCTTCTTGAACGTGACGGCCTCCATGTCCCTCGTGTTGGTGATCTGAGGATGAGAGGAGTGGGCTGAAATACGTGCCACCGTGAAAACTGAATTTGAATCATTTGTATTTGAATTGTTCAATCTGAAAGTGAATTTATTAGTTTGGAACTGAACATTGGATTCACACAATTCAATTTCTCTGTGACAAATATGCGGGTAGTTGAGGCAGAGCCTCTTCGGCCAATCAGCACCTACGTTTCTGAGCACGTAACATAGTGGTCGTTTGTTGCCAAGAGTCTATTGAGTCTAGTGTTGCCATCCCTGTCCCGTTTTTCCCAGAATTGTTCTCTTTTTTCATCAGCTGGGGGAGAAAAAAATATTTCCCGGGACACAATTTGTTCTGTTTTTTGGGGGGGAAATGTAAAAACTTTATTTGGTTTCTGTCGTTCTGTAGTCCAGAAAAGTTCCCATGCTTCTGAATGACCTTTTGTATTGAAAGGGCATTATTTTATTGTTCTTCACATATTTGGCTGAGAAGGTTTGAGGTGTGATCTTGTTTGTACTTTTCGTTCCTGAAATTCTTTAGCGTATTGTAGATTTTTCACTCATACTTCCTTTATAAGCACATCACATGGATGCTTCTGACTCTATAGGTACCAAACACACGGCGTATTGTTTATTAGCCCGTAGAGAAGACGCACAAGATGGGTCGCTGACGTCTGCGACACGTTTCGCTAAGTCAGGATGACGGCAGCGCGGATGGGGGGTTAAAGGATCTGCACGTGTGATGACTCTACAGTAACACAGCTGGTTCATTCACAAACTCTACAGGGTGGGAAATCCATTAGCGAGGTGTCTGTCACTGGTTGTTCTAACTAACTAGCACAGACGTGGTGGTCACACAGTCACGCCGCGGTGTCTACGCGAGCTATTGATGTAATTTAAAGGCTGCTGACAGACCTACATAAAGCGCTAAATCACTGGCGTCACACTTGATTCCACATTTATTAGCACACCGAATGGGAAGCGTGATTCTTCACTTCTAAAACTGTTTGGTGAATTCGTGAAAACCTTTCACAGTAAAAACTGTGCCGCTAATCCCAATATTTTACTATTTCATCATCGCTGGTGCGCAAAGCTCTTACACAAACCCGACGACGTAGACTGGCAGCTCTTCCCACACAAGCCGAGCAGCACGGGGAGCGTGTACTGTTTGCAGACGAAGATGTCCTTCAACAGGACAGACGGGGTTCAATCCCCTCTGTGTGCAAACATTCACTTCACAGCTGCGTCCTTGACAATTACACCAAATCGCCAGCTCCAGCACAGTACCACAAGTTTCTTCACTGCCCTCTTCTGTCCTGTCCGATCATAGTTCCTGTACTTTTCGACCATCATAGCACCTTTCCACTCAAGCTTCCCTCAATGAGACAACAATACTTTTGTCTAACAGTACATTACATATACTTTCTGTGAAATATGACGGTACACCGACGGAGTGGTTTCCCGGATCCCAACCACTCCAACTTTTTTACTTTCAAAGTCGGCATGTATGGCTCCAGGTCTGCTGATCTACAGCTGACTCTGACCTTTGACCTCCTCTCAGAGGTGCCAAGCTAAAGCGCCGCAACTTGCTATTTTCACTATCGAATCCATTGATAATGCACGCGTTGATCCTGCAGCTTATAAAACTCAAGTGTCTATGAAAAAAAGTGAAAAAGCCAGCAAACATTCAAATCTGACAGGCTGGAACGGCATATTTTGAGTTTTACTACTTTAATATTGCAATTTAATGAATCCTTCAATCATTTTTATTACTGGAGGTTTAATATTTGAAGATTTGCAAGATTCCAAAAAGCGATTGATAAGAAGTTAATTGCCGTGAGCGGCGCTAAGACACAGGCTGATCTATTTATAAAGTATAACCCAGCAGGAGGTGATGAAAGCTGAGATGGCTGATGCTTCTTTTTAACTGTTTTAATCTCTTGAAATAAATGTGAAATAAATACAGAGTCAGTGTTTGATAAATATAAAGCTAACAAACTTTTAACTGCAATGACTGTTTTTTTGGGCCACCGGGGGGCAGCAGAAACAAGACGTGAACACAGCATTGACATATTGTTGATTGTTAGCAAGATGCCTCATATTTATACATCCATCAGTTATGAAACAGTCCAGCGTTCACTCTCTTTTAGCTCAGTTTTTGGTCCCTATCAACTTCACCAGCTTGTTTCTAGGACTTCTCAGTCAAGCTGATGTGATGAAACTGGTGGAAGTGTGCTGTGTTTCTGTGCTGAATGAACGATAAAGTGACGTAAAGCCACAAAGAGTTACTAGCGTCACTACAGGCCTACAGTGTCACATTGTTCTTCAGCACGTTGTTATTATAAAATCACTGATTACGGGAGCTTTGACGCAAAAGGACAATCTGTCGTGAATCTGTGTTAATCGCTTGAACGTTGCGGTACTGACGTCTATGGAGCAGCCCAGCAGAGATCCCCTCTCTATGGCCCTGCTCATGATGTTGTAGAGGTCAGCGGGGGCTTTCCTCAGCTCGAACATCTCCGTCACGCCGCCTGTGAAGTCCTCGAAGCCCTCAGACGTGCTGCCGCCTGACAGAGCCTCATAACAGCCGTTCAACCTGGGACACAACAAGAGATGACGCTGTTCAAATGGTGCATAGAGAATCACTTTACATTACGAGCGTGTACCCTCGGATGAACAGTGCAACAATGCTTTCATCCCACTTTTTGCATTTACATAACACTTACTGTCGTCTCTTTGCACACTCATTTAACTTGGCACACACACACACACACACACCACAGCTGGAGTCTCAGTCGTAAATGCTTCTAGCACTATTTTTAGGTCGTGTTCATATCATGGTAGATTTTACATAAATATGAGCTGCTGTCTGGAATAAACAAGAAAGAAAGGCCGCACACGGGGCAGCAGTGCTGGATATTAATACTTCAATGCAGCCAAAATAAAGCCAAATGTGGGTTTTATATTTAGGACTTTTATGACGGGACATTAATACATCAGTCTTACTTAGCGTAGGCCTTTTCCAGCAGTGCGCTCCAGAACTCGGTGCCCTCCGCCGAGTGGACGAACAGCAGCTTCCCGTCCTTCACCGGCAGCCGGTCATCGATCACCACCTCCACCCACTCGCCAAACTGCCAGAACTGCACGACAGAGAGCCGAAATTACAACTCAGAGACACACAAGCTGGGTTAGCGGGTCGGCCTCTGGTCAGTTTGCTTTCTCGGTTAAAGCAGCGAGGAAGTGGAAATCTATCAGCAAACTTTAGAGACCCAAGAAGCTTTGCAGTGTTTAAAAAAACCAGCCTCAAACGCACAGGAGTGTCCACACCACACATTGTCTGTATTTATCAGTTTATTATCTCACACTGGTGGATTTTTATGACTTATGTGGGTGTGTTTTTGTGTCTACCTCCTCAGGGACAACAGATGTAAACGAGCTAACTCTATAGCAACAGTCTTTAAACAGTCTTTAAGTAAGATCGTTCCCAGAATTAAATCAGGAGGCAAGACAACTGCAAAGCAGCGGGTGAACAGAGGTCTTCACACACGTGTGACTATGAGCTTCTTGACCAGCAGGGAGCAGAATAGACCAACACAACGTCCGAGAAGACACCAGAGCCCATTTTGTTATTCAAACGGGGTCAAAGGAGGCTGAAGTCAAAGTGAAAGCAGAGTTTCTGCTGTTCCCTGGCAACGCAACCAAAAAACACGCTCGAGACTTAGAAACTGTACCTGAGAGCCAATTGCCAATTTAATAAACACACACTGTAACTGTGCTTATTTTGTTGGCAGGGGGAGACAAAGACATTATCCGGACTCATCTTCCATTGCACCCGATGTTCTGGCGTCCAGGTGTAAATTACATTCATACAAATGTGACGTGCCTTCAGTTAGAGGCCTCTTACTTCTGCACCAAGGCTGGTACTTTAAAAAAACACGATCGAGTTTGACCTGTTCTGGACGACGTGAACCGCAAATCCCGTCTTTCGGCTCTTCTCGGAGCTTTTCTGTCAGCAAACAACGTTTGTGCGAATTCATGCACAGTGCAGAGAAAACAAACAGAACTGGTTGTGCTTCGGCTCAAAAAGGAAAAACCCAGAGGCCGTAATACAATAATCCTCATGCAAACGAGGAGCTCGCATTGCAGCACTTCAGTGCAGTGAAAGAAATATCTCTGTGTCAGAGTAATTCGATTTGTAGAACAGAGAGAGAGAGAGAGAGAAAGCGGCGACTGAAGTTGGAGGATTGTATGTGTCAACAACGACGGACGGGTGGATGGATGTATGTATTCTGCATACTCTGCAGAGCTGAATCGACCTCTGTGAGGAGCTGTGTTAACAACACACACACACACAGACACACAGGGCTTGCCCCCAGGCACACGCAACTTCCTCATTTCACCCTTTAACGCTGACCCTGCTGGGCATTTACTTATCTTCCACAGTGTGTGAGCAACAGCCGGCCTCTTACGACAGCTGTGTCATGTCGCAGTCGCCCGGCCTTAGAGCCTCAGAGCGTGAGAAATGCAACTCAACAAACTGTGTGAAATATGCGCTACCATAAGAATATGAAGTTTCAAACAATGGGCGAGCTAGTTTATGATTTATTCTTCCTCCTCCCTCCCTTTTTCTTTCCCGCTTCTCAAAACCAAATTAAATTCCCACTGCCTGCACTCATGATTACATTTTTGGGATGACTCATCCAGGTCTGGGTAATTTAACCAACACAAAGGGGGGTGGGAATCCCTGGAAGATTGGAAACATGTTCGGACAGACAAAAAAAAAAGAGAGAGAGAGAGAGAGACTGCAAGTAATGGAAAGTCGAGAGCCGAAACATTTACTGGAAGAGGGGATGAACACAAACAGACGTGCAGGCGTAGTAGAAAAAGATGAAAACTAGGGCAACGCATGTGTGTTTTCATGCATATGCATTAAACACACGCATGCATTTACATGCCTTCGGAGCACACGGGAGTATTATTTCCACTCATTCTAGCAGAGAGGGCGAATGTATCTATATATATATATATATATGACTATATTCGACAATGTAACAATTAACAAGCGTCTCTGGAAATAATCAGCGAGAAACAGGCCAGTTATTCCGCTTTCCTTTGGCCGGCCGCTCTGTAATTGAGTCACCGGCCCCAGCAGACACGTGTGAATGGGAGCTCTGTGTGTCGGAGGGCATTTATCGATCCCTTATATCCGATGAGTCACCGCGGCAGGGCCTCGGAGGGGGGAGGATTTCAGTGTCTTTGTCAAAGTCGCAGCAGAGAGGTGGACAGTTAAAGTCGCAGCTGCTTGAATCTTTGGGGTTTCCCTACAGTGCTATAGCCTCGAAATGCATCTGTGTGTGTGTCAACATATATGTAGTAATAATACGCATCCTTGATGTGCGAGAGCTTCCTCTGCGCTCTCTGTTTTGCTTCCTTGTTCTCTCTCTCTCCCTCCCTCCGTCCGCCTTCCGTCTCTACCCTTCTCCCGCTTGTCAACGCTTGGCGTGCTGACTGTCTGGCTGGCACAGAGCTCGCCGCATCAAAGAGGGTCGGCCGACTCGGCTCGAAAGTGCTCTGCGACGAAGCAGGCCGGGACGGTGGCGAATTATTAATAACGAAACCTGTGTCTGCCGCCTTCCTTGTAAGAGTTGTACTTCAGGAGAAGAATGCGTTTGGGTTTTGGGAGCGCTGGAGAACATTAGAGGAAGGATTTCAGGACTCGGTTCACTCCAGCAGAGAGTCAAGCAAGGACGCGAGCAGATAATGAAGCATGTGAGATCAGAGGAGAGAAGCACTTTAGATTGTTTCTTGCGTAGTTTACTTTAGCTATCTGCAACATTAGGTTCATTTCAACGTTTGACCTGGCAAGACGTCAACAGCCACGCTGCCGTTAACGTGTGCCAGATAAATGAGCCTGTTGGATGAAATACTAAAATAAAGAGCTCAGCGCACTGCAACTCTAAGAAAACACTCAGTGTGACAGCAGACTCCGAGAAATGCTGTGAAGTGAGAAAGCGCAGAGAACGTGAGAAAGTTTTCTTGCATTGCGATGCACGTAGCAAAGACAGCAACAGAAACTGCGGGTTTCTAGGGGACGCTGGCCGACGCCTGTTGATTTTAAATGTGTGTTGTCAGATCTGAGAGATCAACAATTCAGCTTTTAAAATTGAATTTAAGGTACGAGGTTGGTGCTGGATGAAATCGACGAGAATACCAAAGACCTGCAGTCAGATTTCAGACGAGGACAGGTTATAGTTTAGACGAGTTTTGATTCCAGTGCGTGGCGATTTTAAATAAACTACATACAGATATATTATATTCAAACAGAAGAGCAATAAACTGCAGCACTAAAGGGTTTATGATCGGACCCACGCCCGTGTCACCGGGTGCTGTATGTTCTCAAACATACCTGCGATTTTTGTGTGCGTCTATATTTGGGTTTGTATATGAAGCAAAGTTCATCTGATAAGGTGCAGCAGTCTGCAAGAGGCTGGAGGAGGAACAGCTACAACATGCTTTGTATTCAAGTAGCAGGACAGGTACTGCCGGAAGAAGACGTGATACTGAACTACAGGTGGAAAATAGCATTATTGCCTGGATCGACGTGACTGACTGATTATATCTTCTCTAGGTTTAAAACAGTGCTAAAAAAAATGGGCGGCAGTCACTTTAAGGTTGTGTTCTTGAGTCGGTCTGACTCAAATCCTCCCAGATAAAGATTACCGACTTACTGACGGACTGGGTGTGGATCTGACAGGTCACTTATCTCGGATGACTCAGTGCGGTTTGGCAAGTGAATAAAGCCAGTCGTGAAAATGAGTGTTTTCAATGCTTGGTCCTTAAAAATCAGCCGAACAAAGTTCAACAGAAAGAGTTTCACAAACACAAGTGGTGTCGCTAACAGGAAATGACACAAGAGGAAGTGTTGAAGCCACAAAAACAAACCAAAAAAGCGCGCTGGCTACCAGTTTGTTCCATCTAAATGTGCATGTTTCATCCATCTACGATGTGAAGGTCTTCATCAGCAGCTCATTTACAGAGCTACTTTCTAATGGCATCTATTTCTATTACACTGTAATCAGCAGAGCCTGCACACAATTCAAATCTATATCATATTTTTATTAATCCCAGAATAGGGAAATTCTTTTCTCACGCAAAAATGTATTTAATTGTCACGTGTACGTAACGGTGTCACGGGAGCAGTTAGGGTTGTGAACCGCCACCTCACCCTCCGGGTCTCCAAGCCGAGAAACCAAGTCCCTAACGGACTCCGCGACTGCCGGTCAGTGCGGTTGCAGCCGTGATAAATAACACATGAAGTCTGTGAGGGTTTAGTGTACAGGTAAAACGAATTAAATGTGAATTATAAGAGTGTCACCTGGAAGTGAAAGACGCCGGCATATCCCTGCCTGAAACTCTGTCCGTGAGGAACCACTCGGTGAAGGAGGTTGTCGTTTAAGGTCAGCGACGCGATGGCTGCCAGCAGCCAGCAGTCTCCTGTGGACACATGCCAAAAAAGAGAAAATCAGTATTACTATTATAAAGAAAATTGGACTGTAAATGTGCATCATGGTTATCGTGTGGTGGACGGTAGTGTAAACAGTTGGGGGAGAGTTGAAGGGCGGACCGGACCTCAGGGTGACCCTACAATGCTGTTTGTGCCTTTGAAGCCAACGGTATCTTTTATTGGACCTCTTCTAGTAAAAGAAACGTCCCACACAGCTGTTTGAGTAACTTTTGAGATGAAACTCTCAAGCTACAAGTCACCGTGAACCAGTCAGTCCTCCCAACGGACTCTATAGCTCACTTATACACCCCACTCCTCCAAGGTTGTTCATGCAAAACAGGTATGGACACTAATTTCAAATAAAACAGACCATTCCTCTACATTTATTCCCATACTTGTAGAGAACTCAAGAATCATTTTTCTTTCTCTTATCTATTCACATAAATAAGATACAACTCAGTGGGAAGACACTCATAAAACTGGAATTCACCCACTAACAGCTAAGTAAAGACAACAGTCTGGAACGATGTTTGAACAAGCTTTGCCCTCTGGGAAATGGGTGGAGGAGCTGAAACTCCCGTCTCCACACTATAAGCTTATATAAGTAGGTGTCACACAGTGGATTTGAGTCACAATAGCTGTTTCTGTTTGTTATTACTATATGTCACACAGCAAAAGTTTCTGTTAGAAGACATTCATCCACACGGAAACCTCCGTGGCTGTGAAGTGAAGCCAAAAACTGCAGTTCCTCAAACGTCCACTTGAGGCTGGCTACAGAAGTGAGTCGGTCTCCATAAGTCCCCATGTTCAAATGTCCAACTTCACAGCAGAAACATGTTTACATGCACCGGAGCTATATGCAGCCAGTTCAGTCGATGTTATTCCTCCAGCCCGCCCCGGAGGAATACGCAGCCGTTCTATTTTTGAGGGCCGCCACGAGCAGCCCGCATCAGCATAGAGACAAAACACGCCGTGCAAAATGCCGTGTCATAACAACAGCCAAAGGGGAAACGATTTAACTACGTAGCACACTCACACATTCAAAAGGCATGACCAAATCTTAGCACGCTACGGTGGAGTTTGGAGGGTAAAGTTATGCAGGTTATGGCAGCGACCGGAGCCTCTGCAGAAACCTACAGGAAAGGTCATGGATACGCTGTCCATTCGTTATACTGTCAGTGCATACAACAAGAGCTCAATAACACTACATACTACAGGTTTCATGCATGTTAACAGGCCCATTTACCTCTGTAACATGAACACAGATTAAAGCCAAAATCAGATTAGTTACTGTTCAGTCTGTGGGCTGTGTTCAGTTCAGTATCTAGTTACTTTGGGGGGGTCGTGACCCTAAAATTGATTGAAATAATCTTAAGAACAGTGATCTTCATTGTGTTATCTGTTGACGAAGTGGTGGCTGCTCTATTTGGATTGTTCTGTTGCATTATTCTCATTCACAGCAGCACTTTCTGAATCTTAATTTTAGCTCGTGTTAGATCTATTATTGCTGGTTAATAATACACAGTACAGTTGCACTTCTATATTAAGAGCACAGGCTGTTTTCCTTTTATGATAGCATATATTATTTTAATCTGTTGTATAATCTATGAAGAGTTCCTGAGAGCAGCTAACAGATAACCCCCGTGACACTGATAAAGACTTCTCGCCGCAGCGCATTTCAGCTGTAAAACTTAAGTGGAGTGTCGTGTTTTCCGGCTCGACATTTTTGGGGTTATTCAGCTGCTCCTGTGAGAGTGAGGGGGCGATGCGAGGGATCATTTATCCGAGAGTCGCTTCATGCGCTGCCAGAGCAACTCAAACTGGAGTGGAGCTGGCCTTGTTTACAGATGTGATGCACAGAAACAAAGCATGAATTATGAATGCGGCCCTTTGTCGGGCAAGAGACATCTCAGGAAATAAACTGCTTCTGGTACTGGTTGAATTGACTGTTCACTGTCCTCTGTTTGTCTTCTCCTTCAGGCTGTCCATCTCAATCTGTCATTCATGTCCTGATCAAGCGGCAACCTCCGGTGCCGGGAAATGAAGTGCTTAAAGACTGTAATTCCTTGAGAAGCCGCTTGAGGCTGGCTGCAGAACATTTGCATTAAAATGTCCAACATTACAGCAGAAATAAACGTGTTTACAGCCGGGTTCAGGCGGTTTCGGTCTTTACAACTAATTTCCCCATTCGTGACAGCTGTGCTGAGTGAAAAAGAAGCAGTACGTCCGACATTGTGGAGGTTCTGTCCATTCTTTATACCCAATATACGCAATCTAAATCCAATTATTCAAGGTGATCAGCGCTCATCTTCAAGTTTTTCTATGTCTGAGGTTCTGCAGCTGGACTTCCAACCTGGCAAACCTCCAGCCAAAAGCCAGTTTCTTTCTGCCTCTGCCGACATTCTTCACTTTGATTTTCTACCAGATCAAATCTGAGCTATTCCTCTCCCGTCCTATTATAGCTGAATCCCACAGCAAAAACTGTTGACTCTCCCGGCTGAACTCACCTAGAGCGCCCTGACAGATGTCTGTGCGAGTAGCTCCGTCCACGATGAACTCCGGGCGTTGGCAGAACTCCTGTGAAATGCACGCACAAAGAAAACAAAGGAATTAGTGTGATGTTTGCTTTTGGATACCCATTTTACAAACACGTCACGTCACGTTAGCTTTCTTTCTCATGCTGACTGTGTTGACGAAAACAAAGAGCCTATTTTCCGCCTGATTTTCTAATTTACTTTAGATAATAAGATTAAAGATAGTTCATTGTGAAGTTACTCTTTTTAATACGCGCAGCTGAACTGAACTCTGCGATGACCTCGTGATAAACATTTCAGGAAAACGACATTGCATTCTAGTGTTGCTTGTTCGCGTCTTCTTTCTCGGCATGCTTCACAAACCATCTTCTTCTCAGCATGTGGAGCGTGAGAAAACCCCACGCCACAGAGCTATAAAAAGGAATATGACATTTGTCCTTTGTGCCCCACAAGCACACACACACACACACAGCTGCAGACAAACAAGAAACACACAGACGCTTAAATTCTCTTTTTTCGGGGGGTTCACATCGAGGATGGGTTTGGATGGAGGAGGAACGTGAACGCCACGGACCCTTTTATGCAGCGTAAATATTACAGATCCTTCGGCGCGGGAAAGGCGCATGCATTATAAATCGTCAGACTTTTTGGAGACCTCGCGAAGCATTAGAGGCGAAAAGACACACACACACACACCGCGTTAACACAAATCACACACACACACTCAGATGGAAGCTGCGCGAGGAGCTAAGAGGCTTCAGTCACGCTGACGATCACGACCCTGAGAGCTTTTAAGATCACGACCGCTTCGCTCTGTTGCAGGACTGAACAGCGACCTGTCACGGGATGTGCAAAACTGGATGGTAATGGGGGGCGTGATGTCTTCAGGCCTGCCGTGATAACACCTAATGAAGACAGCCCCGCTTCATTCTTTGGCGTTACATTCTGCTGCGGGGCGCACCGTGGTGTATTTATAATGTAGTGAGCAGTGATGAGAGGCTGAGTGAATGTTTGGGGAAGCGTAAAAAGAGATCTGAGTGATGATGAGAAACCGACTAAACTGAAGCAAACTGAGTGGGAAGTACAATTAAAATATCTACCTGAAGGTTTAGCTGCAAAGCAACAGGTTAGACTAAGGCCAGTGTTGGTGTTGTGCCGTATTAATCACCCCTCAAATCACCTCTCAAACAAACTTCTTCATTTCGGTACCTTTCAAAGGCCTATCAGAGTTCTCTGCCCACCCTCCCTCACTCACCGTGGGCCTCATCCAGCGGACTCCGTGGGTCTTGGAGGATCTCGGGCCGAGCTCGTTGAATCCCAGAGATGACGCAGCGGTGGGGAACAAGCTATCCTCAAACAGTCTCCCGCTCTGGAGACACTGGGCTTTGAGACGCTCGTAATCCTGACCCAGAAACTTCACGGCGTTGTGGTTCTGTCCCAGACCTGCGTCGTGATCCCACTGGCTCCTCAGCTTGGCGGCCATGCCTGTGGCGCAAATGGGCTCCTCCATGCTGAGCTGACGGCGGCAACGGGGGTCAACTGTCGCTCTCTGTTGGATGTTTACCGGACGTGTGCGACTACAATACGATGTAAAGGTGTGTCAATAATGAATGAGGCAGCTGTGACCTATTGTAGCTGCAGGTTTGATGTTAAAGTACTGCGGCAGGTCTGATGTAAATCTGATATAGGTTGGTAATGGCTTCAGGGCTCAATAAATCAGAATGAAACATCAGTAGCCATTAAGAAGCGATGAAATATTAACCAGACCAGGCGGCTGCTTGGTTGTGGTACTTGTGGTTCTGCTGTAGCGGGATGCTTCCGATGCAATAACAATCATGAGTGTAAGGGCTTGAAATGATCCTGCAAGTGAGCTACCAATCACTGCTTTCAGTGCGTCCTTGCTCCACCAGCAAGAAAAAGCCTGAAAGAAAGAAGTCAAGAATGAGACAGTGAACAGAGAAAGCATGCAGAGATGCAAGTCTGTACATAACCCTATACCTGCACGCGCAGCGCAGACAAAAGCAGCAGCCGTATACACCCTTTCTATACGCATTCAGGGTTTAAGCCCTCGCCATTTCCTTTCAGTCCACTGTATGCACACATACTCGCTGTGCATAGCAATGGGGTTAGTCACAAAAGGCGCATCGGCGCTACTTTTACTGCACGGTGGGCGCCCGTCAGAAACACATTAAAGTCAATGTGTAATCCCAGTTTATGGAGCTGTGTGTGTGGATGCATGTGTGTTGTGTACAGAGCTGACAGTGGGTGCTGTTTTCTGTGAGTCTTGATGCGCAATGAAGGCCGGCAACAAGCAAAAGCTCTCTCTCACTCAGTCCCACTCTTTAATTAAGCAGAGCCAGGAGGGAGGTAGTGTAAACTGTCATTAGAGCCACCGGAGCTCTTGACAGAACTGGAGCTTCGTGAACGGTTCGTCTCGGTTCGTCTGTCTTTGCAGTCTTTCTGTCCGTCCCTCCGCTTCTTTCACGAAGACAGGTTTATTTTTAACACCAACGTGTTTTTGTCTTTACTACCTCGACTGACGACTATCCAAACCGAACACTCTTCCTGTTTCAAGACTTGGCAGTCAGTCATAACAGAAGAGTTTTACTGCCACAGTGCTGATACTGTTTCCACTGCTCAGCGTGAACCACACCCATTGAAGAATGTCTCAGCGTTTACTGAACGTAAAATATTCCTGCTAGCAGAGCCAGAGGACAGAACAGAAGCTGAAACAACAGGTTTGCTGCACAGACGCGTTTTAGAATAACTTCAATGATTCTTTTACTACAGTTTCCACTACTAGTACTACTAGTACCACTAACAAAAGTACTACAACAGGTATTACTGCTGTTTACTACAGCTACATCGAGACACAGCAGAAGTCTCAAAACTATGCTTTTAAAAATGAAACATAACAAACTGAAACAACTGACTTTGTCTCTCGTTCTGTTCAAAGATATTCTGCCATAAAAACTGTAGGAGCTCAGCTGAAGTCAGTAACGCTGGATTATCATATAAAGAGCAATCAAGTGTGAAATGGACTTTAGCCTCACCTAAATTTCTCCTCAGTGAGACGATAAACGTACCTGTTTTTCTTGGGAAATGGGAGCTTCCTGAACACAAAGGTGTAAATGCACATCTTTGACTCTTTGGTCAATGTTGTATCATACGTCAACAGACGACGTTTCTTCATACGTAAAGAACATTTTGTAAAACATGTCATGAATATTCAGGACTAATACTAAAAGTACGACGACTACTCCTGCTACCTCTAACACTACTTCTACAGCTGCTGTTATTACGGTAAACACAACTATAGCCCTTCTTCGCTGCAACCATTTTGACATGAAACAGTAGGGTCAACGCCGTCTGACCTAAATGGGACGGGGCCTTAATTAGTATCACTGACAACACCTGTGTTTACCTACTGTTCATGTCAAAATGGCTGCTGTGAAGAAGGTCTACCACATCCATAGTAGACTATATCCCACATATGAATGAAATGACGCTATACCAACACTTATGTGTACTTTATATGTTTTTATTTGATTCAAAATCACAAAATAAAACGTTTTTTGGTTGTTTTTTTTATCTCTGCTGTGTGTTAACAGGGCACAATTTGCCCCATCTGGCTATAATTAATATTTAATCTGCCCTCACGTGCGAAACACACTCCTTTTACACACACACACATAAATATCCTCCACGTCAGTGCAGGTGGTGACACTCATAAGAAACGACAGGCAGTAGACTGCACGTCCAGACGCTTTAGAGTCTTCACACCGAGCTGAATGACGACACGATCACAGGAAGAAAAGAGGAAATGTCTCCATCTGTGCGGAAATGCATGCACAGAAACCACAACGTTGGGTGTGTGTGTGTGTTATACGGTAGATGGACCATAAAAAATGGATTTCAGCTGTTAGCAACAAAGGAGGAAATAGGTTACACACATATTATGTGTGTTATTATTAGATGGTATTATGTAATTTGACAAACGACGAGGCTCAAGCAGCTATAGACGTACGAATGCGCAGGATAGGACAGAGATGAGAGGTCACATGAGTGCAGTCTCTCTCTTTTTTGCTGATGGGTGTCTGCTCTGAAGGGTTTCCTCACTCCTTAAATACATGCTGAGTGTGATAAAGCCTGTGGGTGTGTTAGAGCCACCTCCTGTGGTGTTATTTCTGCATGTGCATGAGTGAAAGAATATATCCAAAGTGTGTGTGTGTGTGTGTGTGTGTGTGTGTGTGTGTGTGTGTGTGTGCTTTAAAAAACACACACATGGAGGAGGAGAGGAAGGAGGAGGGGGGGAGAAGACCCGCAGAGAAACTAGACACGCACAGTGTCCAGTGGGTGCAAAAGAAACGCTGACTGGCTGGCCTGTGTGTGTGCAGATAACACGCATGTGGTAGGTGTGGTCCCTCTCAGGAGGAGACACACAAATGTCCAGCTGTCACAAAGTGCAACTTTTGTTAAAGTTGACCAACGCGAACAGCTGGGGCGGGATTTCACGCAGAATAGCGCGCATATTTCACGCATTTTGCGGCGTCCTGGGAGTTGTGAGAGACGCCGGTTTCGCAATGCAACATACAAAATAAATAAATAAATAAATAAAAAAAGTTGAAACCAGGATGTCAAACATATAAATATACACAGACAGGCAGCGGGAGACAAGCTCTAAACTGGAAGCAGTGTGGATAAATGGATTTTACACTCACCTTTCCGGTTGTTTCCAGTAGTTTAGACAATCAATATGCTGCTTTAGTTCCCTTCCATGTTTAGTGTAGGTTCGTCCCCTCCTCTGCTCTCTCTCTCTCTCTCTCTCTCTCTGCTCTTAATATTCAGAAACGCCCTGCTGTTGCCTCTACCCTGATTTATTGGAACCACTGCGCCCCCCTTCGCACTGCGGCTGCGCAGTGCCCGCTGCTGGTCACAAAGGGAGGGCCATACACAGTCTGTGCAGCATACCGGGCTTTATAATGCACTTCAGTGTTGTTAGGTTACATTTAGATACACAGGAGGTATTTATGTTGGCATCGGATTAAGTTTAACGTGTGTCTATCTATTTATATGTCTGTTTCAGTTGGAATGCAGCTAATTATATTCACTCAAGTTCAGTTTTACCAGTTCTGTTACATAGTTTTACAGCATAAGTACTACTATTAGTATTACTACAGCTATTAAAGGTCCAGTGTGTGGGATTTAGTGGTACCTGGCGGTGTAATTGCATGTGTGTAACTGTAATTTAAAGTCTGGGCGGTTCAAAATGGCCCACTCTGTGAAAGAGGACCCGCAGCATCTGTAGATACAAAAGGCTCAGGTAGCAACTGATAATGTAATAAAGTCCAATAATGTAATAACATGCCAATAATGTACACTTTTTGGCCATTTTAAATGTTATAATGCCAATAACGTAATAAGTTATTACAGTATTGTCATGTAATAATACATTAACAGGACTGCATTTCTTGGAAATAAAAGATTATTTTGCAGTTTTTATGCAGTTTGCTTAGTGGACGGCCTGGTAGTCTAATCAGTCCAGTTATTACTAAGTTATTACATTATTGGTTGCTGCAGCTCATTTTAAAGTAACAACAACATAACAATTCTTATTTTGGGGTGATTATTAAGTTTTCTTGTGATAACGACCTCGAGAAAGCGTGAGACTTTGTTTGTGATGAGACGACATGATTAAATCAAACAAATATGATATGCCTGATCTCCCAACTACACAGTGCCATGACAACAGAGCAAACACCCGGCAATGTCTTGTTATCCCAAATATTGCGAGAAAGTTGCCAGAAAACGGAGGAAATAAAATATATGGATACATGACCGCTCAGGGCTTCCGTAATATTTAGCAAATGGAGGCACCATGATTTTACACACTGGACCTTTAACTGCCAACTAACAGTTATCTAGCTAACGGAACTAGCAGTGCTAGTGCTACTAGCTCAATAATATACCATATCATACTTTTTACTACAGTTTCCACTACCGCTACCAGTTTATTATTAGGTTAGATTATGTAAATAACCTAAAGTTTTATTATACTACTAATAAAACATGATTTTAGGACTGACAGGTAAGATACAAGGAGCCAACAATGACACCTTGAGGCTACAATCAGTAAATACAGAGTTTCCTCATTTTGGACTTCATGTCCCAGCAGGCACTGCGCCGGAGAGCTTCCCGTCGTGCTTTGCGCTATGCTCTCGTGTCTTCCGCCGCCGCCGTTGTTCCATTGAGAGAAACCCAACATGGCATCCGACGGTCCACCGGGTACCGAGTCCCTCCCGTCCGATTTAGGGACCGCTATCGCGGCGTTGAACTCATGGAGCAACCCGGAGCTTCAGTCCAAGCTGGCGGAGCTTGGAGCGCCTACGATGGGTGAGAAAAGAGCGGGAAATACCGGGGCTGTGTTTAGCTAACAGCGGCTAGCCGCTTGCTAACGCTAACTAGCTAAACGCAACACGTCCGTTGTAATCTAATGAGCCAAAGCTAGGCCTGAACTCGCTAATATACATCCAGTATACACTTATATAACCGTGTGTGCGTGTTGAAAGCGGCTGCAGCAACTTTATGCGGCGCTGAATAAAGTTTTTTGTCGTTCATCAGGTCCCAGAGAGGAGCTGATTGACAGGCTGAAGGGCTACATGATTCAGGTAAGTGTGCAGCATGTATCGGTGTACTTACAGCAACATAGCTGTGTGCACGAATAGATGGAAATAAGACGAGCTCAGACCTCCTGTAAGACACTCAGCAATACACAAAAATAAAAGATCATGACCCGCCAACTTAACAAGATCAAACGTGAAGCCAGTAAGGAGACTACAAAGTCAGCCTTATATTTAGGAAGATGATCAGATCAAATAGTGAAGGGCAAGACCAAAACATACGGACACGGGTGGCTGGATCCTGAAGGCATCTCATGCACATGCTAGCTGCAAAGAATAGATAAGATTGTATATATATTGTGCGATTAATGCGATCAAATATCATTGACTGAACTGTGCGTGTTTCTCTCTGCAGACTGGAATCCTCCTCAGCAAACCTAACGACGACAAAGCGATGGGCTCGCAGGTAAACGTCACTTAAAAAAAGCTTTACACGCGTGTTACTGTCCTGCAATCCTCCTGATATTTAGTTTGACTTTTATTGTTGATTTTTGACATCTTGTCTTAATATCTTTACTGGTTTTACCACGGTGTCTTATTGTTTCTTACTATGTTAGTGTCATCTGAAGGCTGCATTACGTCCATGTTTTATAAATGAAGAATGAAGCCTCACTTCACACCTCCTCCTTCTCTTCTGTGCAGGTGCCAGGCATGCCGCCCATGCCCCCGATGCCCATGCCGCCCATGCCTCCCGGTATGGGAATGCTCCAGGCCATGAGCATGATGCCCGGAGGGCCCCCGCCGCCCGGCATCCACATGGGCATGGAGCCCCCAGGTTTGCCTCCTCCAGGCCTGTCGCAGGACGACCAGCTGAAGATGGCTCAGCAGAGAGCAGCCATGGTGTTGCAGCAGGAGGAGCGAGCCAAGCAGCAGGTGAGGGCGGGCAGCCGGTCCGTGGATTTCGTGTGTGAATCGCTTCAAAACACGGAAAGTGAAGCGCAGTCTACTCTGGATGATCTGAAATAAGGAATCTAAATTATCTAAACGACAGAAATCACTTCCTCGTTATAAAGTTTACAGCCCCTGTAGAGCAACGCAACAAGAACTTTCTGCTTTTTGGAAAAAATCGCAGGACTTGATGCAGAAAATAGCGCAGAGTCACTTTTTATTTGACTGTTGCTCGGTCATGAATTGTGTCTGTGTATCACAGGGTGATTCCCGTGTCATGGATGAACACGATCTCCTGGAACAGCAGAAAAGGGTGAGACGACCAAGACAGTCCACCGGTTTAAATAAAATCAGCTGCAACCCTGATTCCAACGAAATTAGGACTTTTAAATTTAAGATTAATTTAAATCATTAAATAAAATATCTTAGTTAAAATAATCCCCCTCCAGACCTTTAGGGCTTCTGTCTCCTCACACCATCCATGCTGCTCTGTCTGTGTTTAACTCCACCTCCTCTCTTGTTGTACATCAGGCTGCTGTGCTGCTAGAACAGGAGCGTCAGCAGGAGATGGCTAAGATGGGCGGACCCAGATCCATGCCGACCGTCAGCCCGATAAGAGGTACGTCAGGTGATGAAGTGTTTGTTGTCAGTTCTTCTTTGGTGTGAATGATCCCAAATAACAAACTGTTTTTTTTTTTGTTCAGGTTTGGATCCTCGCGCTCCGCTGCCTCCTGGTGTCAGTATGCTGCCAGCCCAGAAACAGAGAGTGCCGCCTCCTCCAGGAGAAGATAACAGAGAGGCAAGCAAGACGTTTGTTTGTGGCTAAAATGTATTCCAGTCGTGTTAAAAGGGGGTAGGATTGTTCTTTTCGAGGCACTCAGGCTTTTATTGATGTCACGCGTTGTTGTTTCGTTTCCAGCCGTGGCAGAGCGAGGAGGAGCGTGGAACGAGCGGGCCCAAGATCCCCCAAGCTCTGGAGAAGATCCTCCAGCTGAAGGAGATCAGACAGGAGCAGCTCACCGACCCCACGGGTCAGTACATGCTGACCGACAAAGACTGTTCTGCATCACAGTTTTCCGGTAGCACTGGAGTTTAAATTCTCATTTGTGTGTTTCAGAAGAGGAAGATGACGATGAGGGAGCAGAGATGAACTCGTCTGCACCAGTCATGTCTGAGACGGAGGAGGACGACAGCCAGATATCAAAGAAAGACGTGAGTCAGCCCTTTTTGCATCACCGGAGCAGCTTGTGCTGCAATCCTCCGATTACATGAAGGGACATTTTCCCTCACGTATGTATATTTTTAGTCAGTATTTTGAAGTCATTTGAACTCTTTTTAAACCATCAGAAAAACCGCAGACGCCGAAACCGCAAGAAGAAGAGCAAGCAGAAGCGAGCCCAGGAGAAGAAGGAGCAGGCGGAGCAGCAGCAGAAAAAGGAGGAGGGCAGCGACAAAGAGAAGGACAAGGACAAGGACAAGGAGTCAGAGGTGGAGATCGAGTACGTCACAGAGGAGCCGGAGATCTACGACCCCAACTTCATCTTCTTCAAGAGGATCTTTGAGGCGTTCAAGGTGACTTACTGTTGACTCACTGTAAATTCTCTTAGTGCATTTGTTGTTATTTTGCTATAACGGAGCCAGTTCTTTTCTGTTTTCTAGCTGACCGACGACGTGAAGAAAGAGAAGGAGAAGGAGCCCGAGAAGGCGGAGAAGCAGGAGACGGCCATTCTGCGGAAAAAAGGATTTGAGGATGAGAAGAAAGACAGCGACGACAGTGACGAGGTTTGGATCCTTCTCTCCGCTTAGAACTGAACAGAGAGAATAAAATCCTGTTTACTTACGTGTAAAACAGCTAAAACATTCTTCTGTGTGCAGGAAATCAGACCAGATGTACCTAAACTCTCAAAGAAGAAGCTGAGGAGGATGAACAGGCTGACTGTGGCCGAACTCAAACAGGTACATTTGCGACAAATGGTCACGATTACAGAAGATTTCCCGCGCGATGCTTAACCTTCTCCTCCTGTCTCGGTGCTCCAGCTGGTGGCTCGTCCAGATGTGGTGGAGATGCATGACGTGACGGCCCAGGAGCCCAAGCTGCTGGTCCACCTGAAGGCCACCAGGAACACAGTGCCAGTGCCCCGCCACTGGTGCTTCAAAAGGAAGTACCTGCAGGGCAAGAGGGGTATAGAGAAGCCTCCGTTCGAGCTGCCCGAGTTCATCAAGAAAACGGGAATCCAGGAGATGAGGGAGGCCCTGCAGGAGAAGGTGAGCTACCACGCTGACGTGTCTCTGTTTTCTAGCCGCTCGTTATAGGCCGAGACGTGAAATTCATTTATTTCCCACATTTACAGGAGGACGCCAAAACCATGAAAACCAAAATGAGGGAGAAGGTTCGACCCAAGATGGGAAAGATCGACATCGACTACCAGAAGCTGCACGACGCCTTCTTCAAGTGGCAGATCAAACCCAAACTCACCATCCACGGAGACCTTTACTACGAGGTACGAGAGCCTCCAGTCGAGTTTGACCTTTCGACGGTTGGTGTCCTGCGGGGAGAAGTCCTGAAGTGACCCGCTGTGTGTTTTTGTGTCTCTGCAGGGAAAAGAGTTTGAAACTCGGCTGAAGGAGAAGAAGCCAGGCGATCTGTCTGACGAGCTGCGTATCGCTCTGGGCATGCCTGTTGGACCCTGTAAGACCTGCCGACGTCATAATGCCTTCCCATTAAGTTTAAAAATACACAAACATGAGCACATCTTGAGCAGTGTGAAGGTTCCGGCACTGATTTATTGTGCTGCTGTCCCTCTCTCGTATCACTTTGTAGTCAGTTCTTCTTGTTAGTGCGGTGATTAATGTGCACGCTGTGAAAATGAATCTTCCTCCTGCAAGACGAGACGAGACTTGTTTATTGAGCAAACACAGCAACAATGACAGGAACACGACAGCTGAGATAAAGAGAGACGGCAATTTAAAAAAAAAATACATCCGTTCAAACTTCAGCTGCAGGCGACGACAGTCGACGTGAATGAATGAATGAGCGAGCGCTGGGTCGTATTTTTAGCTCGAATAAACCCCCAGAGAGGATCCAGATAGAATAGTTTCTGTTTCAAGGAGCGCTTTAAACATGAAGTGAGGAAACCGTGCGGGTCCTTGAGCTTTGTCTGTTTCCTCTTCCACAGAACGCCCACAAGGTGCCGCCTCCCTGGTTGATAGCCATGCAGCGGTACGGCCCTCCTCCGTCCTACCCGAATCTCAAGATCCCCGGACTCAACTCTCCCCATCCCGGACGTAAGACGACTTCTCACGCCGCAGACTTTTTTTTTTACACAAAACAACAAATCTATTCGTGTCTGTGTGTGTTTAATTCTCCTTTTTCTCTTCGCCTGTTTAGAATTGTACGTTTGGTTATCACGCCGGAGGCTGGGGGAAGCCGCCGGTAGACGAGATGGGCAAACCTCTTTACGGCGACGTGTTCGGGACCAACTCCGCAGACTTCCAGGTATGTAACTAATTATACGGGATGTTCCTCTCGATTCACTGACAGGAAATGTTTCCAATGAGTCATCATTTACATCAAAACACCTGAAATTCTAACCGCACGAGCTCCTGTAATTCACCCAACTCAAGGACGTAACGTGTCTTTGTCCGCGGCCAGGCCAAAGCAGAGGAGGAGGAGGTGGATCACACACCGTGGGGAGAGCTGGAGCCTTCGGACGAGGAGTCATCGGAGGAAGAGGAGGAGGAGGAGAGCGACGAGGAGAAGCCGGACGAGACCGGATTCTTCACGCCGGCGGACAGGTACATGACACGAAAACTGGAGTCGATGCTTACATCAAGAAGTTTGAGAGAACTCGGTTACTCATCTTAAGTTTAGTATTTGCTTTTGTTGATGACACAATAATTCACACGGAGACGGACACGCATGGGTAAACTCGTCACGAGCTGCGTCTCATTTTGTGCGTTTCAGTGGGCTGATCACACCCGGAGGCTTCTCCTCAGTACCCGCCGGCATGGAGACCCCAGAGCTGATCGAGCTGAGGAAGAAGAAGATCGAGGAGGCCATGGACGGGTGAGCGCCATCGCTGCTGTTTTAATTTCCCATTTGCTCCCACACGAGCGCTCCTGCTGATTAAAATGTGGTGTTGTCTTGGTTTGTTCGTAGAAACGAGACGCCTCAGCTGTTCACGGTGCTCCCAGAGAGACGAACCGGCCCCGTCGGAGCGGCCATGATGGCCTCAACGCACATCTACGACGTGTCAGGGGTAAGACGGCTCTGCGAGCTTCGGATGTGTGCGTGTCGAATCGAATTCAAGTCTCAACCTTCCTCTTGATCTCCCTCTCTTCAAGGCCATGGTAGGGCGTAAGGCGGGCGGAGGGCAGGAGTCGCAGGGCGTAGAGGTGGCGCTGGCTCCGGAGGAGTTGGAGCTCGACCCCATGGCCATGACGCAGAAGTACGAGGAGCACGTCAGAGAGCAGCAGGCCCAGGTGGAGAAAGAAGACTTCAGCGACATGGTGGCTGAGCACGCTGCCAAACAGAAGGTACAGAGACGCCGAATCAGTCTTATTGAACTCACTTAAAATGTCTGGTTATCCTCATTAATAACCTCTGTTTGCATCCCTCTTCGTTTGCTCGTCACCATAACAGCAAAAGAAGAGGAAGGCCCAGCCGCAGGACACGCGAGGCGGCGCAAAGAAATACAAAGAGTTCAAGTTCTAGAGCCGAAGCGCTGCGAGAGGAAGAGCCACGGCAGGAAATGAAAGAGGAAGAGCCATGCTCAGATTTTAACTTCAGAGGACGCAGACTGCAACGCCAATCATCTGACAGACCAGTAGCAGCAAACATCTTTGTGATCCTTTTTTTTTTTTTAAAGAAAACTATAAATAGAAGACGCTTTTGTGACGCTGACGGCGCTGACGTGTGTTTCCTCTGTTTGACGTCTTGGTTATTTTTTCACTGTAATCTTGTCCCTTTTGTCTTTTTTGTAAATAAATGAAGCGATGACGAGAGTTGTGCCGCCCCGCCGCTTTCATTTGATTTCCTGACATCGTTGTGTACCTTTTACTGTAAGTGTGCGAGGAGGTAATCGGGCGCTGCTGGTAAAATGCGAGGTATTTGCCAAGTCTGAGTCAGCTGATTCGGTCACAAGCGGAGTGACTCGGCTAAAAAAAAGGAAAGGGAAAAGGAGCTCTCGCTTTGAAACTTATTTTGGGCTCTTAAGTGTTGTACGATTACAGGTTTCACGTGTTTGAAGGCTAAATCTGATCAGAGCAGATCCAGATGAAGAGAGACCAGCTTCATTACTACAGACCAACTTCTGACAGCAAATTGACGGAATCAAAGCTAATAAATGATAAAAGGACAATTAATGAACATAAAATTAATACATCGAAAGAAAAATGTTTTAAAAGTGAATTCTAATTACTATTACACATATTTCACAATAATTTTAAGTGAACTAATGATCGGAGCTTACATAAATACTTACCTGTATTATTTTCTGTGAATATAATATAATACGCTTAGTGAATAACGAGCCTGGCTCCGTCCAACACCTCTAACGCTCATTAATAAACACCTAATGATGTTAATTAACACCTAATCACCATTTTCTAGTTGGTTATGTGTGGACCGGGAGCAGTAACTACCTGGAGACTTGGGTGGTTGCCTGGTAACAGAACCAAGTAACCACCAGCAACCCACCCCCACAAATATGATATATATATATATTATATAAACATATTTGAAATATACTACAGTTTAACTCTCAGTCTTTTAATTCCTCATGAAGAGACAAGAGCTTCCTCACATCTACCAGTCCGGTTGCTACAGCAACGCCGATGGACCAAGATGTCACATGTAGGAAGGAGGCCTCATACTTTTTTAAGTACCGGCTGCGTTAATCCTCACAGACATGCAGACTGTTTGCAACGAGCTGCAGCTCACGTTCGTGCAGCTAGAGAGCAGTAGAGGACTCCGAAGGTGACAGTCAGCTGACCGTCTGAAGGGAGGGAGAGGAGGGGGGAGAGGGGGGGCACAGTGACCTACATAGCCGCAGCAGCCGCATGATGTCTCGGTCACTGGTACACAGGGTCGAGCACACAGGGTGCAACAGTCTGTTCAGAATCAAAGGATTACACATTCAAGCCAATTTTATAGGGCTGTTTGGGTAATGGCAGCAGCAGGTATTGTTATTGTTTCGCAGGGGCGCCTTTGTGGGTGGACATGTGTCCATTCCTGGCATGTAAGCATGTCTTACTGCCCACGGCGTCCATCGAGACACACATCAACAATATCTGCTCTTTTACAGTACAAAAACACATTAAACAGGTCATATTTACTGCATTTAAGTTGAAATGACTGGTTTATTGGTTATTTTTGTTAACTGACGGATGATTTCATCAATTTTTCCAAGCAAAACTTGCCAAAAATCACTGCTTCCAGCTCCTCAAATGTGACGTTTTGATGTTTTTCTTCAGTCTATATCATAATGAGCTGTATGTGTTTAGGTTGGTTGGACAAAACAAGCATTTGGGAACAAGCATATATCATCTGTCAGTTATCTGACATCATATAGGCCAAGAATAATAATAAAAAATTAAAAATAATTCATATGATCATAGAAATCCTCTGTATATCTATCTAATTCATTTATAAGCTGATAAAACCAGAGCAGCAACCTGCAGGTCCTCAAATGTCCACTTGAGGCTGGCTCCAGAGTGAGTCAGTCTCCAAAAGTCCCTATGTTCAAATGTCCAACTTCACAGCAGAAATAAACTGAGGGTGAATTTGTATATAAATCACCTGTTCACGTTATATTAAAAGTTATGCAGGGTTAACAGTGTGGACGCTTTGATTGACAGGTAGTGTCACTTGATGACCTGGCAGATTAAGGTGGCGCTGTGTAAAAAAGTAACCCCGGGATTATCCCGTGACCACGTTTTAATCTGCTTGATTCTAATCTCTTTATCAGGAGAGAAGCGTGTTAAAAAGAGCAGGGCTGTGTTTGAACTGCATGCGTCTAAGTCTATCCGGCCAATTATACAGAACGAGTGGACGGTAAACGGAAGCAGGCGGCCAGGCTAGCAGTGTGCAGACCAGCTGATTTTCACTGATAGTCTATGCGGGTGAGCTTGCTAGCCTGTGCCATCGACAGACGAGGTTTCACTGAAGGTGTATGAATCACCTGTAATACACTGGCTACACAACATCAGCACAAAACTGCAAACATGGGGCCCTACGGTGATTAAACTGGCACTAAAAGTGGTGGCTAATTTAGCCTCAGACTCACTTCTTTGTAACTCTACACCCCGAGATTTTTCTTTTTTCTTACAACTTCCAGAGACCTGAATGAGTAAAAGTTCCCCTTTGAGCTCTTTTAAATTGAAAAAGATGAGCTTTTACTTGCATGTTTAACATTTCCCCTGAACCAAAAGTAGTTTACACAAAAAGCGGAAGAAGTCCTGGAGACATTTCATCAGAATACTGTGTGGAAATGTCAATCCAATGCTTCCCTTTAGCGCTTCTCATGTGTAGATGTTGATTCACTGCTGTTAAACTCCTGCATGACTGAGGTTTGAAGTTAAGTTTAAAGCACATTTATCATCTCAGATATCACGTCGTAAATTACTTTGCGTTTGCGCAAAGAGATGGAGGAACGGGCGGGTGTCAAAGACTGCAACGAGGCGGGAGACAACACAAGGTGGTGCAGGTTAATCCGGCCATGAAGATACTACAAAAACTGTGTACTGTGAGGTTTACTGCATCTATCTGTGCATTATCTATAACCGCTTATCATCTTGAAGTGCTCAAATCAAGTATTTTTGGTAAGAAATATGGAAAAATGTAATGTTTTCTTTGCTGTAGGTGATGCTCCAAAAAAATCAAGCAGCTTGTGATATCTTATGTCTTAATGGATTTGAGATGCATGACAAAAGTCTGAGATAGGAATATTCTGTGTGCTGCTCACTTTCCTCGTCCATCATTACTGCCTGCGGTACACCGTCAGCAGCAGCACGTTCATTCAGCACATAGTGCTGTAGTCGTTGGCCCAGATGACAGCTGTGATAATCTGCCTTATAGAGAGAGGCGTCAAACGGGTGGCAGCCAGCCGCGCCGTGACGTCGGTTGAGCGATTAGGTCACCTCCTGATTCATATTCAGATTCAGAGATTGTAATCACAGCCGTGCCTTTGTCACCTGAGGGTGCAAACACTGCACCTGTTCCATGCTGCCAAACCCACAGAGAGCTGCAGGACATGGTGTGCTTTGCAGGGTGAAAAAAAAAAAAAAAAAAAAGAGGCGAAGTGTTGCTTCCATTTGGTGATTACAGGGTAAAGAGAAGTGGAAAAATACATGGCAGGCAGGCATTTACGTATATATAGATCCTGTTTTCTCACAAATTACAGCTTGAGACAACATGCTTACAATATTTTTACCTCATAATCAGGCGTGTAAAGAGGAAGTAAAGACTTAAAGACGGCGTTTCTCCTCTCTATATATCTGATTATCATATATGGCAAGAGTCAGCAAGTTCTGTAACCGGTTTTACACCTTTATATATTTCCTTACTCACAACGGCTGAAGGAAGGCGTGTGTGTGTGTGTGTGTGTGTGTGTGTGAGCTCTCTCATGCGTATGACTAATGGTACTAATTTCAGCAACACCCTGAGACTCCAGCCAGGTGCTTTTAAATGTATTTCTAATCATCCTCTGATGGCTAATGAACGGGGTCAAAGTTCAGGAGGCAGCTCTCGCTGTCACGTTTGTTTGTCTGAGTCAAATTTCATTTATTTGCATAAACATAGTTCTATGTACTATTCATGTATTGTAAACAGCTAAATATAACAATCTATAATGTACAAAAAAACCAACATATTACTATCTTATACAGTACATCATACACAACAGAGCAGAATATAACATTAATATATTTTTAGTGTTGTGTTTTGGGGCATCTGGCAGTGAGGCTGCAGATTGCAACCAACTGAATACTCCTCACCTCACCCTCCTCTTCCAAGTGTGTTTAGCAGAACCTATGATGCCAATGAAAGACGTGAAAAACACAAAAGGTCTGACTGAGAATCAGCGTTTGAATATTTATATTTTATTGCTAACATAATACAAAGAAATTATTATTGTTATTATTATAAATTAATCAACACAACAATCATAATAAACATGAGAAATTATTATAAAATATTTGTATATGTATAAAATATTATTGCAATATATATTCTAAAAAATAAAACAATAATAAAACATACATAAAGACACCAATTAAAATAATATAAATAACAATATAAAAGTTTTAACTGTAGTAAATACTGTGACATTATACAAACATATTATATATCATACATATTATGAAATGAAACATTATAAATTATATATGGAAATATAAAAGGAGTAAAACAATAATAAAAGACACATAAATTAATAAATAATATAAACATAAAAACAAAATGTGATTATAGAAACATATATTACAGTAAATGTACATGAAACATATGTTAACCACGATTTAAAAAAAACACAGTGACACTATTGGCCAGCCTCTCTCTCGTGCACACTCTCTCTCTCTCTCTCTCGTGCACACTCTCTCTCTCTCTCTCGTGCTCGCTCGCTCGCGCTGTACGTCCACTAACTGAAGAGGCGTAGCTCTCAGCCTCGCGCTGCTTTCTGCTCATTGTGCGACTTCAGCGAGAGAAATTTCCGCTTCCTGCACCGACAAACGGCAACACAACACACACACCAGCACACACACGAAGTTAAGGCACCGGGGGAAGATAACGAGAGGACGTACACGGACGGACGGACGTGTCGCGGGGGGGGGATTTAACGGCCACAGACCGCAATGTCTCCCCAACCAGGCGGAGAATAGCACGGCCAACTTTCCGTTTGCTTTGTCCGCCGGAGCGTTTTTACGCATTTGCACCAACAGGAGCCTGAAAAATAAGCTAAAGGAAGGAGCAGGAGCAGGAGCAGGAGCAGGAGGAGGAACCACCACCACCACCACCACCTTAAAAAAACAGCACGAACACACGGAGAAACCCGGCTACTACTACTACTACTACTACTACGGGTATTCCTCCGCTAACAGCCCGGTCTTGAAAGCTCGTTTTCAGCCTCCAGGATGTCGGAGCGAGGAGGGCTCCCGCGGACTGGGGGCGTCCCTTCGCCGCACATGCAGCCCTCCAAGCCGGTCAGCATCACCTCAAACCGACCGGTCCACATGAACCTGTACGCTACCTGGGAGGTGGACCGCTCCTCACCCAGCTGTGTGCCCAGGTATGTGAAGGGGGAACACGGCGATGACTTATCATTTTTTTGCGGGGGGTGGTTGTGACCCTCCATGGGGGGGTGTCACCCACGGGTGAGATGGTTGTCGATGTCACATGAAAAGGGAATATTACCATTATTTCTGCTCCAGCTAGCAATTTTCTAGCATCTCCACACCAACCATAGCACCCAGACTGTTTGTGCAGGGGGCAGCTGCAGCCTTTCCCAGATCAGCCTCAGTTGTTTCCCACCTGATCAATGCAGACACACAGATTGATGGCATTGGGGTCGTCGCTGCACGATCTGCACGGCCACTGTGATTTATGTCAAGACGTTTGGGATCCAACGCTTTGCACGCAGTGAGAGTTGCTGTGGCACAGTGGACGAGGCACCTTACCCACCTCAGACAAAAGGCAGACGTCCAAGTGGGCGCCTTTTGTTTGGCTGTTGCACGAATGTCACGCCGCCGACAGAAGCAGACGCGCCGGCTCGTGTGACCTGTGATAGATACATCTCTGGAGGTGACGCGCTCCAGATGAAGTCTCAGTAATAACCGTGGTCATGAGTTAGATTCAAGGTCAAAGGTTAGCTGCTGTGACTGAACATGTGATTCACGACCCCCCGGCTATGCAGTGTAAGAGAGCTGATTATGAGGTTATCAAGAGGGTTTTTTGTTTGCGGTATTGATTCATTTTCATCTTCCATACAGACGAAAGCATTCCTCACGTCGATGCTTTCACCTGTTAAACCCAGCTCGTGAATCTGCAAACTTTCGCCCCTTAAAATCGCGTCGCTTTTTCTAGCCGGAAGCCGCCCAGATGAGCTCAGATGTTTAGGTCACTGAAAGCAATTAGTTGGGGGGGAAAAAGCATGCTGGTAAAAGCATCACGCACACAAAGCTCACATGCTGACATCTTAATGCTGCTTTCTAAAATGCTCCGGGGCTTTACCGGGGTTAGAAGCAAAGCCTCAAGGGTATGTTTTGCTTCTAAACATTTTGGTAATGTGTGGGAGTGAGTGAGTGTGCACCACATGCTTGTAAATAAATAATACAGTCCTGGATCTATATTTTGGAACAGCTTGCATGAGTAAAACATCCACAGTTAGCTTACATTTTAAATGTCTCTCCTCCTGACTCTTATTTGCGTTTGTGCCTTAGCACCTGCAGCCGATTAAAAAAAATATTTTGCAACCAAATGTGATCATATAAATATGTGGGGCTGTCACGGTCCGTCAGATACCTTCAATTTCACTGCAGTTGCAGCAATGGTGACAGATTTACAGAGGAGGGGATGGAGATGAGAAGAAGAAGAGGGGAGCAATGGCTCTGTCATCTACATTTAAATAGGATCTCTCGCAGACGCAGGGAGTTGGAAAGTCTTCAAAAACGGCAGTTGTGACAACTAATCCCCTCAGCGAGAGGAACCTGCCTCTGCTTCAAGCTGAAATTCAGTCTTGATGATGTTTTGCAGTCTGTTGGTTAATCTTTGTTGCTGCTAAACTCCCCCCGCCCCCTTGCTAGCCGAGGTGTTGTTGCTCTAACCTCTTCCTGTCTACACAAAATGCCACTTGGTATGCTGTTTATGCAACCCTGCGAATTGAATATGCCCCTGGCAGGCACAAAAATGCACTCAGCTCCCTACTCCAAAAAAAAAAAAAAATACTACACATATCAACCAAGGACTGTTTGTTTTTGTGGTATTTTGGTCATATTCAGCAGGGAGTAACAGGAAATATGATGAGAGATGATATCACAATTGAGCAGTCAAATTCGGTGTATCCGTCTGTAAATACGAGCAACCAGGATACTGCGGGTGTTTGTTTTGAAGAGAACACAAGTGCAGTCAGCTGAAATCAGCTCCACCCTTTCCTCGTGTCCATCAACACAGCGTGAGTGCCTCCTGAGGTCATTTCTGTGTTCAGCCTTGCCGACCTTCTTTTCTGTTCTTTACCAGAGAGGAATAAATCATTTCACTGGCTTCAAACCAGCTCTCTCTCTCTCTCTCTCTCTCCGTGTGGTGTAGTGGGTGATTCCTTTTCTGCACTGTCTCTTCTGCAGTGTCATCAACACACACACATATGGGTGCTTGGCACTATACCCTCTCCTCAGCACTGTACCCTCTGCTCGGCACTATACCCTCTGCCCAGCACTATACCCTCTGCTCGGCACCATACCCTCTGCCGGGCACTACCCCCTCTGCTCGGCACTATACCCTCTGCCCAGCACTATACCCTCTGCTTGGCACCATACCCTCTGCCGGGCACTACCCCCTCTGCTCGGCACCATACCCTCTGCCGGGCACTACCCCCTCTGCTCGGCACCATACCCTCTGCCGGGCACTACCCCCTCTGCTTGGCACCATACCCTCTGCTCGGCACTATACCCTCTGCCGGGCACTACCCCCCCTCTGCCTTGTACTATACCCTCTGCCCAGCGCTACCCCCTCTGCGCAAGGGGACATAACCTTCATTTTCTGTTTGCCAGATAAGCCCACTGATGAACATCGAAGCCTCGCCTCGCTCATACGCAGGCTGTAGTAGCTGTAGTAGTGAATAAAGAGGTGTCTTTAGCATTAGTGTCAGGTGGAATGTTGACGGTGCCTGTGCATAACACATGGCCTCTGCTGGGCTGCCGCCAAGCGCTCAGGCCACAAATGGTTTGGATTCCAGCATCTAGCAGAGTTTAGTTAAGGCCTCCTTGTGCAGCTACTCCATGTCAGGTATTCCAGGAATGGGCCCTGTCGCAGAGCTCATCGCCTTGCATTATTAAAGGTCCCCTTGAAGGGCTGAGTGGAAAGTCCCATGACTCCATCCACGGATGGATGCTGGGGGGCTTCAAGGTAGTTTCCGAGACATGAGGGAGTCCCAAAGCAAATATATGGAGTATAGAGAAAAGCTTTTTGGGTTTGTATGTGCTTGAAAACTCATTACACATTAGTAATAAGTAATTTATTTCTTTATGAATTACTCAACTGCAAAAGACATTACTTGTTATTCTACTTTGATGCAGCCACGCTCCATCAAAAGTCCAGCCCCACATGTTGTGTCTGCTGTGCTTAACGTGTTGAAAGAGCAAATAAGACAAGCAAGCAGCCTTCTAATTTGGAGGGATTAAGACAAGTTTGAGATACCAAGGAGGATAACCACTTCCCCTTAGGTCAAGCTGAAGCTAGCATGTCACAGACCAGTCTGTGCATTGAAATCAAACTGATATCGGCAATTCCTGTAACTCCCAGTAAGGTGGATCAAGCTTCAAATGTCAAGTTAATGGCAACTTATTCCACTGATTAACTGGTTTTATTGAAGCTGGTGCTCGCTCATGCTTATTGACTATGTCACTTGACCAGGACCAAGACCACGCCAAAACAGACCCCAACTCAAATGAATGGCAAAATCTGTGTCTTGCCACAGGGCCGGATCCTGTTTGAATGCGACCTTAGAGGCTGGAGGTGATCAGCATAGCTTAGCATAAAGATTTAAGGTTGATACAGCTAAGAATTTGTATATGTTTACCCATGTATGATCTCCTACATCAGTGAGGGCAGGACCCTGATTGGGACGATAGTTTAGACGATAGAAGATAGTTTAATCTGTTTAGAAGAAGATGTATGTTCTTCTCTTATTTTAGCACTTGTTATTTCTGGTAACCAGCCACTGGATTTCCTGTTGTAGCACAAGAAACAACCCTGAAAAGAGAACTTACTCAATTACTCAAAACCCTCCCTCCCTCAAGGAAATTGTCCTTTATCGCCATCTTCATCTTGTGGTTTCCAGGCATGAGCTAAAAGATACTCTTGAGCTCTTTGTATGTGCCAAACAGAGCATCAGCCAAATAAATAAATATTTAGAGCTAAAAATAAACATATAAATAAGTGAAAACAGCCGGGTCATTGCATTAAAAATAAATGCTTATCTACTGGCCTGGTAATGAATACTGTTGGACTAAAGAAGCGCTGTGCAGAAATGCAGGATGTTCTAAATTATACATTGTGCATTTGTTAGACTCGTTTGCTATAATTGCCCTGCAACACAATAGTGGGACGCTGACACTCGAGGAACGAGTGTCAGTGTTACATTACCCCCCCCCAATCCTAAATCTCTGGCTGCTGATCACACACAAATGGAAAGAAATGGAGAGAGTGCCATCAGGCCATCGCATACATGCAGACGGGGTGGTAGTGTTCATTAAGAAGCTTTGGCTTTGCCACTCGCCTTGGCGCTGCTCATTCTTCCGCACAGCTGAGTGGCAGAGAGGTTTGAAGTTTCCTCTGCGGCTCAGCTCGCCTGCTGGAGATGAAGGGAGATAGAGTGTAAAGTGCATATCCCCTCCTCCTCCTCCTCCTCTTCCTCCTCCTTCCACCCTGACTTTCCACGATTATTTACTATTACTGATAATAGCCTTCCCGACGTTGAGTAAGAGAGATGGTAGATGATGACCTGCACGGCTGTTGTTGCCCTTAATTTGTCCAATGGGTTTGAAAAGATGAAGATTTTTAATTAGTATGCAGCTGAAATGGCCAAACGGTACAAACGTCGCAGTGAAGGGGAGTCATGTTTTTCTCAGCAGCTTGAAGTCTGGCAGGCTGTAAAAAAAAAAAAAAAACCTGCAGTGAAACCTCTCACCCAGCTTTAAAAAGCTGCGAACCCACTCAGAAGATTTTCACTGGTACGCCTTTTAATGCCCAAATAGCATAAATGCTGCTCTTTTCTAGACCTTCGTGAAATAAATTTCGCAGGATAACAGTGTCACTTTGGAAGCTTGGACATAAGTCAAAAGGATGACATCGGCGTTGATATCTCACTTAAAAGCTCTACTTGTTTGAGCGTTAGTTAAAGGACACCCAGTTGGGTTGCTTTTCAAACAAATCGGAAGCATTTGCTACCAAGTTGGCCCGATTAAGAGACGAAACCTCAGCCTTAGAGATAGCATTAGGAGCTCGGACATCCGGCGGGAGCCCGGAGTCTGGAGCCAGCTGAGGTGGTTCGGGCATCTGATTAGGATCCGTCTGGGCGCCTTCCTTTGGAGGTGTTTTGGGCAGGTGGTAGGAGACCCCAGGGCAGACCCAGCACCTATTGGAGAGACTGCATAGCCCATCTAGCTTGAGAACACCTCAGGATTCACCAGGAGTAGCTGGAAGAGTTGTTGTGGACTTATTCCTATTGCTCTTGGGGACATTTTCCACAAGATACTGGCGGTCCAAAAGAAAGATACCCCTCATCTTTATCGTCTTTTGTCTCTGAAATCTCAGCTCACTATTATGACTACTCTTGGCTGTTTGACAGATGATTTGTTCTGCGGTCAGCTGCTATCGTAAAGGGATTAGGAGATGATTTGTTTTCACTCTGTGGTGGCTAAAAACTGTACATGAGCTGTCAGAAACATGGCGTCTAACGAAACACTTTCACAACTCTAACAGACACGCTATAAACATGCTAGTCTAGCAACATTAAGGCTAAAAACTACCGATAATGCACACTGTGTTTCAGAGAGAATATATGTAGTGAAGCTGGGTTGTCCTTGTGTTGTTCTGCAGCTGCAGTCTAGTTGTTGTGGTTGATTGAGGCTATAACACTGCTGTGGTCTGAGGAGGCCTTTGTTGCAGTATTATATGTGGTGTATTCTTTGAGAGCTTATGTCTCCTGGCAGCGATCCCCCTGCTGTGGACTCCCATCTGGCAGCTAACACACACACACACACACACACACACACAGGCATGCAGATTTCCATTTCGAAGGTGTAGTGACACCTCTTCACGGACAATGTCACTGACATATGCTTCGCTTTCATCTAATGTGCTTGTAAACAAAGATACTGTTACATAGAAGGACGTGCTGCGAGGGAAACACAAATCATGTTGACAACAGGTACACATAATAGCACACACAAACATACACTGGGCCGTGTTATGACAAAGCATTTTCCACATATTCTCATTTGCAACCTGTTGAAACAACAAGACAAGTTGTATTTGTTCATTGCACCCACACACACACACACATACACACACACACTCAAAATAAGTGCGCTTGGACACGAATAGCAAAACACTAGCTACATTTGTGTCTCTGTGCTGCTACTGTATGTTCATGTAAATAATGCGTGTCCGCGTCTGTAATCCCATCCAGCTCAGGTTACACACAGTGTCACCTGTGTGATAACACAAGCTTGTAATGCACTTAACAGAGATTGACCTTGACACGGTGCCTGTTGTGGATTACTGACAATAATTTCTTGACATTTCTTGAATTCTGCAAAACAACCATTTTTTTGGGGGGGGGGGGGTGCATTGATTTACGCTTGTCATCATTTACCCAGCATGCATTATTTCTATAAAGCTGATGCTTATATCGGGTATATCGGATAAGCGAGACAAGTGTTCTGGAGTTTTTCCATTCGACATTAATGGGAAAATAGTGTTCAAAGACTGGCAGCAGCAGAAACCTTTCAGTACATAATTACAATTTGAGCTCTGTTACATAAGCACTAATGCAATAACAGCAGGACTAACTGAAACCGAAAATGCCACCCATGGCTAAATTAATGAAAGCAAAAACTAAGCACGGCTTCTCTGTGCTTTCATACTGTGTACAGTAAATATGAAGGTAAAAGCAGGAAGCTCTTAGCGTAGCTTAGCATAAACACTGTAGGCAGAGGGAAACGGCTAGCTGGACAAGATAACTCAATCTGCATGTTGGTTAACATTACGTCTCATTTGTTTGTGTAAAGTAAACAATAGGTGTTGGTAGGTTGTTTCTTTTTCACCTTGATACTGAGGCCAGTTTTTATGCTAAGCTAAGCTGTATATCTAGTGTGTAGACATGATAGTGGAATTGATTAAAAAAGCAAATTAAGTGTAACAAAATGTCAAACTATCAAACTAGAGTCGCCGTAAGTTAATGATTGAATGAGTTCAGGTTAATTCATGTTAACCAGCTCGGCACCAAATTACGAGGCACAGGACAGACTTATCCTCAGTATTATTTTTGGCTCAGCAGTTGCTCTCTGTCATGTTGATACCCTCAGCCCGTTATGATGCCTGCATCGTTGCAGGAGCGGCGGCCCTGATTACTGATAACCAGGAAGATCATTTGATTGCCCGCTCAGATAGCGGTTTCCGGTTCCGCGGGTTGTGCACGGTGGCCGTCATCGAGCTCCGGTGGCATTGTCTCCCCACCTCGAGCTAAACTGGATTAGGCGGGTGCTCAGCTCATTAATCTGTAATCGCTTTAATGAAAGGGTCAGTTATATGTGTGCACTTGTGTTGCATGGGTGACAAGAAAAAAGAGGATTCCTCCGGCTTCTAACCGAGGGAATCTTTACTTTTACTGGATGTCATTGTAAACCCACACATGTAATGAAAAGCAAACACATGCACACAGAATAAGCCTGCAAGCAAGTACTTTCTTATCTCTTCACACACACAAACAGCAGGTCACATGCTCAGTCTCACAGGACTAGACGAGGGGGAAAGGCCAGACAACAGCCCTGTGCTCTGGATAACAAAGTGCAAACCAGCAAAACATGATTAGCCAACAATAATGAGTTGCGCTCAGTGTGTTTTCTGATGCAACAGACAAATGCTGACACATGTGCTAACCCCAATTTGTGACACTTTTTCTTTTTTTAAGTTGTAAACATGATGACAGAGTTGAGTTTGTAATGTGTGTTAGAGTGTAAATGTGTAAAGGTTTATTCTGCCCTCCTTAGGAAGTAGCAGGCCTCAGTGTGTCCTTGCCTGTGGCTGTGGGAAGTAGAGCAAGACGGGAAAAGATGAAGAGAGAGAGGGACAGAGAGGCTGGCACAAAATAAAGCAGAGGGATAGATGGCTAGAGAGAGAGGAAGGAAATTATGCAGAAAAAAAGTGAGCAGAAGAACAGGAGGTCATGTTTTTTTTTTTTTAACACACAAAGACACCTCTGTCTATGCCTGAAAGTGTGTGAATTTGTAACACCTGCATTGTAGGAGCAAGGATGTGTCACATTTTGGGGACTGTCACAATTTAGGGACCTAAATAGGAAGCGAGTCCCCACAAAAGCCTTTCCCCACAAGGTTAACTATTAAAGTTTGGGATTAAAGCTTAAAATTCAAAGTATATATAGCATTTACAGCAAACTATTTAGATCTACCCAAAATCCAGCAAGCATACCAGTGCCTTAACCTTGCGTTGCAGAGGCTTGCAGATGTCCCAAATCTGAGCTAAGCATCATACATGCTTATTGGTTGATCCATCTCAAACTGGTTGACAGTATACAGGCATGCACAAACACATCCGAAACACCTCACTGGCATGTAAGATTGCATACAGCTACAACAATGTGAAAACCCAAAGCCCCCGGGTTCATTTTAATGTCACCTCTTTAGAAAGAAATAAGGCATTATCGTCTGCAAAAAGTCGAACTTGGCTCTATATTTGCTGCTATTCAGAAACGTAGTGCGTCTGTTCAACCACACTGTGTTAGCGGTTTATCTCTTGACTGCTGAGACAAATGATAAATTGACAGTTGTGAATATAAAGTGCTGCCTCATAACACTAAAAACTGCTGTAATATGCAGCGTTTCAAAGACGATACTTGTATCTGACCACACCTATGCTAATTCACCCCATCACCTAGGAAGGGTTGGCGTTAGCGAGTGTATCTCATCGAAGTGACAAAAACAAGTGCGTTTGTGGCTGCACAGCAACATGAATTTCCCCTTTTCTTGCCTGGGAGTTCACATTTCTTCAAGGCACATACACACACCAGAAGGACTTCCTAGAGTCACATCTCAGAGTCCCCTATTAATTTCTACTCTTTGTGTCACGCTGCTTTCAGCACATTAAGCTCACAAGGCAAGATGGCCTCATTTTAATCACCTTTCGCCGCTCTTGAATCTGCAGCTCGCCTCGCCTTTAACCTGTCTGGTGCGTTATCGTTTGGTGTCATCGTTGTCACATTAAGTGCCTTTTCTCGCGGCATTGTATTGAATTCACAACAAGCACTCGAAGGCCACTTGAACAGGCTAGCGTTTTGTGTGTTCGTGCTCTCATTGTGTTGCAGCAACATCTCCTTCACCTTTCATTCAAAACGCTGTGTGTGTATACAGTACGTGTCAGAGAGTGTGTGTTGTTGTGTGTTCACACACCGTCATGGTGTGATTTTTATTGCAGCTGGTTCTTGCCTCACCTTGTTCTGCCGGTATGTTTTCTGTTTTCACATTGATTGCTGTTAAGGATCATCTTCACTGCATTCTTTACTGCACTCCAATCTGCTCTGTCTCACCTGCACATTACATTAAATGGCGGTTGAGCTGGTTGTGTGTTGGTGTGTGTGTGTGTTTTTTTCCACATTGAATGCCGCTTTTTAGCAGTGTCATTTTCATTATATGTTTGGCAGCACTCAAATCAGCGTCCTGGCTGACCTTGCACTTAAATGGTACTTATGTGTGTGAGTGTGTGTGTGTGTGTGTGTTCTCCCTCCATTTGTGCCATGCAGTATCAGTATGAGCAGAATTGTGCTTCATGTAGTGCAAGTCGTCTCGCCTCACCTAGCGTCTTACATCAAATAACACTTCACTGTGCGTACACGTGTGTGTGTGTGTGTGTCCTTGCAGGGCACTCTTGCTTCAGGCTGTCGGCTCATGACAGCAACGTGACTGTTGCTCTCGACAGAGGCTAAGCAAAGACTTTAGGAGGGAAGCAATAGGAAAAGAAGAGAAAGAAGGGCACCATAGCAGAAGAAATGAGGACGTGACGAGTATGTTGGCCTGGTTCCCGTCCTCTGAACTGTTGCCCAAATGTCAGTGTCAGTGAGTTTCAATAAGCTCTGGTGTTACTAAATAGTGGTTTTAACTTGGTTTGAGAAACAGTTGCTGGGACTTTGCAAGCCTGATTGTAGCAGTTAATCAAGCACAACCTTCACTTTTATATATTTATTTGTTTTGAGTGTCTGTATATCACATCGGATGTGTCCTGCTAGAACAAAAACAACAGACTCACAAGGAGGATTTTTTATCTTGCAATAGATTTTCTGTAGGACACATAGTCGCACTTGTCTTTGAATAAACATAAATACATATTTACTGCCATTGTCTATAAACCTGCTCACGTATGCTAATTATGCACTGGCTAACGTAGCTGAAAATAACTGGAGTGCATCGCTCTGTTAGAGGAAAATCAGAGGCGACGTCCTCTGAATAATGTAGTGAGAACAAAATGGCCATTTAGTCTGAATGTCACGCCAAGGTAAAGCGGAGAGAGAGAGAGAGAGAGAGAAAAAAAAACGTGTGTATCATGCAGGAATCATGAAACAAACCAGGACGAGAAGAGGAGGCTCCAATTAGTGTGAGAAATGGGCTCGAGTGGATAAAGGTGAGAAGAAGGGGGGAGGATGATGAGAGGGAGGATTCGTCAGGAAAAGGACGACATCAAAGCCGGGCGATTCGGTGAATGGGAAGGGGAGCAGCTGGAGCACACGGACGATGTACAGCAGAGAGGTGTGAGCTGATGGAGGAATTAGACTCAGCCACATGCTTCCTTCTTCCTCTTTGCCCTCACTTTATTTTTATCTCATGTTTCCCCTCGTCTGTCTCTCCCCCTGTTGTGTTTTCACCTTTCCATTTGTCTCTCCTTTACCACCCTCTCCCCACGGAGTCATACTTCACCATCAACGCCAGCGTGTGGCTGAATCTAAGCTTTTTTTGTCTTGGGGACTGCCCTCCTCTTGTCCATAACTCACCTCTCTGATCCACAATCCCCTGCTGGCCTTCTTCTTCCTAATGGCGCCACCATTACAGTCACATCCTCCCCCCTATGAACAGCTGGGATAGATCTGCCAACCAACCTCTGCAGCCATCTTTTTATGGAGGTGCCGTCATGGCTCTCTGAGCCGGCACATCGACGATTTGGTAGCAACATGACTGTCGTTGGCTCTATTTTCAGTCCTGCTGTGTCATATTGCAACAGCTTCAAGCCGTTTAACGCATGCAAATCTAAAATGCAAATGCGTCTTCACTAATTTTGAGCGCCGTTTTGGCTTTGCAATTCTTAATCTGTGTCCTTTCACGCCGCGAAAGCGTGAAGACAGATGAAATGATGGAGCTAAATCGGAGCGCTTGCTTGTGTTTGTTTAACATGGTTATTGAAATATAAAGCTTCTATTGGATCTTGTTTTAAATTTAGCAGTGTCGTTTTATTCAGTCTTGTGGTGGAATGATCTTTCACACGCTGCCGCTGCTTGAGATAAATTCCAGGAAAATGTCGAAAGGTGCGATGTGTGCTATTTCTGCTTTCATGAGGGACAATATGACTAGTTAATATGCTGTATGTAGGAGTTGTTGAATGTTAGAGACTCAAAGAAAATAATTCACAGTATGCTCGATCTGGGGAATACTGTACTCAGAAACAAAGGAGCTTTTTTTGTTGCTTGTCTTTTTTTGTGTGGTGCCCTCCCACGTTTGTAACAGCGGCTTCTCTAAAGGCTCAAAAAGCATATAGATGCTCCGAGGGAGCTGTTGTTCGTGCTGAAAACGAACTAAATATGTACTGGGAAGGATTACTGTGTCTGCTAACTGACTTCCTGCAAAACTGAGCACGTTTTCTAATTGGTTATTTTTATTATTCTGTGGTTTAAAGTAAGATTTTCAAGCCCAGCAGCCTCATCTTCAGACACTGTACGGATGAGTCAATATTACTTAATCTAATTTTAATAAAATAAACGCTTGGGGAGGAAGTTTAAAATTCCGGTATCGTGACGACCTCATGTACCGTCTGCACAAAACAATGGGATGTATGACTTTGCGGTTGTACCGTCTCGGAACAATAACATAATGTCTCAAATCTCTCCCACGTAACTTATCTGTTGTTTATGTGCTGGCCCGGTTTATTATCTCCATCACTCTTAAGATCCAGATTTCTGTATTTCTGATGAACTTGTGTTCCATATGATGATGATGATGATGATGATGGTAAGAAAGCTGAAGCTGGGCTGGTAGTTTCCGTCACAAGAGCCCCTGAAAGTCCCTGAAAGTCTCCAGTGGAACGTATTGGGTGATTAAAATCTGCCTGTAAGTCATCTGATTGTTCTCTTGTTGTGTTTTTAAGTGGAAAGCACTGTGTATCGTGCATTTAGGTGCTTTCACGTCAACAGTGGATGCTGTTTGGAGGTTCCTGCTTTCACTTCGCTTGATCTCTCGTCTCAGCTTTGTGCCGCAAAAAGACACGACAATTAAAACGTTGTGTTATCGAAAGCTGTCGGTTTTCTGTTCAGTTTTTCTCGTGAGCACAGAAAACACAACACTTCCTGGTTCATGATGCTCTCTCTCTCTCTGCTTCACAGATTGATTTCAGGCTATTTGTCACCATCGCTGAGAGAAACACTTTCCCCTTATGTATTTTCTGCAAGCCATTTGTTCAGAGGGTTACATAACAGACTGATAAGTGTATTACAGAGCGGTTGCGGTCGTGTGTGTTTGTAACGGAGATTGGATGTGATCGGTGAGGCTTTGTTTTTTAATTTTTCGGACTTGTTTTTTCCAGTGCAGATGTAGAGCAGAGCTACACGTTACCACGCAGATGGCAACGCTAGCCCGAGGGAAGCGCACGCATTTCTATATTCATGTGACTTCCTTACCTCCTCACCAACACACCTCTGTTATGTTCACACAGCATGACTCAATGCATTTGTTTTCACTTTCCCTCACCCGTTTGCTTTTATCACTCCATCTTTCTCATTTTGTTGCATCCTGTGAGTGTGGTTTGAGGTTTCACTTTATCTCAGCGATGCCTCTTTGCCACACTGAAGTCGGCGTAGTTCTGAGATTTCTTTAAAAAAATACATTGATGTACATGTTGAAAACGGTTGCTGGAGTTAGAGGTTCGAACTGTTTTCAGTCCAGGATTTTGTGGGCGGTCCTTAAACGGTGGCTCGCTGACACGCTGAGGCCACCCTGAGCGGAGAGATGGTGATTAATTCATGTCACTCAGTGTTTCAAAGTTAGTCATGTCATTTTCTGAACTCATCTGACACGTTTCAGTCGCTTCAAAATTGCCGCTTGACTGCTCCAACGAGTGGACGTGGCTTTAGCACATTCAACGGACACGCTGCTGATTTTTACCCGATTTTGTAATTTCGTAAACCACCCAGCCAACTCAAATTTGGCTGGGTGGTTACTAACACTTTCTTCTCTGGTCTGACAAACGCAGAACTGTCCGAGACCATTTCCACTCCGCGTTGTTTACTTCTCCTCTCAATTTTCAGCCTCTCCAGTGAGTTGATTAATAGCTCACAACACGCACGCACACGCTGCACCGTTAACTCACATGCCTTCCAAAACGAGGCAGCTGCCGCCCACGCACCAATACGTGTACTAGATAGCTCAGTATAACAACATCAAAAAAGTGCCCACCCACCTACACACACACACACACACACACACACACACACACACACACACACATATTCTTTTGCTGTTATGAAGGAATCACTTCTGCTCTGCTCTCAGATTAAATATGAGTCACAGCACAGGAAGACCACACACACACACTGCCTCATAGCTGTATGGGAAAGCCACACACTGCAGGCTGAGTGATGCACATATTGTCCATGTGACACACACACTCAATGACAATGTTCCGTGTTACCTGTAACCTACTTATGCCAGCGTACGCTCACCCACTCTGTTTGTCTCACGGTTTCTCCCACACACTCTCAGACTGACACACACACACATATACACATGTGCTGGCAGGCTGATGTGCTTATTCATCGGTGCGAACACACATGCGTGTGTGGGAGACTGTCGTGAGTAGGTACGCTACAGGAAGGTGGAGCAGAAGGGTGTGTGTGTGCGCTTCGAAGACTCGGCAATCTTGTAAGCCTGATAGTCGAGATATTTGGCAGCCTTCGAGCGTCTTCACTCACTTGTTGCTACAGGCGTGCAAGGCACTGGTACTTTCAAAATAAAAGCTGTAGAGGTTTATAAATATATATATATAATATATCTTTATGTGGTGCATTTCTATTCGCCGCAGAAGTTACTTGCCGGGTAAACCCCCAGGAAATCAGTTGGCAGCGGTGGGTACGGTCTTAATCACTTCCAGTTGAGTCAGACACTTCCTGACATGCCTCGTCCCGTGATCAGTTCAGTTTCTAACAGTCGCCCCACCCATTGAATGTATAACGCCTGACAGTTTCAAGAAATCCATCCATTTACTGTAAACGCTTATCCTCATCGGGGTCGCAGGGGCGGGTGGAGCTGATCCCAGCTGACTTAGGGCGAGAGGCGAGCAGAGTTTTAAGAAAACCGATGACAAAATATCATGAAATAAACTCTCTGAAGATCAAGCTATGTAGACGCTCTTTCTAAATGACCACAAACTTTGTTCGTCACTTCACAATGAGTCCGTTAATGTTCTGTTGATGAACTTATTTTCAGAATTAAAGGTCACGTGTGAAAGATTTAGGGCTATCTGTCGTTAGAATATGGGACAGATTAAATATAATTCCGATTCGAATGCGTTTCTTAGTGTACAGTCACCTGAAATCAACGTCAAAGGTCAACAGAAGCTGGAACTGAAACAGGTGGTGTTTGTACATGTCGTGCCTGTCAAACCGCAGTTGTTTCCTCTAATGTCAGTGTGAGTGGGCTTTATTTCACAGGAGGCAGCGCGCTTCTGATATGGCACGTCGTGGGGAATCCCAACTGCTCAATTAGAGAGTGTGGCATCGTCTGTTAACATTCTGCTGATGAAGTCGGCCCTCCAGTGAAGATTTAGGGCTTATTTTTGTAGATTAAAGGTCAAGTGTGAAAGATTTAGGGGGATTTATTGGCAGAAGTTGAATATAATATTCATACTTGTGAGTTTCTTGTCGAATAATCACCTGAAAACGGGCAAACGTGTGGAAAGAGCAACAGGGTAATGGCGTGCAACAAAAGTCCAAAGCTGGAACTGAAACAGGGGCTGTGTGAATACATGCTGTGCCTGTTAAACCACAGTTACTCTTATAAACTCGTCTGCTGTAGGCCAAAGTTCACAACAAACCTTTGTCTTTAACTGGTGATAAGGTGTGACAAAAAGAGGATGTCGGCATCACATCACCTGTGCTAGATGCACTTTTATGGCTCGTATTTAAAAGAAGGCAGACCGTCATGAAGTGAATATAGACGTGAAGGAGACAGGCAGAACACGTAGAGGACAGGCTGGACTGGAATAACACAAAATCAATCCAAATCCTATGTTGGAGAAAGATGGAGGTAAGCAGAGATGGAGATCGAAGATTTTTTTAAAAGGTAAAGGACGAGGATAGAGCCGGGTCGGGGGTCGGAGGGAAAACAGAGGCGCTATCGGATGCGGCAGATGGAGAATTGTGGCCCGCCAGAGGTGAAATGGAAAAAGGCGTGAATGAGGAGAAAGGTGTGGGCAGAGATAGTCCTGGTTTTTGTCATCGGACAGAAGTGGACAGCTCGTGTTAGCAGCAGAGATAAGAAATAAACGAGGGAGGAAACTGAAGAGGAAGGAGACAATGAGCCTGCAGCACACGTCATTGAAAATAGGTCCTGATGCATTGTGTCAGTGTGACCGTGACCCCGTTGTAAGAGCCTGCCATCCTCTGATGCAGGTAACACACCTTTTTAAAACTGGTATTAGACATTTAGTGGAACACACACACACACGCCGCCCGGCTCAGGCTGGTAGAATTAATGATAGATTCACACATCATGAAATGTCAGAGGAGGAACAAGTTGACAGGACTGACAGCCAGCTTCATTTCACGCATAATCCTTCCTGAGCAGAATATTCCCGGCAAACGTCAAACCTTTCTTTTCTCATGTGTGCCTCGCAATTCATTTAATTATAACTCACAAAGCGCTTCTCCTGGATGGCAGTGAAAGCTCCTGCGTACCCAAAAAAAAAAATAAAAAAATACATGGACGAAAATATTAGGAACACACGAGAGCCATTAGCTGATGAAAGCTAGTTTAACGTGACATTATTCTTTATCGAGACTCACCTTGACACAGGAGATGAGTTCTGCATCCGTCGTTTTGTATTTGAAGAGAGGGAACAAAGAGATGAGAGGAACCAGAGATGAATAGCTAACATTTTAGAAAAACACATAAATTTTAAGCAGGATTTAATTATTTTTCTGACTTTTGCTGCTGATGACTTGACATCCTCACAGCAGCCTCTGAAAGACTCAAACAAAAACAAGCTTTGATACGTGTTCAGAATCAGGAACGAGCTACAGACAGAATAAATCCGCAGTGTGCATGAATTCGAGACATGTCTGTTTTTTAAGCTGCTGAAAACAACGTCGACGCATAATAACTTAATAATGTTAATTAAAACCCTCTGAACTAATGAGGATTGTAGTTCTTCAAGGCCGGATAGACCCATTTAGAAGTAAAGCAAAGTCGAGGATGCATTAATGCCAGCAAATGAACAGTTAACCCTGATTAATCCCAGTTAACCCTGTTTAACACCTGAATGTGATCGCTGGGAAATTAAAAATCTGAGCGCCGCTTTCTCTACAGGCTGTTAATGTCGCTGCTAACTTGCTGGGTGTTTTTAATTTTGATGGCAATGAGAAGAAGAAAGAGCTGAATGAATATATTTACACGTACAAATTTAAAAAAAAAAAGCAATATCGGGTTCCAAAATGTAGCAGAGTCGAAGCATAAAGCGGCATAAAATAGATATAGTTAGCTTTTCATTGGGATTATTTACATTTAAACATGTAAGAGGACATACTGAATGAGTTGATGTAAATATCCGCGTCAGTGCGAGCCTAAATGTGAAGATAAATTGTGATATACGTTGGCAGACGTCTCCGTAGCGTCTGTAATATCAACATGACCCAACAGGCTGACAGACTCCGGCTCCTCAAACTGGCTGGAGGGATGCAGCATCGATCAATATGCACTATATTAAAAGCTACTGGATTAGTGTCCTGTTGCCTCTGCTCTCCTGCTCCCCTTCCTCCCTTTATTCCCATCATCCTCTGCCCTTGTTCCTCCTCCTCCCCTCCTCTATCTCTCTCTGCCGGAGCGAATAGCGACGCATTCATGCATACTGATCAGCCAAACCGCAATTAGCTTCTCTTCTGCGTACATGCTTGTTTTGCGTCCCTCCCCGGTGTTCAGTCACGAGCAGACAGCGCTATCAGTTCAGTAATGCGTGTCTGCGGGGGCTGGATGCCGCGCTCTGTTTGGACCAACATTGATAAGATTTGAATCGGGACAAGTCTGTACCGACTATAACCGGAGGAGAGTGTGTGTATGTGTGTGTAAGTGTTGACTCACAGCATAACATCCAGCGGTTTCCCCAAGACTCTGATTAGACAAGTGCTGCCTTTAAGAGAGGCTATCAGAATACTAATGTCGCCACAGAGGGGTTGTAGTGTTTGTAGAAGCTGCAGAATCGTGCCCACAAATGTATCAAACAATACTCTTAATTCATTAAAATGCTTCTGTATGCTCAGGTTTGAGAGAGGTGAGAGAATTCATAGTATTTAATTGTTTTCTCAGACTCCGACAATCGCTAAAATATATATTTTGAATCATTCTTTCTCTGCGGAGTGGTTGCAAATGACCCATGGACCGGTACTGGCCCACAGCACAGTGGTTGCTTTAAACTAAATGGCATTCGAGCCGCAGCCAAAGACGAATTTCAATCCATCAGTCAGTCTAATCGAAATAAAAACATCCCAAGAAACACTTGTCTGTTCACAAGCTGTAAAACATTTGGGGTTGGGGTTAAGATCTGGTTGTTCTTGGGTTGAATTCATCTTTGGTTCCCTGCAGATTTTTCGTGTTTTAGTGTTTGACTACTGTTGATTTTGTTTGGCTCGTCTCTTAAATGACTCACCTGCTACACAGGTGCAGCTGTGGCTCTCTTGGCAACCCGATTGTTCGTCGAACGAAACCACATCATCTCTCACTCAGTGAGTCAGACGATGGTTAAATGCAATGCCTCCCACTTGCAGCTGATATTTGCTTCTGTATACGTAACTTTATTAGTTTTAGTCATAAGTCCTTGAAAAGACATGTCAACCAAAAACCCTTTTTGAGAGTCGAGCGCTTAACCTCCGGAGGCGTGGAAGATGGATGACGCGCCGAGACCGAACAGGAACTAAAGAGATTTTTTTAGTGCTAAACTCTTAAAAGCAATCAAAATATTACCCATGGTTAATCATACTGTAGGTCTAAACTGTTGAATGAGTCAGCTGATGAGAAATCTTCCATCACCGACATTTGGTGTGATAATTAATTGTGTTGGATGACACTGGTTGGCGGAGTTCCCGTTTAGAAGAAACAACCTGGCCAAAAAGCTGCTTCTCTTTGTGTCTTTGGCCCTCCTGAAGCATTTCAACCTGTGTGTTCTCACACGTATACTCCTTAATGGATCGACAACAACCACAGAGTATCTTGTTTTTCCCTCACTAATAGCGTTTGCCAGACTGTTCTGCCATATTGCCTATTCATTTTCACGTTACTGGAGCATTAGTCTGCTGCGCCACTGTGGGCAAGGAAGGAGGAAGCCTCAGCCTCGCTGGAGTCTGACTGCTGTTGTGACCAGCATGCTAATCAAGTGTAAGACCAGGCTAAGGGGGTACACGTACCTACACTTTTCCAGCTCTCAATTTTGCTCCGGCTCCATCTCTAGGACTTAATACAATTTCTCTCCTCAATGATTGATGCCTTGGCAACCACAACGCCACGCCTCATCTCTCCCCTCGCCGCTCTGTAAAACCCCGCCCTGTCCAGCAGCTCATTGGCTGTCACAAAGCCGTCTTAGGTTCATGGATGAGAAGCAGAGCAGACTGCAGAGCTTTATGACTCACTCTGCTCTGCAGGCTAGTTTTGCTCCTGTAGAAGGGGTGGGTGGGTGGTTGGGGGGGGTCAGTTCAGATGAAGGCAGCCTCAGGTGTTCTTTGGTGGTCACCCATCTCGTCGATTTCTGGAAAATCTGGGGGAGAATTTACAGGAACATTGTGAGATAATGTCACATCGAAAATGCTGTTCAGCCAAGAGGCACCGTGGTGTTGGCAAATATTGCTTTTCTTAGTGTCTCTGAAGTTGGCAGAAGAACAGGAAAATGTCCTGATGTCATGACTTGCATTCTTACTTTTCATTGCAGTATTTGCAACGGTTCAAAGAAATAAACTACACACACAAATAGCCTTATTAATCATATTATATATACCAACAGATCAAATTCCTAGTCTTGTTTAATGAGATATTTCCTGATTTTTAAATGATAATTCAGCTGAGTGCATTTTAATAAGGAAGTCTTGTAAGACTTCCTTTCATTAAGACAAAATTAAAGTTTGACTTATACAAGACAAACAAAAAAAGGATTATAGATTCCTAAAATTGAGCCGTCAGTATCTAATGCTTTAGACTGACTCACTAGCAATGCAGCAAAACTCTTTCATTGCCAGTTTGTGCAACAAAGTTATATAGTATGTTTTTGTCTTGTGAAAAGGTAAATACTAACGAAATTTCATGATAAAATTGACCCAAAAAGTCATTTAACTAAGCAAAAATGTCAAACATTTGCTGACGACTTGCTGCTTTTCATTGTAAATCCAAACTGTAAATTTTCATCTGTAACTTTGACTGCAGACTTTAATGAGACTGGGGCATTAAATTAATAAAAAGTAAGATGGTATAACACATTTCAGAGTCAAGTAAAACTTGTTCTTCCTTACGACACAGATTGGGCTCATATTTCATATCGCTGTGGACTCGACAGCTTCTCTCATGTTGCCTACAATCATTTATTTACCTTTCGTCACTGTTGACATTTTTCTCCACGGTCAGCTGACTGCAAATCCAAAGCATGAACCACACTACTCTGAGGTTTTTCCAACCAGGTCACATCATTTGTGCTCATGCTGCGCTGTCACTCACCCTCTCGCGTAATAATGCACACAGAGAGCTCGAGATCCGTTTTCAGATGAATTATTCCGTTTGCTTCTTAATATAAAAGCTAGAGGATGAAAAAAAAAATGATTCAGTGCTGCTCTGCCAAAGTGTTGACATCTTTACAGGCTGTCTCCACTCAGCCGAGAGCTATTTTAAGACCGTTGTTAGTGAGAAAACCAAATGCTTGTTATTTTTGCTGCCTGTGAGCGTATACACTACTAGATATTGTTGACTCGTTCTTCCATTCTTTCTCAATCTCGTCCTGTCTCTGTCTCACCACATCGTTTGCCTGCTCCTGCTTCTGTGTGCTCTGAAGTTAATTTGTATGCATGCATTATCTTTTGTGCCTCCAGTGTGTGATGCTGGTTTGTCCACATTAGTGCGTGGAGGCTGTCGATAAGCTTATTCGGGACCCGGGGATCAAACACTCCCCCATGTTTGTACCCCAACAGCTCTTCTCTTGAAAATCCACACAAACACACAAAGGTTTATGTTGGATCGCCTGGATTTTGGGTGTTTGAGAACTTTCTTGTGATTGTCTGGTATTTTGTTAGCATAAATCTAGGAAGATTGACGTGACTCTTACACTAAAATGCACACAAACGCACAACAATCTCACTGTTTGTGGTATCCCTGTGTTGTGGTCGAGTCCAGAAGTCCAGAATTTCAAACTGGTCACTGACAGTGAAACTAATTAAGAATGAGTATTATCAAGGTGAGTTGACCGTTCCTCAGACCTGCCTCTTTTTGCTCTGTGCTCCAATAACTGTTGAGCAAAGCAGAACTTGGGTCAACTTTCTAATTTCCTGTAGATACGCGCTAGACTAATCTATGTCGAAATCTGGGGCAACTCGACTTGGTTGTAGATCCAATGAAAGTCGTCACAACAGCTAGGAGCACTGACAAACCTTGTGGAAACAATGGCCTGGTCATCTTCAAAATTTGGTTGTAGCATAAAGAAGCACAGAAAAGGACAAAGTTGACCGAGGTTCAGCCGGCTACCACCGAAAATTACAGGGCTCCTGTGAAATGTTTTGTTCCCTCTGCATGTTTCATTGTAAGACATATATGACTAATAACTCTGCTGTGTGCCAACATTGTTCTTCTAACTTAAGTCTACACGCCTGGTCTCTTCTTGAAACTTGGCTCGATATGCTGTAGGTAATCCATCCTGTATTAAACAGCATGTCAGGTTTTGGTTTTTACTAATTGTTCTGTGGTTTTGTGGTTAAGGGCAGGAACTTATTTACAAAGTTGTCCTTTAAGATGCATTTGGGTGCTCGTGGGAAATGTAGGGAAAACACACACTGGCTGTGACTCCATCATGTCGTTGTGCTACATTTCTGAATTTCATTTGATTTGGTAAAAATTCCAGATTATTCTCATCCTATTCCCTGAGTTTTACCTCATTTATAAGGTGAATCTCTGTCTTTAATTGATGCAGGGATTAGCGTGATATTTCAAATTCATTGCAGACACTGTGCTGAAATCGGTTTTCATGTATCATCTGTAAGATATTGGATTTCGCTTGCTGTGTGTGCGCTGCTCTGCAGCCAAAATGTTTGGCCCGGCCGTGTGTTACGGACAGATTAATCCGTGTTATGGAATGATAATGAGTTCGGAGAAGACGAGCATGGGGAAGCTAATAAAGAACGAGGGCAAGACTCTTACTCTGTCTGTCAGCGGCGGCACTGGCACTGCGATTGATCACAATTACTGAAAGGGAGGAGGAGACGCCACGTTATTTAAGAAGAGGAGGTGGGGCGGAGAGGGCGCTGAGGGGAAGGAGAGGAGTTGAGTTACGTAAGGGAGCGAGGACGGCAGGAGTTGTCCTTTAAATAAGGGAGGCGGCGAGGCACCGAGAAGGAGGGGAAAAGATGAGGAGAGTAGGAGGAAAGGTGATGTGGGATAAGAGGAGGGATAAAGGAAGTGTTGGAGGTCAGATGGAAGAGAGGGAAAGTTAAGATTAAGGAGGGTGAGAACCTGAGGGAGGAAAATAAATGGGAGGACATAGCGTGAAGGTCGGTGGAAGGACTGTTTTCCCTCTGTAATGTGTACTTAGCATGTTGTTCTGCTTGTATGACACGGCAAGGTCACACCTCACATGACAGACCGTTGTCAAGGGAACCATAGGCACCTTCCTCTTAAAGCCACACACACCTTTTCTCCTAAAATCCCTTTGAAGCACATCTTGACGTTTTCATGCTGAAATTCCTCACCCATATTTATTTGCATCACGTCTCCGTATTGTTGGCGAGCCTCCTGCTGTACTTTTGAGCAAATCTGGTGCTGAAGTGATCAGTCAACGAGCGGATTAGTCGCTTGGCATAAAATTAATTGACAACAACGTCATAATCTGTTAATCTTTCCAGTAAAAATGCCAAGAATATTCTGGTCCCCACTTTAAAAAGAATAGTTTATTCTTTGCTTTGAGCTAAGCAGATTTTTAGCTCAGCATGTCAGCGTGCTAACATTTGCTAATTACCATTTAATGATTGCAGCGTTGAGGAAGGCAGGGAAGTACTTTATTGGATTTATTTTTCGGACGAAATTAAAAGATCAGCTTGATGACGGCTTTGGATGAACCAAAGCGATTACAAATTCATGCCTAAACCAAATCCATCCAATAATTGTGACATATTTCACCAAAAACTCAACGAAACGTTTCCATTGATTTGAATGGGTGTAGTGCATTTTGTTAGGAAACTAGCCTTAGGATATATCATCTGGGAACCATGAACATCTGTTCAAAATCTGGTGGCACTTGCAGTCAGTAGGTTATTCTCTTCTGGGGACCATTATGTTTTTCACATTTTGTCACTGTCACTGAATCTTTTGGCTTTTGGACAAAACTAGCAATTAGAAGTCATCACTGTGTGCTCTGTGGGGGAATTGAGAGCATCATTTTTCACTATTTTAGACAAATCAATGAAATGATCCCTAAACGAGTCAAGCTATATTTGGCATATTGCTTCAACTCGCTTCTCCTTCGAGTAGTTTGATATTTGGTTTTGTTTCATGGCTTAATTTGTGTGTTTGTCTCTGTGTGTGTTATCTTGGACAGACGTGCTTATTCAGAGTCTGGCCTTTCCAGAATGTCAGAGGTCAATCTTTCCACAGACGTTATCGAACCGTTCTCTACCTCCGTCATCTACCTCCTTTCATGCACCCGTGCTTTTATTCCTTCGACAGACAAACGAAGAAATAGTAGCAACTGCTGGGAATACACGAGGCGTTATCACCCAGAGGGGCATTAAAGATTTATTTAGTGGTGGTGAGTCAGACAGGAAGATCTTCTCCAGTTTGTCATGTACAAGCATGAAGACTTTCTGTGACAAATTGATGCAGTTAGTGAAAACACACGAAAACGCACTGTTCCTTTCCCACACACCCAGCAGACAGACGTCTTTCTTGTCTTTTATTATGCGATGTCCAACAGCTGTAGCTCATCATAACACAGGATAAGGGCATTAATAAAAGTCCCTTAAGTGATCTTGACAACCAGGGATGCATCAGAGTGATCAATCAATTCATTTACAGAAGGCAAAGAAGGTGCGTCTTTGTTGAATTGCTTTTGTTGGTCCAACCATCGGTCCAAAACCCCCAAATACAGTAATTGTCATGGAAATGTAGATGTTTAAACATTTCTTGGACATTTTAGCAGTTATCTGACAGTTGATCAGACCATGTGGTACGACTAAAACCTCCAGAATGAGGAAGTTTGACTTTACTTTTGACGTTTACTGATGATTATGAGGTCAAGAAGATAACTGTTGGCAAGTTGTTGAGTTTGCAGGATGTCCAAAAATGTGAGAATAGACCAACCTATGAACCCGAAACGATTTTTAAGCAGTCAATATTTGAGTTTTTACTGATTAAATATCTTTAATAACTGTTGTTTACTCTCAAAATTGTTGTAGATGAATTGTCTGCCAATCAGTGAATCAATTAATTGACCATACCGGGTGGTGAAAGATGTCAACACAAGATTTATTGTAACCATAATGCACCACATCGTCAACGTGTACTCGGAAACCATCAAACCACCAACGCAGAATTTGTGAAGTTGCCTATATGTTTGCGACAGCCTGGTTTTAAAATTTCAAACCAATGCTGACACAAATTTAGTTAATGGGTTGGGTTGAGGCACCTGCCAATCAAACAAACACACCCAAACATGTACTGTACACTTTGGCTCTCGTCTTCATTTGAACTGGAGTTTGTGAAATTGCCATGGCACGCTTTGAAGAAGTGAAATCGGGGTGTTGCAAGGAGAACTGCGCTCACATGTTTTTCAAGAAAAGTTGTGTTTTTTTTCTAGTATTTTGGAGCCAGCAGCCTTTAGAGGAAGTGCAACTTGAGGCACTTCCACATCGGATGTAACGTTCACTTGTGGTGGCTGCGGCTCGGGTCAGACATCGTCAGTAATACAGTTAAAACCTTGTGGGGAAAATCTGTGTTTTGTTTATCGTGATGTCTGTTTCTCAAGAAAGGTGGAGCTGGCTTCATCGGATGACACAGTGACTGTCAGGAAGTTTATACAACCGCAGAAAAGTCTACTTTTGAGTAATTACTATTTTACACCTTAACTGAACACGAGCCACAGACGTAAACGCCCAAACCCAACCAGAGCTTCCTGCTTGTTGAAACAACCACTTCAGTCAAAGCCGTTTAAAGTTCACGTTTTAAAGACTAAACTAAATTTAGAGCAACGAGTATTGTCTGCGCATTGAAAGCTTGATGGCTTATCGGCCTGTGCCGTAGAGCTCCACCGTGCCCCCAAAACTGACATCTAATGACGTTAACTTGTCCTTTAGGATATTGTGATTAATCAAGGAAACAATCAGCAGCCTTGATGCTGGAAAAATGTTTTCTGATCTGCCACTGAAACGAATGCAGTATTTACTTCTGTTGGAGTTACTTTTGTTGGAGTAGGAAAGCATAGAGCCTTTCAAATCCAGGAGATTTAAACCCCTAGCGTTTTTTTATATTCCACTATGCATTGCAGCTTATAATTATATCCCAGTTGTTGCGCTTGTAGAAGCATCTTTGCAATTATTTGTGCTCCAGTTTATCCACTCTTTCCCATTGTTTCCTCTTGGCTGTGCTCCTTGTCATCATTTTCTTTGCTCCGGTCTCTTTTGTTCAGATTGATAATGATGCGCGGCGACTGTCGAGATGCAGTGACAGGCTGTCGAGGAGACGGGGCATAAAAGTGAGAACCGGTTAGGAGAGAGGAAGCGTTTGTGGCAGGCGGACTGTTTTGACCTTTACCATGTGATTTCCCCCTCGTCATGCATGGTGACGTGCTGTAACGGTGCAGCAGTTTTTCTATCACCCAGAGGGATTTAAAGTAGTTAAGCAAAGAGTGCAGAGGTCACTGGAGGTGCCCTGGTAATTTTGGTGAGAAGGAAGTGTCAGACGATTATTAAAAACAGCAGCAAGGGACCATTGCTATTATTTTCTACATTTTACTTGTCGTGTAGCTGTTTGAGGTGTTACGAAGATGTTTGATCCCTAACCTGATTGTGGGAAGGAATCAAATTAAATCTCAGCATGATGCCTCGATGGAAGGCTCGTGTTTCAGTTGTAAAGCAGAAATCCCGCAGGTACATCCATCCTTTTACTCAGCAACAACGAAGTACACCTCGGCTGTTTAAGTTTATCTCGAGGGAAATTTTGAATTTCCAGGCTGGTTTTGTGCCACCTCATTACCGAGAGGTTCCTCTTTGAATTGGAGGCTCTGAACAGTGGGAGTCATCTTGTACGACATCTTATTTGAGTTTTGATTCATCACGCTTTAGGACCCTCCAAAAGCTATAACCTACGGCTATAATGTGTGACGACGGAGGCCCGCGGCGGTGTCGTAAACATTTACCGTCTCGTCAGCCCTGTGATTGATCACGCTGAGGGAGGGGAACAGGTACAGAACGATAATGTGCACGATTGACATGGACAAATTATCCATTTGTCAATAGAAAGAAATGAATCAGGTAATCTGTTAATATTTAGATGGACGGTGTTGGTCTTGAGTTTGATCGGCCTCCACCAGAAACACATCCGTCTTTATCTGCGTGTCTGTTAGGCTGTAATACAGACAGATCTGTCTCCACCCTTCTCCCCCATTCATCTCCTCCCTCCCTAATGGCTTACCTCAGGTGCTTCACAAATCGACCTCTGGCACCCGGCCTCTTCTGCCTCCTCTCCACCTTGATTCACTCCACTCACATCCAGCAGGTGTAAGCAGAAGCTGCACTCTGCTGTTCTTTCTATCAGCAGCAGAAATTGATTTGCTTGTATTCATAGGTTTAGCCTCTTCTGGCCACTTTGATCTCACGAAGGAAGCCCTGCGAGTGAGGAGAAAAGGCCCTCTGTGTTACGTCGGTTGGTGGTCGCGTCAGGCGAATTTCAGTGTCGGGACGCGAGGAGCTGAAAGAAAGATGAAAGGCAGTAAGTGGGGCGGGTTTGGTGGACGGCCCAGGTAAGATGAGAGGGAGCTGAGCGGGTGGAGAGGTGTGTTTGAGACAGGGATGCAATTTTTCTGGCTGCCTTTAATCTTTACAGTCGTCATTAAAGGTTGCACTAGAAGTCTGACTGTGTGTATTTCTGGAAGATCGATCTCTGTAGAGCTTTGCCGATTGTTTTCAGCGTTCATCGCGCTGCTATTTTTTCTTCCACAAACGCGGAGTGGATTATTATGTCAGTGTGTCGAGGCTCTGACCTCCAGACGCCACACCCAGCTCAGCAGGGACCGACCGGGGGAGTGATAGTAGTTCACCCCTGGGAGACTTTGATTTGTGGGGCTTTTTTAAATGCTGTGCAAAGAGCACAGAGACTCAATCTTGAACCAGCTCATTCATTCATTCATTCAAGAGAATATAGTGTATCTGTAATGGTGCCTACCTGTCAATTAAAGCGTCTGCATAACTTTAAGCCTTAATATAACCTGAACAGGTGAGTACAGTTGTCATGAACGGGGAAATTAGCCATAGAGACCAAAACAGTTTTTGTACCAGGCTGTAAACATGTTTATTTCTGCTTTAACATGGGGACTTATGGAGACTGACTCACTTCTGCAGCCAGCCTCAAGTGGACGCTTGAGGAACTCTGGCACTTCTGCAGTGGCTTCACCTCACAGACACGTAATAAAACTGAATCTATGCACTGATGTCAGCTTGTAATGCTGGAAATATGTCATCCCGTTTCTGCTTCATCTCCACTTCCTGAAGAAAACTTAAATGAGAAGTGACAGGTCTTAAGTGCAGCTCTGTGTTTTATCTGATGGCAAAAAAAAAGAAGAATGATGGGACTGAAAATTGTTGCTATTTTTGTCAAAAGTCCTTTTTCCAACTGTAGCCAGCGCTTACATCAGCGCGCACAGACAAAATAACACTGGATGTCTTCCAACTGTGAGCATGTGCAGGTTTCAACATGCAGACTGAAACTAATTGTTAAAAAAAAAAAGAAAACAGAGACACACGAGACCAGAAGCACTTAACGAACTGAAATGGAAGCAGAGAAGAGACACACCACACCCAAACAGCAGCTGTGCAGCCAGGGGTCAGTCTGTTCAATAATTCATCTCCAGGTCTTTAGAGACAGAAAGTAAACCACTAAAATAGACCTGCTGGGGCCGTCTGAGGGGAACGGGGGAGACGGAAACCAAAGGAAGAAACGCACATATAGAGATAGAATGTTATGATGTGCAGGAAAAGGCAAAGACTGTCAGGCTGACAAAGGACTACAGAGAGAAAAGACAGGGAGATGGGAGATGAATACAGAAAGCCAGACAATGAAGAGGGAGCCGAGAGAGGGAGGGAGCGCGAGAAGACGTGAAAATTGAAGGACGCATCGGCGGCGAGAAAAGAGATCTGGAGATGACAGACGATAACACAATGTGACGAGGAAGAGTTGAACCGTCTGACATCGCAGAGATTAAAAACAAAAAAACAAAACAAAGAGGCTTTTATTCCAGGAGAGGAGAGGAGAGGAAAACGCAGATCGTGTTTATCACAGTGTGAAGAAGCAGCTTATAGAAATAACGAGATTAACAACAAAAGTATGAGGCAGGAAATGTGAACATTTCTAATAAATGACCAGCAGACGATTCATTCATTCTCTGGTGCACATCGAAGACTCACTGAGAAAGTAAATATAATAATAATAATTAATAATAATGGATCGTGCATTGGTCTGAAGTGTTTCTTGGTGCATACTGTCGCTTCATGTGTTTATTGTGTCGTATCAGGAGAGGAGAAGTCTTACCGGCCTCTTGTGTTTGCTCGCTGATATCACTTGTTCCCGTTCCTAATCATTTTACCGTGCACACAGCTCACATTTCCAAAGATTTCTCCTACATGTTGCATGTTCTCAACTCAAACTTCCTAACTTCAGCTGCTGCTTTTATCCACCGCGTGACTTATGAAGGAGCGCCGGCTCATTTATTTACAGAAGGCCGGAGAGATGGAGCCGAAGCTGTGATTTTTTTTCAGTATTTTTTGAAGTTTGGAAACTTAGTTGATGATCTGGAGGAAAAGATACAGATGCAGATATTGCTGCTGCTTTTTTTTTTTGCAGTTGCAATAAAAGAGGAGCTCACACCAAAAATAAACTTTTATTGAAGATGGTTGTTTTGTATTTGAATCAAGAGCTTGAGATATTTCCCTGGGAAGTTCTCACAACCTCATAAGAGGGAGTTGGGATGCAGCTGGAACGAATGAACCACCGCTGAGTTGTTGATCGCGTTGCCTCCTCTTTGTGTCTGTCCACAGGCTTTTCAACCTGACTCTGAAGAAGCTGATCATGCTGAAGGAGCTGGACAAAGACCTCACCTCGGTGGTCATCGCCGTCAAACTGCAGGTACGAGCTGAATGAATGACGGAGACGTTTCAGGAGGGACAGTTAAACTTTCCTGGAAGTAAATAAAGTCCCATTAGTCAACACTTTGTTTTGTTTTTTTAAATTCAGCAATTATTTCTTTGGCTTTAATCAGCAAAATTGTATTTCAGGAGTTAAAGAGTTGAATTTCACCTCCATTCACTGTGCCAGACGAGTTGAAATGTTGCTGATGTTCTTCCAATTTCAGTTCATTGTTTTGTCGAGTCAGGTTTTTCGGATCTGGACGCCTCCTCTTTGTTTACAGCCAAAAAAAAACTTTCTGCAAGTCGTCCACAGTTGTGTAAATTACTCTCCAGTCCTGTATTCAGTTCCTCATCATTTCACACCCTCCTGACAGCCACGTTTGTAAATGTTAGCTTCATTTCTTCACCTCTCCTGCCGCCTCGCACTCTTCGTTCACCTCTTTTCTTGCCCATGACTGAAGAAAACCGACAGAAACACACACTACAATTAACGTTGTTTAAATTCCTCTTTAATGCCGTGGCTCCTTTCCCAGTCTCTGCTGCTTGGCTTCACCATTTCCATCTTGTTTTAAATCTAAGTAAACCAATAAATTCTCTGCTGTTTCTGGCACATAATACACTTTAAGCTGTTTTAATTCTCCTTCCACGCCGCCGCCGCTGCCGCCACTCGCTCAATCTTCCCTCCTCTGTTGCCTCCTATCAGTCAGTTTCACCTCCCTCTTTCCCGACCTCCTTTGCTCCCACGCTTCTCTCGCTGCGTGCGGTTGATGAGAGTTCATTGTTCTCACCCTGCTGGAGTCGGCCGGGCCGTGCTAACAGTTTTTTTTCTTTCCCTGCACTCCTGACATTTTCTCTTTTGTCTTTCCTCTCTCTCTCTTTCCTTCCTGCGGTCGCCTGCTCAGGGCTCCAAGAGGATCCTTCGCTCCAATGAGATCCTGCTGTCCTCTGCGGGCCTCACGGAGACCGACCTGCAGCTCACCTTCTCCCTGCAGGTAAAGACAAAGATTCACAGAGAGAGACGGCCGGCAGGCACCTGTCAGTCAAAAGCATACACACACTTTTTATCCTACATGAAGGGACAAACAGGTTTAATTTCTGCTCATGAATAGCTGTCAACAAAAATGCAGTTTGAAACTCTAAAAATTGAAAAATATCACATCAGACAAATGAAGCAGAAGTCACAACTTTTTACAAGAAAGGTCAGATAAAATAGGGACTTTCTTTTCTTAGCGCTTATCCGACAGCTCCTCTGATTCACTTCTGCCAAAATAGAGCCCTCATAGCTAAATATAACGTTGTTTTGTGGTTCTTTGCTGCGTCATCCCATTTATCATCTAGCATCTAACAAAAATGTGGTGGCGTGATCACCAAAATTATTAGTAATCAATGTTTGAACCAAATTTCAAGCCACAATCCGTCCAACAGTTGTTGAGACATTTCAAAACCACAAACATCAACCACATGACGCTATGTTAAGATCGTCAAAGTCATGTGAGCCTCTCGTGAGTCTCGGTAAACAAACGTTTGCATCAATTCATGGAGTAGATGTTGAGATATTTCAGTCCCGATTGTCCGAAATAGGGTTCAGCCGACTTCCACGCATGGACGTGCGTGTCGTTGTTGAATCCACTGCAGTATTTTGAGACAAATACAACCGAGGAGTTCCTTAAGAACCGACTTGTAATTTAAAAAACGGTTCATTTTGGTGCCACGATAATCAAACAAAAATACCACGAGAGATCTCGAGGGACCGTTTTCCAATTAGGTGAAAGGAGAGCACGTCAGTTCTTCACAAATATGTCCTAATATTTGTTCGGTGCTGTTTCTGGCTTTGTTTAAAGACGCCCTACCTGTCATAAACAGCAGAGATCCAAATCTGAATTCAGTGTTTGGTGTTCCTACATGCTCTCCCTCTGTATGTGAACACACGGATTCCCACGAGGGTTTCTCCTGCTCTAAATTATACTTTCCAATTCTCGTGGTTCTAAATGCTGCTAAAAGGTCAGGGAGTTTCTCTCTCTGCATCTCCCCGAGTGCAGTGAGCCAGACTTTATACATTATACATTGAACTTTCTGCAGCAGCAGCACTGCATAGAGGAAGCCTATTAAAACAGGAGGAGCGGAGTCGTTCCCCGGCTTTGAACGCTTGCAGGAGTCGGGTTTTGTTCCATTTATAGTGCAGCCGGTGAGGTCCGTCATGATGGGGCTGTGTCATAGTTCAGATGTGACTAAGTAGTTCAACACTTCAGGACGCCGGAGCCAGGTCAGCAGGTGTGAGCTCCTTATGCAAGAGCCGGTGAGATCGGCCTAATTATCATGACCCGGGAAACAAATGTCGTTGTGCATCAGAGCACGTGTTTACCTGTGTGTGTGTGTGTGTGTGTGTGTGTTTGTACCTGCAGTATCCACACTTCCTCAAGAGGGACGCCAACAAGCTGCAGATCATGCTGCAGCGACGGAAGCGGTACAAGAACCGGACCATCCTGGGCTACAAGACACTGGCACTGGGACTCATCAACATGGCAGAGGTATCACACCAAGAAGTGAAAAATTCCAGCCGCTGAAACTTTGAATCTGTGATGTTCGGTTCCCCACAGAAGTTTGCGATTTTCTCATTTCCTTCTGCTTGAACACACAAAAATATGAGAAAATATGGTCCAGGTTGAATAAAACTTGATAATATAAGACTAGAACGTCTGCGACTAGCTCTGGCGCGCACTGAATGAAATCAGAAAATAGTGAAATGGCTGCGTGAATGTTCAGTTCGCTGTCACGTAAGCAGCAAATACTCAGAAGCTAAAACTAGGAAACATTTTGCATGAGCACTAACTGTCCTCGCGTCAAACAGCGTCTTCTTTCATTTGCAGAATCGCCGTATTTAATTTGTTTAAAGTTGATTTGTGTACAGTTTACATACGAGGAAACGATTGTTCTTCATATGACTGAGCGCGTGCCACGTTTTTCGTGTATTTTTCAGCTCCAGCAGCAACAGATGGAGGTTGAGCTGCGTGCATGAGGGCACGTCAGCTGTGAGTTGTTGAGTCAGCGGAGTCTCACCCTCTTCAGCCAGACAAATGTCCCAGCTGATCGGAGCTGTTGACCCAACAAATTACCGGCCACGGGCTCATTTCCCTAAACACGCATCCTCTCTGCCTGCTGCTTGGGCTCAATCTCAGCTTAAATCCGCCGTCGACGGAAAGTGATTTCCAATCTAATATCGAGCATCTATCGTCCCACAAGCCGTTCGGAAACTTTAATTGAAAACCTTGTTAGTACTTGACCTTCATCTGAACTCAAGTTCAAGCAGGTGTGCTTGGAAATTGAACCCGGTTTTTGATCCCGGCCCCAGACGCCATAAATGTCGCCATAAATCAAAGTTCCAATTAAATATTATCCTTGCATTCCTGCGTCTCTCTCACAATATGAAACCTTTTATAAAAGGGTCCGTGATTAATGGTCTGTACGTATGTGTGTGTGTGTGCACAACATGTGGATGCTCCCTGTGCTTTACGGACGCCCGGTGGCTTTCCATCGGCCATAAAACACCTTGAACAAAACCAGCTCGCCACAAAACATTTTATGGAGAGGGAAAGGACATAAAAGCAGACTTAATCAAGAGGCAGAGTCGTTTATGACGAGCAAATTAAACCGAGTACAACTGGAATGAGCTGATGAGTGTTGAGTTTTCTCGCCCTTTATATGAAATAGTTTGTTGCTCCGGCCTTTGTGCCGCCTGCCGCCTGTTTAAGGCTTCATCTGCATGTAAAATAAAGTCCGATTTTATTCATGAGCCTCCCTCGGCAGACAGATTCGCCTGCAAAGCGCTTCACAGAGGGCAAAGGACACAAATGCAGACTCGTAAGCATGATCGGTTCAAACTCATTTCCTTCACGGGCGCAGTAAAAGTCTCCCCAGAGCTCTCTCTCTCTCTCTCTCTGTGTGTCAGTGTCAGAAAAATAATATGCTATAGGGGGACACGCTCAGGTTTTCAGTTCATTCTTATCCAAAATGTCATTTTGATGGCGCTGCGCTTTTTTCATGTAGCTTCCACTGACCCAGCACAAACTCTGAGGATGAACCAGTTTGAAAATCCGAACATTCTCTGAGCTCCTGCAGACTACAGATTCTTCAAAACGGACACGTCGTGAAGCAATTACGCCACAATGTCACATTGAATTTGCCCTGATTAAAACGAGATCCTCCTCAGAGCGTGTTGCTTCAAAGATGTCGTCATGTTTATCTGTGTCACACTGAAATCGCGGCTCCCCCGGGTCCTTGAAATCCTTGTAAGTTTGGGGAAAGAAATAGACATTATAAAAACTCTTCTACTCATATCAGACCAAATAACACGCAAGGTGCCAGCTGTTAAGTTTCGGTAGCAATTTGGGGTTCGGTATCCTGCTCAGAGACACGAGGAACCGTTGATCAAATTGCCGATTCATGGATGATTTGCTCCACTTCCACAGCCGCCCAGAAGCGGCGTTTAAAAAGATGAGCCTGTTGTATGAGGAAGTCATGTTATAATTAGTAGAAAGCAGCGCTCGCGCCTCTTTTTTGGTCCCAAAAAACTTCTTCCAAAGACAAAAAGGCAGTTCCAGCGCACACTTATAAACTCTGCACTGATTTATCGGCAACGTCGACTTTAATAAAAATAATAAATCAACGCGGAGGCGGTAAGTGTGTGCTGGAATTGCCTTTTTCTTTCCCTCATAAAAGTCAAATGACACCAGTGTTTCTCATTAAATATGCATATTGCGTCTCCGCGATGTTTGCCCCGTCACATTTGCATAATTGTCTTTCTGACTGTAAAATTGTGAAAATTAGCTGCGGCTGCTGCCGCGGGAAGTTTTCGGAGAGCCACCGGCGGCATTTAAAGCAGAACTTGAGCCACGATGAATGGATGTGTGGCGGTAATGTCTCTCTTTAATGCGTCTCCACAATAAGCTGCTCAGACTTCATTAACACTCCGAGTGTGACCGGACTGCTGAGCGAGGCTGGATGTGACGCTGCCGTTTGCCGCAGAGAAGAAATTACACTCGCTGCCTCGCGTGTTCGCGTTCTCTCCGCTGTCTTTGGTTTTGTTAATCCCCCGGCTGTTATTTTTGTTTATCGTCCTCAGCCTCCTTTCTTCTCGTTGTCCCATTATCGTACCTCTTCTGAACATCTGCTTCATGCCTGTCCTCATTTCTTCTCTCGCTGCCGTCTAACCTGTATTTCTCTCCGTCTGCAGAGTCTGTATTTCTGTCTCTATCCCTGCTGAGGATGATCACACTTGAAACAATTCTCTTTTTTCCTAAGTTTATGCATCTCACTTTCTTATCATTTCAGTATCAGTGCACATGGAAAAACTTCAATTTGGGACAACGGTTTTAAGTCTGGGACAGATGAAAGTAGAATTTGGGACAGGTCCAGTTAATTTAAAGCCCAGTTTGACTAAAACACTCCTGAACGCACCATTTGGACAGAAATATTATAATATTCAGCTTTGTGCCGCCTCCAGTTTTCTGTTATTACGCATTGAAAAGCGCCCTTCAAGTTGTAGGCTGTAACTTTGTCTTGTCTTTCCGTCCAGGTGATGCAGCACCCCAGCGAGGGCGCCCAAGTCCTGGGGCTGCACAGCCAGCTGAAGGACGCTTCGGTACCCGTCGCCGAGATCCGAGTCTACTCCCTCTCCAGCCAGCCCATCGACCACGAGGGACCCAAAGCAAAGATGTCCGGTGAGCGCCGTCGTCTCCTCTCGCCGCCCTCCTCACTCTCAGCGTGTCACCTTTATTCATATGTCGCCCCGTCTCTCCCCAGATCGCTCCCCAGACATCGACAACTACTCCGAAGAGGAGGAAGAGAGCTACTCGTCAGAGCAGGAAGGCAGCGACGACCCCATTCATGGACAGGTATGTTTGGATAAGCATTATTATAGCAGTTAATCACGGCCACTCTGGATTCGTTAAGTCAGTTTGTCAACTTAGCCGACAGGAGTTCTTTCTAGGGTTTAAAAATGTAACATTCAGTCGATATTTGAAAATGTAGAAATGTGTCAATAGAGTATAGAGAAAAGACGCTCTAACGTCAGGAAATTCATCGTGAATTTTGATAGAAGCCATTGGAAAAGGTTAGATTATAACCTGTTCACCCACCTGCAAAAAAAAATATGATTGAAACATAAAGGTGACATGCAGAACACAACCTGTTTTTTACTGCGTGCTGTCACCATGCAAATTACGTACAGAGAATTCAACCTCACCGACTGGAGCGTCTGTGTTTACTCTTTCAAAGTGAACAGAGTGTTTGGCCACCTTGTTGCCATCCTAATTCGTTCCCGTTACAGACGTTTCTTTCTCTTTCTTTTTTTTTATCGTGTCACCTTCTCTCTCTCGGCTTATGCAAAAGAGAGAAGGTGACAGTGCTCGGGGGATTTGAGGGGAATCGGTGCCCATCGGTGCGAGAGATTGGAGGAGAGAGTGAAAGGAGCGAGCAGACAGCGGAGGGAGATAAGGAGGGAGCAACAAGGCTTTGGAGAAAGGAGGGAGGGGAGATGGGAGAGGGGCGAGGGAGGCGACTGCAGGGCTGCGGCGGTGAGACGGAGTCTGTCACGGCTGCCGTTTGTCTTCGACTTAAAGGCAAATTTCATCCAATAATTTGAATTTTCTTTGTAGCTCTGACGTGAGAAACAAAAGATTAAAAAACTTCTGCAAACATCATTTGAAAACTTTCGTATTAAAGGATTATCTCTAACGTCTCGCTCGCTTCTGGTTTCACCTGAAGATAAAGTCGTTCGGATAATCTGAATAAACCGTCGGCTTGTTTACTCGTTCTTCTCGCCTTGTTTGACCTTGCTGATGTCACCATGATACCAAGACCTCAACAGTACAAAGTCATCATTGAAAAAAATTATGAAATTTAAAGTAACGCTGCCGTTATTATCATGGTTCTTAGTTGCCCTTGAATTCCTTGAAAGTTTGTGAATTTTGGGGGAATAAATTGAAGGTCTTGAGAGGTTTTGAAAATGGATATAACTAGCATTGAAAGTGCTTGAATTTGTTTAGATTTTGTGCAAGAATTAAAAAGTTCTTTCTTCTTTATTTGTTCGTTTTTGTTGCCTTAAATTGATTTGTATCTACGGTGAGAGCGGGTCCTCTTCCACTGAGTCCGCCATTTTGAACCGCCATTTTTCTACAGTAGCCCAGAACGGACAAACCAAACACTGATCTAGATGTTGACTTTAATTTGAGTTTTTCTCGCACGCTTAGAAAGAAAGGGTGCGGCGTGGGAGAGCGTATTCATTTGGTCGCAATCTGCAACTTCAACCTCTAGGTGGCACCAAATCCCGTATTCTGTATTGTTTCTTATTGTTGTGTGTGGCGCTGACGGCGACTCACTCACCTCTTCTCTTCCTTCCTTCTCAGTATCTATTCGACGAAGACGATGAGGTGAGGAAGAAGAAGCCGAGGCGTAAGCTCGCTTCCAATGCCGCCATCACCAGAGTAAGAAAAGCTCCTCTCTCACCTCCTCACCTCTCTGCTTTTCTATCTACCTCTTTGTTTTGTCGGTGAAGCAATTCCCTACGATGAAAAGGCCTTTTCAAATAGATTTGATTTAACTGGACTCGTCTGCCTCTTGCCTCACATCAATCAACCTCTCCCTCTCATCTGCCCCTCTCTCTCTCCCCCCCCCTCCGTCACTCCTTTTGTTGTTGGTTTTTCTATAAATCCATTCTCTCCCTCTCTTTCTCAATACATGTAATCCGAGCCAATCTTCTGTGGAGGAAACACTGAGAAAAGTCCACACCGCACACACACACACACACAGAAATAAAAATTGAATTGTCGGCCACCCCGAAAATTACGGCAGACCTGCAATTTGTCAGAAGGGAAAGTGTAGAGTGTGTGTGTGTGTGTGTGTGTGTGTGTGTGTGTGTTGTCGCAGCAGGGGTTTGTCTCAGCAGGTTATTAATGGTGGGCTCCTGTGGAGGTCTCCGTGAGACTGTCGCTGCTGCTCCCTGACACCGCCACCTGTGGACAAAGCACACACACACACACACAACGTTATCAGCCATGATTTCTGCACCGCTGCAGGTGAAGAACACAATATTACACGAGAAGGCGTGCTTTACAGCCATTATTGGCACGGCAGTGCAATATTACGATTATACAACGGTCACCAACTTAAATTATCAAAAGAGATTCACATTTTGGGGCAATTTGCTCTCAAAATAAACATTTTTGTTCCTGTTATTTCTGTTTCCCAAACTGAATAAATACTACCCATGTGAACACTAAACTGCCTTGCTAACTTTAGTCTTTTTAGTGACTAAGATTTAGATTTTTTGATCTCCAGTGTTCGGCACACAAACGAGGTTCACACCTGAACTAACGAGGCGGTCTGACAGCGCCCTAAAATCCAGAATAATCATCTAAAAAAAGCTGAAATTTGAAAGTCAGATTTATTCCTTTATTAAGTCGACTTCCAGTTTATTTATTTGCATGTTTATATATTTCCAGGATGCGATGAGTCATGATGATTTGAGCACACACTGAATGTCTAGTCCATCAATCCGATCGCTCGGTCGGATCTACTTGTTGTATAATCATAAACACACGCACTCAAAAGCCATTACAGCAGCCCCTCTGCTCTGTAACTGCAAACACAAACACACACATAATATATATATATTTATATTTGTGTGTACAGAGAAACGGCATGAAGTCAACCCTCTCCAATTTATAGCAGAAAATTGGGACACAGCCTCTTTTAAACGCGCCTCTTTGCAGCCACTCAGACTTCCACTTATGTTGCTGATGAAAGCTTCGCTCAACAAAAACAGATTTTTTTCAAAAGGAGCATATTAAGGTTGTTCTGCTTCCTTCTACAGCCCCGATTCTGGAAAAACTTCTGACTCTGTAAAATGTAAATAGAAACAGGACGCATCGAATTCAGGAAGAAACAATAAAGTTTGTCCGTTTGTGCATTAAATATCTTTAATTCTGTCTTTGTACTGTATTCAGTTCGATGTAGGGCAGAGAGGATTCGTAAATCACTGCTTTCTGTCTCATTTATGCTTTGCACGGCGTCCCACGGCTGTTCATCACAGTTTATACTCAAAAGCTTCAGGGAGTTGTAAGTAAAGAGGAACAAAATGAAGAGAAACGAGCTGCTGATTACACACCAGAATCCTTTAAATAAGCATAAAAAATGGAAGTGTTCACGCTGCAGATTTTTCTAGTCTTTGTATCTGTTGTTGTATTAATTTTTACCCATTTTTATTCATAAAAAAAACCCAGATAAATTAAAGTAAGAGTAAAAAGAGTCTTTCGATAGCTCGGCTCGTCCACACTGACGCACTGCTCCGCGTTATCCTGCACCGACTGAACAAATGGCGATGGTCCAATTACAAGGTATCAACTGATTCATGTTTCATTCTGTCAACAACAATAAGGATCCCCCACGAACTTGTAAAGGTCACTTTCATCGGCTGCATTTGCAAACACGCCTGATGCCTCATAATGCTGTGCTGCCAGTGATGTGAATAGAGCTGGAGCCCACGAACAAGATGACTATTACACTGTTCTGATGTAATATGATAAATATCCTGATACACTGAAGGACATCAATCCATTTTTATGCTTCAAATAAGCATTCAGAACAGAACCAGAACAGTTTTTGGCTATCCACCCATCTTTAAGCCTTAATATAACCTGAACAGGTGAGTTGTATATAAATTCACCCTCAGTACAGTTGTCATGAACAGGAAATTAGCTATAGAGACCAAAACTGTTTTTTGTACCAGGCTGTAAACATGTTTATTTCTGCTTTAACATGGGGACTTATGGAGACCGACTCACTTCTGTAGCCAGCCTCAAGTGGACGTTTGAGGGACTGCAGTTTTTGGTTTCACTTCACAGCCACGGAGTTTGCTGTGGGACCAAAAACAGAGCTAAAAGAGAGCCGGTGTTGCCTTTTTAGCGTCAACTTAAAAGGTCAATGTCACAACTTGTTTCCACGGCCCCCCTTAAGGAGTTACTGTAGGTTAAAAGAAAGCTCAGAATAAATGTAAGATCAGCCTGGCCAACAGCTACAAGTCTTTTTTTAAAGGTCGCGTACAGACAATGAATGTGAAAGATTCAGAGAAAAGCATATCTGAAGCGCTGAGTCACTTCTAATAAATGTTTTTATGTTCCATACCTTCCATTTCAAATAACTCGGCTTGTTAAATAAACAAACAATCCTTTGTCACTTGCCGAGGCGAACATCTGCGAAGGGAGGAGTCGACTCGATCACCTCGCGCACGCTGGCACATATTCCAGTTTAATAACACGAGATGCAGTCACACCCCCGAGCCGTCCGCCGATCGAACATCTGCACAGACAGCACTTTTTGCTTAATGTGACATATGCAGAAATAAGCCCCGGCGCTGTATCCATTAACTGCTGTTGTTGTGAGTCACCGAGCGTGAAAAGAGAGGTCGGTAAATTGCCGCTCCTGTCATCTCTTTCTCCTCCATACATCCCTTCCCTCCATCACACACACAGATGTGAACATCCATCTCCTGAACGCCTCCTGTTTGTTTTTTCTGTCTTCTGCAGCAACCAAACATCAAGCAGAAGTTTGTTGCCTTGCTGAAAAGGTTTAAAGTCACTGATGAGGTAGGTGCTGTTCTCACTTTCCCCCCCTCCTCCTCGTTTATCATATTGTGGCCTCATATCACACATCCACACTTCATGTGCGAGGTTCAGAGTGTGTGTTTCCAGTATTTGATGTGTGTGTGTGTGTGTGTGTGTGTGCGTGGGAGAGATGTGGCAGCACAACTGAGATTCAGCCGGCAGCTCAAAGAAACACTAAACACTGTTGATCAAAATAGAAATGTGTGTGTGTGTGTGTGTTTATGTGCTTCTGGAGTCATTCCACCTAAATGTGTGTGTTTGATCTCACACAGAGTTTGTTTGGGTGTGTGTGTTTCCTGTCTGGACGCGGTGGTGTCTCTGTTGCCTAAATTTGTGTTTTTGTGCCGTCGTGTAGCGCTACACGTCTTTTTTTGTCATGCATTTTTTTTGTGTTTTGCAGAAATCATGTCGTCTCATCTGTTTTATTTCTAATATATAAAACACAATCTGGCAACGACATACGTCATGTAAACATCTCTTCTTTCACTTTAACTTCTCACCACGCGTGAAGTCTCTAACTTGCGGAGGAAGGAAGTTATCACACCTTTTTTTTTTTTTTTTGACGAGAGCCGATCGGAGCTGCGTGACCAGGATCGGTTTCTCACGCCACGCGTCTCCTCTTTGTCTCGTCCAGGTTGGTTTCGGCTTGGAGCACGTGTCGCGGGAGCAGATCCAGGAGGTGGAGGAGGACCTGGACGAGCTCTACGACAGTCTGGAGATGTACAACCCGAGCGACAGCGGGCCGGAGATGGAGGAGACCGACAGCATCCTGAGCACACCCAAACCCAAACTACGGTAACAGCACGGGCTCAGACGTAGCGTCACGGCCGTAGTGGCCAGCCTACACACATCTATCTAAACACACTCATGCAGTACCTGCAACACTGACTCACTTTTGCTCCAAGTCAGAGCCCCCTCTGTTGGTGAAAGCAGCTCATTGCACTCACATCATATTTCATATTTTTCACTGAAGACGTCTCACAGCAGGAGAAGCTCAGCTGTGAATAATAAAAGGAATGAAGGCCGACTCCTGTTCAGCTGCGTCAGAGTGTTGTGCATCACTGTCTGTAGTAACACCTGTGCTTCTCCAACCGTGACCGGTCCAAATGTTCGCTGCTGACGAGCGTCCTTGTGTCCCCGTGTCTCCCCGCGTTCAGGCCGTTCTTCGAGGGAATGTCTCAGTCCAGCTCTCAGACGGAGATCGGCAGCCTGAACAGCAAAGGCAGTTTGGGCCGAGACACTTTCAGCCCGGTGAGTAACTGAGATCCAGCAGCTGCAGCGTCAGCGGGAATTTCACTTATACGAGCGTTCGTGTGACACTCAAGGAAACCCGAACCTGCTTGCTGGAGGTTTTCCGTCCATTTCACAGAGAGATGAGCGCAGTAAAAATTTATTGTCCCAAAAAGACGTCTGACTTCAAAACTGAAAAGTTGCACGTTAAAGGTGAAATACGCGACTGTGGCCACTTTTCTATACATGAATTATTCCTGAATTGAAGTTTTTGTTACGGAAATGATTTCTACGCTATGAAACCTCTGTGAGCTGCTACATTTGAGACACACGAGGACTCACGAGTTAAATCTGAGGACGGCAGCATGGTCGTTCCTCGACAATGGTTCCTTTTAGGGCCTGTATAAAGTATTAATAGATGGCTGAACTGGTCACTATGAAAGTTAAAGTAGAGATTAAAGAGATTAGCATTCTTTTCCACAAGCCAAAGATCATGCAGTCAGTCGGACGTTGGTGACGTTGTTTGTCTGCGGCCCTGATGAGGATGAGCGGGTACAGATAATAGATGAAGATTTTCTACATCTGTATAAATAAGTACTTTTATTCTCCTTTAGCTTCTATAAATCTAAATTTAGTCTATCTAGTAATCGCGACGCTGCGGCTCAGGAGATAAAAACGGGTCGTCCTCTAATCAGAAGATCGGCAGTTTGATCTCTGGCTCCTTCAGTTTCCTTTGACAAGATACTGAACCCCAAATTACTCCCTAAGAATCTGAGTGTGTAGCTCCTAAAAACTGATGAGCAGTTGGCACCTCGCACGGCCTGAAGAAATCTAATTGACTTCATTCACTAATCTAATACTAATTTCTCAGTTTACATGTGGCGGGATAATAAAACAGTCAAACAGTGACATGAAACTGTGCAATGATACAACATAAAATGATCGCAAGCTTCAAAACAACGTTTGATGTGTTAAACATCCAGAATCTGAAAATCGCCCAGCGGGGAGGAAGCAGTCTGCAAATATAACATTTCAGAAACGTTTCCTTAATGGAGCAGAAATCCAATAGCTCTTTGACAGTCGCCATCTGCTCAATAAAAAGTGTGTTTAATCACGCCGCCCTGAATGGATTTCACTGGATGTCTCTCTGCTGCCGTTTCTCCTTTCACACTGAAGTAACCTTTTTAACGGGGTGACGGGTGTCTGCGCACTAACTGAAAAAGATGTTTGCAGTCTGATTTCATTCCAGCAAACAGTTTAAATCCAGTTTATTCGTGCAAACGCTGCGAAATTGGACTGGATGTTTCTGACTGTCGCTCCCTCGTCCTCCCAGCAGGGGGAGCAGCCTCCTCTGGAGAAGATGAAACCGTCCCGCAGCCGCAACCTGGAGGAGGCGTTGTCTGAGACCGACACACTGGTACGACTCTTTTTTTTTAAAACGAGAGAATGAATGGAGTGTCGGGGTCGCTGCCATCTGCTCCCCCGTGAAGTGAGACGGATCGAGGGAGACGGAGAAGACACAAAAAAAGTGATGAAGTGTCAGAGATGATGGCGTTAGGACTGCCAGTATCTCCTTTCTCTGACACTGATACTTTGTCTTTGTGTGTGCGTGTGTGTGTGTGTGTGTGTGTGTGTGTGTGTGTAGGAGCTAACGGATCAGGAGCTGTTTGCTGAGGTGGGCCCCTGCATCATGGTATCAGTGGCAGAGAAACCCCGTACGCCCCTGAAGAGCAGCAAAAGTGAAACCCAGGCCATGCCGTCACCAAGGTAACCAATCAAAACCACACATGTAAAGATATTTATGTCCGAGTGTGTCTTATTTTGCCTCCTGTCCGTCGGCTTAATCCAGGAAAGTAAGCTTGAACTTGCAGCGTTGTCTCACCGTCCTTCACAGAAACTTGTGTCGACACACGACTCGGCTGATTTCCTGGACTGCAGTAAACTGTACAGTGATATCATCCACTCAGCGTTAGCTCGTCTTCAGGATGCAGCAGTCAGACATCACTCCAGTTCTCGCCTCCCTTACTGGCTCCCAGTAAAACAGAGAATCGATACAGACGTTCCTCCAGAGTTTGGCCAAGGCCTCTTAACTCTTCCCCCCTTAGTTTAAATTCAGGAGTGTTCGTGCTTTTTCAGCTGCAGCTCCTAAACTTCACGAGATCTGCTGAATCTGAGCGTTTGCCTGCTGAGGTTTCACTCTACAACAATTAACCACATTCGTACGTGACGTGCAAGCTGTAATCGTTTGGCGTGAAGTCATTTGAGCTTTGTTTCTCCGCTCAGGTTGGACGGAGGCCACACGCCCAGGCAGAAGCGGATCAGCACTCCCATGAAGGAGAGACAGCTGTCCAAACCTCTGAGCGAACGCACCAACAGCTCGGACTCGGAGAGATCCCCGGAGCTCGGACACAGCACGCCGGTAACTTAGTATTTTAAAGCGTGGGCTCTTATCGTGAGCTGCAGCTCCATTCTGATCGAGCGTATGCGAATGAGCCGCGTTGTTCATCAGTATTCCCACTGAGGGATTTACACTTTGGCTGCCTTTGTTCCGTCTCCCTCCACCGACTCCTTTCTTGTCTCCTTCCAAAGTAAATAATGCATCCTGATAATCTATGACTCGCCCAGAGCTCAGAAATGAATTATGTATGTGCTGCTGACTCATCTGAAGAGTAAATGTATTGCTGTGGGGCGGTTTATGTACTCTGCGTGTGTGTGTGTGTGTGTGTGTGTGTGTGTGTGTAGCTCCTGAGGAAGGTGGTGTACGATCAGCTGAACCAGATTTTGTTGTCGGACTCGGCCCTCCCGGAGAGCCTCATCTTGGTCAACGGCACTGACTGGCAAGGGCAGGTAAGACCGACAGTGTGTGTTTGTGTGTTTACATTCCCCATCAAGCATCTCTCACACACTCTTGGTGTGTGTGTGTGTTTGCAGTATGTCGCAGAGCAGCTCCAGGTGAAGAGGCACCCGGTGGTCTGCACGTGTTCGGCGGCCGAAATCCAGGCGGTGCTGTCCGCCGTGCTCACGCGCATCCAGAAATTGTGAGTTAAACGCTCGGCGGGATGACTCATCTTCTTAGTAGTTGTTGTTGTTGTTTGCTGTCCTACGTTTGACCCTGTTTGTTTCACTCCATCCTCCACATCGCTCCATCCTCCTCGTCTTTGCCCTCATGACTATCTATCTATCTATCTATCTATCTATCTATCTATCTATCTATCTATCTATCTATCTCCCTTATCCTTTTATTTTTCTCCTCTTTTGTATCTCTCCTCTGCCAAAGCGAGATAAAGAACACCGTCCTTAATCTGCTGTAAACACACGATGATATTCATTTTTCGTTTGTCTCTCGTTTTAGGGTTTAAACAGTTAACTGACAGAAAATTCATGATCTGTTGAGGAGAAATGCTAAATATACAATTTCCAGCTTCACTTCTATGAGCGTTAGTGTGCACTGTGTTTTATGGCTCTGACTTGAATAACTTTGAGTTTTGGGACAGTTTGACAAGCGAAATAAGAATTTTAAAGACCCCACATTGGACATTTTTTAACACTACATGATTAAGGAAATGTATCGCCCTCCCAGCCTGCACAGTGAAAGTTCTGATGATCCAGAACCCAAAAGTTCACGTTACCCCGCTGATCATCGAGCTCCACTGGCACTTTCTACAAAGTAGTCTCCGCTTCTCCACCTGCTTGAGTACAGACATGTGTTACCTCCTCCAATGAACGACGCCTGGCTCTGCCACCTTTACGTTCACGACAGTCCAAACTCTTCTCGTCTGTTGTTCCCCGTCAGTTCCTACCAGATCACAGCGTCCCTCTCTACCTTCACAAACCTCCTGAAGACCTCCAGCTCTTCAGAGAGGACCTCCTCTCCAACACCGCTGGAGAGGACATGATGAATTTCAGATGTCTCTCTCCTGGATGCACGTCCACACAGCACTAATAACACCACACACTGTCTCGCTCTCCATCTTTGTCCCTGTAGCTGTAACTGTAACTCGTCCATGCCCAGAGCGGTGAAGGTGGCGGCGGTCGGCAGCCAGAGTTACCTGGGAGCCATCCTGCAGTTCTTTGTCACTCAGCTCGCCAACAAGACGTCCGATTGGCTCAGCCACATGCGCTTCCTGGTCGTGCCTCTGGGTAAGAGCGTCCGCTTGTGTTTCCATGGTGATTAGGAGGCGGTTGTTCTTGCAGAGTCACGCTGCGGCAAGGTTTTATTAGTCGGAGGGGAACTCTCTGGGGAGCGAGGAATGTTTTTCTGGGTTTTTTTTCACTCCCGCTCCATCGTCTCCGTCAGGTTCCCATCCGGTTGCCAAGCACCTCGGCGCCCTTGACAACCGCTACAGCTCCTCCTTCCTGGACGGCGCGTGGAGAGACGTCTTCAGCCGATCTGAGCCTCCGCAGACAGGTACCAACGCCCGTCATGCTGAGGACGAACATATGCGAACTCCGCGGGTGATTATTTTGAGTGAATCTCGTTGTTCCGTCTCCTCCAGATCAGTTGGACGTCGCAGCACGGATCACACAGTACATCAGCGGCGCCACGGTCACACACCAGCTGCCCATCGCCGAGGCCATGCTCACCTGCAAGCACAGGACGTGAGTACAGACGCAAACACAGACAGACTGCCTCGCAAACTCTGTTTTCTAACGCTCTCTGCTCGTTTCTCTCTTTCCAGGCGAGATGAAGACTCCTACCAGAAGTTCATTCCCTTCATAGGGGTAAGATCTGAATCCAACTTTAAATCTAACATGGATTACAGCTGATCGTGTTGCTGACGTCACCTTTTTCTCTGTTTTTCCAGGTAGTGAAGGTCGGTCTTATCGAGTCCGGTCCTTCTCCGACAGGTGAGGAAACAGTTTGAACACGCAAGTCAGGAAATCATGTGATTCGATTCAGCTGTTGATAACGTGATCATTTCATTTTGTGGTCGTGAAGGAGATACAGAAGAGGGCGTGGCGGTGAGCTTGGCTGTCCCCTCCACGTCTCCCCCCTCTCACGGCTCACCCACGGGAATGATTAAAGAGGCAGCCACGCCTCCCTCCTCTCCCTCCATGGGCAGCGTGCTGACTGTACAAGGGTAAATCTGAGCTGCGTTTTCATTCGTCCTCCCTTCTTACAAAAACGTCTGCAGCAGCAGAACTTTCGCTAGACGACTAAAGGTGGAAAAAGAGTTGTGCTCATGCTTGTGTTTTGTTTTGTTTTGTTTCACCGCTTCCTGTCCGCAGGAGTCCCAGCATGTCTCACGGCGTGGACGCCATCGGCCTGCAGGTGGATTACTGGCTTGCCTCCTTGGCCGACAAGCGGCGTGAGGGCGAGCGACGCGACACGGGCTGTAAAAACACGCTGAAGAGCGCCTTCCGCTCGCTGCAGGTCAGCAGGCTACCAGGCGGGGGCAGCAGCGACCCGCAGGCTCAGGTCAGCACCATGGCCATGACGGTGGTCACCAAGGAGAAGAACAAGAAAGGTGAGAGGAGTTATGTTCTAGTATTATTGAGACATTATCTAAAGAAGAAATATTAATTATCATGTGTGAGTTGTTGTTAGTTGTAGTAACAATGTTGCTCAGTTGTGGAATTAAGAAGAATTAAGCACCAGCCACACATCCGGCCGGAGAAGTGTTTTATCCGTTGTGCTGTAATAAATCCAGTCAAACTCAATCAATTGATCCGACTCGAAGCTGCACTTTACGTTCATCATCTCTCATTATGCATCTCTTCAGTTCCCACCATCTTCCTGGGAAAGAAGCCAAAGGAGAAGGACGTAGACTCAAAGAGTCAGGTCATTGAAGGCATCAGCCGACTCATCTGCTCCGCCAAGCAGCAGCAGACCATCCTGAAAGGTAAACCCGGAGGATCGGGGCGGTTCTGCACCTCCGTTTTTATTTTCAAGTGATTCTTTGAGTGCTTCATCACTTTTTGTCTTGTTTCCCTGCAGTGTCCATAGACGGCGTGGAGTGGAACGATGTTAAGTTCTTCCAGCTCGCCGCCCAGTGGCCCACTCACGTCAAATACCTACCTGTCGGACTTTTCGGCTACAGCAAACCCCCGTGCTAGGGGTGACCACCCGCCGACTCCTCTGACCCCCAACTTGACCTTCGACTTTCCTCGATCCTGTCACACCTTTTTTGCGCAAAGACCCCTCGCCTCTCTGCGCCTGCGGAGCTGAGAGAAGACGTCGGGCGTCTGGACTGTGTTTCTTCCTTTGGTTTCGTTTTGGCTGCGGTCGTCTTGTTTCTCTTTTAGGGAAGGAGCAGGAGGAAGAGGAGGGGAGGTGTTGGGGGTGCAGCGCTGTTACTAGTCACTTTAATGCCCCTTTTTTTTGGTGCGTGTTTGCGTGCGTGGCGAGTGTGCATGCACACGTGAATGTACAGTATGTATGTGTGTGTGTGTGTGTGTGTGTGTTTACAAGGGGCTTACAGCACAAGTTTATTAGCTAACTGCCATTTTACGTTTCCGTTCTATGGAATGCAACAGCATGCAACAACTCACAGATTTCAAAGCCCTAAAAGTCCGACCCTCGACTTCTCTGACCCCACAAACCTCGAGACCCGATCCACCACGTGCATGAAAACTTAACGGATAAAACACCACCACTCATGTGCCGGAAACAGTAACTCAAAGTAGAAAAAGCGAACGCGACGGGGGGCTTCGGTGTTTGCATGAGTCAGTGAAAACACAAAGAAAAGTCTCCTGCGCTCACAAAAATGTCAAATAAAAAAAGGTTTGCATGTGACAAGTTCTCCGATGCCCTTCAAACAACAGACCCGGTTTCTCTTTCTGTCTTATATTTCAAGGGCTTCCATATGATTTAAAATATTTTGTTCTGTACCAAAATAAGTAATTTGGATGTCTAATGCCAAACCTTAAAAAAAGAAGAAGAAAAAAAATTATATCTATAAAGGGGAAGTGTATTTTTTTTTTTAATCGTGCTCTAGTGAAAAATAGTAAAACTTCCCTTTGAAAGCAGTTTCGTGATGCGTAGTGTACGTTTTTGTGACGAGCTCCAGGGGCTACCGTAACGTGCAGTTTTCTTCTTTAACTTCTTATTTGCTATGCACTTATGAGTACACATCTGGGTGTTTGAGTACGGCTGGTAAATAATAGATAAACTCTGTCTTGACATCAAAACCAACCGGGGGGAAAAAAATGCATATTTAAACAGTCCCAAAACTAAGCGTTGTTTTTTTATTTTTATTATAACACCTGCAATAAAGCACAATGTTTCCCCACAGCAGACCTGGTAAAAAAATCTGATTTTTGTAAAAGCATTTCTCTTATTATAAGTATTTGGGTTCAGTTATTTTGGCACAGGTCTGCTTCATGCTTTCTCTAGGATGTCGTGAGGTGATTAATGAGTGTACAGTAACTGGTAACACGTGAGTGTGTGTGTGTGTGTGTGTGTGTGGTCAACAAGAAAAAAAAAATCACTAATTAGGAGGAATACTTTTTCTATCGTGACAGAGGGCATGTAATTAGTGTGTGCGTGTTTTTTTTTTTTTTTTTAAATAGTGTTAATGCCAACGTCTGTTTTTGTTTAGATTAGAAGGCTTCGATATTACAGTGTTACGGTCGTGATGTCAGCAGCGCGTCTCGGCTCATTTCTCCGTTGGACGTGACGCGAGGTTTCGCGCTGAAGGCTCTCTCTCGTTTGCTTAACAGCTCGTCTGTCTCAGCTCACTTTGGTGTTAATTACATGCAAATATTTGAATGTATTGACTTCAGTTTACACGTGGCGTCTCGCACTCTTTGTGCCCGAGGCACAAGTAGAGATATGTGTCACTTTAATGTCATTTATTTTGCTGTTATTTGGCCTGAAGCACACATCAGATTTTTTATTTTTTTTTTGCAGTGCAGTCTGACGAGTGAGAGACAAACATTTGCCTCTTGAAAGCACCCATCATGAAACCTGTAGATTCTCTTCACTCGTGTTGCTGACAACCAGTTAAGGGCTCGATAGACTGACTGACTGACTGACTGATGAGTATCAGTGAGTGTTGATGTACTGTAACTTGACGATGAGGTTGCTTAATCATTTCATTCCAAAGTTTGATACTTGCTCTTAAAAAAGAAGCATTTTTGGCATAAAAATAAAAATAATTTATTGTTCTGAAACTGAACTAAATCTGAAGATCTTTGCTGAGAACAAAAGTACAATCATCTCTAAAATAACCCATACTTGGAAAAGGTTAATAATGTGCCACTAATGACTTTTTTACATGAATAAATCACAATCAAAAACACATTAAACTTCTGCTATTATGCATGAATAATAACTTTTGGGTTGCCTGGTTGTGAGGCCAAATTTCAGTCAAGTATCCCTTTACTTAGTTTAGTTACTTTTACATTTCAAGGTGTCACTCACAGAGAATTATTACCAAACTCACTCGGCTCCCTTCAGGTTTACACACCACTTTAGTGTCTTTTAGCTCGATGTTTTGGTTTACGGGTCCGCAACTTACACTACATTCCCATCCCCGAACAGCAGACAAACAAAGTTAGCAGCTGGCTGGTGAGTTCCCACAGGAGGCGGTGGAGACTCAAACTGAGCTAAAATAAGAGTGAATAATGGACTCACATCCAGCAGGTGGACAGAAAATCGTCTCCAAATGAACGATAGTGTTCCTCTGTAGCTGGGGTGTGTAAATGGTTAACCAATTTGCCAAATTGTGCACCAATAATACTAAAAAAATACCTTTGTTAGAGCTAAACTGTAGCTGAAATATAATTTGTTAGAGCTTGCAGCTTGTTTCTGCTGCCCCCAAGTGGCCAAAAAATAACAACATACTGCTTTAATATTAAATCTTATCATTATAACAAAGTTTTTCTGCTTGGATTAAATCATTAGCTCTATGATTGTGCAAGTTAAAACAGGTCATGAGGAACACCAACTTCACCAACATGTGGCAACCCGCTCAATTTTAACCTTTTTAATAAAGTCATTAGTGACAACTTAGACTGTTTTTCTTAAGTATGCTTTATTATGAAAGAGTGCTGCATTTTTAAATTAGAAATTTCAAAAAGACAAATATTTCCAAATGTTTCGCGACATTTTGGAATGAAATGCTTTTTTGTTTTTTTACTGTAACCACGAAGGGTCAACGATCTTGTGTCTACTAACTCAAAATGCTCTTTGCCTTGTAGTGTTGTTAGCCTGTTTATCGCAGTGATGTGAATCTAAACTACCTTTCCTAAATTGTACGACGTCTTAGCGTACCGATGCCTCTGTCCGCTTGCAGCCTCCACGTGGAGAGTTAAAGGTCAGCTGACTCTCCGTCCGGCTCTCTGATTGAACTGAACTTGGAAATATTCTCCTGAGCGAGAGGCATTAAAAACCAAAATCACTGCCAAAACTACAATGTGAAACATTTGTGATAACATTCAGATAGACATGTGGGGTCTTTGTTTTTGGTTAAAAACAAAGTGATCCTCGTTCTGTAGTCATCATTTCAGTGTTTGGAGGAACTGAATGCTTTTTTTTTTTTTTTAGCACAGCCACACTCTGCAGCTTTTCTCGTCTTCGTCACCTTGACACCATCTTTCTCCTCGTTCTTACCATTTACATGTTTTTATAAGTCTCTTTGAAAAAAACCCTGGTTGTTCTGTACGTAAGTCTTGAACTCGTTCCTGTGTGTTTTTACCTTGTACCTCTGTACCTGTGTGTGTTTGTGACGGTGTTAACGATGGTTCCTCTGTCCTTGACTAGTCGTGGTTAGAGATCAGGAGCTGTTTGGTCCATCAATAATCTCTGTCCGTGATCAGCAGTGTCTTTTCTCTCCACTGTCCTAAATATATGTCCCTCTGATGATGAGAGAGTCTTCTTCACCAGGCTTCCACAAGCTTAGCTTTCTGAAATCATCTTAATATCGTCCTCATTCCCTTAACAGCTTGTAAATTTGCTGTCTGTCCTCGTGGGAACGGGACTTGCCTACGAAAAGCAGTCGATCTTCTGCTTGATGAGGTTCTGCCCTAAGCTTGTGGACTTGTGGAGAGTATTTTGCACATGCCATTGTTTCTTCAACAGCAGTCTTCAGCTTTTTTGCCTTTTGCCTATAACAATAATTATAATAAACTATAATGCTTGTACATATCAGATAGTACTTGTTATATTGTATTCTAGTTCTGTTTTTTTGTTTTTGTTTATCTTAATTTGACATGTTTTGTAGTACTGCTTTTTCATGATTATGTTTGTCAATCAAACAGATGTGGGATGAAAAGTGGAAGTGTTTATTGTTTCATTTGTTTTTTAAAATAAAAATACTCCTGATTTGTAGAGCGGCCTTGTGTTTTTAATATATATATATGTATAAATACATAAGCATGTTTAGTGTGTATTGCTTCTTTACATTCAGTTCTATACTGTATATTCACATCCAGCTGTTTATTTTGTTTTTACAATTTAATAACTTACACTTACACAAAGGGACAAAAGAGGTTGCAGGGAAAAATAATATAAGCTAAAATAAGCTGCAATTAACCTAATTAACTGATTTTGCTGTTGCAATTACACAAAATTTGAGTGTTTGATTGCTTTTTCCTCACATATTCCCTCCTGATTAAAGAAGTAGAACCAGATGAATAAGTATGTTGTTTTACTGAAAGAGTTAAATACAGTGACCGTGTAAATAAACAGAGCTCATGATGCTTGCTGTGAAGCAGGTCAGTGGTACACAGCAGGCCCTCTTTGCTCAGTCTCTGAATGGAGCCTCTGCTGACATCAGAACACAAAGAGTATGAGCAAAACAAGAGACTTCACTTCCAACTACATCCTGACTTGTGAACAACCTCTTAACATTTTTATGGTCCTATTTTAAAGATCCAGTGTGCAGCTGGCTTCAACATAAATGTGAAGTTCAGGGTTTGGTTTGTCTGTTCTGGGCTACTGTACAAAATGGCAGTTCAACATGGTGGAAGAGGACCCTTTCTTTGTCACCTGCTGAGCATTTCTAAGCTTTTTAAAGTTTTATAGGTGTTTCTATGCTTTTTGTAGCAGAGAGGTACAAGCAAGTTAGTGCATCCATTGGATATTTTTGAATACTTCAGTTCAAAGGCTGTATTGAATATATACATGATATATATGATATTGGTGAGCTGAGTCAAATGACCCGACTCCCTAAAAAGAACCGAACTTCCCATCACTACTATAATACCAATTTCCCGCCCCCTGGCTTGGAAAATGGCAGACGACGTGAATCATCTTGGTGTTTGACTTCATCTTTGGTTGTGGATTCTGGGAGAACAGCCATTTTTACCTCTTCGCTTCCCAGCTGTCACATTTTGGACGCTGCGATAACATCACTTCGCTCAAACTGAATATAAAGGTTGTTTAAAAAGTAACGGTCAGTAACGGCCATCACCGTGGACACCGTTTGAGGAGCTCTCGCGCTGTGACAGTCTCGGGTAAGTTAACGTGAAGGAGGCGGCAGTTGCTCTTAGGAATGAGCTCGCGGGCGGCCGTTAGCTAACGTACGGACTTCAGCTGTGATTGTTTAATCGTATTTAACTAAACCGGAGTGATGTGAGGGCTATTCCGGTGTTTGTTTATTGTACCGGCCAAAAATATTAACGTGAAGACGCGTGCGCGAAACCCAAGACAGGTAACGGTAACGGTAGCTAATAGAGCGCGCGCGGTCCTTCAAAATAGGAGTTAACGTTAATTTAACGGTTGACGTTGATAACAACTTTGCTAAATCACATTTTGTGAATATAATACGCCGATTTTAATTTAACAGTATCATTCTATCCTCGCTGTTAACTTGTATTTTATATATTTGGGCAGCCTAAAACTCTTGGGCGTGTTTTATTTTGAAAAACACGACCGGAAGTAGTTTGTTTTCTACGCCTAGACTTGACGCTGGTCCGGTCTGGAGCATCACAACATTGTCCTGCCGCTTTGTTCGAGGGGACAGAAAGCATCGCAGTTGTCTTCGATGAAGGTAAATACGCGGATAAATTTATGAATGTATATTTAAATCAGCATGACGTCGCAGTTATGGAGTTTAAACAGATGTATTTATTTAAAATAAGCTGTCAAAGCGAAGGTTACATCCTCGGCGGGGGTCCGTAAATGTGTCATTGGCGGTGGCAGCAGTGTTTAAACGACACTTAAACGCCGCCTTTGTGATATTATCATGTGTTGGTGTTAATTAGTGTGCAGGTGTGTCGGTGTGTATTGTGTCACATCACCGTGCTCGGGCCTGCTCTGTTTACAAACAGTCTCCGTGTCGCAGTCGGTCGGTTTTTAGTTTTTAACGCATTTGCAGTGAATGCAGCACTCCGATGAATCAGCTGTTACAGTTTTGTCCTGTTGTGTGTCTCACGGTGGGTCACCTTCATCAACACTAACGCTGCTGCTGCTGCTGCTGCCGCTGCTGCTGCCGCCCCTCCCGGCCTCAGGCCTCCACCATCCGCCTGCACCTCTCTTTATTTGTACCTTTTTAAAAAAAAAGAAAACAAATGAAACACACACCAAGAGGACAGGAGGGCATGCACGTGAGGCTGTCACTGATTTTTGGTGTCCTTCCTGTGTGTGTGTGTGTGTGTGTGTGTGTGTGTGCACACGGTGGTGGACTTGTGAAATGTGAATATTGGTGCATTGCAGTCAGTGTTTGAGGCGGATGGGAGGAGGGAGGCGAGAGGAGGATGGGTGAGACAGACACATAGAGAGAGGGGGAGGGAGGAGGAGGAGGAGGAGAACAGGTGCGCCTCCACCATCAAAGCAGGGGAAAAGAGGAGAAAGTCACGATGTTGCACAATCGGCCGCTCTGTCCTCCTCCTCCTCCTCCTCCTCCTCCTCCTCCTGCTGCTGCATCGCTTTCATTTACAGCTGGTCAACGCTCAGACCTGCAGGCCGCGTGCTCGGGGCTAGTTCCTGAGCCAGATCCCTCCGCCTGGATCTGTCTATAACAGGGTGATGTGTGTCGATGCACTGATGCTGGACACGGCCTGGCGTGTTGTAGATTAGAGATGGATGTTTGAGTGTGTGTGTGTGTGTGTTCTAGATGTAGAAATGCGTCATCACTCATGATGACTCAGTGGCATGACCCGCTGCCTGGCACGAACGTCCTCTGACGACATCGGTAGTCCAAAAAAGTTCAAAAAAGTTGTCGACTCATTGAAAAGGTGCCAGAAAACTGTCACCATCCTCGTTCCCCCGTTCCAGCGTGTTTTCTTTCTTTTTTTTTAGGTTTTTGTACTTAAAATGTAAAAATATTAAGATTTATTTTTGAATGTTTGGACAAATCAAAGGATCCTAAATATGTCAGTGTGGCTTTTTGAGGTCACACTATAAATACAGATGTTTGAGAGTTAAATTAAAAGTGCTAATGATACATGGCCTGTCCTTAAATCTCCAGTATGTGCAGAGCGGGACAGTTTACTTCCTGCTAGACGTCGATGTGATGTTGTCTGTCATTGTAATCTTATTTCCTGGCCGCTATCAGCTGCTGCGTCACTTTAAAGCTCGGAGGAAAACTCTGAATGGGTTTTACTTACACACACACACACACACACACACACACACACTCTCTTCGTGTTCCATCTCGTCTAACCACCCATGGGGCACGTTGGGCGATAATGAAATGGGAAACTATTATTTAGCCGTTGACCTCTTTGTACTGGTAGAGAGAGGCAGGGAGGCTGCGTTATACTTCATATTTCACGTCCTCCATCTTTTTTAATCTGTGTTGTTGAATTAAAATGTGCCGTCATGCGATAAACGCGTCCCGGGAACGTTCACTTCATCCTGTTTCCACTTTAGTGTTCGTCATTGAGGTTGTTTTAACTCTTTATGACACGCGCTGTACTCATGTGTTCTCATGTTTCCCTGGAGGGTTTTATATTAAATATAGATTTGAACTTCTTAGCTTTGACACCATAAAACCTCCTAATGAATCAATGAGAATTTACTCTGTTCTCTTCTTTAGCAGCTCGGGTTTCTTTTCTTTCTGACCTTCGTCTCGTTTCCGCGTTCCTCATCTGTATTGTATCACATTTCTCCTCCACCCTTTTCAGCACCTCGTCATTGTTGTGTTTCTTTTCTTCTTTCTGCTCAGTGTGTATGAAACCAGGCAATGTCCACCATGGTGTATCCACGTGAAGAAGCCCTGGAGAGACTGAGCCAGGATGAGATCGTCCTCAACACGAAGGCGGTCATGCAGGGCCTGGAGACGCTGCGCGGCGAACATGCCCAGCTCCTCAACTCGCTGCTGGACTGCACCCAGCCGCCGGCCGCCCAGGAGAAGTCCGGACTGCTCCGCAAGAGTCTGGAGGCCATCGAGCTGGGCCTGGGAGAGGCACAGGTAACCCTCCCTCAACCCTGGGTTAAAACAAATTGGCACAACTTTACGATTTCAGTCCGTAAAATTTCCCTTTTCTCCAGGTGATCATCGCTCTGTCGAGCCACCTGAGCGCCGTGGAGTCGGAGAAGCAGAAGCTGCGCGCTCAGGTGCGTCGCCTCTGCCAGGAGAACCAGTGGCTCCGCGACGAGCTGGCGGGGACGCAGCACAAGCTGCAGCGCAGCGAGCAGAGCGTCGCCCAGCTGGAGGAGGAGAAGAAGCACCTGGAGTTCATGAACCAGATCAAGAAGTTCGACGACGACGTGTCGCCCTCGGAGGAGAAGAACCAGAGCTCCGGCGGCGGCGGCGGCAGTGGAAGCGGCGGAGACACTTCAAAGGACAGTCTGGATGATCTGTTCCCCAACGACGATGACCAGGGACCAGGTGAGATGATAGCAAGATGCTAAAGATGGCATCCTGACCTCTGAAGATCCAACACAGAAAGTTTGTACAGCCAAATCGACTTCTGACGTCATTTATCTCGTGTTCTTAGTGTTTCGTGACATGAACTGACTGTTGTATAACAAGAAATAAGATCATAGATAAGATCACATGTACTTCATTGTCCGGGACGTTTGCTGTGGGACTTGTTAAAGATTTGAACAAAGTAGATCCCCAAAAGTCACCAAACACTTTGGATGAATTCACAGTTTTTAAGCCGTGTCGTGTTTTACAGCAGGGCGCCGTTAAGCTGAATCATGCCTTATCTGCAGGGGCCTGAAAGCACGGCGAGAGAATCAATGCTGTTTTTATTTAATGTACCGAGCTCTGAGCGTCAACGCGGCCTTTCAGTAACACAAGTATTCAGGCCTCTCCTGCCCTCAGGCCTGAAGTAACTTAAACACTGAGGCTCCAGTGTTCCATACAAGCAGCTCCTTGTGGACGCTGCAGCGCTGCAGTCCGCCCCTCTGGCTGTGTGCACAGTTTACATCGGAGGTTCAAGTTATTTGTAGCAGCGAGCTGTGGTTTGGTTTGATGCCGAGTTCACTGTCTAAACAGGAGCTAAGTGGATTTGTGGCTCCGCGTTAACAAAGACGGAAAAAGGTCACCGACCGCGTAAAGCGCGCTCAGCTTTCCTGCCCATTAGCCAGCCACCGAGTGCTCTCGTGTCGGCGTCTTCAATTTTTAATAACTGAATAAAAAATGCTTTTATGTCTCTGAGCTTTGTTTATGCTCACTTTCAGAGTCGTAGCCGTTGATATGACCTTTCCGTTGTTGCATTATGTCTGTCTGATGTATAAATTGCTGCAGTAGCAGCTGGATTTCCTTGATTTTTGGGTGTAGGATGAATTGTGGGATTGTTTGGGAGCGTCTCAGCATAAGCTGGATGTCACACCTTTGATATGCCCCCCTCTGGCCCTCAGCCCAGCCCAGCGGAGAGGTGGCAGCCCAGCAGGGAGGCTACGAGATCCCGGCCCGCCTCAGGACGCTCCACAACCTGGTGATCCAGTACGCCTCGCAGGGGAGGTACGAGGTGGCCGTGCCGCTGTGCAAACAAGCCCTGGAGGACCTGGAGAAGACGTCCGGACACGACCACCCTGACGTGGCCACCATGCTCAACATCCTGGCCTTGGTGTACAGGTGGGGGAACTGAGAGGAGGTTGTTTGATTGAAACAATCAAATCGTTGGCATCAGTTATAAACAGAGTGTTGTCCTGCAGGGATCAGAACAAGTACAAAGAAGCGGCTCACCTCCTGAATGACGCCCTGGCCATCAGAGAGAAGACTCTGGGCAAGGATCATCCCGCTGTGGCTGCGACCCTCAACAACCTGGCCGTCCTGTACGGGAAGAGGGGCAAATACAAGGAGGCTGAACCTCTGTGCAAGAGAGCGCTGGAGATCAGAGAGAAGGTAAAAACCACCAGGTTTGGATCATAACAGAGAAACAACTCCATGTGATTGATTAAATATATACACATTCCTCTCCAGGTGTTGGGGAAGTACCACCCAGATGTGGCCAAGCAGCTGAACAACTTGGCCCTGCTGTGTCAGAACCAGGGCAAGTACGACGAGGTGGAGTACTACTACAGACGAGCCCTGGAGATCTACGAGTCCAAACTGGGAGCCGACGACCCCAACGTGGCCAAGACCAAAAATAACCTGGTGGGAACGAGTCCGAAATTTAAGAACGTTTTAACGCACAGTAACGAAACTTCAGTTTGTTTGTGCGTGTTTCGGGTTTCCTGTCATGTTTATTCTTCCGCAAGCTTTTCCAGTTCAGACACACGAGTTTAAAGACTGTCCTCGCTGCCTCTCCTCAGGCTACGTGCTACCTGAAGCAGGGGAAGTTCAAGGACGCCGAGGCTCTGTACAAAGAGATCCTGACCAGGGCGCACGAGAAGGAGTTTGGATCTGTCAACAGTAAGCAGGAGCCGACGTTCCTCTTTTCCTTTTCCTTTCACTTCCCCCGACAGCTGCTGTGTTTTGGGATTCAGTTTTTCTTATTTATTGTGATTTATTTGGCCTCAGCCTGATCCCCGCCGTCGCCTTCGGTACTCTCAGCAGGTTAGAGGATTATTTGAAGCATGTGAAGCGGCTTAACGTTGATGTTTCCCTCCCGCCGCCGCCGCCGCTAAGCCCATCAAACCTTTATGTGCTCACACGCCCAGCAAGAGAGAGAGAGAGAGAGCGGCGGCTTTGGCAGGAATTTGATAAAACAGCCGTGTGTTGTTATTAATAATGTGTTTACATGGATAGAGGAGCTTCATTTAGAAATTTAGGACAATCCCAGGATCCGTATCTTCTGTCCAATTTATTCTTTTTCCTCATTTGTTTGATTTCTGCAGCTCGTGTTCATGTCTTCTCCTTGTTCTCTTTTTGCAGACGACAACAAGCCGATCTGGATGCACGCAGAGGAGAGAGAGGAGAGCAAGGTCAGTTACTCACTTTGACCTTTTCCATTGATGGCAGGCAGCTGTTATGGAAATGGACTGTATGGTAAAATGAGTGATGGGGAGCTGCAGACTATACAAATGACTACAGGGACGTTTTTAATGGGATGTTTTAATGGGGTAATGTTTCATACTCGGCTTCTCCTCCCCTCTGCCTCCTTTTATTGTAATCTCTGTCTCTCTCTCTCTCAGGGGAAGCGTAAGGACTCTGGCCCGTATGTAGAGTATGGAAGCTGGTATAAAGCCTGCAAGGTGGACAGGTGAGTCACACATCTGGAATCACTGGAAAGACAGCTTCTCACCATCTACGACTACCTGAAAACTGATGATGATGAGTCCATACCTGCATTAGGTGTACTACACAAAAATACCACGTCCCCCCAGTCCCTCCCAGAAAGCCAGTGACACTAACAGTCGTGTATTTAAATGGGTTATAGCGAGTCCATCGTTTGTTCTCACCTTAATTTGGCTTTGAACACGCTGGCAGATCTCCAGCGCTAACAAAAGGGACAGACTCTGCACAGTGAAGCGTTAGTTTGACCTCCACTAAGTATTACAGCACCGCCATAAAAACCTTCTTACGGCTCAGTTAATATTTGGTTTGTTGGTGATTGCGGCTTCAAGTAAACAGGAATAATACACGCTTTTCCTGTTTTGTTCTTTCTTCTTCCTGCAGCCCGACCGTGAACACGACCCTGAAAAGCCTGGGAGCTTTGTACCGTCGTCAGGGCAAACTGGAGGCAGCAGAAACGCTGGAGGAGTGCGCCAGCAAGTCACGCAAACAGGTACGAACACAAACAGCGGCGTCCGGTTGAGTTACGGCCGTTAGATTAGTCGACTGGGCTCTTTTACAACGGCTCGGTCAGTTAAGAAGCCCCGATTAGTTCAACAGACATTCACAGCTTTTATTTATTGGCCCATAAACGACGACAAACGGCTTTAAAGATCAGCCATGAAGCTAATGCGCGTACGTCGTAGACGTGCTGTGCGAGCTATTGTGGAAAAGGCTTTGATTTATTCTCCGGTCCCTTTTAATCGCTCGTGTCTAATCTTTGTTTTTCTTTGTCTCCTTGTCTTTTCTTTCAGGGTATTGATGCCATTAACCAGAGTAAGGTGGTGGAGCTGCTGAAGGACGGAGGAGCCGGAGGCAGCGACAGACGACACAGCAGGGAAGGGATCAACGGTCCGGGGGGCCAGCGAGGGGAGAACGAGGGCGACGACTCCGCCGAGTGGAACGGGGTCAGTTAACGGACGGCGACTCATTTCACCTCGACGCTAATGATAGTATTAACGAGTTCATCACGTAAAGGTCATCACAACCAGTTAAAGTCATATTAATAATGTAATTCAGTACGGCAACGCAGCTCGTCGCTGTGATTAAAGAAGAATCACGAGATGGAAGCTCAGTTTTTCCAGCCTGACCGGCCTTAACGGGAAATCTAATCAATATTTAATGTTTCCTGTGAATGCTGACTTGTTTTTTTCCCCCTCAGGATGGTAATGGGTCTCTGCGCCGCAGCGGCTCCTTCGGGAAGATCCGTGACGCCCTGAGAAGGAGCAGCGAGATGCTGGTGAAGAAGCTGCAGGGAAGTGGACCACAAGAACCTCGTAACCCAGGGTAAAGTCTGCGTGTGTGAACCCGTAATAAGAATGTTATTACGAGGCTCTCCTGGAAAAAAAACACGTTGACCTTGTCAGAAAAATGTGAATGTGAAAAAAACAAAAACAGATCGGCTTTTCAGTTCGGCCCTTTTAGGCTTCCGTACTCTCACCACCTTTTAAAGTGGCACTGAAACCTGAATGAACGTGTCATTCACACCTCTGATGTTACGCGCTGCTGATTGAAAGCGAATATGACCGTGTGGTTTGAGTATGTAAGGAAATCAAATTCTTTGAACGCGGGCTTCCTTCAAACTGGGTGTGGTTCAGTGACCGCAGAGAGACGAGTGAGAAGATCACTCACGTAGAGAAATGTTTAACTAGTAACCCTTTACCAAATGCTGCGGACATGCAGCTTTATTTGTTTTTTTATGTGACAGGTAAAAAGAAAAAATGATTTGATATAAAAACACTCAAATATTTGGTTCATACTGACATATAACTTTCAACAATAAACACAGAGGATACAGAATAAAATTTACTGCATCTTGTTGCTGCTGTCTGGAAGAGTCTGGTTGCACTTGGAGTTAGTTAGATGAGTTATTAACGGCTTCATCTCGTTGTTTGATTGTGTCGTTTTGCTCAGAATGAAGAGAGCGAGCTCCCTCAACTTCCTCAACAAGAGCGCTGAGGAGACCACACAGGTACGACTGCTGTCTTCACGCGTTCGTCTCACCTGCCACGGCACGTGACGTACAATACAATTTCCATCGCCTCACAGTTTGAACATTTTGTTTTCAGGACGCCAGCTCCGGATTCTCTGACTGCAGGGGACTAAGCGCCAGCAACGTGGACCTATCCAGACGCAGCTCCCTGATTGGCTAGACAGAGACAAGAGGTGGCGGGACACGGTGTAGGGGGTTTGGGGGGTGGCAGACACGGAGCGGCCCGGCGAGGAGAGGCTGTTTGCAGCTTGGTTTGATCAAACAAACACACCTAAAGCTCAAAGCGAGATCAAACACTTGCACCTGCAGCATATTTTTTAAACCACACTCAGACAGAGAGGGACGGAAAAAAAAAAAGAAGCATCAATCGTCACTAAACGTCATCCCGTAAGACGCGGTCGCTTCGCTGTACAAACCGCTGCCCTCGATCAGAACAGAGAATATTTAGATACACATTAATCAGCATGCTGCTTACTAGAAAGTGGAATGTCTGCACCTGAACGCCTCGTGTTCTTTCGACCCGTAGCACCGTAGCAAACGCATCGTATCACGTCGTGGTGAGTCCGTCTCTTTAGATCTCACACCCTCACGTGCAGACACTCAACCTTAGGTAGGCTAAACTGGTTTCAGTTCAAAGAAGAAGGACAAAAAAAAGCCCATTGCACTCTGTATATTCCACCAGTAGCATGTTGCTGATGCTAACCGCTCATCGAATGCACATCATGGACGGTTTCAAAAAAAAAAATAATGGTACGATCCGCTTCGATTTTATCCGAGAAATCAAGAGAATACGAGCAATCTTCTGGGTATTTTCAAAAACAAATCATTAGCACTAACCATTTAAACCTCACTTTTGCCTTCTTGTTTTTTATGTATATACAGTTTTAAATTATTTGATATTTCATTCTTTGTATATAGCGCACATTTGATCTTGTGTTTTTTTTCTTTTTGTTTACACTTCTTTGGGTTTAAAGACGGTCTCAGCTGGAAAAAAATACGACTTACGCGAAGACTGGAAAAAGAAGGATGGCGGGAAACGCCGATAATCTGCTGACATTCGAGATACGCCGTGAGGTTTCAGTCTAAACTGTAGTAATGCACTTTTGAACGTGACGGTACTGTACACGGTAGTTTTCACTGCGCCCCCTACTGGTCAGGCTCACGGCGAAAATCTTTTAAAGTTGCTTTGAAAGGTTTCTCTTGAACACTACCTACAGCAAGTTAAATTGAACTAGAATCATTAAGTTCAGGTAAGTTTTACCGACGTCTGCTGTGAAAAAACGTCGGATTTACCGAAGAGGCAAGAGGCCTGAACGATACCGAAGGAAAATGCTGTGAAAGAGATGTTTAAATCTGATTTGTTTACAATCATTAAACTGGGATATTTAAGGCATAATCATTTCGAAAAATTATACTTTATCGGTTCAAAGCTGACGCAGCTACAATCTGTTTACTTTTATTACTTCCTCTTTGTGAGAATTTGTTTTTGTCTCGTTGACTGTTGCTGAATATGTATCTTTTTTTTTTTTTTTTTGTACAAAACAATCCTTCAGTGTTACGTTTGCCGGCGCTGACCCGGACGGACGTCATCAGTCGCAATCACTCGCAGAGAATCCGACTGTTGAACGTCCGTCCATCATTGATGAATTTTGTTGTGCTGTTTGCTTTTTTTGTTTTTCCTGTTTTGGCTCTGAGCTTTTATTTTGAAGGTACCGCAAACTGATTATCTGAATGTTACGTTTCATGTCGGTCTGGTGGCATTCGCACCGGATCCATGGAAGCTAAACTCCACCGAAATAAGACCAATACCGAGTGAGATATCTACAGAATGTACACAAAGCAAAAATCAGGACACTTCCTCAACTGTGTTTATTTATTTATTTTGCTTTTAATCGAAAAAAGCTTCATTCTTGACAAGTCTGACTTAAAAACCACGAAGACGCAGGTTTGCCGCGAAGATATTTCGCCCGCGATGGTCGCCACGTGCCGTAAATAACCTGAAGCCGCCCTTCTTTTGATGGAGTCACGTCACTGAGTTAAAATAAATAATAAAAAAGTGCTTATTATCTATCAGCTTCTGATTGTGCTGAATGTGCGAGGTGACGCAGGGTTTTGTTTTTTTGGGATAGTAAAGAAGAAAAACGGGAATGCATGAAGGAACGCGGGAGTTAAGTAAGTGTTGAAACGGAGAAGGAAAAAAAGAAAAGTGCTTTGGAAAGATGTTAAAAGTGCTTTAAGTGTCGTTCGCAGCAAATAATGTACAGAATTTATCCGTATACGACTTTTATGTGTATGTTTACCGTATGTCACACGTTCACGCGCATAACGATGAAATTCCTTTAATCTCAAACGATGTAGTTGTGTACAAAAGTTAGTTTTCCTGACTGAGTTCCTCTACGCACCGTACTGTAATACCAAAACTAATCGATCGATTTCCCGCATTGATCAGGCACTTATTCACCCCCCCGGCATCTCAGGCTCCGTTTGCGCGTCGGTCACGCTCTGTGGTAAACGTGTGAAACGGCAGATCCGAAGTTTTGTTTCCGTGACGTCCAAAAATTCTCACGGAGTCCGGCACGTAAACTCAGAGCCGCGGTTGGTTCATGTTGTGGGTACGAGGGTGTTGTGTTCGTAAACTTTCAGCTCCTGTATCGCTGATGATTTGATGGATCTTATTGTGAAAGGGGCCAACCTAATGTGTATTTTATCAAAGGTTCAATAAATACAACTTCCACTTTTCAACCTGATTCTGCGTCTCGTACATTTTCCTCGTCTTCCTCAGATGGTTGTGACCGTTTCTGTGTGTGTGTGTGTGAGTTGGAGGTAGAGGTGTTAACCGCGCTTGTGCGCTGAAGCAGCCTCTCTCACAGAGATGAGTTTTGACTCTGTGTGACTTCCTGTCTTCATCAACGCCCCGCAAAAAGGAAACCAAGACCCACCAGAGTTCATGCTGAGACTCGGCAACACAATCGCGGACTGATCAGCTGTCCCTCCGATCCTGAGATACGATCCTGCGACTGAGGTGAAAGGTTGGCGCTTGAATGAACCGGGATTCGACAGTAAGCTCACTTAGATTGAGTGTTTTGAGATGTTCTATCCGTGCTTTTATTCTGCTAATCTGTCTTTATGTAGCTTGATGATATCCTGATCTCAGTACAGTATTTGTACACGTTTTTGTCCATCAGTCAGTGTTAAACATCAGTGAAGTTTGTTTTTTTAGAGCAAGAAGGTGTTTGTTACTTAAAATGTGTCATTCTGGTGATTTAATGAATAAAAAATGAACAACTTCTGTCCTTTTTTAAGCTTTATTTTGTGTATTTTCATCAAAAACTAACATCAACGCATCACAATCGAATCCCTTCTTGCCGCAGGGTCTTTCTCCATGTCCGCAGTGGCTCCCACCGGTCTAACCAGTCTCTCTGCGCCGGTTCTGGTCCAGTTCCAGCTCGGCCTGTTCAGGGAGGAGGTTCGGGTCCCCGCCAGCAACCTGAGCTATCGCCATGCCAAGAGGCTGGCTGCGGAGATCATAGAGCGCAAGGTAATGAAAACCCTCACGCAGCTCGCTCATGAGGAGCGACACCGAACCCATGAGGTGTCAAAATGTTTGAGACGTTCACAGGAAGTTTACATTGCAAACAGGAGGTTTGTGGTTTGATGGGACTGGGGCACAGTGATGTTTGTTTTGGAGCCTGTGAACCAAAAAGTTTGGATATTTCACCATCTGCTGCTTCGCTGTAGACCTAAAATCTGTCTCTGTCTCTAGAGAGGTGCAAAACTCTTCAACAGAACTGACTGAATGATCTCAAAGGTGGTGTTGGCTTCTGTTTTTAATCTATTTGAAGCACCAGACGGGTGGAGTTAGACGCAAAAGCAGCATTTAAAAGTAATCCCAGACCTGCAGGTGAAAAAATCAGAGTGGAAACCGGCAGCGGCCACAAACCGAGCAACGTCACTGGTATTCATGAAAACCTTTGACACAGTCCCACTTGGAAAATCTTTCAGTTGATGTTGTTTTTCGAGCGTGGACTCTGAAAGGTCAAAGGATCGTGTAGGTTCTGTGAAAGTGTGGCTTTTTGAAAAAAACCCACCAGGCGCTCCGGCTTCATCGTCGACTGATGCAGGTTGAATGATGTTGTAGTGGCTTTCTTTTTCAAGCTGGAGTGCATCTCCTTCACTAACACGTCTCTCAAACCGGACTCTGTCTTCAAACCTGAAGTGAAATGTGTGAAACCGATTAAAATCGAACTCATCGGGCGATTTTTAAAAAAAGCCCATCATCCATCAGGAGACTTTGGTTAGCAGCCGGCAGGTTAACGGTGCACTCAAACTGACGCTGAGGTTAACTAAAGATGAATCGCAGGTGTTGGTCTCAGCCGCTCTGGCCTTCATACTGCCTCAGCTACAGAGACTGTGTGGTCGACAAGAGCGCAGCAAACTTTCCGACCACAACCTCCCTCCACCCGTCTCACACACACACACACACGGTCTGCTTCGCTTACCCCACCGCTCCTTTTCAAGTTTGATCTTTTTTTGTATTTCCAGGCAGCAGGTCAGCGAGCGAGGGGCGTGTGTTTGTGTGTGTGCGTGCGTGTTTACTTGTACACAAACACTTCAGATGTGTTACACTATAAATGTGTCACGTTGAGGGAAAACCGTGTTTCTAACCTAACGTGCACTAACTGTTTTAAGGTCACAGAAACTTTGGTCGCAAATTAAAATAGAAATTAAAGAATTTTAGTCCTTTTATTCATGTTTAAACATCAGAATTGGCAGAATCTGAGTCGTGTTTACTCACGAGGAAACACGACTCATCTGCGTATCTAAGACGCATTTCTGCATTTCATGAAGCCATTTTTCTATTTTTATTCTCACGCGCCGGACAGATGTCGACTGAAGATGCGGTTTTGTGCGCGACGTTTGGCATTCCAGATGGTGTCGTGTTTTCACTGCGTAAATGGGTCGTGGTTTGCGATCGCGTTTGAGATTGACTCTCACAAACGTCTTCCTGTTTCTGCTAAACTTTTTTCTCCCACGTTGCTCTGGTTGAATCTCTTTCTCTCTGATCAGAGATCAGTAGCTGAGGTTTTTTTTTTTTTTAACCCTTCACTCTTCTCACTGCTAAAGCTCGAGTGTTTGCGTTCGTCTTGTTCACCAGGTTTCTTCCTCTTGGCTCGTGTTCTTCTGTAGTTTTTTGTCTCCAGACTTGAAATCATGTATATCAAACTATAAAGAAGCATCACGTTAATAAAGGCCAGTGGAAATAAGTAATCTATGTATGAGCTTCGTGTCTTCAGGCTCCGGACTGCAGCGTGGTCGGCGTCGGGGAGAAGATTCTGCTGTTCAGACATCAGCCCGCCTCGGTGGAGCTGCTGCGACGCCTGACGGACCAGGACGAGCTGCGGCATGGAGACCTCATCGAGGTCATCATCGCAGGTCAGACGGTGACTGGTAATTTACCAGTATTATTTAAGAGGAATAGAACTTTACTAGAACTTTAGATCTTCTGTAGCAAGTTCATTTTGCACTGTCACTCAACATGTCTGTTTAAATCTGACTCAGAATCAGCGTCAGTGAGCGAGATAAGGACCCGTCCGCACACCCTGGTGGTCCAGTCGTACCGGACTCCAACTTTCTGTCACCACTGTGGAGAAATGTTGTGGGGCCTCGTCCGACAGGGGCTGAAATGTGACGGTAACGATCGCCTCGTCTCAGAGAACTCGGATCGTTTTAAGGCTCTCGTGTGTTTCAATAAGTCTCTCCTCCGCCTCTCCCTCCCTTCAGGTTGTGGACTGGACTTTCATAAGCGTTGTGCTTTCCAGCTGCCCAATGACTGCAGCCGAGCGCGGCGTCAGGTTAGCACCAGCCTGTCGCTGTTTCCTCCACGGCGACCTCGCACGCACTCGCTGTCCAATCAGGCGGGAGGCAGTCTGGAAGAGGTAAGGTCACCGTCACAGAGGTTTTTTTTTTGTTTACCTTTTACAATGAACCTCTAAACACACCGACCGTCCGTCCCTCAACAGATCAGCATGTCCAAGCCCTCGTCCAGACCTCCGTCCTGGGCAGAGGCTCCGGTCTGGCTTGGGATCGGGTACGGTGACAAGAGCACGATGCAGGTCCCTCACACCTTCCACATCCACAGCTACACCAAACCAACCGTCTGCCAGTACTGCCACCGGCTGCTCAAAGGGCTCTTCAGACAGGGGCTGCAGTGCTCAGGTGAGTATATGATTCACGCTCCAAAGTCTTAGTCCGTATAGCTCATATATAATCATATAAGATGTAATTATTGGACTCTTTTAAAGGAGTAGTTCAACACTTCCACGCGGAATATGCTTCGTATTCTTGCCGAGAGTTCGGTGAGAGGTTTGATACCTCACATGCCTATATTGTAAATAAGTAGCTAGCACTAGCAGCCAATTAGCTTAGCTTAGCTTAGCATAAAGAATGAAAAAAGAGGGGAAACAGCTAAAATGAAAACAGGATAATTGACAAGTTATATCTCTTTTTTAAAGATATTTTTGGGGCCTTTTTTTGTCAGAGACAGCTTGAAGAGGAAATGTGGAGTCAGTGCGGGAAAGAGCCACAGGTCGCGTTCGAAGCGTTCGTTTTTTTGGTCAAACAGCTGTTTCCATGGTCCAGCATGAACTCTCACCCTCTCATTCAGCTCTTTAAAGAATACATATTTTATAGTCAGGCTTCCTCTTGCAGCGATGACTCATGTTAATCTTTTATTCCTCCACTCCAGCACTTTGACTTTAACGGACCGTTTCAGGTTCAGGAAGATAAACTGAGCCTCCATCGAGAAAACTCCTCACACCACAGCGCCCATCACCACATTTCAACCTGCCCCCTCTCTCGTCTCTGCTCATTTGTCAGACTGCAGGTTTAACTGCCATCAGCGCTGCGAGCAGTCGGTCCCCAGAGACTGTCCAGGAGAGAAGAGAGGCGTCAACGGGGAAGGTGAGCAGCCAGCCGTCCCTGGAGGGGGAGGCTCTGGTTTTGTATCCTGGGCTGCGTTAGCTCATGCTCCTTTGAAAAGCCCTCGTGGCTCTGATGTTCCTGTACGCCTGCGATGAGTCAAAGCTGACTCAGCCTCCATGTTAAAGATTATTTGACAGATTCAGGACTCATTTTAGATTCCCAGTAACATCCACGTCCAAGTGGTGATCAAAGCTCGAAGAGATTCAAAATGACGGCGACCAGGTGGCTTTCCTGATCCTGCATACTTTGTTCAATTATTTGTGATCAAATAACTTAACCCACATGCTAATCCTCTGATTATTTATGTAACATTTATTTAACCAGGAAAAGTCCCAGAAAATCTGTTTTTCAAGGTAGTCCTGGCCGGGACAAACTATCCATCGGAAATGATTCGTCTCCAGGTCTTTAAAGATGGATTTGATAAAAAGCAGCTCCTTTTTTCAAGAGATCGATCAAGAATAAGATTTGATTTAAGTTGTTTATCAAGAAAAACACCAAAGATTTGCTGCTTTTTTGTTTTTCTGTCATTGCAGATGAAATATTTTCAGCTTTTTTTGGCCTCACTTTGGTGCTTTTCCCAATAATTTTTGACAGTCAACTGAATATTTTCTGTGCGTCACTTTCCCAGAATCCACAGCAGTGGCTCACAGCTGCCCGCGGGACCCGGAGGACGATGATTCAGAGCTCACCATTACGAGTACACTAGAAGTCTCTGACGATGAGATGTCCACCGACGGAGACGCGACGATGGAGACGAAGACCAGAGACGCCGAGCAACCGCTAGAGCCAATGAGGTCAGAGGACTGTTAATTATATTCGGTGATGTCAGACGTTTGACTCACACACACACACACTCACACACACTGTCTGTCATCCATCACTGAATTCATCTGCATGACAAACACAGAGCTGAGCTCCGGGGCCGTGCTGCCACCTAGAGGCTTTCACGGCACACGGCCGGCTGAGTTTAAATCCCCGAACTGATTTTTAGTTTCTGTTTCACGTCTTTGCTCCGTCAGTCCGTGTTTCAGCAGCAACATCCCTCTGATGAGGCTCGTCCAGACGGTGCATCACACTAAGAGGAGAGCCGGCGGAGTCCTGAGAGAGGGATGGCTGCTGCATCACACCAACACTGACACGCTGGTGAGACACACACACAAGTAAAAGTATTCCAAAAAGTATTATTAGAAATTGAGCGTGCAGATCATGAATGGTTCCTGATGTTTGTGCCTCAGAGGAAACGTCATTACTGGATCTTGGACTGGAAGAGCATCACTCTGTTCCAGAACGAGAGCAGCACCAAGTACTACAAGGTAGAATTCATGATGGATGAACACTTCTGTAGAGCGACGATGATGTTTTCTGTAACACCTCCTCCTCCTCCTCCTCTCTCCTCCAGGAGATCGCTCTGTCCGAGGTCCTGCAGGTCCGGGGCCCGGGCCAGCTCTCCGTGCCCTCGTTGGCGGGCGGCAGCGCTCACTCCTTCGAGGTGGTGACGTCCACACTGGTGTACTGCGTGGTGGCCGCAGAGAACGGGCCGGCGTGGGAGAGCGCCATCCGTCAGGCCCTGATGCCCGTCCAGAGCAGCGGAGGAGGACACGGCGAGGAGAATGAGGGTGAGAAAAACATCTGGAACTCTGATATTAAACATGAATCCAAGACTCTTAACGAGCTTTGAATGTGAGAACGTGAATCCAAACTAATCACAACGAATGTTTTTTATCACGTAATGAGCAAAATTATACAACAAAAAAATCGAAATATCTGAGATGTTTGAACATTTCTACAATTTATGTTCATTAAACAAATGATTTATTTTTGTTACAGACAAAGATTCACGCAGAGACAGTGTGGTAAGTCCATACTAATCTATAATCAATACAGCGAGCAGTGTGTTGTACAGTGTTAAAGTGTGTGTGTGTGTGTGTGTGTGTGTGTGTGTGTGTGTGTGTGTGTGTGTGTGTGTGTTTTAGGACATCAGCTTTGTGTATCAGATCTTCACAGACGAGGTTTTGGGCTCGGGACAGTTTGGAGTCGTGTACAAAGGTGAGCTCATTAATAATTTAGCATTAATTAAAATGAAAAACTGTGAGATACAGTTTCATTATATTTGGATGTTTTTGTGAGTAGACAAACTCTAATTGATGAATTGAGTCTCTAATAAAGTTATATAAGTGATTATTGTTTTTTTTGTTCCTTCAGGGACTCACAGGAAGTCAGGTCGTCCGGTCGCAATTAAAGTCATCGACAAGGCGCGCTTCCCGACCAAAGAGAGACAGCTGAGGAACGAAGTGGCCATCCTGCAGGTGCTGATACATTTTATCTTTATTCCGTTCATCATAACAGCTGTCACATCTAATGTGTGTCTGTGTGTGTGTGTTGTCCAGAGTCTGTCCCACCACGGTGTGGTCCTGTTGCAGGGGATGTTCGAGACGTTGGAGCACATCTTCGTCGTCATGGAGAAGCTCCACGGCGACATGCTGGAGATGATCATGTCCAGCGAGATCGGCCGACTCCCCGAACGCAACAGCCGCTTCCTGGTCACACAGGCAAGATCGTTAAATATTTCAATTATTTACGTCTGATTTTCGGAGTTTTCATGAGTGTCTTGTGTGTGTGCTGCAGATCCTCGAGGCTCTGCGGTATCTCCACTTCAAACACATCGCCCACTGCGACCTGAAACCTGAGAACGTGCTGCTGGCCTCCGCGGACCCTTTCCCTCAGGTGTGTGATCTTTTTTTTTCTCCGCGATGCGTCACCTTGTCACGACAGTCGCAGTCAACGATCCGCTCTGTCCACCCCGTTGCCAGGTGAAGCTGTGCGACTTCGGCTTTGCCCGGATCATCGGCGAGAAATCTTTCCGCCGCTCCGTCGTGGGCACGCCCGCCTACCTGGCGCCAGAGGTCATCAACAGCAGCGGCTACAACCGCTCTCTGGACATGTGGTCGGTGGGCGTCATCATGTACGTGAGCCTGAGCGGCACGTTCCCCTACAACGAGGACGAGGACATCAAACAGCAGATCACCAACGCTGCGTTCATGTACCCGAGGCAACCCTGGGCCTCCATCTCGCTGGAGGGTAACTCTTTTAACTGCCGATGCATTCAAGGACCCTCATTTAGTGCAGGAAATAAGAGTGTTTTCATCCATATTTAGGGCCCGAGCACACAGAGTGTGCGAAGCCCTATTGTATTTCGAATGTTTATTATTTTTAGGGCCCGAGCATGAACTGTGTGCAGGGCCCTATTGGATTTCATTTGTATGGTAGCTTCACAGAGGGTGTGTGGATAGCTCAGTGGTTAATGCTGCTGACTTTCACCTGGCAGATCTGGGTTCGAATCCAGTGTGGACCCTTGGGCAAGGTCCTTAAAGCTACCAGCCTACTTCATGATGTGACATGTGGGTGCTTTTTGACTGTTATCTATCTCCACTTATGAAGATGAATGTTCATCATTGGTAGTTTCACAGAGGGTGTGTGGATAGCTCAGTGGTTAATGCTGCTGACTTTCACCTGGCAGATCCGGGTTCGAATCCAGTGTGGACCCTTGGGCAAGGTCCTTAAAGCTACCAGCCTACTTCATGATGCGACACGTGGGTGCTTTCTGACTGTTAATGCTGCTGACTTTCACCTAGGAGATCCGGGTTCATTATGTAAAATTATCATTATGTAAAAAAGTCATAGTATGGTATGGCAAAAAAGTCATAGTATTTTATGCCAAAAAAAAGTCATAGTATAGTATGACAAAAAAAGTCATTGTAGTATGGCTAAAAAAGTCATAGTATAGTATGGTAAAAAAAAAAGTCATAGTATAGTATGGCAAAAAACTCATAGTTTTGTATGGTTAAAAAAACCTCATAGTATGTAAAAAAAAGTGATAGTATGGTATGGCAAAAAAATCATAGTATAGTATGGCAAAAAAAGTCATAGTATGGTATGGCAAAAAATGTCATAGTATGGTATGGCAAATAAAAAAAAAGTCATAGTATGGTATGCCAAAAAAGTCATAGTATAGTTTTTTTGGCATAATATAATTTTTTTGCCATACTATACTATGATGTTTTTTGGGCATACTATACTATGACTTTTTTTGCCATACTATACTATGACTTTTTTTTGGCATACTATACTATGACTTTTTTTTTGCCATACTATACTATGACTTTTTTTTGGCATAATATACTGACTTTTTTTTGGCATACTATACTTTTTTGCCATACTATACTATGACGTTTTTTGGGCATACTATACTGTGACTTTTTTTGCCATACTATACTATGACTTTTTTTTGGCATACTATACTATGACTTTTTTTGCCATACTATACTATGACTTTTTTTGCCATACTATACTATGACTTTTTTTTACTATACTATACTATGACCTTTTTTTGCCATACTATACTATGACTTTTTTTGCCGTACTATACTATGATTTTTTTTGCCATACTATACTATGACTTTTTTTTGCCATACTATACTATGACTTTTTTTTGCCATACTATAGTATGACTTTTTTTTTGGCATAATATACTTTTTTGCCATACTATACTATGACTTTTTTTTTGCTATACTATAGTATGATTTTTTTTTTTTACCATACTATGACTTTTTTTTTTTTACACACTGAGTTTTTTTTAACCATACTAAACTATGACTTTTTGCCATACTATACTATGACTTTTTTGGGGCATTCTATACTATGACTTTTTTTGCCATACTATACTATGACTTTTTTTGGCATACTATACTATGATTTTTTTGCCATACTATAGTATGACTTTTTTTGCCATACTATACTATGACTTTTTTGCCATACTATACTATGACTTTTTTGCCATACTATACTATGATTTTTTTTGGCATACTATACTATGATTTTTTTTTTTTTGCCATACCATACTATGACTTTTTTTTGGCATAATATATTTTTTTGCCATACTATACTATGACTTTTTTTTGGCATACTATACTGACTTTTTTTGGCATACTATACTATGACTTTTTTTGCCATACTATACTATGACTTTTTTTGCCATACTATACTATGACTTTTTTTTGGCATAATATACTTTTTTCGCCATACTATACTATGACTTTTTTTTGGCATAATATACTTTTTTTGCCATACTATACTATGACTTTTTTTTTTACTATACTATACTATGACTTTTTTTTGGCATACTATACTATGACTTTTTTTGGCATACTATACTATGACTTTTTTTTGGCATAATATACTTTTTTTGCCATACTATACTATGACTTTTTTTTTTACTATACTATACTATGACTTTTTTTTGGCATACTATACTATGACTTTTTTTGGCATACTATACTATGACTTTTTTTTGCCATACTATACTATGACTTTTTTGCCATACTATACTATGACTTTTTTTGGCATACTATACTATGACTTTTTTTTGCCATACTATACTATGCCTTTTTTTTTTTTACTATCCTATACTATGACTTTTTTTTGGCATACTATACTATGACTTTTTTTGGCATACTATACTATGATTTTTTTTTTGCCATACTATACTGACTTTTTTTTAGTATAGTATGCCAAAAAAAGTCAGTATATTATGCCAAAAAAAAGTCAGTATATTATGCCAAAAAAAAGTCATAGTATAGTATGGCAAAAAAAGTCATAGTATAGTATGCCCAAAAAACGTAATAGTATAGTATGGCAAAAAAATCATAGTATATTATGCCAAAAAAAAAAGTCATAGTAAATTATAGTAAGAAATCATAGTATAGTATGGCAAAAAAGTCATATAGTATAGTAAAAAATCGTAGTATAGTATGGCAAAAAAGTCATATTATAGTTGGCGTATATTATGCCAAAAAAAAGTCATAGTATAGTATGGCAGAAAAAAGTCAGTATAGTATGCCAAAAAAAAGTCATAGTATAGTATGGCAAAAAAAGTCATAGTATAGTATGCCCAAAAAACGTCATTGTATAGTATGGCAAAAAAAGTATATTATGCCCAAAAAAAAAGTCATAGTATAGTATGGCAAAAAAAGTATATTATGCCAAAAAAAAGTCATAGTATAGTATGCCAAAAAAAAGTCTTAGTATAGTATGCCAAAAAAAAGTCAGTATATTATGCCAAAAAAGTCATTAGTATAGTATGGCAAAAAAAAGTCATAGTATACTATGCCAAAAAAAGGTCATAGTATAGTATGGCAAAAAAAGTCAGTATATTATGCCAAAAAAAAGTCATAGTATACTATGTCAAAAAAAGTATATTATGCCAAAAAAAAGTCATAGTATAGCATGGGGAAAAAAAGTCATAGTATAGTATGGCAAAAAAGTCATAGTATATGGGCAAGGTCCTTAAAGCTACCAGCCTACTTCATGATGTGACACGTGGGTGCTTTTTGACTGTTATCTATCTCCACTTATGAAGATGAATGTTCATCATTGGTAGCTTCACAGGAGGGTGTGTGGATAGCTCAGTGGTTAATGCTGCTGACTTTCACCTAGGAGATCCGGGTTCGAATCCAGTGTGGACCCTTGGGCAAGTTCCTTAAAGCTACCAGCCTACTTCATGATGTGACATGTGGGTGCTTTTTGACTGTTATCTATCTCCACTTATGAAGATGAATGTTCATCATTGGTAGCTTCACAGAGGGTGTGTGGATAGCTCAGTGGTTAATGCTGCTGACTTTCACCTAGGAGATCCGGGTTCGAATCCAGTGTGGACCCTTGGGCAAGGTCCTTAAAGCTACCAGCCTACTTCATGATGTGACATGTGGGTGCTTTTTGACTGTTATCTATCTCCACTTATGAAGATGAATGTTCATCATTGGTAGTTACACAGGAGGGTGTGTGGATAGCTCAGTGGTTAATGCTGCTGACTTTCACCTAGGAGATCCGGGTTCGAATCCAGTGTGGACCCTTGGGCAAGTTCCTTAAAGCTACCAGCCTACTTCATGATGTGACATGTGGGTGCTTTTTGACTGTTATCTATCTCCACTTATGAAGATGAATGTTCATCATTGGTAGCTTCACAGAGGGTGTGTGGATAGCTCAGTGGTTAATGCTGCTGACTTTCACCTAGGAGATCCGGGTTCGAATCCAGTGTGGACCCTTGGGCAAGGTCCTTAAAGCTACCAGCCTACTTCATGATGTGACATGTGGGTGCTTTTTGACTGTTATCTATCTCCACTTATGAAGATGAATGTTCATCATTGGTAGCTTCACAGAGGGTGTGTGGATAGCTCAGTGGTTAATGCTGCTGACTTTCACCTGGCAGATCCGGGTTCGAATCCAGTGTGGACCCTTGGGCAAGGTCCTTAAAGCTACCAGCCTACTTCATGATGCGACACGTGGGTGCTTTCTGACTGTTATCTATCTCCACTTATGAAGATGAATGTTCATCATTGGTAGCTTCACAGATGTTGTGTGGATAGCTCAGTGGTTAATGCTGCTGACTTTCACCAAGGAGATCCGGGTTAGAATCCAGTGTGGACCCTTGGGCAAGGTCCTTAAAGCTACCAGCCTACTTCATGATGCGACACGTGGGTGCTTTCTGACTGTTAATGCTGCTGACTTTCACCTAGGAGATCCGGGTTCATTATGTAAGATTATCATTATGTAAAAAAGTCATAGTATGGTATGACAAAAAAAGTCATAGTTTAGTATGGCAAAAAATGTCACTGTATAGTATGGCAAAAAAAAGTCATTGTAGTATGGCTAAAAAAGTCATAGTATAGTATGGTAAAAAAAAAAGTCATAGTATAGTATGGTAAAAAAAAAAAGTCATAGTATAGTATGACTTTTTTTGGGCACAATATACTATGACTTTTTTTTGGCATAGTATAGTATGGCAAAAAAGTCATAGTATATTATAGTAAAAAATCATAGTATAGTATGGCAAAAAAGTCATATTATAGTATGATAAAAAAAAATCATAGTTTAGTATGGCAAAAAAATCATAGTTTTGTATGGTTAAAAAAACCTCATAGTATGTTAAAAAAAGTCATAGTATGGTATGGCAAAAAAATCATAGTATAGTATGGCAAAAAAAGTCAGTATGGTATGGCAAAAAATGTCATAGTATAGTATAGTATGGCAAATAAAAAAAAAGTCATAGTATAGTATGCCAAAAAAAAGTCATAGTATAGTATGGCAAAAAAGTCATAGTATAGTATGCCCAAAAAAAGTCATAGTATAGTTTTTTTTGGCATAATATACTTTTTTTGCCATACTATACTATGACTTTTTTTTTTTTTTTTACAGTTTTTTTTAACCATACTAAACTATGACTTTTTGCCATACTATACTATGACTTTTTTTGGGCATTCTATACGATGACTTTTTTTGCCATACTATACTATGATTTTTTTGCCATACTATGACTTTTTTTTGCCATACTATACTATGACTTTTTTTTGCCATACTATACTATGACTTTTTTTGCCATACTATACTATGACTTTTGTTTGTCACAATATACTTTTTTGCCATACTATACTATGACTTTTTTTTTACTATAATATACTATGACTTTTTTTTGGCATACTATACTATGACTTTTTTTGGCATAATATACTATGATTTTTTTTTTGCCATACTATACTATGACTTTTTTTTGCCATACTATACTATGACTTTTTTTGCCATACTATACTATGACTTTTTTTTGGCATAATATACTTTTTTTGCCATACTATACTATGACTTTTTTTTGGCATAATATACTTTTTTTGCCGTACTATACTATGACTTTTTTTACTATACTATGACTTTTTATGGCATACTATACTATCACTTTTTTTTTGCCATACTATACTATGACCTTTTTTTGGCATAATATACTGACTTTTTTGCCATACTATACTATGACTTTTTTTACACAGTTTTTTTTAATCATACTAAACTATGACTTTTTGGCATACTATACTATGACTTTTTTGCCATACTATACTGACTTTTATTTGCCATACTATACTATGACTTTTTTTTTGGCATAATATACTTTTTTTTGCCATACTATACTATGACTTTTTTTTGGCATAATATACTGACTTTTTTTTGGCATAATATACTGACTTTTTTTTGGCATACTATACTATGACTTTTTTTGGCATACTATACTATGACTTTTTTTAAACAGTTTTTTTTAACCATACTAAACTATGACTTTTTGGCATACTTTACTATGACTTTTTTTGCTATACTATAGTATGATTTTTTTTTACCATACTATGACTTTTTTTTTTTTTTACACACCAAGTTTTTTTTAACCATACTAAACTAGGACTTTTTGCCATACTATACTATGACTTTTTTTGGGCATTCTACACTGACTTTTTTTGCCATACTATACTATGACTTTTTTTGGCATACTATACTATGATTTTTTGCCATACTATACTATGACTTTTTTTTGCCATACTATACTATGACTTTTTTTTTGGCATAATATACTTTTTTTGCCATACTATACTATGACTTTTTTTTGGCATACTATACTATGACTTTTTTTGGCATACTATACTATGATTTTTTTTTGCCATACTATACTATGACTTTTTTTTGGCATAATATACTATGATTTTATTGCCATACTATACTATGACGTTTTTTTGGGCATACTATACTATCACTTTTTTTTGGCATACTATACTGACTTTTTTTTGCCATACTATACTATGACTTTTTTTTACACAGTTTTTTTTTAACCATACTAAACTATGGCTTATTTTGGCATACTATACTAAGACTTTTTTTTTGGCATAATATACTGACTTTTTTTTGGCATACTATACTATGACCCTTTTTACCATACTATACTATGACTTTTTTTTACAGTTTTTTTTAACCATACTAAACTATGACTTATTTTGGCATACTATACTATGACTTTTTTTGCCATACTATACTATGACTTTTTTTTAGTATAGTATGCCAAAAAAAATCATAGTATAGTATGGCAAAAAAAGTCAGTATATTATGCCAAAAAAAAGTCACAGTATAGTATGGCAAAAAAAGTCATAGTATAGTATGCCAAAAAAAAGTCATAGTATAGTATGGCAAAAAAAAGTCATAGTATAGTATGGCCAAAAAAAATCATAGTATAGTATGCCAAAAAAAAGTCAGTATAGTATGCCAAAAAAAGTCACAGTATAGTATGGCAAAAAAAGTCATAGTATAGTATGCCCAAAAAACGTCATAGTATAGTATGGCAAAAAAAGTCATAGTATAGTATGCCAAAAAAAAGTCATAGTATAGTATGGCAAAAAAAGTATATTATGCCAAAAAAAAAGTCATAGTATAGTATGGCAAAAAAAAGTCATAGTATAGTATGGCAAAAAAAAGTCATAGTATAGTATGGCCAAAAAAAATCATTGTATAGTATGCCAAAAAAAAGTCAGTATAGTATGCCAAAAAAAGTCACAGTATAGTATGGCAAAAAAAGTCATAGTATAGTATGCCCAAAAAACGTCATAGTATAGTATGGCAAAAAAAGTCATAGTATAGTATGCCAAAAAAAAGTCATAGTATAGTATGGCAAAAAAAGTATATTATGCCAAAAAAAAAGTCATAGTATAGAATGCCCAAAAAAAGTCATAGTATAGCATGGCAAAAAGTCATAGTTTAGTATGGTTAAAAAAAACTGTGTAAAAAAAGTCATAGTATAGTATGGCAAAAAAAAGTCAGTATATTATGCCAAAAAAAAGTCATAGTATAGTATGGCAAAAAAAGTCATAGTATAGTATGGCAAAAAAAGTCAGTATATTATGCCAAAAAAAAGTCATAGTATAGTATGGCAAAAAAAGTCAGTATATTATGCCAAAAAAAAGTCATAGTATGGTAAAAAAAAATCATACTATAGTATAGCAAAAAAAGTCATAGTATAGAATGCCCAAAAAAAGTCATAGTATAGTATGCCAAAAAGTCATAGTTTAGTATGGTTAAAAAAAAACTGTGTAAAAAAGTCATAGTATAGTATGGCAAAAAAAAGTCAGTATATTATGCCAAAAAAAAGTCATAGTGTAGTATGGCAAAAAAAAGTCATAGTATAGTATGGCAAAAAAAGTCAGTATATTATGCCAAAAAAAAGTCATAGTATAGTATGGCAAAAAAAGTCAGTATATTATGCCAAAAAAAAGTCATAGTATGGTAAAAAAAAATCATACTATAGTATAGCAAAAAAAGTCATAGTATAGAATGCCCAAAAAAAGTCATAGTATAGTATGCCAAAAAGTCATAGTTTAGTATGGTTAAAAAAAAACTGTGTAAAAAAAGTCATAGTATAGTATGGCAAAAAAAAGTCAGTATATTATGCCAAAAAAAAGTCATAGTATAGTATGGCAAAAAAAGTCATAGTATAGTATGGCAAAAAAAGTCAGTATATTATGCCAAAAAAAAGTCATGGTATAGCATGGCAAAAGAAGTCATAGTATAGTATACCCAAAAAAAGTCATAGTATAGTATGCCAAAAAAAAGTCATAGTATAGTATGGCAAAAAAAGTCATAGTATAGTATGCCCAAAAAAAGTCATAGTATGGCAAAAAAGTCATAGTATAGTATGGCAAAAAAAGTCATAGTATAGTATGGCAAAAAAAAATCATAGTATAGTATGGCAAAAAAAGTCATAGTATAGTATGCCAAAAAAAAGTCATAGTATAGTATGGCAAAAAAATTCGTAGTTTAGTATGGTTAAAAAAAAGTCATAGTATGTAAAAAAAAAAAAGTCATTGTATAGTATGGTGCGTTTTCCGACTGGTGCCTTCCGACGTGCCAGCCCGTCGAGTTGCGCGGGAGTGCGAGGGCCCGTCCAACGCTGCTTGCAGCTTTAATTTATTATTGCGCTCACTCCTGCTGCACAGCTCGACTTTGCAGAATGTTTCTTCTCCTGTTGGCCACTGGGCGGCTCCAGTGAGCCGCTTTTAACCCTGAGGTAACTCCTCGTCTGTCTCTGCAGCCGTGAGTCTCATCAACAACCTGCTGCAGGTGTCGGTCAGGCGGAGGTTCAGCGTGGGCAAAGCTCTGGGACACCCGTGGCTGCAGGTCAGACACGTGACGCATGTTTATGGTCTGAAGTGAAGATAGAAAATGAAATGTAGTTTTCCTGACGGTTGATGTTTTACGTGACGTTCCTTTACCGTCAGAACTTCCAGCTGTGGTGCGACCTCAGGGAGTTCGAGCAGAGGATGGGCTCCCGTTATCTGACGCACCACGGCGACGACGAGCGCTGGTTACGCTACACCCAGGAGAGAGGCCTGAGCTTCCCGTCGCACCTGTGCTGGGACCCGGACAACGATCCTGACATGTGACCTTCAGCTGGAGGTTAAAGGTCGGACAGTTTGTCGTTGAGATAAAACCAAAGATGAGGCGTAATCTTCCTCATTGATCCACAGAACAATTGTTGATACTTGTAGATTTTTTTTTGTCTAGTTCTAATAAATTAAAAAAAAAACACAGACACCTGCTGTTTAGTAATATAATTTTCCTTTTTTATTCCAAGTTGTGGTTTTTAAAATTTAACTGTGAGTTTTTGTGGCATCGTGATGATGGACAGCATGAATGTAGGAGGAGGAGGAGGAGGAGAACGGAGCACAGATCAAAGTTTGAAAAAGTCCTCGTCACGCACAGGGAGGAGTCGACTCGCACTGATTATCACGGCCGTCCTGTCGATGGGACCAAAACCTTTAGTTTTTAGTTTTCCTCGCTGACGTCGGCCTGCTATGGTGCCGCGTCCAGCGTCTTCTTATTTTGTCCGCAACTTTCCTGATGCCCTGTCGTCTCGCTGCTCGACGCCTCGCCTCTCTGTCTGCCTGCCTGCCTGTCTGTCCCTCCTCCGTCGTGTCATCTACATCGTGGTGCTACATTCAGGAGAGAGGTGTGTGGGAACAGTTCGTCTTTCTGTCTTCGTTCTTAAGTCCAGCCATGGCCCCCTTTTTTTTTTTTTTTAAAGTCAATAATCACCCACAGTGCTTCGCTCTGAGTTGCTCTCTCTGCCTGCTGTCTTCATCTTAATAAATCAGTGCGTTCAAAGTTAAAAAGGTGCTCCCATTCGCCCTCCGGTTCTTCCTGAGCTTAAGGCTTTAAGATCTTCACGTTTCACAGTTCTTTATATTTTATTTAAACAGAGTGAGACTGGCTTTGTAACATCGTAGCACCTGACTGACTTTGCTCCTCTGCTGACGGGCTCCTGATGATGCCGACGTGTGTGTGTGTTTTATCTATTTATTCATGTTGTAGTGATTAAGGAAGAGTCCTAGACTCGCAGAGACGGCGTTTCTAAACTTCAACATAGCATGCATCTGCACAAATACACAACCAACCAAGCCAACTGACCAACCAGCGTTTTTATCACGTTCTCTTCTTTAATTTACCCTTCTACAAAAAAATATGTCATCTGGGAGAGAGGGCGAGAGCCGGAGGCTTTGCTCGAAATCACTCGATTCTTTTCTCTCCCTCGTGGCCTCCTTCTGTCTCCTACAGGCGGGTACGTTCATATATGTATGCTGCTTACATAACGTCAGTGCAATACCCGGCTCGTTGTCCTGGTTCTTAAAGAGGCACTCTGACAGAAGTGAGGGACAAAGCTGACCGGTCCAAACAGAGCCGCTAACGTTGGAGCAAAGTCTCCTACTCTCACCCTCTCTGGGCAGTGTGTGTGTTTTTTTTTTTTAAGGGGATGTGGATGGATGGGGGGAGGAGGAGGAGGAGGAGGAGAAGGGGGAAGAAAGTTAAGATCTGAAAGAGGAAAAAAAATAAGAACAAAGAATATAGAAGGACAGTGGAAGGGGTTTAAATCGCTCTCTCCACAGAGGAGAAATATTCGGAGCTGGGAGGAGGGGATGGGAGGAGGAGGAGGAAGAGAAGCAGGTTTATAAGTCGCTCTCTCCGTAGAGGGCGCTGGAGAAGGAGATGTAGTCCAGGGCGCCGGAGGGGCCGTCGGCTCCGATGTACCTGGTCATGCGGCTGATGCAGTACTCGGCCTGCTCGGGCGGCAGCTCCCTGCGCAGCTCCTCCACTGTGATGTAATTCTGGAGGAGAGAGGAGGAGGCGCGGTGACTTAATGAACACTTTGATTCAGAGTTGTTTAAGTTATCAGGATTGGCTGTATCCGTCTTCGTACCTTGTCTGAGGCCAGAATCTTGAAGGAGGCCATGACCTGTTCTGCGGTGTCGGTCTCGGCGGTCTCGCGGGTCATGAAGTCGATGAAGGCCTGGAAGGTCACCACGCCTGTGTTGTTGGGGTCCACCAGGGTCATGATACGAGCAAACTCCACCTCACCCTGTCGGACACAAGAGGATTTTATCAGTCAGACATTAGTCAGAAAAGTTTAATAAAGTTTTACTTAATTCGGGAGTTCATGTTGGTCCTGACCAGATCGTAACCCATGGAGATGAGGCAGGCACGGAAGTCGTCTGGGTCCATCATGCCGTTTCTCTTCTGCAGAGGAGAAACACTCTTAATTAACTAAGATCTCTCTTAATGAAGACGTCCAGGAGAACAATGATCCGTCACATGATCTGCGATCTCTCCTGTGGTTTGGCTGTTTCTAATGCACGTGTCAGTGAACGCCTCACCCTGTCGAAGTGGTTGAAGGAGGCCCTGAACTCGTTGAGCTGTTCCTGGCTGATGCCCTTGGCGTCGCGGGTCAGGATCTGGTTCTCCACCTCGTTGATGGTTCTGGCGATGGTGGTGAGCAGCTGCTCCCAGCCCACGCGGACGTGCTGCGGGTGGTGGAGGAAATGTGAACACTTTAAGCACAAAGCAGAGGGTGGAGGTGGAGGCTGAAGTCATGCAAGTCCACCGTACCTCCATGGTGTAGTTGGTGTGCTTGTTGTCGAAGATGAGGGACTCCTGGCTGAGCTGGTGGTCTCCCTCCAGCTTGTCGATGTTGGATTTGTAGTTGATGATGTTCTGCTCGTACTGCTTCAGGCTGTTCATCTGTTCCTCCAGGGAGCCGGCGATGTCCACGGACACGTGGCTGATCTCCTGGAGACGCAGAGGAGAGGAGGGAGAACTCTGTGTTTGTATTTGCTCTTGTATAATGTGTGTGGCGTCGTGGTGAAGCGCTACACTAACGCCGTACCTCCATCTTGGTTTGAATCCAGGGTCCGATGATGTTGGCCTGGGCAGCGAACTGGCGCCTCAGCCTCTCGTTGGCCTGCTGTCTGGCCACCTCCTCCTGGAGCATTTGGTCTCTGAGGGGAACAAGGTGCTTCACCTGCAGGCGGGTGGAGAAATCAGACGTGAAGGACGCCTCGGCTGAACATTTAGTGAATTACAGAGCTTCTGTCCAGCTTCAGTTCAAATCTATTTTCTCAGCTGTAAGACGCCTGACAGATTGTGCTCTGCAGTTATTTTGATGCGCAGTGAGCGCAGTATTCAGTGTCGCTCTAACCTGTTTGTACCGCACTATTTCTGACCCGTCTCTGTGTATGTGCTGCACTTATTATTAGCCAGATGACCAAAAGAAGCGCACAGAGTCGGTTGACGTTTCCTGTTTACACGTCGTCCGCTCTAGTTCTTCAAATGTTCAATCAGTTGTTTCACATTTTGATTCAACTCACAGTGTCCCACTTAGTGCTGACGTCCTGGGGGGAGAGGGTGGTGTAAGGGTTGATTCCGGACAGCTTGATGCCGTAGGTCTGGGCGATCTTCAGGATCTCGTTGTGGATGCCCAGGGTGGCCATGCGCTCCTTGTCGGCCTCGGGCAGGGTGGCCTTGAACTGGTCGTGAGCGGTGATCAGACTCTAAAAGGAGAGCGGAGGAGAAGATAGTAAAGATGATTTTCTTTCTTTCTTTCTCATGAACTCTCTTGGAGACATTTAACCTCTAAAGTCCCCCGCTGACCCCCCCTGTGGTCGCATGAAACACTGCTGCTACTAATCAACTGATTCAACAAAGAGCTGGCTGTACCTGGATCTCCTCGATACTGTGGACAATGAACATGTCCTGCAGGTCCTCCATGGCTCCGTCCATCCAGTTGTTGAAGGGCGCCGCCCTCTTGGCAAACTCCAGGTACAGCTGGTCGATGGTCTCCCACAGCTTCTCCACGCGCTGAAAAAACACAGAGAGCGTTTTGGGTGGATGAAGAGCTCACTGGCTGCTTTAACCTGGACGGTTACAGTCGGAGCGCGTTTCACCTCCAGCGAGTCCCTCCTCTTCTGGGTGAGGGTGCCCAGGTTGTCCCACTGGTCACAGATGCCCTGGCAGCGGGCGTTGACTGTGGCAGCATCGTGGTAGTCCAGCTCACTGGAGGAGACGACGGAGGCAAACACGGCACCGTTAATCGTCGATACGCGATCAGATCAGGAAGATTATGTGAATTATATAAAACTTCTCCCAGAAGTTCCGCTCACGTTTTTTACCCCCAAATATCTGGAGCTTCATTAAAATATTTAAACCCATGACAGGATTTTTATTCTCCTCTCTGAGAACGTTCTGCTTTTCAGTATTTAATATCTGCTTTTGAAGTCATGAATAATAAATGACTCGCATGCATTTTCAGCTCATGTTATACTGCATATAGCATCAAAGAGATCACCTCGAAACCATCTGTGAGAAAAGAAGAAGCAGCCCTGAGGAGTGGTGAGATGAGAGGTTTCTGCTCTTTCATCTTTTTATTCCTCTCATTAATATGCTTTCAACTCATCTGCTCGGCCATTAGGAGTCCTTAAAGACGTCCTCCTCTCCTGTCCCCTCGCGACAGTTCCGTCTCTCTCGACATGAAACCCTTAAAAACAAAAAGTTCCCGTCCTCGCTCTCTCTCCGTCTTACTTCAGCTCCTGGGCGATGGCAGCGATCTGCTCCACTCTGTCCTGGTGGGCGGCGAGGTCACTCTCGAACGCCTCGTGCTTCCTCATCAGGGCTCTGATCTCCATCAGGGAGGCCGACTCGTAGTCCTTCTGGGACAGCAGGTCCTCCTTACCTGGAACACAACAGACGGTTTGACCTGTTCGCCTCCTCATCTTCACTTTTTAAACTTTTAGTTTCATTTATTTTGCAGTTACAGCCACATAAATTAAAGACAAACTAGTAGTAGTAGTGTGTTGGTGCTCCTGTGGTCCGTACCTCCGGTCCAGGCCTCGTGCATGGCGCACTTCTGCTTGAACTTCTCAGCCAGATGATCAAGTCTCTCCAGGCGGCGGATCTCGGTCAGCAGCCACTCCTCGTAGCCCTTCTCCACCTGCTCCAGACCCTTCCAGGCGTTGGCAATGTCCTGGAAAAAGAGAGCGAGAGTTTTCATGACGTTTGTTTGAGGGAACTGAATGTTCAGCATTCAGAATATGAGCACGTTTTAATATCTATGTAAATTTTGGTTATTCAAACTCAGCTTTAATGTCTACAAAATGTTCTGTTTCCGCCTTTTTCTCGTATAACTTGATGCCGTTCAGTGACTTTGTGTCTGTTTGTGATGTTCTGTTAACAGAAGATCACAAACTAGAGGGATTCAAAGGATTTTACAAGCTTTAGAGGATAGATAATAACATAGGAGGGGGAGTAATCCTCAGTCTGATGCCAAAGCCTGGAAAATCTACAAAGACGCGGCGCGGCAGCAGTAATATACGAAGCGGCCTCACTCACCGACACCATCTTGCCCTCGGAGGGCATGAAGGCGGGCCTGTTGCTGAGCCTCAGCTTGGTCTGCAGGGTGTTGAAGTTGATCTCCAGCTGGCACTTCTCCTGCACGCGGGGTGGCTTGTGGATGCGGCGGTAGTCACGGAAGTCCTCCAGCTTCTGCTGCATGGCGCGCATGGTCTGCTCCGCCGCGCGGTTCTCCAGCCAGGGGATGGTGCGACGGATCCACTCCAGCAGCTACAGAAAGAAAGGAGACATGATGGCCTGTGTGTCCTGTGTGAAATGTGTCCCATGAGTCGATGATGATCGGAAACTTTCGGGACTTTAAACTGCTGGCAGGTGGAGCGTTGTTGCTGAGGACGACACGCAGGACAGACAGACTGTGGGAGTGTTTGGTTGCAGCGGTTTTCTCACCTCGCTGGCCAGCTTCTCGTACTCCTCCATCAGCTTCTCGTTCTCCTGGTTGACGGCCAGCACCTTGCAGATACGGTTGGCAGCCGTCTCGGCCTGAGAGAGAATAACAATTAATATCCGTCCGCAACCTGTCGGATCTCTCACATTTATTCATTAGGGTTTGCAGTCATATCGTGTTTATGTATCAACAGCTGATAACGTGTCTGTCACACACGAAGCAGCGACGCATCGTCTGACCTGCTCGGCGCCGGCGAAGGCGTGGTAGAAGCAGGACACGTAGGTCATGATGGCCTTCTCATCGGGTTTGGGTGTGTTCACAATATCTGAGGGTGGAATAAAAACAATTACAACAACCGTCCAGAGTGATGGGTCACCTGAACATCATAAAAATCTAATTAGACTTATCAATATTTGAGTCATCTAAAACATTTCTGGAGGTCGTTCAGCTTCAACAGATGCTTTTAAAATGATTTAAAATGCTTCGGTTCTTTTTAATGAAGATGGATGAATTTCGAGGAAGGAGGACTTCTCGTCCTCGCACCATCTGCCATCGTGTGCTGCTCTTTGCTTCACCTTCAGCGTCAAGCATCTTGGGGATGTCCAGGAACTTCTCAGCCACTTCGAAGGCGGTGTTCAGGTTACCGATAGGGTCGTCCTACAAGGGGGGAGACAATCAACGTGAGGAGCACTGATCAACAGGAACACAGCTGGAGGAAGCACTTTTCATCTGAACTATAAATGATCTAGTTGAAATATTCAGAGCAGATTATCGATAACTGCTCCGATGTTACTTAATCAGGAGGCTGTGAATTTGGACAGCTCAAACACTGAAATCAAACTGACTGAGTGTCCGTCAGTGCGAAGAGAGAAAATAAAGCAGATCAGAAGAAGGAAAAAACAAGAAGGGAGGACAGAGCACCTTTCTCAGTTTGGAGTAGTCAATGAGGTCAGGTCTGTGTCTGTGGATGAGGGCGCACAGAGCCAGGCCGTCCTTCCAACTGAGCCACGAGAAGAAGAGGAGGAAGAGGAAGGTGGGAAGATTCATGAGACGGAGGAGGAGGAGGAGAAAGAAAGGGAACAAAACAGAATTAGGAAAGGTGCAAGGCTCGAGACGAGGGGAACGGAGAACAACATGGTCACATTCAGTTTAAGAAGAACATGGGCGCAGTTCCCCGTTGACGCCACACTCTGGCGTTGTTCACCCACCTGATGTGGAAGTTCTGCACGTTGACGTTCCTGTAGGGGGCAGTCTTCCTCTGGCACCACAGCAGCAGACCCTCCTTAGCAGAGGTCTCTGGAGACAGGACAGAGAGGGAGGCGGTGAGGATTGTAGCACAGAAGAAAAGAGATATTATAGAGCGTAATTATTTAAAAACGTCCAGGAACAAAGCACAGAGGAGAAGCTGCACGGTTAGGATGGAGATCTGGTGTCATTGTAGCTGTTGTGTCTGCAGCCTGAACGATATTGTTTCCTGCACTAGTGGAGACGCGTTATGAGAGGTCAGGAGGAGGTCGGCGGGCAGAAGAAGTCAAGCTATATGACGGCAAAAGATATTGAAGAGCCGGAGCAATAAAAGGAGACTTAAAGACGATGACTTGCAGGTGAAGGTCAGGCGTGTGAGAGGACGAGGCCTGAGCCGAGAATTTATCGAGCTGACCCGCCTGATGACAAGGAGGCTTAATGAAATCTGTGTGACGGACTGAACCACAGAAAACAGTTTACAGCACGAGAATGAAACTAATCACTCGCGACTGACGTGTGACATGTCAGAGTCATGTTTCTGCTTTTTGACGCTCAAGTGTGAAATTTTTGGACTTTGATGATGCTTGAAGACGAACGACGTGTGATTCTTGAAAAAAACTGATTCTGTTCGACTTAATTGGTGTGAAATATTAAAAACTGGGTCTGCTCATGTGGCGGACGTGGTGATTATAGTCAGATTTAATCAGGTTCATCAAAAAAATGCCTCAAATAATAATAAATCGATCACTCATTTGAATTTTTTAAAGAAATAGTTTGACATTTGCTTTCTTGCCGAGAGTTAGAGAAGACATCTAACGCTCATTAGCTCGTTATCTGTCGTTTCAGTGTCTAAAAAGTAACTTGAACGTTGCTTATGTTAAAGGTTTGCGTGAACACACACCTTCCACAGAGATGTCCTGGATGGCAAAGCGCAGGATGATGGTCCAGATCATACCAAGAGTCATCTTCACATTACCGTCGACAATTTCTGTAAAACAAAACAAACACATGATGGAAATAAACAAATGTGAAAGACAGCAGGCCTCTCATTCACGACTCTCCACACGGTTAAAAGTTTAATCGTCTGCGTCTTTTGAAGCCGTCGCTGTTGAGACAAATTGAATTTTCGCAGGGCCTGAAGGCAAAAAAAGGAAAAAGATTTAAAGTCACGCGACAAAAGCGAGCCGCTTTTGAAGTCCTGTGACGTAAATGCTGCGTGAGCGAACCGGGTTTGACCCCGCTGAGCGTTTAACCTCAGAGAGTCGAGGCTGTTAACACAAAACCAGCAAGAATGCAGCTTGAAATATAAGTATGGTGACTCAGAGTGGATTCAAATATGTTGCCATAGATTCAAACACTTGCACATTGCAGTTAAATTCTTCATTTTTGCTGCCAGTCGGGCGATCTGTAGTTTACTTTCCCGTCACTGCTGCCAACTCATCTGAATTCTCCCGACGCTGTGAACTTCACCAGCCATCTGGCGCTCAGAAACAGGTCCAAGAAATGCAAATACTATGTGACCTTGGCATATTAATTAAAAAAAAAAAAAAAAGAGATGGGACTAGGTAACAGAAGGAGGAGAAATAACAGAACGGGAAGCTGTTAGTCAAACGCTCACCCTCAGCACCGATAGACACCAGTTTGACTCCCTTGCTGCAGATGAAGTCCAGGGCTTTGTTCACGTTGGCGATCTTGTGGAAACGCATCTTGCCTTTATCGGGTTTGGGCAGCCTCTCGCCTGAAAGACAAGAAGGAAATTTACAACAGCTGACGCGATTATTCGATTAGGCAACCGTGTTCAGAACAGATTAACACTTACAAAGTTCATTTATCAAGCAACAATGTCAAATATTCTCCAGCCTGAGAAACAAACAACCTGTGTAACATTTCTGTTGTTGGATCTGTTCATGTAGTATTATGTCTGTTTCTATAACTGACTTTTTTTAATCTCTCATGTTAGTTAGACGCGTCTCTGTAGCTCTGAAATTAAAGCTAATGACTAAAATGTTAGCATAAATGAGGAGGAATATGGATAAAAGATTAATTAAACTCTCAAAAAAGGTATAAAACCAGACAGCTGCTCTTCAGTATTTGACACAAAGTGATTAAATATGAAATGATCATTAAAGAGTGTCGACTTCTCCACAAAAAACAGCAAAAACGTGATTTTTTCCCCTCATCTTTAAGAGCTTCCAAACAGCTTTATATCATCCACAATGACCCTGTAAACAACGAGTGTGTGTGTGTGTGTGTGTGTGAGAGAGAGATCCACCTGATATGACCTCCAGCAGCAGCATGAGTTTGAGGCCATTTCTAAAATCCTCTTCAATGTTCTCGATCTGTGTCCCGGCCTTCCTCAAGTGGGAGTTACACCAAGCTGTGAAGGTCTGAGAGAGAGAGAGAAGATGGAGGTTACACTCACACACACTGACAGCCAGCTTCATAACTTTACCTGCACACACACACACACACACACAGAAGAACACACACACATATTTATTTATATGTATGTACACACACACACAGCTTGATGTTTCCCTTTCGAGAGCTGACTAAAAACTGCTGAGCAAAGCCCGAACCGTCCACTTCAATTTGTGACCTTGTTATCGTCGTGGCTGCTGACGGTGAGAGCGCGCAGACACTCTGAGGCCGTTCTGTCAGTTTGACAGCTACTGTTGACTCAACAGTGCTGAAACAAGTTGAAACTGATTCCTGGGTTATATTATTATTTACTCAGAAAATCATGCCGGCCCTGTGGGAATCACCGGACGGAGACAAAAACACTTTATGTAACCAACGTGACGAGCCGACGTTACATAAGAAGGATTCACTTTAAACATCATTTACCAAGTGAAGGGTAAATTATTGAAGGACGTGATCACAGAAGAATAAAATTACATAAATAATCAAAGAAAAAATGCTTTTATTTTTCTGTTAGACTCAAAAAACAGAAGTCGAAATGATGAATGAATTAATAAACCGTTAGATTCATCATGCAATTAACAAATCTATTTTATTTCCAGATTCTCAAATGTGAAGATTTTTGGTGCACATTCCTGTGGAATTCAGGAAACATGCCATTCAAAAATCTAACCCTTTCACAATAAAAAGACTTTTAATCTTTAAAAAAAAAAAAGATTTATTGATAATAAACTGAATAAAAATGTTGGTTGCAGCCCTGATGTGTTTATATCTGTTTGGTATTTTGGCTGAAACTTGATTGTAGATGAGAAGAGACGTCTCAGAGCAAGAGATGCTGCAGGTAACAGATTTCACTTCTAACTGTGGTTTCATAGTTTTGTAGCTCAGTTTGAGTCACTTACAGATAAAGACGGGTGAGTTAAGAGTTATTAGTGCAACAACAAAATGAGCTTTGCACAGTTTATAACTGCATGTTGAGAGATGATGCTCTTTCAAATCCGCACCTGATTTTAGGCACCTGCGGTGTAGTGAAATAATCGTGGGATTGTAAACCACCAGCAGTTAGGTTAAAATCAGCTTCATACTGTAAGAAAAGCTTCCTCGGTTCAGTAATATGACGGCAGCAGGACAGATGTGTTGATGAATCTGCCCCCTCTGATTTGTGAGCTGTGGCTACAGAGCGCGGGGCCGTTACAGACGGCGTGTTTACCTTCATTAAATCAGGTTCACACTGGCTGCTTGTAACTCTGCACTATCTAAACAACCCAGAGAGCCTTTATGTTCAGCTGAATTGTAGCTTGACGTGTCCATGCTGCAGCTGATCATTCGAGCATGCCGTGACCTGTCCGATAAGTCCTATTTCTGTGCTGCGTCTTTCTTTCATTAGGTGGATGCGCCGGTGCGTAATGGCCTGAGAGCAGACGCTGATGTAAAACGACTCTCTGCCAGTGAGTGCTTGCTTTTGGTCTGTCTGGAAAATTGCCTAATGCACGTCGGGGACAACTCAATTGGCTCCATCAGACCATTCAATCAATCACCGAATGGTATTTTGAGAGGCTTTCATAGCGTTTAGCTTCACATGTGAGTACGGTGAGAGTGTGTGTGTGTTCGTGCTGCTTACTGTAGAGCCAAAACTTTGCCAGGGTTTGGAGGACGTGTGGGCGCAGAAGCAGAATAAGTACATGAGCTGAATAACTAACTACAGATGATGGCGTGGGCGGAGTGAGGAGAGAGAGAGGCCGAGCACAGACACAGAAAGAGAAATGTATAAATTAGCAATGAAACGGGGTTTGTGCTCAGTAGGTGAGAGCATAAATTTTCCATCTCAGCGCCGCGCGCCGAGCAACCTGCAAATCAAAATGTACGCGTCCTCGTACAGCACGTGGGCGCGAGTTTATATCCGTGCGCGCCACCCGCGTCTATCGGCTTGCACTCGAGCGTGACTGCAGAGCTGCACCGGTGGACGGAGAGGCAAAGCAGCAGTGACAGACAGAGGAGAGGAGCGATGGTGACAGGGAGGGAGAGAGAGGGAGGGAAGAGAAACTGTGTGTTTTGACAGAGAAAGTAGAGAAACGCTGTAGGGAGACACTACACATCCCCACACTCACTGAAAGATGAAATCAGGGATGCAAGAAGTAAAATATCGGCCTGAAATGAAGATTTCTGACGACAGGACGACGCTTTGATTACGCACATGTGACGCGAGTCTAAAAAAAGTTCATATTCGCGATGATGGCTCAGCGCTCGTCATGCGGGGAGGAGAACATTACAAGTTTAATTGCCCGATCATTACGATGAATTTATGAAGAACAAAGACAAACAGGCACCAGCAAAAAAAAACCCTGTCAGCTGTCGTTTCCCTCACGGTTTTTAAAAGCATTGTACTCGATGTCGGCATCGGCCATCACGATGTGAAGAGGAATAATATGTTAATTCAACTGTAGGAGAGTCTCGATGCTGCACATATCCTTACTGCCAATCAAGATGAGTTGGAAAGTGTCTGCAAAGATCCACATCGTGCATCTCTAGCTCAAATTATTTGATTATTTGACCAGAAGAAAACTGATCTGATTATCTTTAACTGAAAACTTTTAAAAACTAATCAAAGATCAGATAAAAACTGCTGTATCGTGGACACGCGATGTATCGTATATATCAGTTTCAACCATCTGCACAACTCAGCCTTTAAAGGTGCTCGACTATTTCCATTTTATGCAACTTTCTACTAACATTTACAGGACAAAAGAGTACTTTTATTTAACACGTGTCGTTATTTTCCCATTAAATGTTTTCTATAGATAAATATATGATCTTAAGAAGACGACTTCTTACAGGTTAAACTACTTTAATGTATAAACGAGTCACAATTAACACCAGGGTTTGACGATTCTTTCCATCAAATAAAAGTATTTTTATACTGTAGTATTTGTACTTTTACTGTTTCTGAATACTTCTACTTTTAGTAGCAGTTGACTGAAACATGCTGAGTCGCACTTTTCTCTGCAAACTTTGCTCATTTTTCTGTTGGAGCTGAATTTCGGGATTTAAAAGGCCAAAGAAAGACGCCTGCAGAAAGAGAAAAGAAGCGAGGCAGCGAAGTGGAGAAGCGAGAGGAGTGACAGGAATGCCCAGGCTCCGGTGTAATTTGATGTAAGGGTCTGGAGAGGAGGAGAGGAGGCCGCCTGTCCAACCAGCCACGGGCCCAGCAGGTGCTCGCCTCCTTTGCCATGCATGACCAAATTTAGACAGGCTCCTAATCCAGCAACACGCAGGCCGCCAGGGCCGAGCCGGGGAGGAGACGAGACGAGAAGGTGTGCGGAGGAGGAAGGAGCCGAAGGAGAAGAGAGGAGAAGGAGGAGGAGGAGGGGTGGGTGGGGGCTAAATTAGGTAGAAGAGGAGGAGGAGACTGAAAAGTGGAGGGAGGGTGGAGGAGGGCAAGAAGGCAGCAGAGGCTAAATCGGGTTGCTATGGGACACCACGGGACAGCTGAGAGGGCAGGATTCCTGAGGTGAACTGTAAGAGTCCAAGACGGAGAGGAGAGGAGGAGGAAGAGGAGGAGGAGGAGGAAGGAATGGATTGAGGAATATGACGGACTATAAAATAATAACTTGAGAAAGTGTGGGTAAGATGAGAGCGCTGAAACCTCGCTAACATCAAAGGAGAGAGACTAAACTGGCGGTAATTGAAATCGAGGCTTCGCTTAACGTGACGAAGCCGACATAACGCAGAATTCATTAAATCTAAAAGACCCGACGGAGCGCCGCGGGCACCATTATCTCATCCCTGGGTTTGTTTTAATGCCTGTGGTTGTCCACAGAGTCTGCTGGCATGAAGTCACCCTCCATCCTCTCCACACCTGTTGGTCTGGCCCGGCTCAGCTTGGCTCAGCTGGTGGTGGAGGAGGAGGGGGGGCTTTTTTACAGGTCCTTCTTGTAAAATGAGGTCACGGTAGCCCAGCTGAATGCCTGTCATAACCACACCGCCCTCCCTCCCTCCACCCCCCCAAGGGGGAATCAAGGCTGCTGACCCTCAATACAGCTGACGCGCACATACACACATGTACCTAACGCACACGCACACATCAGTCTTCCCTTGGAGCTCTTATAATAATGTCAGCTCGCTCCGCTGTCTGTCAAAGAGCTGATGCAACCGCAGCGCCGCCTGGACTTACCACAGCTCGCCTCAGAGGGGAAGCCGTGAGCAGGACACAGCCTCTGAACAGACACTGTTCAATAATGTAGGAAGTGCTGCGATCACGCCCGGCAGTATAAAGTCTTGGTTGTGTCGTTTGGACGGGATTTTTTCTATAAACCCACGAGTGGAAGGGAACGGCGCTCCGGGACACGACGCATGCGTGATATGTCAGAGGAACTCGTCCAGGGTTTATATGCAAAAAGGAAATAAAACCGGCATTTAAAAATGAGTTTGCCTGCGCTCCCGTCGGTCATAAAAGGTTCATATAACAAAATGAAATATTTGATTTGATATAGTTTTTGTACTTCTGAGGAGAAATTTGATTTAAGAGAGAAAGTTAAAGAGAAAGTCCACAGACAACTTCCATTAAAAGTTGACTTTTCTTTTTTGTTACACGCTTCAATAAAGAGATCTTCTGATATCTGGATAAAACTGGTAAAATAAATCATTTTACTGTTAATAGCTTGTTGTTTTCCTGGTGTCAGTTCGAGGCTGCAGGCTGACCTGAGAATACACTGTGGATTTCACCTGTGCCATAACTCCCACCACGCTGTGTAGACACAAAATGGCCTCCTGTGGCTGGCCATCTTCCTGCTCTGCTGTCATGTTCAATGCGTTGCACCTCCTCCCACCCTCTGTGCCAGTCCAGCAGATTACTCACACACACACACAGACACACACTCCAGCTTGTGGCTGACTTGATTATTATCCCAGAGTGAGTGTTACTGCTGCTATGTCAAGGTGCTCTTTACACTTACAGGCTCCGTTTCTCTCAGTCACGGAGCATCCTTTGGCCTCAGGCTTGTGGATAATTACATAAACCTGCAGGACTGCCTTTGCAATTCTCCCACATTGGTGTCCACTCTATTGCCACAGTGTGACGAAGATTTCCCCAATAATCACCTTCAGTCGGGGACACTGCCAGCATGGAGCCACCTGCAGTATCTAGGTTTAAACTTTCTGACAGAAACACTGCGGTGGGTGAAAATATGGTGCAGGAAAATGTCCGAGAAACATCATACGGGTCCGCGATGGACCGCTTTTATTGCAGCTTTAAACATTACGGCCATAACCCCGTTCTTCAGGCGTCCCGACGTCAAGATACACATTTATTTGCGCTATAAATAAACGCATTGTTTACAGCCTATTTAATCTAAATACATGCAGCCTATACATAGTAACAATAACGTTAAATATCTACATGCACTTAAAGTGTTTGAGAAAGAAGAAAATAATCAGAAGCATCTGTTTCCTGTGTCTGTATAAAAAGTTAATATGATCGTTATATGACCGTATATATCACTCTCTCTTACTGTCTTCAAGGCTGGCTGTATGATAAATCAGGGCTGGACTCCGACCACCACAGAAGAAGAAAGTGACAAGAAAATATGGCGGCGGAGGCGTGAAAGTGCAACCTCCTCCCTGAGTGACCCTGACCCCAACACACAGCGTGTCTAATCTTAATGCAACACAGATATTTATGTCTCACTGCCTGCAAGGTTGACATGGCTGACTTCATTCACACCTGTCCACTACAACTACCTTTGTCACACACGGCACATAAACAAATCACAGTTCACGCACAATAATAGCAGCACATAAAAACGCTGTGCTCTTTTGTTTATAAGGTCACTATGTCTGAGGACGCACGCAGTTTGGCTCGGGCCGAGCACGCACGCGTAGAAAAACGTCTTCAGACGTAGCTTTAGACTCAGCACGTCACAAATGTGTAGCTGCAGACCCGCAACATAGAAAATACAGGCGTGTAAACCAGGTTACAGCCACGGTGTAATAATGGCTCCGCTTCAGTCCACCTGTCCGACGGTAATAAGTGTGTGCACCCGTCCCCCACCGCAACTCCCACTGTCAACAAACCACGGGTCAGTAGTTATTAAAACACAAAACACAAACGGCTCCAGCGCTCTTCTATTATATCATCTCAGCTATTGGATTTTATTTCAAAATAAGACGCCCACATGCTAAATGAGCGGATCTGAAGGAAGTTTACAGATAATGCACTCATCATCAAGACAAACTTCAAGTGCGCTATTTATTTTTCACATATAATGCTGCAAATTACACACTACTCTCTCAGTGTCGCGTGCATTGGCTGATATACAACTACTCTCAGAGTCTCAGCGGGACGCTATGAGCTGAACAAAGTGTAAGAAATGTAGCAGGCTGTGTTCATCTGTCAGCAGATAACAGAGTGGAGGGAAAGAGCATAATTTGCTCATCTGTCACGAGTGATGGAGTGAAACTGCTCCACCACAGAGCTCCACTCCTCAACCGGGCTCCTCGCATCAGTGAGAACACAAACCTATCAAACTCAAACACATCCACAGAGAGAGGACTCACAAACACGGACGGCTAAAGGGCTCGTATTAGAGCCAAACTTCCAAGAGCGGCGGACGTGCTGACATTTTTCTGGATTCGCGCAGATCAAAACTGTTGCTGGGGGAGAAAAAAAAAAAACACGACTCTGACAGCGCTTATGTAAGCCTTCAAGCCGTAACACTTCTGACAGACTCGAACAGCCGCCGTGAAGCCAGATCAGCTCTGAGTGGACGAGCAGCGCTCACATCAACGCTTGTCATCTCAGAGCGAGCGTCGATAAAAGAAATAAATAAACAGAAAGACGGGAAAGTTTGTTTGTGTGTGTGACTTTTAGACATTTGAAGCCTCGAGTTGTCAAGAAGACTGATGTTCACGAACCAAATCTACAGAGAAGGTGTAGAAAAGTGTGTGTTGGATTTAATCTAAATGGACAGTTATAACACCTTCAAAAAAAATATAAACACGACAGAGGGTGGGCTGAGAGCTTCAGTACTGATACGACACGAAAGAAGAGCTCGAAATGTCTGAATTTAGGAATCACCTCATCAAATGTTACCAGACATTCAGGACAAACTCGACAGCTTGCGTCGTGCCGCTCACAAATCAGGTTTGTTTTTATAAGCGACTTCACGTCTGACATCACTTTCCTGCGTCAGAGACTCTCTTGTAAACAACAAACGCCCTGGATTCCTGCGCCGAGTTTTAACAGCCGATAAAGTGACAGAACCATCGCGGAGAGGAGTTACAACACACAACAGGTGTAGCCGACATTTAGGAGCCCCAGCCCCTCCCCGCGCTCCTTCTCTTCTTCCCTCTTGTGGGCTTTAAATACCCCCACCACCACCACCACCTGCCCTGCTTCAAACAGACCTGGAGCCCTGAACTTGGGTGCCACGGACAATTTGGGAAAATGACATAAGTGCCAAGCGTTGATCCCCCCCCCCCGCACACACACACTCCTCTAATGGGCCAACCTGAACTCTCCTGCCCCGTGGACTCACCTCTAATCCCCCCCAGAATGTCCAAAACAACTTACTATAACACTCACGGCAAAGGAAGTGAGTAACTTCCAATCTGCTTCCTCTTCTCGTGACGTCACAGTAACTGTATTACTAGTCATTCATCTCGTGGTATGGATATTTTAAGGCCTACATTTCTGAAAACTGAAAAGATTCTTCATGAAGAGGAAACTTTCTGTGCTGTGCTATGAAGAACTCTCAAACTCGTAGATATACAGATGAAACAGAAATTGGCAGAGGAAACTTTTGTTGCTATTCACTCTTTAGGGTGTTATAATTATAATATTCGAAAGTCGGGGGAAACCTAACAAAATGAGCCCATCAGATACTTGAATGAACATTACATGAACGCCAGTTTCAAGTCGCATTTTCAGCTGGTTCAACTGTAACTGAATCACTGCCCGACATCAATTCATCAGCCATCCTTTCCACCGCTTCCCTATGAAGGATTAACAGGCTAATATCCCGGAGATCCTGCTGACAACAGGGCCACCGCTGGCCTCCGATATGAGGCTCGAGTCCAAACCGATGGATTTATGTCTGTGTTTAGAGGATAAAAGGCCTAGGACACCTCTTCTAGTTAAAGAGTATGTGTGTGTGTGTGCCAGATGCCAGTGAGATATAGTGTAGGCACAGGGGATTTTAACTGGTGAGAGAACAGGTGGAGCATGTGATGAAAGACAAGTCCTCCACCCACAAACAAAGCTAATGTTTTAAAGATTTGAAAGAGTTGTGTAGGAGCAGATCATCATATGAAGCTCCTCTATGGATGGAGACATCCGATTTTGATTCACAAACACACGACAGGGTGTCACGGTGCGCGGGGAAACAAGGCTGCGACAGAAACAAGGCGATTCATGCCACTCGGAAACTCAGGTACTCTGCCCGACAATCCTGCAGCAACAACCCTCCGTTTATTTCCTGTCCGCGGCCGAGCACCACGAGGGAACGGATGGCTAACCCGGTTCAGTCAATCACTTTTTGACACAGCCATCTGTCTGCGCCGTCACATTAATTGCTTCGGCTCAGTGCAGGAAAACATTGTGTCCTGCTCCGCTCCATTATGCTGCCTTACATTGTGTCCCTGCTGCCACATGGTTCCAGGTTGTTGCTGCGCTACCAGAATGATGATGCCTGCCAGAAACGCCGGCCAGAACTTCACAATGAGCTCCTCCAGCAGTGTTTCTCTCTGTGTGTGCGTGTACAGGTGTTCACTTTTCAGAGGCATCAGAAATGCTGACAGGAAATCGCAGAGCAGGAACACAGCGGCGCATCCATCAGATTTTTAGATTTATTGACGGTGAAAAGAAGAACGAACAGGAAAGACGCAGTGAGGGAAATTATTTAGAAAAAAACGCTAATCATTTTTTGGCGTCACACTGAATTAAGCAGCATTTTGTTTCCTTTCATTTCAGATCAAAGACGATGTTGTGGAGTCTAATTTGGGGACAGATGATTCAGAAAATAGTCTGGCAGTGTGGATGGATTAGAGATGCTGCAGTTGCACATGACAGGAGGGATAGCTCCTTTTGTGAGTCAAGTTTTTATGTCAGCTTCCCGTGAATGTCAAACTGCACTCTGCTTTGAAAACATGCTGATGTTCAGCAGGTGTAATCATGGACAAGTGTTTGGGATAAACCAGTGACAGTATAAAGGACGGACAGAGGATGAAGCTGAATATTGGCTGCCACCATGTTGGATGTACTGCTTCTTCCCCCTGCTGGCTAATGTAAATATCAGCAAAGACGTGGATCATCGACTGAGTGCCCTAACAAGTCTTACCTGCCAATCAAAGTGGCCACACTCTTAATTCTGCCTAACTTTGAGCTCTGAACAGGTGAGACGACCTTCTGCTTCTTCTTACATAATTCAACATGAATCGACTGACTGCGTGATCCCCGGTGGAGAATAAAGGTGAACATGCAGCAGCAGCAGCATGTAGAGTCTTTTGTCTTTAATGAGCTCTGGACTGCGGTGACTGACACGACAGACATAAATTGGTGCAAGTGGTTGTGGAGGATTTATGGCTGTGTGGCTGGCCTGAGAAGGAGGACGGGTTGGGGGTATGAGGAGGAGGAGGAGATGGAGGAGGAGATGGTGGAGGGTTGTGTCTAATTTCAGAAGGCAAGTTCTTTCTCTGAAGTAAGAGACAACACTGTTACTAGAGTCAGCTAAATTCATGTCAACAGGAGCCTTGACCGTGAGGGCCAAAGGTGTGACACTGACATGAGGCTCTGTAGAGCAACATGCAACTTCATTTCCCAGCATTCATTTAGACAAAAGAGCAAGTCACTGCTGGCCTCCACTTCTGCCTCCAAACCGCTCCCATCAGCTGATTTCATTTTGTAATTTGGACGTTGGGACACTGGAGTGACACCACAATGGTCACATGTGACTGCTGCTGCATGCCTCATCATTCAGGAAGTCCTTGTTTTAGCGTCCGCTGAGAAGCTGCTAGACAAACGCTGTTAACACCTACAGCACGCCTGAGGCAACAGCTAATAAACATTTTCGCGCTTTCAGATCATAACATCGTCATCTGCCGTCTGTTGACTGAAATAAACGAAGTAAAAACTGCTTCTAAAAAGGTGAGAGAAAGTCAAAGATTGCGACGCTCGGAGCTCCGGCAGAATACTTTGCAACTGCAGCTTTTTCAGCCATTATAAAGTACATAATGATATCTTCATGACCTCAGTCCTATTATAAGAGACCCATCATCTCAGCAGACTTCCAACTGACGACTGTAACTTCTGCTCGCGGCCTATAACTATAAATACCCACTGCGAGCAGCCAGCATTCAGCCATGACATTATGAGTTTAGGTTCATAAAGACAGGTTCACTCTTCAGTTTGTCTCATTACCACAGGAAACTGTAGCCGTCGACATAAATGCAGCATTCGAGTCCGACACTATTAGGACTCGAGGTGACATTTTGCAGGTCTTCAGCCTCGTATGCTCTGTATGTCATTTGCTGCTGAGGTCACCGACTTGGCAGTGGCCTGTGGCTTCCTCATAAAACACAAGTTTCCATTTTCAACACCGGCGCTGAGCCTTAATGAATAATAAGCACACCTGCAGCTTCATTTAACAACGCGTCGCTTTATTTTGGAGTTCAGTTCGTCTGCACAAACACACACAAAAAACAAAAAAACACCGCTGTCAACTGTGCAATTTTCTCTAACTAATCCAGCCTTTTATTCTATTTACAGCCCCACAGGATCACATTAAGATGGCGGCTCTCACAGCCCATCAATCATCATTTCTCCTTTTCCCTCGGCGGACACTGACACTGCGCTCGTATCGTGTGTCTGAATTCGCCATTACAACACTCTGCGAGAACTTTTCTGTCTTCAAACTACGTCCCAATCCTCTTAAGAACTTACCCGCTACACTCACACTCACACACACTTCTCCTGCTAATAAAACAGAGTGTATGAAGAATATGTCGCACATATGCAGGCTTGTGCACACACACACACACACACATATACACTCCTCAGCCTTTCCTGCGGCCTCCCAGGGCTCCTGCGCCTGCACTAAAGCAGTTTATAGAAGCCTCCCTACATGGACACAGCTTCTGGAATAGCAACTGCTATTTGATCTGACTGCAAGTTCTCTCACCTCTCCACTTACGTTTAACCCTCGTACACCTACTCTCTATCGTAACACACACACACACAGTACACTGCACTAATTAATGCCATTATTTGGACACACTCCACCTGGAATAAACTTTGAAAAGTTCAGCAAAATTAGATTTTCTGACAGTGAAATAACTTGACTGTTGAAAAGGGTTAGTCATAATTTAATAGTTTCTCTTAGATAAAGCAGATGAGTCACAGGAGTGCAAAACTGCAACCTTTTAGCCTCAAACATCTGTACAGAGACACCTGAACTACTTTAAAACAGACAGCTATCGTCCTTTCAGCCCCTCTTTTCACAAATATTAATATTTAATATTGAAACGATGTGAATAATCATGTCACACGTTTCTTGCTCGGTCTCATTTTAGCCCCTCTAAGAGGTATCCGTGTGCTGTGAGAGTCTGGCGAGTGAAAATATGCTGAGAGCACTGGGATCACATGACCCTGACAGAGTGAATCATGGGAGGGAATCTAAGAAGGTGCACCTTGGGATCAGGTACGGTCGGCTGGGCACTGAGCGCAGATGAGTGGAGCTGGTCTGACAAATAAATTCATCAATTTAGATTAAAATCATCCTGTAAAGAGATTCCCCGAGAGCTGGATTAAATATCATATTTCAGATGAGAGACGGCGGCTCGTATCTAGATTATTATGTGACACATAAAGAGAACGGGTCGGTTTAAATGTTAGCTTCACGTATAACATATATTATCGGACAGATATTACATACAGTCTTCAATGCAAATCACTGCTCGTGTATTGCTTTGGCATCGTCTCACGAATACATCAGGTAGTAGGCAAGATCAATGACTCCGTCTGTCTGCTGCGCCGCTGTGCTGATTTGTTAAAAGTGCAAAATGAGATTAGACGGGACCAGATTCAATTATGGAGCAGCACCCCCAAGAACTCTCACCGCCCACACAGTGGGACGTTACATTAGGTTGGAGTGGATAAATATCGCATTACTGAATATGACTTTATAACGCTGGAATCAGACGACCATCAGTCTTTTGGACACTTCATTCGTTTTTACACCCTGTGGAGTAGAACAGAAAGGAAGTGTTTGAGATTAATTGAAAATCTAATTTAGAGTGTGCAAAAGTTAAATAATTAAAGTTTTTTTAACGCAGAGTTTTACAGATTTTAGGATGCACGAGGCTTACTGTTAATCCTGGGAATAAATGTTCATAATTAGACTAATGCATGAGTCACATTTGTTGGCCTCATTGTTCGAGTTTCATGACGCTTACACATGAAACTGGGTGATAATACTTTATCAGCTGAAGAGGATGCTGTTAACTTTCTTTTAAACTCTCCCTTTATCTTGTGTGTGTGTGTGTGTGTGTTTATGGATGTATGTATATACTAAGCAGTCACCATGTGGCTAATAGGTCAGCTGAGCCAATAAGGCTGTTGATAACCCCTGTGTAATGGGTATTTATAGGTTATTGCTAGCATAAGCGTCGTTAGGCAGCCAGTCATTCACTTAGTCAGTTAGCAGCTGAACTCTTAAACTATGTGAAACAGAAGACGGCTTTAGTCACAGTCTGTGGTGAACTTTTTTTTGGTGGACTGAAACTTCCTATTTACCTTTTTAATATCTCAACACATCAACGGCCAGACGACAACAAATGGATGGATCCATCCGCTATAACGCGATTCTCCTTTTCCTAATTAATAGCAGCGTGTTGAGCTCTACAGTTGAGTGAGTGCAGTCCTCTGCAGTGAGAGTTAATCTTTAAACAGTTATCGATCGCCCCCCTTTATAAACATCACAGCTTTTTCTGTAGAAGTGCTGTCAGGCAGACGTCAATGCGCTTTGAGAGCTCATGGAAACGTCTACTCCGACCCTAACTGGCCTCATCTTTTCAGTCGCTCTGACTACTGAGCGCCTTCTTTCTATTTTTTTTAAGATTAAAGCTGCGTTGAGGAAAGAATATCGCTGATATATCTCCACTGTCCTTTCGTATCTCATTCCATGCTAGATGCAATGTCTAACACCGTTTCTGCCAGCTCCTATCAAATAAAATTCCTGTTCCAAACCAAGCCATGAATCATTTAGCTAGCAAGCTACAAGAGCTGCTACACGATAAATATAAACCAATGTCAAGACGTACAATTCAGACACACACACACACACACACTATTTCTAATGTCCGGTATCAGATTCGGCATCACTGTGTGTTGACAAACACTTTACTACTGCGTCAAGTGGTGAGCTGCTTTTTCCACTGAAATTTCAAAGGATAGAAGATAGAACAGGTGGCGCGAGGATTTCCTTTCATATTCATTACATCGCAAAATGATGCACTGGCTATATTTATGGGCTGATATCAGCTCCTTAAGCTAGATTTTACATGCCGAGGAGAGCAATGGAGTACGATGACCTACTCCCCTGGGGAGGCTGAGAGATGAAGACCAAAAGAGAGGGGCTCGCTTGGCCTGTGTGAGGTTGTTCAAGGCCTATTATATCAGCTTACATTCAGAGGACTGACAGGCGCATGAGACCAAAAAAAAAAAAAAAGAGAAGTAATTGATAGACAAAAAGCTGAAAAACGAGACAAATTGCGCCATGGGAAAGGAAATGGGAGGTGTGAAGGGATATTTCAAGAATGGTGGCGAGAGGAAGTGTTTGACCTGACTGGAGAAAAGACGAAGCAAAGGCGAAGAAGAAGAAGGCAGCGAGGGAAGGAAGGAGGGAGGAAGGGAGGGAAAGCTGGAGCCGAGCAAGTTGAAAAGTATTTTTAGGAAGATGTTTATTTGTAGGTCTGTGAAACTAACCCGGGGTGTATATCTACCAGCCTTGCCATCTCTCTCTCTGTCTCTCTGTTACCATCTGTTGAGGTCTCTCAGCCTGTCACGGCGCTCTGTGGATCTATAGGCGGGGGGACATTTCGCACCGACAGAACAATTCTGCAGATTCACCGCAAAAGTACCACCTGAACACGCCTGTCAAAAAATGCTGTAATGCACCACAAGACTGCAGATTTGGCGTTATTAGATAGAAAACTGTCTTATGGTGGCAGAAACATTAAAATATCACACAACTAAAGTGGGAAAAAAAGGATATATATTGATTTAGACGCATTAATACAGTGTATCATCACACAGTTGGCATGGACAAATGTCATCTTTAAATATAATACAATCAGTCTGATTATTTTTACTGCTGACATTTAACCAATTGAGAGACTGACACTTCCATTTCCACTGTCACTGCTGTATAAAATACACACTGATCTGTATTTTCTTGGCACATATCAAGCCATTAAATGATGCTAGAAATAGATAAAGTCTGAATGATATTTTGGTTGACTTTCTCTCAGTTTGTGCCTCTCCTGTCCTCTTAAATAGGCTAATCACTGAGATTTCTAATTAATTATGACTGAGACAGGCAACATAGCCTTTGAAGTACTATACTTACACTTGTTCTGAAGACATTTCTAGTCAACTGGACCAACAAATATTACACCTGTTTCATAATAACAAAGATTTTTAACCTGTCTGCCAAGTCCTGACTCTTTTTCAGCCAGCAAATGATGCCAATGTAACAGTAAGTGACTGTTTCTACAGGTACAGTGATCAATATGAGTGCAGAAAACGTCTAGAAACGTCTACAAATTAATGTAAGAGTTGTCAAACGCCATGTTTAGCTTGAAAATACTAGTTCTTGGTATTTGGACATAGGATTAGCCAGGCCTAAAATACTACCAGTACTAACTTTAATATCAAAGTCTGATGCTCACATAAACTTACAAGATGTTCATGTACTGTATTTAATTCTTTAATTCTTACTTTAAATGTACCTGTAAGCTATTTTTAGCTTCGCCTCCAGGATATCCGCCGTCTTTGTTTTAACGGTCGTCCAAAATGGCGGGCATGACGTAGCAAACCGTTGAAACTAACCTCAGAAAAGCGTTGAGAAACTTAAGTCTCACACGTCTTCCCGCCTGGACTGAAACATTTAGGTGAAACGGGACAGTTAGTGCGTCAGGTGACCGTTCAGATAAATAATAATAAACGTGTAGTCACCTTTTTTTGTTTGTTTGTTTGCTTGTTGTTCCTGTCACCGGGTTTGTGTCGGTTGACTTTTAAAACTCCGACAGCTCATTAAACGCACCTGTCGCGAGGCTGGCTAGTCCTCAGCGCCTCGCGGCAGGCGGGCAGGGCCAGCTGGTTGCCCCGGCAACCGGCGGCTAGCCCTCCCACAGTCCCTCCCTCCATAAAAAACTATTTTTACGCACCATTTTTATTGTTGTTACTTATATTTAAAAACTATTAGACTAAGTATACACCACTAACTCAAAACATGCTGTTGTAATCCACCTGAACTGACTTATATCTGCATAAAATTATGTCCTTTTATGGCCTTTTATCGGAGTGTATTTACATTTTTTTAATTGATTTAACGCGTCATTTATGTTTATTTAATAAGATGAGGTTCAAATGTAAAGGGAAAAGACTGGGCAGGGTGGTATTATATTTAGACAGTCTTCGCAAGGCAATCGGGGGTAACTGAAAGACAACACTGAGAAAGTTCCACAGGCCTAAAATATCTGCCCACACAGCTTCCAGCAGGACTGAAGTGCCAGGTGCGAGGACAGCTAAGGAGCAGACTTTGCATACTTAAAGGGGAAAGGCTAGTGCTTTGGAAAAAAAAAACATACAATTTGTCATGTTAAAAATGCATTAAAAAGTCACTCATTCATAGTGTGAGGGCATGGGTCAATCTGTGCGTAATTACGCACGGCGGCACAAGCCCACTGCCTCCAGATCCAAACCTACCTTCCTCTGCTGCTTCTCCCAGGCAGGGTCCAGCAGCAGGTCCCTGTCCCAGTCATCCTCTTGGGTCATATACGCTTCTTCCTGGTGGATCGTGTAGGAGTTGCTGTATGTAATTTGGGTTTCGACAGCTGTCATCGTGCCGCCTTTGTTAGGACTTCTCACGTCCCCGTCAGCTTATAGTAAGAAAAAAATAATCAGCAATCGAAACGACGACGACGCCGTGAGGGCAAGAACCTCCTCGGGACGGGGGTCTCGCTTTCGGGGGGAGAGACTGTTAGGGGCTGCAGAGACCAGACTCCACTGGTGCGAGGTGCCTGTGCGGAGGTGGTGCTCCCACTACCAGAAGACCCTGCTGGCCGGTGCTCCTTTCCTGGTCAAAAGTGGCACACGTGACCGCACCCCAATAAGTATGGGAACCGACAGCTTGGGTATCGGGTTCTGAGCCTAAAAAGGTGTAAAAGGCGGGGTACTGTCCAGCTGGCAGGCTTTTCGGGCTTGTGAGTGGTGTGGAGGGACGTCAATTACGCCCCCTGGCACTGGAGAGGTTTTTATGGCCTGTGCAATGCACCTGTTGCTGTTAGTGACCCTCAATGGCAAACCCAGGCCTCCGTATTACAGCCTACCTCCCCCAGAAAACCAGATAAAAAGAAGTGAATCTCCAAAAAGCAGTCGTTTTAGCACAACTCTCTAGCACTCCAGGCACTTTTCAAGTGCAAAGGCTGACAGCAAACCATCTAATACCACACTGCTGAAAGCGAGGCTGCAGGTAAATGCATAGTTTAATACTCTTTCTATCATAAGCTATACAAACAGTCTGTCAAGACATATTAATGGCATTCTGTCTCGGTTGCCTCGGTGCATCATTTCAATCAGAACAAAAGAGATTCAGGCGCTTTTATGAGAAAAGAAATTGATTTATTCATGATTTGCATGCAGACTGAAAAGAAACGTTTTAAGAAATACAGATTTAAAAAGGCATATATATGCATACACAACCTTACAGTATAACTGGTGTTTATATCAGGATTTGTCATTCACAGTAAACACGTTGTTCATCTAACATTCATCAACTAAAATCCCCCCCCCCCCTCCCAACGTTACCCATCCAACTTTGTGCTGGGAAAAGAAAAATGCCCTCGAAAGCAGCAGATCCAGATCGCTATCCTCTCTCGAGGTGACACATTATTATTCCGTCACCCCTCATGTGTGTCTTTGGAAACTAGAATAATTCATATTATAATTAATCAGGCATTTCAATGTAACTACACCTCTGCTTGGTCCATTAACCTACTTGAAAGTAGAAGCAGCTTAGCTGTACTGTGCGTGACTATTTGTTGCCTTTATTGTGCTACTGTACTGAGCTGAGGGAAGTGGATGGGTTGATCACTGTAAACATAAATGTGACTTTTGATAATATGGACCACAGGATAAAAGACAGAGTTGGTGGCCACTGAACAGAGATGGACAAATTATCGTGAACACCTTAAAATGTAGAGCAAGGCAACACAGCGACGCCTTCACCTCCATACGTACTGAGCCGCTCTTTATTCTACAGGTGTTCACGCTGTGTCCAACCCCTGTAAACGAGGTAATGGCTGAGGTATGACGCTTAACGTCAGCAGTGGAGTCTGGATATATGTTAATTCACATCTGTGCTAGAGTAGTCACATTCGTTGGTTGCTGAATCTCATGACTGCAAACTCAGAGGAAATTTTTTTTTTTTTTAAAAAGGCAATATGGTCTCATGGGGTTGTGCTCAAACCAAACCGGAGAGTGCGTTTCCAGATGTGCATGCGCATCTCAGCTGATACCTGCTCGCGGGGAGAACAGATGTGACCTGTGGGATCCCATCAAAACAACACAATAACAGGAGATGTGTGCGCATAAAAAAAGAAAAAGAGCATCTGGATTACAGTTCTTCAGCTGTCCAAAAAACCACAGAAGGCAAAGGGCGGGGGAGAGTGGGTGAGGAGGTGGAAGTATAAAGGGAGGAGGAGGCTGCAGCAGCGAGCTTTGGCTGTCAGTGCTGTGCGACTTTAATATATATATTTTTTAAAAAGAAGACGTGAGGCTGCATTCACCAAAGCACGGGAAGCCCAGATTTGCAAGCACTCAAAGAAGCCTTTAGTGAGGAGTTTGGGAGAGAGTGGGGGAGGATGGGGTGGCTGGAGGATAGTAAAAAAAAAAAAAAAATGGGAGTACCACGAGCCCCGATCATGGAGGGACGCTCAGAAGCTTATTTTAATAAAATCGGCTCGTGCTTTCACTGTTACCCTGCCTACGTGTGCAGTCATTTGATGCTTTCTTCTATCTTGGGTGCTTAAAATCAGTTTTGGTGTAATTCTACATCTTAGTAAACAAAGAAAGTGACACCTCAGAGTCAAAGCTGCACAATCAGGATACACTACGAGCAATAAAGTAATAAAAAAAAGGGCTTTTTTTAGAGCCGGAATATGTAATACGGTAACCAACAATAGGGGTCCTGCAAGATTGGGAAGGTGAGTTTACAGAGCAGCGTCCTTCCACTACCAACTCACCTTAGAATTAACTCATCTATCCTTCTTCTTCCCTTCCCTTACTTCCCTTTTGCGAGGCAGAGAGAAGGCAACGCCGTCCCTTTCCTCGACTCCCGCCTCGCAGCGGTCCGAGCAGAACGCCGGACAACTCGTCTGACATACTGAAAAGCCCACGCGTGCGGGCGTGTGCGGGGGGGATTCGTGTGAGTGTGCGCGAGGCTTAAGCTCTCTATCTCAGCACATGGACAACCTTTAACAGGTAAGAACACATACAAGTCACTCAGAGCACATATTCGCAGCCAGTCCCAGCTGATCCCCCGAGTTATTAGAGAAATAGAGCTGCCGTACCAGAAAAGTCCTATAGGAACCCTGAGATTGATGAGAATCTACAGGTCAGACTGGCCTCATACCGCGGCCTATCTTATAGGATGTTTCTGATTGGCACACAGGCTGTGAGGGACCCAAAGGTAATTGAGGTTCCATAGTTTGAGGTCGATTTGATCACTTAAGTTGTAATGGAGCTAAGTTCTTTTGGGAAACACGTGTTAAGATCCCTTCCACAGCCGTGTGGAGCAAACCCAGCATTCAACAGTTCTAGCAAAGCGACTTGTCCAACATTGAAGTGTCTCTGTGTCATGTTACTGAGTCCGGCGGCGGGCCACCACACATACACTTGTCCATTGGCACGCCCAGGCCTCTATGGTAACAAAGGAGGGTGGTGGTGGTGGTGGTGGTGGAGGAGGAGAAGGAGGAGGAGGAGGGGGAGGGAGGTTGGGTCAGGTGGGTGGTTCTGGGAAGTTTAGTCCGAGCCAGAGCCACGAACCCAGATCCAAGGTGGCGACGGCGGTGGCGGCGGGGGAAAAAAAAAAGCGCAGTGTGTGTGTGTGTGGACGGCGGAGAGGAGAGGCGCATAGGGGACAGTAGGATGGGGGGGGTGAGGAGGAGGAGGTAAGAGGGGAGGGGGGGTAGGGAGGGTGGGGTGAGGGCGGCGAATACGGCGGTGGAGAGGAGTTGACTAGCGGGCAGGGGAAGGGTGTGTCCGCATGTGCCAAGCCTCACCAATCAACGACACACCACCCAAAAAGTTACTCAGACATCCATGCTCGCTTTCTGTTCAACACACACACACACTCCACGCACACACACACACACACTCGTACACACACTTCCCTTCATAAACTAGTTCAGACACCAGCGGGACAGAGAGGGCACAGCCTTGTATGCTGATGCGAGACAGGACTCAAGTCTTGCGGCGAGGAGGGGGGGGTCCTAACCCCACCCCGCCCCGCCCGCCACCCCCACCGATGGCACTGCCAACTGCAGCAAGTTACGGAGCAGGGAGAAGGGGCAGGGGAGGTGGTGGTGGTGATGGCGGAGGAGGAGGAGGACGTGGAGAAGGAGGAGGAGGAGGAGGAGGAGAGGGGTTTCTGGGGGTGTTTGGTCAAGGCACAGTCAAAAGGAGGGGGCGGCAGGTGGGGAGAAGGGAGGTCAGTGCTTTTTTTTTTGTTTGTTTGTTTTGTTGCTTTTTTTTTTTTGGTTTCGTTTTTCATTTACCTTGGTGGTGAAGAGAGAGAGAACAAGTTCCCACTGCGGTGGCGTCGCGCTAAAAGTCCTTCCCCCGTGGCTCACGCCCGCCAACGTTCACGCACGGCTGCACGCAGGCCGTTCCAGGTGGCACGGTGACCTAATTCAGTTGAGATAGTTAGTTCAGAGCTGGTCTGTCGCGGGGCTTTTTTTTTTTTTTTTGTGCGGCAGAGTTACAGATTATCACACATGCAGGTCTGAGAGTAGAGTGGACACAGAGACACACGGAGAAAGGGGGGGAGAATTTGGTGCAGCAAGGGGAGAGACCAGACCAGACCAGACCAGACGCACACCCATCCATCAACCCCCAAGAACAGGACTGCTCCACAGATCAAAATGCACCCAGGCCATTCTATCTGTGTGCCTCTCCCCAGCTCTCAACATTGATTTCACAGCGAGTCCTTTTCTACATGAAAATCAAATCAAAGCTTTTTCGAGCCGGAATTAAATATTGCTCGAGTGCAAACCTCGAAGAAATAAAAAAAAAAATGTTGGTTTGCACCCAGTTTGAGAGGCTGGAGAGAGAAAGGAGCACCAACCCGCACTTACCCTGACCAAAGAGAGCAAAGCTGGGCCAGCATCTACACCTGTCTCCCCCTTGGGTCCCCAGTCAAATGGGTCTGGTGGTCATTTTACACAAGAGAAACAGATAGTGGAGAAGAACAACATAAACAAGAAGGGGAAATGTCCAAACCCTTTGCTTTCTTTTACCACAGTAGTCAGCCAAACATTCTTTATTATAATAATGATTATAGTATACATATTCTCAATAAAAAGCATGCTGATTTTTAATTTTTTTTTTTTTGTCTTTTCCTAAAAAAAGGCAAAATTAAAATACTTCTCTAAAAAATACGGTCTCAAACATGGCAAACAAGACATTTCGCAAACCACATAATTCTACAAAGGATGCAACTGGTATGTGTTTGTATATACAACACAGAAAGATTACACTGTGAGATGCAAAAGTCACTTAACCACTAAAAACCACACGGGGAGAGGGGAGGAGGGGGAAACAGCGAGGCAGTAAGGTGATTTCAGAGGGTATGTCTGTATGTGCATCAGACCGCTGTCAAATTTCAGTTGCAAAAAAAAAACAAAAAAAAACTCGAGTGATTGTTTTTAAGTGACTGGAGATCCGAATGGAAAGGATTCGCCACCCAGGACAAGCTCGCAACCGTCACAAAAAAAAGTACCTGCACTTGCAAGTCTGTTATCCTGACGGAGCGAACCCCTCGTCATCCAGATCCGGCAACCAGATTAAAACAAACACTAAAAAAATCTCTTTGCAATCACAATCTGAAGCAGGTCTTGTATTTGGAGAAAAAAAAAAAAAGTAAGGATAGTTGGGGCAACTGGAAGACACTGCCCCATCTCTCGTTTCATTGTTGCTATCACTGTCGTTCCTGCTTTAAACCAGCGGCTAATCGTGAACCCGCGAGGCTCAGTTTGTGGCTTTTTTTTTTTGGAAAACCGTATGATATGAAAACAAATTAAACGCAGGAGTGCAAGCCCGCGAGAAAAGCTTCGCCGCGCGAGAGGTCACGCTCGCGCCCACCCCACCCCGACTTGAAATGATTAAAAAAGGCAAAAGCACTTAAAATGGGAGATCCCTCCACTTAATGCACTTCACTCAAAGCTTATAGGCACATAATTGAGCTTGTCACATACCATGATTCCTCATAAGGATGCAGTAAACCTTTGTAAACAGCTCATTCAGTAGTCACACATGGGTCCATTTACAATTCATTACACCCCAGGTTGACTCGTATTACATGTAAACTACACTAAAACAAAGAAAACAAACTATTTCCTTAAAAAGAAAAAGGCCTCTGAACATGTAGGAGGACTTGTATAATAATACAGAATATCTACAAAAGTCATCGTCACCAAAATACAGCTCCTCCCTAACCTGCTGACCCTGTATTTTTTTTTTTTACGAGGAGCAGGAAATGAACTGCTGACTGGATGAAAGGTGTGGAAGAGAGCAGACTCTACACTGAAATTTACGGTTAGAGGTAGGCAGCTGTTGTTAGAAAGAGAAAGAGAGTCGAAGCAGTGTCTTCTAGTGTTGTAGTTAGAGTACAGGTGAGGTGGAGGGGTGGCGGGGAAGGGTTCAAGGAGAGATCCAAACATACATTACAGTACGTATTATGTGTGCTTTACTTTTTTTTTTTTTTTTTTTTTCTGCAAGGCGCAGTCGTAGCTGCTGCGTTTGTGCGCTGCAAGGTCAGGAGCCCGCACGTATCGTTCACACGCACTACATCCACGTCACATCCGAGACAAACACCCACCCCAAAATCAGTCAACCTTGGTTCTGTTGGACACAATGCAACGCAGCCAGTACACAATATGTGTTTATCTGACTTCCCATCCGACTATAAATCCAAACTCTTCAACATAAGGCAAAAAAGGTTTCAAATTAGCTGCCCTAACTGATCATCTAGGCCTACGGAGGATGGCTGATGTCTTTTATTGTAAATTTGGCCTTAGAAAATCATAACTGGGTTGCGGAAATAAAGGCATATGAAACGACTGATTGGATCAGTCTAATACTGGCACAAGTGTGAGACTGGCACAATTAAAAAAGTAAAACTGAGAAGCACAAAGAATGCCCGTACAACGGATGAGAGCCTCCCTTTCGTGGCTGCACTGTGTGCATGCAAACAGGACCAAGGTTAGCACGATCAAGTCCCTCGTAAAGCAGGTTAATAAACCAAACCCCGCCCCACATACACACTTAGAGCCGCCAGACGCAAACGAACTCACACGCACACACACACACACATACAGCTGCTGTAAGGTGGTCAAGTTTGGGGTTGCAAGAGGAGATGTGGGGATGGGGAGGAGGGGGGGGGGGGGGGTTTAGGGCAAAGAGGGAGGGGTGGGGGTGGCAGAGAGTTGTGTGCGACTATCGGAAGGGGGGCTCAGGCGTGTGAAGGGAGAGTTCGGGGCGGCGGAGGATGGCCTCCTTGCGCGTGGGCGGCGGCAACGGCGGCTCATACACCCTTGGCGCAGCCATGGCGGCTGCCATTGCCGCAGCTGTGGGGACCACTGGCCTGAGAGCGTCCAGCGTGGTGACTGGCTGGGCGGACATCGCAGGGACTGACACTCCCGGCATACCAGGGATGGCTGTCATTGTGTTCGGTGGTGGGTAGGCATACTGGAACTGGGGGTACTGCTGCAGCTGCTGGTAGTACTCCGCATAGTACCTAAGGGAAGAGAGGGATGGGGTTAAGGTAGGGAGAGGAGGGTTTAGGTAGGAACAGAGACAGCAGGGGCATTTGTTGAGGCACTTCAGATATCAAGAAAGACTAAAAACAAGCAGAAACTATTATTTCTAGACGTAAACTCAACGCTCTCTGGGAATGTTTCGGTGCTGCTGCAGAGCTGATGGTAAAGACAATCAAGGATCGTGTTTTCTACCTGGCCATGGGGTCCTCTGCAGCCTCCACTGCCTCTTCTGCCGCTCGGCCAGCCGGTGTGGGGAGCAGGGGGCGTCGTGGTTTGGCTCTCTGGTACATGAACGGCTTCATCACAGGGTCTGGTAGCAGAGGTACCGACCTCCGTAGGGGACTGCGGTCCCTCTCACCAGACTTCGCCACAGCGGCCGCCGCTGCTGCTGCGGCAGCCACTGATTGCTGCTCGGCCACGACCTGCTGGCCCTGGGCGAAATAATGCGCCTGTCTGGCTGCCTCAAAGATGGCTGTCGTAGGGTCCGCTGCTCCCATGGCGCTTATGTGAGCGTAGGCTGGTGTGGTGGCACCATAAATCGCTGGAGATACAGTGTAGGCAGGGTTGACCGCAGCCGCTGCTGTTGGCATTTCTATTCCAGGACCAGCAGCCAGATAAAGAGGGGGATTGGCCACCGTTGGGGTATAAACTGGAGTCGAGTAGGCAGCGGCGGCAGCGGCCGCAGCAGCAGCCGCCGGGGTTGCAGCCATCTGTCCGTAGATGTTGGGGGTCATCGAGCTGTACATTTGAGTGGCGCCTGATGTAAGAGCTGCCTGATTGGCCACCGTTCCATAAAGCTGATTGGCAACATTGGCACCGTACACCTGGCTGGCAAGGGCACCGTAAACAGCTGGATTCACTGGGTTTCCATCAGTACGTGTGCCTGTGGTGATCCCAGTGAGAGCTGCATATGTGGGATCAAAGGTGGAGGTGTTGTAGACTGAATTGTGCACACTTTGTTGGACTTGCAGTGGCAAGCCGGCGGCTGCAGCGGCGGCGGCGGCTAGTACCGCTGCCTGACTCTGGTACTGCTCGAGAGAAGGCTTCCCAACGGGGCATTCTCCAGCATAGTGGCCCTGCTTTCCACAGTTAACACAGGGGATTTTTCCCGTAGGTGCCTGCTTGCTGGGTTGGACCTTGGACAGCTCTACAGACAGGGGGCGACCCTTAAACGAGGTGCCATGGAGGGCCTCGATGGCCTGGAGAGCATCTTCCTTGTTCTCCATGTGGACAAAGGCATAGCCTGCGGAAGAGGAATGCCTGGCTGTCATTGAGCGCAGGGACAACAGTTAGGATCACAGTGGCTTTGCCACAGACACTTACTTATTACTTCTATTTTAAATAAAGAAGAATGAATGCCGCCAAATAGAACCACCGTGTACATCTTTACAACAAGGACGACTAATCTAATTTATGCAGTAGAACTTCTGCAATCTCCAAACACTTGGAATAAGATGTGATCTCTTACCTGAGCTACGCTTAACTTGTACACTAGCACCACTAACATCAAGCAGAACGTGTGCAGGGCGTGACTGGGAAGCATTTTAAACCAATTCAAATGGTCTCCACTCACCTTTGACTTTGTCACACTCAAGAACCTTCCCAAATGTCTGGAACAACTGCTGTAGGTCTTCAGTGGTGCACATCCCACTCAGATTACCCACAAACACCTTGGTGGAGTGCAACGGCCTCCCCCTCGACTCCTCCACCACCAAGTTACGTCCGCGAAACTCCCGTCCATTGAGCTCGCGGATGGCGCGCTCGGCGGCGCCCTCGCCCTGAAGGTGGACGAAGGCGAACTGCCGCAGCACGCTGCAGCTGACCACCTGCCCGTAGGGTTCGAAGATGGCTGACAGCTCTTCCTGGGTGGTGTCCAACGCCAGGTTGCCCACGAAGAGCTTCACTGTGTGGCTCTTGTCCATGGCGCTGTGGAGAAACAGAGGAGTTATGTACTTGACTGCGGTTAGAGATAAGTGAGGGGGATTAACTACACACTGCAACTATCGGCCGCCACAGACATAACAACTACTGAGTGAGCACAAAACCACACGTTTGGTTCTATGGCAGTCGGACGAGGAGAAGGAAGTGCAATTGTCTGAATACAGGGGTGGACTGCAGCACACAGGGGACAAAGCTGACCTAGCAATTTAGCGTCTTTTTCGGGACTACGAGGGAGAGGGGTGCCCGCTGACTTTGGGCTGAACAAAGAAACTTACAAGCCTGTTTCTCCAGCGTGCAACGCGTGGTTTATCATCCAGAGATAAGGCACGTGAAAACCCGAAGATCCAGAGATTAAAAACACAAAGAACACGTCTGGGAAAGAAAAAAAAATCTCAACACATCATGCACTCTTGATAAAAAAACCTCAGCGTGTGAAGGAGCGGCGAGTGACATTCAAATATTGCAAATTCAAAACCACACCACACATTTGCCTGCGAGACGGCCACTCAGGTTAAATAAACCAGATGAGGTTACAGTTTGATACGGACGTGAACAGCTACATGTTTTTAAAGTGTATATTACGGAGCAAAGGCGGCTCTAAGGATTTCATTCTCACTTGAGGGGGCTGCGATTACCCGTATGAGACAGCTATGTATGAGTCATACACAGGAAAGACACAGGCAGGGGTAGCGGAGCAATTTACACGTGGAAAACAAAAAAAAAACAACAACCCCGTGTGGCAATTCATGTGGCGTTTACACGGATGATAATACAAACTTTAAGCTTTGTGTGGCTTCTTTTGTGCCGCAAAAGTTGCTTCAATTTAACCTCTAAAAAGCGCGGAGGTGTTTTCCACAGGTCGGGCCCACGCCACCACCTTTCTTCCTCAACTCACAACCTTTACAGCTGGCTGTAAATCAAAGGGCAAAAAGAGGAACACGACACCAGCGAGTGACATTTCTATTTTTTGGTTTAGGCTCAAGTCAGCCAGCCAGCCAGCCAGCTGCTGCAACTGACTTACAACTACACCCCCTCCTCCTCCACCACCACCACCACCTACTCCTTCTTCTTCTTCCTGCTGCTCATATTAAACAAGATGCATGTAATCCACCTCAGTTTGCACACTGTAAACACACATGTGTGTGTGTGAATGGAGGGGGAACACACTGTTACATATGGCTGCTGCTGCTGCATTAACACAGGCTTCTTTTGAGCAATAACCAGCTTTCTGATGACGCAGCACGACGCTGAGTCAACACATTTCCTCAACAAGCGAAACAAAAAATTTAAAAAGCGAGAAAACACAGAAAACACACACACACACCGTTAAAAAACATTAAACGTGAAAGAGACTGGATGCTTGTTGTTGTGTGTGTGTCTGTATGTGTGTGTGTGTGTGTGTGTGTGTGTGTGTGTGTGCACAAAGGCGAATAAACAAAGCGCGTCCAAACAAATCAAACACACACATTTCCGCTCTGCCGCGCGCATTAAATAAAAGGTGCCAAACACACGATGTGCGATGCAACAACGAGCTTTCACGAGGAGGGAGGTCGAGCATTTTTTTTCCGCACAGGACTGAATACAGTGTAACACCGGACTGACTCCCGTGTGTGTGTGTGTGTGTGTGCAAACAACAGCGTCCAAATAAGTCTTTGTCGCTGCGACAGATCGCGCAGAAAAAAACACCCGAGTTTAAAGACGGATCAATTAGTTACCTCCCATGTGGCTCGGATGAGAGTTATCCTGCAGAGGGGGGGAAAAAAAGGCGATTAAATAAAAGGATCTACCATCTTACCTAGGCGGTGCTGTGTTTCAAAATGGTAGCGCCTGCTTCCGTTTGCATGTCGGGCATACTGCTGGAGAGAGCATGCAGAGGAGGGGGAGGGCTGCTGCTGCTGCTGCTGCTGCTGCTGCTGGTGGTGGTGGTGCTGCTGCACCCAGAGGATGCTGAATCCTCACACAAACAACCCATGAAACACACAAGGCCAAGTGTGAGCTCCAGTTTATTACAGACACTGTGTCCTTCTTCTTTAACCACAGTTTTCTCTGTGTGTGTGTGTGTGGCTCCAATGGGATTTGAGCTCAATTAAAGAGCTCATTATGTGCAATGAAAGAATTTGCCTAACCACAGAGGAGAAGTGCAAAATGACTGCTAATGCATATTAATGACACATGTACGGAAGCCTCGAGCCGTCGTGCATTTTATTTCCTCGGTCATGACGAGCTCATCTCATTTGTTGTTCATGTCATTATGTCAGCGGATCGTTTCCTCAACTTCTCCTGATAGCTGAACTTTGTTTTGTTTGTTTGAGAGCCCGAGAAAACAAAAGTACGGAAGCCCTAAGCGGTCATACGTTCATACTTTTTGTTTTCTCAGTTTTCTACTGATTTAATTTCATTTGTTTTCTCAGGATCTTGAGTTATTCACGCCATCATGTTAACCGATAACAGCTTTTAATGCTATAATTCATTTGAGATCTCAAGAAAACAAAAGTACGGAAGCCCCAAGCGGTCATACGTTTTATTTTCTCTGTGATAACGAGTTGTTTTCCTGAGATCTTGAGTTATTTATGCCATTGTGTGAACAGATAATGGGCCAATTTTCTCAAAATCTCAATATAACTAAACTTTTTTCTCAAGATAATAATGCCTGAGATCTCAAGAAAACATGCACAATGGAAAACTGTTTATTTTTGTTCAATATATGTTTTAAATATAAATAAATATTATATTTATTTATATTTAAGTACCAGCACAGGGAGGATTGAGTACCACAGTCCTCTAACATTGCTATAATGAATGATATTTCCTGCAATGCTTTAAATGTATGAATGTACGACCACTTAGGGCTTCCATACAGATGTGTATTGTTTATTATGATGTATTAAAACAACATTTCCTGACTTCGCTTGATTCTTTTCACAAAATGACTGTTTATTACATATAAATTTATGGTCAGACATAAGAATAAACGGCTGTTTGAAGACATTTAGACATAACAATATATATAATAATAACAATAACAATAACATGAACAATCATTAGTTGCGGTCCTTGCGTTCAAGCTCGCCTTAACAGCCCTCAGACACACAGATGGAAAAAGGACACGAGTTGGAACATTTGGGGGGAAAATTCAATAAGCTTATTCAGGCATCACCGGGACAAGACAGATGTTCAATTTTGGAAAATCAATACACACACTCAACATACGTACACCAATATGGTGCGCACGATGAGCCGATACCGACAGAAATCAACACGTGGCAGCGGGTAGAAGTTTTTATACGTTATTACATTCGACTTTAGAGTTCCCACAGAGGATTTTAAGCAGAAAAACAGGCACAATAGTCACTTTCTTGTATTGTGTGGCTCTGGCGTTAACTGTAGTAACTGTACACTGAAAGAGAAAAACAGCTGAGCACACAATCCTTCAAACACTCCTCCTCCTCCTTCTCAAACTTTTACCCCCCTCTTGCCCTTTCGCTCTGCTTGGAATTTGACTCTCTCTCTCTCTCTTATCCGAGTCACTCACACCACCTTATGGATTTTAAATGAACAGGCTAATGCAGGATTTGTTCAGTCTGGATGCAGCGAACTGTGGCCCAGATTCCCTCTGTGTGTCCCAAGTTAGCCCCGTGGTTACCCGATCCATATAATACCCCCGGCTCCGTGTGAATTCAGCCATATATCCGTTACTTTGAGGTATCCATTTCGGTGTTTCGGTTGCCTTTATAACTATTTTTTTTTATGAATGAACACTTGGTGTTGTGACTGACTTCAATTGAGACACATCCTGTGGAGTCAGGCTCAGCATCACACCGGTTTATAATCCCATTTTCCTCACTGAGGAGCCGTGATGCTTTTACTACTGCTGTTTTTAGGAGGCTTGCATAATTACCTTACAGCTTATTTACCCTCGCAAGCGCACAGCCAAAATGGATACCTCAGATCTTACAAGCAGTGATGAGACGGCATAGAACAGCGTTAATGGACGTCTTATCAAGTTGTACAAACTTCCAGCCTGGTTTAACCGGCTTTAGTGCTTTTGAAATCTCTACCTGCAGCTATAAACGCCACAAAATCTCAACAAAGTAAGGCCTTTTTTTTTTTTGGTCATCCGTGCAGCTGTCGGGAGACATACTCCCCCGTGCTATGTCTTCCTCCCTCCACCCTCCTGTCCCCAGCATTCCTCTTCAAAGTGCTCAAATCTGTTCAAACCGCAGGTCACAGATGCGCTCGGCGTTTTAGAGGTTTGCTGCCGGCGTCTGCGCGTCGGCTTTGCTTCGACCTCTCCCAGCTATCGGCCTCTCTCTCTCCTCCCATAGCGTGACCCCGTCGCAGGCACAAATCTGTTTGGGGTTTTGGAAAAGGCCGGCTGATCTGGCGATGATCCCGCAGGCCAGCCTGCGGAGGAGAGAAAAATCAGCGTTCCCGTTACTGTTCCTGAGTGCTCACGTAATAACAGCTGAGTGCGCCTTTGGACAACAACAATTTGAACGCTTTTAAGCCAAAACTGACCATTCCAAAAGGAAGATTGTTTGTGATTGAAAGACCTTGAGGTGAGGCAGTTTGTCGGAGTTCTTCCTCAGAAATTTCCCTTCTTATTTTGAGTTTTTAAATAACATAATTAAGACAACAGAGACCTCTAATCAGAATATTACAAACACAATTTCCACATATTCACCTGAACTAAAAGCATTCCTGTTATTTTGTCCACGCTTCGTAACACTGAATGAACTCTGTCTGCGTCTTGTTTTGTAACTCTGACCGCCGACTTTGACCCACCTTTCTCCAGAGTTTCCAGTCTGTTCGGAGAGCGGGTGACCTCCTCGACCCAGGTCGTCCTCGCCTGCGTCCACAACCAGCGATCGGCCGATCACATCCCACACCTGCAGCCAAGGTATGAATAAAGCCGTCGTATGAGCTTCATTAAGCTCTGTATACTGCGCCGTGGTGCAAAATGCGTGTTCGTTACCTTTATCTGACTGTCCTCGAGTCTGAATGAGGCTCTGCCGTCCGGGCCAGCAACGATATTCCCCAGATCACCTGCGTGCTGCACAACAATACACATAATATATATACACAGAAATAAATAAATACACGAGGGGGAAAGCCAGAAAACACTCCTCCGGCTGAAAATTTATCATCTGGAACAGAACGGCTCTGAATGGCTCCTGTGGGACAAATTTGGCAATCCGATAGGGGTATCACATCTTATGTTTGGCTTGTGTTGGAAGTTTTATTAAAATCTCAGGAGGGAGTTTGTCCAAATTTACGATAAGAGGATCCAACAGATACGACCGTACCCTTTCAGAGTCTCCGGGACCGCCGTGTCGTCTTCCAAAGGGGTTATAGTGCTCGCCGCAACTGCAAACAGAAGAAATCGAATCCATTATAAAAAAAGTTTGGAGTGCAATTTCATACGTCGTTAGGCGAGTACAAACTGTTTCGAGGCGTTTGCGATGAGACATTTTACTGCCCGCCTCTCCACAAAAATGTGTTTCTAAATATCAGACACCGAATTGCAGGTCTGCGTCGTCATAAAGCTGCTGGACTGTGAACACACGGGGGGGACGATGATGTTTACGAGGCTGAGAGTGTAACTTCAAATGACAAACATCTTATATATCAAACAGACAAACTTGGGTACATAAAAATGTAAGCAGAGAAGTCAAACATAACTCCCAGAGGTCAATCGTTGAGAAACATCATCACTGAATCAAGTGGAAGCTCAGATTCTGGTTCAAATCTACAAACATCGCACTGTATTTTGAAACCAGAATCAAAGCCCTGACTGTCTCCAGCACAATAGTTGCTGAGGCTCGTGGGAATCGTAGTATACGATACCGGCACAAAAAACTACATCAACCTACCTGAGGCAGTCCTGCGTCAGATCCCCCAAGGTGTGGACGTGGAGGCCGTGAGGTCCAGGCTCCAAGCCATCTATGGTCCCATCGATCAAACAGTGGCCTTCAGACAGCTGCAGGAAACGCACCACGCCCTGGACGTTTCCCACACCGGCCATCATGGCCACGGCTGAACCACGGTCTGTCACAAAAAAAACAAAACAATGAGCGTGTTCACGCCGCGAGCTCGTTCACGGTTCAGCGTCCTCACATCCGGGTTGTGTTTAGATGCGACTGCGTGAACAGTCGACGTGTCTCTTGGCGCGAAATAGGCGCCATCATACTTTAATTTAGAGAGTTATACTCGTAATATGTGCGTGTGACAGCGTCGGCATCTGAAGCGGCACTTCAGTCTCAATTATCAAACAGATACATACCTAACACATCGTGCTTTAAGGTTCCCACGGGAGTTTGTGACCTGTTGTAACACTTTAGAGCTGTTCTTCTACGAGTGGGGGACGCGCACACACACGGCCGTGCCAATAGTTTCACACTGATCTACAAGTGGCGGTAACGTGCCAAGATACGCTGCAAAGTGCCAACAAAGGCTCCGAACTAGCGAGTAATTATAGATGTAAACAATGCCGGATTTAAAAGTACGCTTCAGAAAGAGGAAGTGATGTCACGTTGTGGCTTCCCACCTTGCTCCGATCCTCCGATGCCCTTCAGCACCGCCCTGCGTCCGGTGCTCTCGATCAGAGCCTGCACGTCCGCGGTGGTCAGGGTGGACTCCACCAGCACCTCCTCCTTAGCGACGTCGATGCGGACAGACGTCACTCCTGCAAACGTGAAAGGTGCACAAGCAGACATTTTGATTATCTCCGAATGACGTCTATCTATCGGTTTCTAAATGTGGAGAGTCGCTGCCTTTCTGCTTCTGCTTGCGTCCAAACACCTTCTGCAAAATGTGACGGGGTGAACGCTCGACAAATGTGGTCAGGGCTGCAAAATAGATGCGCTGATGTTTTGGGGTGGCAATCTAAAGGCTTCCCCAGAATTCTGGGGGTGGACTGTAGGGCCAAGTGTGAGAAAGCTGGGTCTCCGTCAGAGGTCAGGGGACTTACAGCTGGACGGCGACCCAAAGAAACGGCTTAAGACAAAGTTTCTGGTCTAAATCTCATAGATTACCCGTGGATGGGTGAAGGAACCCATCAAATCTGAAAGATGTGGAGGAGCAGGCAAAAGAAGAGTGGTCCAAAAACTCCATACAGACGACCCCAACCCCCCAAACGGTGAGCTACCAAATATTAAGTTGTCAACAATCATTTTGTCTGGTTTTTGTGGAAAAATAACTTTTTTTTGTTTGTTTCTTTGTGTTGTTTCAATCCAAACAAACAAAATTAAGAAATATAAAAGCACATATTAACACAACATAATTATGTCAATGATTTGGGGGGAGCTAAACGTGCATCCTGCTGCTTGAGTACACACACACACTGCCATGCATGAAGACGCAGATAAGAGACATAATCTGCTGTGTCATAGTCTACACTGTCAGTTACGGAGGACAAACAGTCACCTGGTTGGTCCTGCAGAGCAGCTCTGACTTTGTCCGCGCAGCTCTCACAGGTCATCTGCACCGCGAACTCCAGCTGCGCAGGTGAAAACAAAACAAAACACACACCTGTAGCGTTTATCACACCTGTAAGCGTGCCAACACACCTCAGCTCGTCGCGTAGCCGCGCGAGGCTTTGGTACGCAGCAACCTGCGCGCCTCTGCTCCACGACACGAGCTGATAAACGGGTGTTTTTTTGCCCATTTTACCGTCATTACGGCTGCGAACATAACGTGACTCAGCAGAAACACCCGTCTAAAACATGACGCAGACACCGTCCGTACCTTCGCCGCCCTCTCTGAGTCCATCTTGCACCCGCACGTCGCCGCCCGGCCGATGAAAGCTGATGTAAACACACAAGTTCCCACTTTTCTACAAACGGAAGCGAACCGGGTGCACGCGCTGACGGGCGCCGCCATGCTTGTGAGGTCAGGTCGTGAGTGACGTAAGCCAGCCCGCCCGCGCGTTACTGCCGCCACGTGACGACTAGCCGCCACTGCTGCTTTCTATTTTGGTCTCGTGGAGAGGGCGCGTGGCTTTCTAGTGTCTCTCTCATTAGAGGAAATCACGACAATAATAATTATAATTATACACAAATGTTACAGCCAGAAAACATCAAGTTATATATTTACATTTTAATGTTGTAGTTTGATTGTAGTTTCATTGAAGGAAGAGATCTACGGAAGCCCTAAAGAGCCAAATTTATAGTTTATTTCACTTTCTAAGCGGCAACCGCCACAGCTTTGAAAAGAAGCCAAGATAGATAGATAGATAGATAGATAGATACAAACACTCTTGACTGAAACACGGCCTGTCTCTTATGATCTGTTTCTTTAGGGAAATGAATCCAAACATCCGTCCCTGACAGATTTGATTCAGATTTTAGTAAATCATAATTCACACTACGATCGAGGGAAACTGTGTCGATCTGATCCGTCTTAAGCTGATGGGCAAAGGATTGATTAGTGGGGCGGTGTTGCTGGTTGTTCATGTAGATTTTTTTTTTTTTACCTTTTAAATGATCTGGAATACACGTCTAAAACTAGAAGTACTTGGACAAAATAGTATTTCTGTAAATATACCTTTAAAAAAAAAAGTTACTCAGATGAGCCATGAACAGAAAACATGTTTTGTGATTTATTTGAACCTGATAATAATCCACTTTAACATTCGAGGCAGCTGCGGCATGCTCGTGATGGATCACAGGTAGGTCACATGGATGCATCATATATCACTGTATGTGTAACCGTCATGCATTTGATTTTCATCCCACGGTGAAGTGAATGGGAAAACAAGTGGAGCGGTAATCAGCAGGCTCGGTGTGAAATACGTCGAGGACAATGCAAAGAAGAAGAAAAAAGGTGTGGGAGTTTTATTTATATCAGGGTCAGACTGTGGGAGGAGTGCATTACGTGGACGCACAAGATTGTAGCGTGTGGACAAATCACCAAGATGAAGGTTGAAGGCCGGCAGTAATAATGATTTCATCCTGCCGTATGTGTCGGCCTCCGATTCAATTTCATAATGTGTATAGATTATTGTTATGGAGTCGATCTTCAGATTAAAGCTATGGGAGTACCACTAAGCTGATGACTGTGTGTGTGTGTGTGTTCTATACATCCCTATTGTATCTGTTGGCAACCCTTTTGATAGCACACATAGAGAGAGAGAGAGAGAGAGAGAGAGCGAGAGAGAGAGAGCCACGGGAGACGGGCACATGACCGTGATGTGGCATTAAAATCTGGGTCGCGATGTCTAAAATAAAAGCCTCCAAATCGAACCTCCTCCGACTAAATCTGGGAAGTGAGTGACACATATTCAGCGCCGCTCATCGACAGTGTGTGGTGATCCAGAAACACAGCCGTCATTATGTCAAAACAACACCGAGGGGGACGATGTTTTACACGGAAGAGAGCTCAGTCAGAACACAGCTCCTTCTGTATGTGGCGGCTCATTGGTTTCGACCCTTGACCCCGTGCTCGGTAATATGACCACAGGCTGAGCCGGTGTGTGCACCGGGCTCAAACACACATAAGAAATGCCTTTTGTGTGAGTCACGTGCGCACACATCGGCCACGCATCAGCAGCAGCAGCAGCGGTTAATTTATTTGGTACACGGGAAACTGTCGAAAACCTTTGCCCTCACGTTGATCCTCGGCGCTGAGCTCTACGTTCAAAAGAGGTTGGAGGGAGAGCTGTGGTGACACCTGAGCCCGAGAGAGAGAGAGAAGGGGGATTTCATTAACACACACACACACACACACACACATATACGTACAGAAACACACACACAAGAGACAGCCCAGAGCTGGAAAGAAGAGTGAAACCTAATCAGTACTGTCCACGGGAGATTCAGAGGGAGAAAGAAAGGAGGGAGAGAAGTGGAAGATGAAAAGGCGGCAGAAGAACAAATTTGACAAAGAAGTGTGTGTGTGTGTGTGTGTGTGTGTCTGTGTGTGTGTGTTCGGAGGCCAGTGTATGGCAGTGCTGACAGGAAAGTGTTGACAGCCCCGTGTGGAACAGTAGAGGTTTTATCTGTACTAAATGAGCCACTATCCTCCACTCCATTAGCACCGACCCGGAGTCTGATATATTCTCTTATTAAAAACTTCAAGAAAGTGAAGCAGCTCCTGTTTCAGTGACAAATGCAAGCAACACTTTATTTTTAGAGCTGGGAATAAAACACAGAAAGAAAAAAAAACAATTTCTAATACAAATCGCAAAACGTAAAGTTGGCGGTTTGTTTGCTTCGGGACGTTAATCCCGGAGCGCTTATGAATTGTTCAGTACTCAAACAGAGATATGACCACAGACACAGACATAAACAGAACCACGGTGAGCTAGAACTTATTTTAGATTAACAATGAATTAAAGTTGCGATAAGCAAGTTGTGTTTGCTTTGATGACGCCTTCTGCGTCTAAAAACATCTGCTCGCTCGCTGAAACTGAGTGTGTACTCTTGCAGTTTCACGGTCAGCATACAGTAGTTGAGGTTGATTTACTACTACTCTTGCAATCATCTCTCTGTGTGCTGTACATTGATTGTGAAATTGCGAGGATGCACGCTGTAATGGCCATGTGGCAAATTATATACCTCCATTAAATTATAGCGCTGTCCATGTCTTTATTTTTTTAAGTTATTATAAATAACTACATAAATGCAACACCCACTCTTCAGGGTCTAACATGAGGTCGTAACTGTGCGTCGAGTTCTTTTATTCTATGCCTGAAATTGTTTTGTTGTTCCGACACTCTGAGCACTTTTCGGCTGATTTTTCCTTCAGCTCAATCCTCAGCTTTGTTTAGACCAGGTGATTTTGGAAGCTAGGTCATCTGACGCAACACTCCGTCACTCTCCTTCTTGGTCAAATAGCCCTAACGTAACCTGGAGGTGTGTTTGGAGCTAAAATTCTATGGTAGCCATGCTAGATTTTTGAGTAAATCGCCAACTGTGCCGCCAGCAAAGCGCCTCCAAATCATCGTCTATGCTTCACAGGGGGAACCACACATGTAGATAACATCCATTCATCCATTCACAGACAACACTGGACGACAAAGCGTGCCCTAACCTTTAAGTGGGACTGTATATTATATAGTTATTTGAATTTCCAGCGGCTCACTTTGTGAATTACCGTGTCCAAGGTCAGAAATTAGCTTTGACCCTCTGCTTTTTTACATGAAGGCATTAAAGTATTCAGAATAATTCAAATGTGCACTTTTATGCTAACTAGGCAAGCTCTGTCTACAGAGGAAGGTTGTGTAATATAAGCTCCAGAACTAGCTAATAAATTGAACTGAGGTTGAGATTGTTTTGTCAGTTTCGGGCTGTGGTATATTCAATTAATCTCTGTGAGGAATATTAATAGTCAAACCAACTTCAGACAAATCTATGTACAAGTGTTTTTATCTCTATATCAGGAAGCCTCTGTGCTATAAATATATTTTGTTATAATGTTTCCTTCTGCTTACGCTGGACAAGGCCACATTCCCACGTTCTGACAACAAATTCAATGAATGTTTATTGAGGTTGTCCCTCTCTCTCTCTCTCGCAAAATCAACAGCACATGAATAAATCTAATTCTGTAAAAGTCAAAAGGAGCATTATTTATGTTAAAATTTATATGAAAATGACTGATGAAAATGAAATATAACAAATATTTCTTTGCTGCGACTTCACATATTGCAGAGAGGCCAATACAATTCAATGAACCCACGACAACCAGCGACCTCAGCTGTGTTTTACCTGTGACCCTTCACAACATCACAACGCTGATATTATTCCGCCCACGAGAGAAGGAGCGTCGGCGGTATGAGGGACCCTGCTGAGGTCAGAGCAATGTCACAGTCCTGCCAGAGCACGCTCCATGTCTGCTGATTGCACCCTGACAGCTCAGATGGAAGATGAAGCCAAGCATGTCCGGCAGACAGCGCCCGGCAGCAGAGCCGCCTGCCTCAGAGCCGGGGCTATGTTTGTGTGACTTTGTCCTGGCTTCCATTTCTTCACGTCTTTTTAGAGGACAGAAGACGGATGTGTAACAATCATACTGTGTCAAACAAACCGTTTGTACTGGCTCTTGTTGTATTATAGAGAAATTAAACAGGATATTTTGTTATTTCCCAAAGCACAAGTAGATTTTAAATGAAAATCCTGAACATAGTGAAGCAAAAAAGTCCTTTTATCACAGCAGATATGTTCACATATCTGCATAGAGATGAACCAAAATGTCTGTCATCATTCGTCACGTTTATAATCAAACTGCAGAGAAAGTCTCATCCGGTTGTGTTTTCCTTATTTGCACTGGTTAGACCCAGATTGGGTGTTGTTCTGCTTTGGCTGTTGAAGATTACAAAACCTGACATGCTGCCTTTAAATCCAGATTGCTTTTGGGCAGAAAAACACCAGCGTAGTGATGCGTTACTTGTGCACAGTGCAGTAAACACATCACGTTCGCAGGAAGATTAAATCATACACGTCATTTTGAGAAGCACGTCCTCCCGTATTTTTCAATTAAATCAATCACGGAGCACAAAAGGCATGAGAGGAAACAAAGGAGAGGATCCAATCAATCAGAAAATAGCCCCTTAAACAAATACTGTCCATTCAGCACAGCGGCGTCATGCATTATCGCTGACTTACCAACAAGCTCAAAAGTATTAATTATAATGCCAGCAATGTGTTTAACGAGCTATGGACAAACTCTACAGCTCATCACAGAGAAGATCAATAAGGAGAAAAGACAGCGACGCCTAATCAAGGTCTACTGTTCCTCTCTGAAAATAATGACCCATATGGAGGAGGCAATATGCTGCAGTGTGGCTTCCAAACACAATACCTCATTTAATCATCACACCCCAGAATCCAGATCATTACTCAAACAATCTGGCTGTCATGATACGCTCAAGCATCCTTAGCCTAGTTCTCCTTGTTGGAAAAACACCTGGCAATTACAGAGGGAAGCAGTTCAAATAACACATCAAAAGGTAGCTGCGTTTAAAAGGAGGCAAAAGCCAGAAATTACAATAAGGTCAGCAGCTATAAATTGTCTTTTAAGTAGGCTACCACTGACTCAATATCAGTGCGTGAGAACATTGTAATAATAAAACAACCATGAGGTGCAATAAAGTCTTTTAAATCTTGCTATTACAGTAACTCACTATGACACCATCTCCTAACGAATTATGTAGATAAACACAATGAACCATACACGCGGTGCGTATACAGAGTGTACCATTCCTAATGCTACAGAGTGTCGTAGGAGAGTACTAGGTGTTGAAAGGCTGACGCGAAAAACTGCTTTGCTGGCTTCAAAAGTTGAATAAAATCAATAATGTATGAAACGTGTGGAATATTTTAACGGCTGAATATTTTAAGCGCTGATGGTAAACCGCACAGCCGGGACTTAATTCGTATGTGCAAGCAGTTGAACAAGTATGAAGAGTCGAAAAAGTCTTAATTAGTTCATTTAAAGGTTTGAATGAGCAACTGAATGTATAAAGTGAGTAGATATGAGTTGAAAAAGTGCAGAAAGGATTATGAATACTTCATGGGAAGAGGATGAAGGATAGCTCCTATAATCTGGCACCTACACTGTATAGCTGCTCCGGTTCTGGCACGACACTGGCTTCACCCACAGCCCCAGGCTGTAAAGCCGCCTCTTCCAAGTGGTCCAAAACATCAACACCAACACTCTACCACTGCTCTCACTCAGTGTTGCATCTAAATGTAAATCTGTAATGTTATGATAGAAAAGTTACACAATCATGAACAGATAACTCGTCCTTTCACTCACTGTCAGCAATCGGCTTCAGCTGACTACGACCCTTATAAGAATATGCAGCCATGGAAAATATTCAAAACACTGTCCGTCGGGAGCAAAACAGGAAGCATGGGGTCCACAGAGGAATGGATGGAATGGTTGGGTGAGTGAGTAAAATCAGACGATCACTCTAAGATTTTACGGTGAAAAACCGCCAAACCATGACGGTAAAAGGCTGTAAAATATATAATGAAGTATGACTGTGTTTTCCTGTATACAGTAAAACACAGTCATATTTCAAAACTTTTATTTGTATCCCGTTTTACGGAAATTTATAGATACAGTAAATCACAGTAAAAGACCGTAAATGCCATTAAACATTACAGTCACGGTTTGGCAGTTTTTTACCGTAAAATCTATAGATTTTCCTATCGTATATTTAAAATATAGGATAAAACGACAACCTTATACATCAAATCAACAGTATAAATATCCTTTTACTGTAATATAAGAAAAGCTTATACCATATTTATTATATTATTTTTACCGTAAAAACATTTTTTTTGTTTTACAGTCATTTTAAAACCTTTATTTATACGGTATTTTATGGAAATTTATAGAGAATAAAGTTGTATTTTATATTACAGACTGTTGTGTATTGTACAATAAAACACTGTAATATTTAACAGCATATTTTATGGTCTAAAATCTACAGACATTTTAAAATATGGAATAAAACGGCAAATACCAATATTTGTTTACTGTAATATTAGAAAAAAGTTACAGTATATGTATTACAAGAAAAAAAACAGCTTTTTAACCATAAAAACAACAGTTTTCTTCTGTTTCTGCAAAATAGTGACATGTCACCAGTTTAATTTGATCTGTGTACGACGGAAGAGAGAGTGAGTGGGAGAGGAGAGAGACACAGACAGTGAATGAGAGTGAGGGAGCGGCGGCATCTGGAAATCAAAAGTTATTTCCCGATTGTTTCACATTCAGCGCGTGCAGACACACCCCCAGAGGTTTGCTGCTGAATGTACCCTAACTCTGCTGATGGTGAGCAAAGGGGAGTGTATAGAAACAGTCCAGATCAGGAGCCTCATTAACATGTTCTGTTAGAAAAAGGTGAGAGTAATGCATAAGGGAGCCCCCTCCTCTTTGGTTCTGCCTATAGGGCTCAGTAATCACTAAATGCGCCCCTGTCTGGGGTAAATTTACATGTCAGTCTGCGCTTTGAGTTGCAGTTCAGATTCAAATGAACTTTCCCGGACTGACTTTAATATTCAAGCACAGCACAGCAGAGAGAAGAAACACACGATCTGAATCTTAAAAGTATATTATAATCACAGTGTGAGTGTGTGTGTGAGAGAGAGGGCCATGTGTGTGCGCGTACAGCACGCCTCCCCGCATCACAGGCACAAACGCGCACGCATTGGCTGGCTAAAGAGAGAGAGAGAGAGGGAGAGGGGGTGGGTGGAGGAGGGTGGGAGAGGAGCCGGGGTGAGGGGGAGGCAACCGTCTCCCGTTTTGTTGCAAGAGGAGTCGCGAGGAGCCTCACACAGCCTCACTGACTGCGACACCTGAACGATCCCCAAAGCCGATGAAGGAGAGCGAACTGTAGGCGAGAACGAGGAGGGGGAGGAGAAGGAGGCTATCCTGAAAAATAAAAAAAAAAGAAGGAGGAGGAGAAGAAGAAGAAGAAGAAGAGGAGAGGTAAGCGAGGGCAGGCAGCCGGCTGGCCGGGACACGCAGCCCGTCCGGGAGGGGAGGAAGAAATCACCGCCACGACCGTCACATCACATCACAGCTCCTGAGGTGACAAAGGTGGGTGACGGCGTGTATTTCCAGCATCCCTGTCCTACATGGCGCCTTTAATCCCCACAGTGGAGTAATAGTAGACATGTCTGGTGTCTGTGGGAAAAAAAGGAAAACGGGGCATTTCTGTGTGTTTCTGTTGTACCGGAGCTCCTCCGGCTTTTGCTTTCCCCCTCCTCGTCTCTCTCTCTCTCTCTCTCTCTGACGGAGACAATTACGCACCGACGCGCCGGTTTGATTAAAGCGGATTTATGGATGAATGGGAGTGTTGAGGAAAACGTATCACACAGCCGGCATGCGTGTGCCCATTTGGGGACGCGTGGCGGAGTGACCAAAAAAATGAATCCGACGTGGCCCCATATTTAATAAGCAGACCTCTTCAAGGGGGGCTTTTTTTTGTTGTTTATGTCCTGGAAGAAGCGTCGTATGGGTGATGAGGTGGTGGTGGTGGTGGTGGAGGATGAGGGCAGAGGAAGGGGGGGTGTTTATCGTGATGGTCTCCTTGAGGCTTGTCGAGCTGATTGATTTCGCCTGTTCAGTCAGATTAGGAGTGCGCGAACACCTCACCGGCAAATTAATTAAAGTGCACGCAAAGATTAACCGCCTAAGATTATCAACGAGGGGGGAGAGAGAGAGAGAGAGGGAGAGGGAGGAGGGTGCATCAATTAATGACAAACTATTTATACATCTGGAGCTGCATTGGATGGGATTGTAGCACCAATTGTTGCACGCGTGTTCAATATTTTCCATAACGCAGATTTGATTCCTCTCCATTAGTTGATTGGTTTTGTTGTTGGATGTAAGTTGGGCTGAAGTTGTTGTCCCCCCCTCCTCCTCCTCCTCCATCTGGTGTCAGAACATCGCTTAAATATTCTGTCAATATGTCACCCAGATTTGTGTTTCACGGCACATAGCAGGGTGGAGGAATGATGGATGAGGGAAGCGCTACAAAACCAGGAATGCTCTGACAGTGAAGGAGCTGAAATAACTCACTGATGAGTCAGCTGACTGAGAAATTGTGGACAAATGGAGTCAGAGATCCACCCAAATAAACCCCGTAAAGGTGGAGGAGTAAGGGGCCCTTCGTCCAGCACAGATAGGTGACGCAACCGGTCAACAATTTGAGACTTTCATCAGGCCAAAAAGGTCAGAACGGTTGCTGGCTCCGTGAGAATTGAGCTTTAAAGGACTAAAAAGTGAACGACTTTTTAAAAATGAAAAAGAAAATTGAAGCAAGAGCGTTCGGGACATCTTTAGACACTCTGGACGAGGAGAAACTCAAATAAACCCTTAAAATCAGAGCACGGGGGCGACTGTTGGTGCATCCTGAAGCCAAACTGTACACATCCATCATTTTTTATGGATGCAGATGCTTGGTTGTCTGTGTTTTGAACACACAGAGGAACTTATGGACAACAGAAGGAAAAATCCTTTAAAGAGGGGACAGAAATCAGAGCAGGTGGGTCCTTCATCAGTCAGAATCCATGAATAATTTAAGATATTTATCACTTGCTTGCTCCAGTTTCTTTAACATGCGAACGTCCTTCACGTCGCTGTAAACTGACAAAACATGTAACCCCCTAAAGGACACGTCCGTGAATTCTCAGTCACAGTAATCTGATGGTACGCGCGTCCTTCTCAATCGTTCTGAGTGTTTAGTTACGTATCTATAACGGCACGGCTCCGTTTGACTCCATACATCCATCCAGTCCTGCTCCTGTCCTGTCTCCCTCCTTCTCTTTGTGCCCGTCCCTCTCCTCCTCCTCTGTGTCTTCAGGAAGTAGGTTAGGAGAAGGGAGGGGAGGTGACTTAATAAACCCTTTTTGCGGCAGGTCATTTACAAGCACAGACCTGAAAAGGTTCTTTTCCTCCTCGTCCTGGCGCGTCCACAAGAAAAGGCACAAGACCGAGTGATGAATGTGTGCTCTGTTTGGTGAATAGCAAAGCAGGGAATAACAATGGAGGCAAGAGGGGGGGCAGAGCTGTGACACACACACACACACACACACACAGACAGTAGCCTCTTGGAAAAAAAAAGCCAATATGATAAAGTGCGTCGTGCTGACTAAGATTCACTGCACCGTCGCGTTAAGCCTCATCACAAGAGTCTTTTTAGACTGAGGGCGCCCTTTAAAAGGCCGGCGCCTGGGAAAGGAGTTTATTTATACGATATCCGGCTATGATATAAACCCTAAATTATATAAACCTCCGTGGCTGTTTGCTGCACAGCGAACTGCTTACTCCTTCCCTGGAAGCAGAGTTTCTCAGAATCGTTGGTATGTAACATCATTTCTTCTAATTGTTCAAGTCACTGTCAAGGCTGTACGCAGACGTTTCCTTGAGCTCAAGTTTTCTAAGCAAATACAAGTAATGCCTTCGATCCTGAGGTAGGCAAGTGTGAGCTAACTTCTTAAGGCCAATAGATGATTAAACGATGATCTGATTTATTTAGCAAAGACAAATCATTTTCTCCGTTTCACATCGCAAACCGGGGCTTTATTTTGGCAACTATTTTGCTGAAGCTGAATAATTTCATAGTTCCGTTGTAGACGAAGTATAAAATAACAAAAAGTTGCGTGAAATTTTAATTTCCCACAGCCCGCCGAGACGTCCTCGGGCTTGTTTTGTCCAAACCTCCAAAATAGTTAACTCACCGAGAGAGAAAAGCAGCTGATCTTCACAGACGAGACTCGGAAATGAGAGAATATCAGAGATAAATGTTTAATTTATTAATTGAATCATTACGAATTCATTTTCTGTAGCAAACAAACAAAAAGTTAATAATAACATGGCGCAACTTAACTTGACTCAACAGACGAGGAGCTCTCTGCTCCTCTGTGCACATTTGGTGCAGACGTTTCATGAGTTCATGGCGCGGGAGGACGAGGTCTCCTCCTCGATCGTGACTGGTGTTTAAGATGGCCTGAGCGATTAAAGAGCACTTGTGATTAAAAATTTACATGCGGGCATCTCGGCTCGCCGCAGAGAACTGAGGGAATGTGTGTGTGTGTGTGTGTTTGCATTTAATTCAGCATCACCTTTTGTTTTGACCCCGGCTAACACACACAAACATCACCGCGCGTATACCATCCACTTCATCTCCCGTTGGGTTAATCCGACCCTTGAGTGGCCCTCCTTGAGTAGAAGCACACACACACACACACACAAACGTTGAACGCAGTCCAACTTTCGACCACTTCGATGCATTAGTGCAAAGGTGCATTTTCGCCTCATTGTGGAAAATTGATTCTGATGTGCTGGCGCGTGCACGCACACACGCGCCGCAACCTAATTTCGGATTAGAGGCGAGCTCAGAGGTGACACAAATGTCGAGGGAGCTCGTAACGTTGAAAATAGCCTCTCTCGTCCTCCCTGCTGTTGCTTATTGTCGAGTCAAATCAATCCCCCGCAGAGGCCATCATCTAAATAAGAGACATCTGTACAGGAGCGTGTCTCGTTCTCGGATGTTAACGTGCAGCGATGACTTCTGAAATGTTTTCAAACTCCGCGTGTCAGCGACGGTTCTGACCGCGGTCCGCTGTTGCCAGATGAAGACAGATGGACGAGGGTTTTTTTTGTCAGTCGTCTGGGCTCGGCTCCAGGGGGAGCTGCCCTTGGTGTGAACGTTTTCATCTACTTGTAGATGTCCACCAGACAGATTCCAGCAGAGACCCTGGATTAAAATGGCCTGGGCCGGGAAGATTACGGGAGCAAAGTCCTGTATCTGGATGGCCCTGCTGCTCCGCCTGACGCAAAACGCATTATTTATTATTAATACTGAGAGCATCTCTGTTTGGTTTGGTCGTCGTCGTTGTTGTTGTTGTTGTGTTCAGACAAACTTCTCTGAGTCCTCCCTGCTTCACCCACTCAGACAAAATTCGAAGGCTGATCTTGATTTCTTCATTAAGACAGAGGCAGTGTTGTCGTAGTAGTAGAATAAATGGTCGTTTTTAAGAGAAGGTTGTGGATAAGTTGATGCTACCTGTCTATATAATAATATATATAACTTATTATAATGAAATCAGCTGTGCCGTTCATAATAATGTCAGAAAAATGCCAATTTAAACATCAGACTTGGTCTCCTTGTTTAAAATTAAGATTTTTATAACAGTTACTTGGATAAAAAACTGATTTTATGACAGGTCATGCTGCGTTTTCAGACGTGGAGGTGGAAGTAAACGAAGCAGCACATTTAAATCAGTTGAACAAATCCTGATTTAATGGATTAGATTTGTTTATTCTTCTTTACATACGTTCTTTCCGTATGTTAATGCATGCAAAATGATGAACCTGTGCATTGCAACCTCCCTTTACCTGATACGTACTTGTATTTTCTATCGTCTTTACTACAAAGATAGCTTATTTTTTCACCGAGGTTCGGCTCGTGCGTCTTTTTAGGGCAATAAACTGTAAAATAAAACATAGAAATGTAGTTCACGGTCGCTTTTTTTCCAGACCTGAGTCTGTGTCTGCAAGTTTTCCCTTTAGGCTTCATGTCGCCCCAACAACCTTCAGCAATTAGATAGGGCAGCCCCGTCTGTATCCTGAGAGGCAAGACCCAGGGTGTAAACAGTCTGCAAAGCACTTGCTGCTGCTCTTTGAGTGCATGGTCGTAAGTGAAGGTGAATTAGATGAGATCAGTTTTTTTTTTTTTTTTATATCAACTATGGTTGCTGGAGCTGAAAAAACAACCTGCATGGGAAGATCCATGCCGTTCCTGTTCTGGAGCTTTCAGTCACAGCGCATGATGTTCATTAGCAGATGAACATGGATGCAAAGTGGGCTATGTTTTATTGATGATACACGCAGCAAAGGGCCGCCGGCTGGAATCGAACTTGGCCTGCTGCGATAAGATAAGGACTCGTACACGGGGTGCACGCTCCAGAAAAGGACACTGGAGTATTTCGATTTCCACGCCAACCCGACGATCGTGTGGTAGGATCGAAAGCTCGAGACGAGCTTCTAAATGTGACTCTGCAGCGAGCGTAAATCACAGTATTCGGCCCCAAAAGTTGCCATTTGTGCCAATTAATTTAAAACAACATCTCCTTTTCTGATTAACATAATGAGATTAGAGTTTTATATAACTGTTCCCATAATCAGATTATAGCTTCAAATGGGATTTGAGACACGACATACCCGATGTCATGTTCGCTGTTTTAAAATTAGTTCCCTGATTGGGATTTTTCATTCGTTTCTCCCCGCCTGACACCTGAAGTGAAATGAAGGCAGGTACGGTTAGCATGTTGGCATATTGTGGTGCTGAGCGCGGTTGTGATTGAATAAGACAGGGCGTTGTATTTACATCCCTCACATGTTCTCTTTATATCGCCGTTCCCATGAACCCGGAGGAAACACAAGCCCCCTCTGAGGAGGGAAAAAGTCCAGGCTTATATTGCAGTGAAACCTACATCAAACAAAGCATCATCTAGCCAGGAGAACAAATGGGACTTTAGTTAGGAGGTTAGTAAGGACACACTGTGTTGGCTATCAACTCCAAGGTCCGTAACAACGAGACACTCGATACGTTATCCATAGAAGAATCCATCGCACAAGATGATCTGGAAACCAGATAGTCCAAACTGAATATCAGTTTTCAGTGCCTGCTTCAATGAAGGGCTTCATTTGAGGGTTCTGGTTCAACAAATGCATGACACCACTGATTTTTAAAGAGAAGTACAGTATAGGACAAGTCAGGTTTTAAAAGTAAAGCTTGTAAGACAGACCAAGACGTCTACTGAAAGTCTTCAAGCTGTGCTTCTCGTTAATTACAATGCATCATTTTACCTCTTGTTCGACAGCCTACAAGGTGAAAACACTTAAAGGACTGAACGGTGCTGACAAGTGCAACGCTATTCTTTGTTGAGCATTGTAATCTTTAGATGAATCCCCCTTTTTTACAGGATTTTTTGTAAAATGACACTTGAGACTTCGTATTTGTTGAAGGTTTTTCTGCAAATCTTTTTTGTATCGCTTATTTAACCTCAAAAATAAGATTTTTATGTGCAATCTGAACACCCAAGAAGCTTATCATGAGACTGTTTTCAAGCACTCTAACTATAAGTCTGCACGTGCATGATTAATTCATGCCTTTGAATTCGATTGTTGCTCCCTTTCCTTTCCTTTCATGCCCTCACGTTCCCCACACCTCCTTCACCCTGAAACGTTTGGTCTAAAAAAAAAAAAGAAGGAGGAATTTAATGAGAGCGTTGAGCTGACCAGGCAGGCGAGTAAAAGCCTCTGTAAAGCGCTAAAGGTGTTTCCTCTGGAGTCAAACTCAGCCTGCCAGTGTTAGTTAAAAGGGGACTGCAACCCCCCGCAGAGACAGGCAGGAATGGTTTGAACCCCCAGAGTGTGTGCGCGTCCGACTGTGCGACACGCTTACCTTTGTGACTGCGAGTTTACGAGGTCTGCTTGCTATGAATGTGCACACGAGGCTTTGTTTGTTCACACAAGTGTCTGTGTGTTTATGCGTGCGCGTTGGGTGGAGGTGGAGGTGGGAGGTGGAAGAGGGCATCCTCCCCTGGGGGGGTTCCAGTCTGGCCCCTTAATTAATCCGTTTTCTGGCCGGAGGGTCTCCTGTGTTATCGGGCCATTACAGAGTAGCTGGCTGCGTCCTTAACAGCCCGAGCCAGAGAGCACAACACAGGTACACACACACACAAAAAACAAGCACACCTTTATACCTCTGCACCTGTGAGGACGCTCGTTGATACTAATAAAACCTCTCGTCAAAGGAGAACTGGGTTTTATTTTCTCTTTTCTTTGCATTGCTGGTTTAATTTTGACCTACTGTGTTTACTGTACTTGTACGTTGCACACTGTTTTCTAGGTTAATGAAGGTGCCCTGGCCTTATTTACAACCCGGTTGATTACCTGTTTGTTGCCCCATCTGAATTAAAGTATGATCTTGATATCAAGTACAGGTCTAACCCCAAGATTAACCTTAAACTTCTAATCTAATCTAAACTAAGATTAGATTTAGCACACCGTACATTCCTCTACCACGTGTTCCTGGATTTGACATCAAACTTTTATAATCTCACAGATGTTTACTTTGTGCGCGATAGCAGCAGGAAAATTATTCAATCTTTGCCGGGAATTGTAGTAGTTCCTGGTGCAAACAGGTCACAAAACTTTTGGAGACCAAACATGTTTATCTCTGCTGTGAAGTTTTGACATTTTAACATGGGGACTTATGGAGACTTGACTCGTTTTGTAGCCAGCCTCAAGTGGACGTTTGAGGAACTGCAGTTTTTGGCTTCACTTCACAGCCACGGAGGTTGCTGCTTGGTTTTAACCCTCAAACTGACTTTTTAAAGAGGGTCGGACAAAACGTCCTCATATTCCACAAGGACACTATGGTCCCCACATAGGTACAAGAATAAGAACATACAGACACATACGTACACACACAGAAACACAAATACATGAATGCATATACACCAACACATATCATGTACTCATACATGGACGCTGACACACACAAGCAGGTCCCAGCATGCTCATACCGACACACACTCTCCTTTACTTTTACTTCTACTGTAACACACACAACAGTGTCAGTTTGGCTGGCTGACTGCAGAGGAGTCTGAGCGTTTGTTTGAGATGCTCGAGCAGCGTGTGAAATCTGATTGCTGTCTAGCATAGCTTTCCTCAGCGGCGGGAGAGGGCGAGCACCGCCACTGCTTCTTCACTTGCACAGTCCGGTTGCCCTCTCTACCCGATATTCCTGTTTCCGCGCTGTTTGGTGGCGCTCCAGGCTGGACCAAAGGTTCAAGGATTGCCCTAATGAGGCATGGCTGGCTGCAACAGCATGTTTAACATGTAAAGAAATTCAAAACCTGCCACGCCACGTTACAGTTGAAGGATAATTGAAGTGGAAGACGACTGAAAGGCCAACATTTTAATATTTTTCAGCGTTTGTCAGAGTTCCTGCACTTTAGTTTGTCCTTATTTCTACATTCACTGAAGGAGGCAGTGAGGCCACTGAACACTTCTCCAGTGAAAAGCTGTGCAGCGTGCACGGAAATGAATTATTACAATATAATATTTGAATATATTTCTTCCCCTTTTTCCCTGAAGGTTTGAAGAAGTTTCTAAATTTGTCATTAGTCGCTTTTTAGAAATAAGGTCGCTAAGAGGGTTTTTAAAAGTAGCTAAATCTAGAGTGAAATTTGCCAAGTTGGCAACACTCGATGGAGGCGAGCAAATTACTATTAATAAACGGAGAGAACTGAAATCAGCACTCGCATATTTTCTCATTTTTTGGGATCATCTGCAGTCTGAGGATAATTTTTTACCACCTTCTTTGTTCTCTTTATCACCGCCTGTGCAGTTTATTTCCCCATCTTCAGTGATGCAGTCAAACATTAAGATATACACTCCAGGGTAATCTATAACAATAAATATAAGCAGACAGTTATGTGTTCATTTTTTATTTCTGTGTAACTCACTTTGGTCTCACCTCATTTATTTTATTGCATTTCATACATTTTAAGGATTCACAAATAAAACGTGGGTCAGTCATTCATCCCTCTTCCCACTCTTATCTCGCCTCCTTCCTTGTTTTCTCTTTTCACTCGCTCCTCGCCAAAGTTTTGCCTGCAGGCAGAGTGCCATCTGCTTTTGACATTTTTAGAATGAGGAGAACTTGTGAGAACAGCGTGTTTATTGTTCCATTGTGGTTAATTATTCAGTCTCCGGCTCTCAGTTCGGAGCGGCCGGCTATCTGGAGGCATCGCCCCGACACAAAGCGGGACCGACGCTCTGTGAAGAATCCGGCATTCGGAGTCTGTCGTTCCGATTCAGTTCTGCTCCGGTCCGGAAGTGACAGTTGGAGGTGACACCAGAATGAGACCCTCTTATTGTCGGTCCAGCGGTTATCCTTTGACCTCTCTGCTATGCTGAGTGCCAGAGCTGAGCCTCAAAACCAATGACATGTCCACAAAAAGCCATGTTGTCTGTCATATTCATGGCGGGGGGACCCTTTAGCAGCGGTGGCCGGCCATTAGAGCGTGCATGTGCAGCCCTCCCGCCGGGCCACAAAGCTTAATGTGGAGTCAACAAGCTTATAAAAGTAGTTTTAAACATTTGAAATGAGCAAATAAAGCAGTTTGATGTGGCTTCAAGTGAAGTTACGCAGTATGAACGGGTGTAAAAAGGGTGACAGCGTCCTAAAACCAATAAAACACTGGAGATTCATGAGTGATAGTCAAGAAATCACACAAATGAGTATGTATTTAGTATCAGAATATCAGACTTTTAGCGGCTTTTCACTCAAATTTGTGTTATACTTGTATTTTTTACGTACCACAGTAGCCATGTAGCCCAACAACAAGCAATTAAAAAGCATGTAGCATAGTAAGTCAAGAGTGAACAGACGTTCCTGTTATGAAAATCTGGTTATTGTATGTTAAACTTATGTTATACAGATACTAATGGAGATTAAATAGCCAACTTTAGCTTCTACCAAAAACATCTGTGGGCTGTGTTGCTGGATAAAAGTGCTGAGGGCTGAAATTCAGATCTTTCAAATCTCTTATTCCCTCCTCAAATGTTTTTTCTTTGTCTGTGATGAATATTCATTGCCAGTCCTGATTGAAACACCTCTATTTGCCAGGTCTAATCATAACTGGACAGCCTATTCCGCTCTCTAATTACTCCTGAAACACCGACCACAATATTACGGCTTATTTGCTTTTTAATTTCCCAATTATCACCGCAGACGCAACCGGAATTAACCGGGGGCCCTCGCTTCTATCAGCGTGATAAACGGGGCGGTTTTCTTGCTTCAGCCATAATCAACAAACCAGACACCCAATTAAGCCCATTTGACCCAGTCATAATTGGTTATGAACGAGGAGGCCGCCTTCTCAAGCGGCATCTAATTGCTTGCAGGGATTTCCGCCATCAGAGCAACGCTATATTGATCCAGTACGTATTGATTTCGCTTATTGCTGCTTGCATCGGGGCTCATTAGCCTATGTTGTGTTTATAAATGCAGCGATATGAGTGTAAATCCACAGTTAGGGCTGTGCGTCCCGGGTAGTAGCATCTATTCTATTGAACTCCACCACATTGCTCCATATTTTATCATTTCGCACTGTGCTTGATATTGTTTTGGACATAAAACACCTAAACATACCATGAATGCAATCATTTTTACATCGTCAGGCTAATTAAGCTTCCTTCAGCAGCAGCAGCAGACAGCAATTGCCACACTTGGCATCAAGTGCACGAATCTGATCATCTAAAATACTGTCCTAACAGTCACGACTGCTGCTGTCGAGATCCAGGGGTGACGTAGTAGTGACAGAAGCGGTGTCACCGGGGTCCCAACGCGAGCGGCGTCACATCTTTCGAGTTATGACAAGATGGGGGTCGAAAAATCAGAGGGAAAGCAGCTGTTGACAAAATTCTTCCAAAAGAACGTAGAGAGGCCTCGACTCGCTGTCAGTGCTTCAAGATGATTTAACATAGCCAGCGGCAGGACAGGCCGGAGAGAGAGGCAGAGATATGCGGTGGCCTCTCTTCCCAAGACACTGAATAATATAGTCAGTCATATTGCTCAAAAACATAGCGTGGAAATTGGTACGCACACTGAATCACGAAACATTTACTATTATATAACGATATTCCAGTTTCAGTTTAGGGACTGAGAATACTGTACTCCTGAAAATACTACATTCTAGCATGCCAAACACTCTAAAATATTAAAAAATCATACAGTTTCTTGTGATTTGTGATGCCTGTGTGCTCAAACAAGCCGTCAAGCTGTTAATCCTGCATAACTTTAAGCCTTAATATAATGTGAACAGGTGAGTTGTATATAAATTCACCCTCAGTACAGTTGTCATGAACGGGGAAATTAGCTACAGAGACCAAAACAGTTTTTTGTACCAGGCTGTAAACGTGTTTATTTCTGCCGTGAAGTCTTCTGGAGATTGACTCGTTCTGCAGCCAGCCTCAAGTGGCCGTTTAAGGAACTGCATCGGCTTCACTTCGCAGCCACGGGGGTCGCCACTTGCACCGTGATTTTGAATGACACGCTTTGTAAATAAACAAGATTTTAGTCAACAACAACAACAACAACAGTTGTATATCAGTTCACTGCTCGGAGATGTTCCTTGCTAATTCCTCCCACGTTATTTCTAGACACTAACACAAACAAAGCAATGAATGCAGGCTAAACGACAAAACTGCTGTCAAAGAACGGGTTGTGTTTGATGCTGATGTGTCAAGAAGTCTACGAGAGCGAGGTGAAAGCATGTCAGCAGGCAAGTACCACTACCAAAACTACTACGATTACTACCAGCAGCACTACCACTAATAATAAAGTCGGTGGGAAGCTGGCAGCATCTGAAATGGAAAAGAGAGGAACAGCAAAAACTGCACAGCCCACTGCACGGATGCATATTAAATCAATTTTTTTTAGCCTGAGTGTGATTCAATTAAAACAAAACCTGAAACTTAAAAGTTTAATGAAGACCTAAAAAAACTGAGTAAAGAGGACTGAAATATGCTGCACAGACCGATTTAAAGCGGCTCGTGTTTACTTGTTAAATCTCTTAAAGTGAAATAACATTAGTGATAAGATAATTAGTGCCTCCTTGATCACTCTGTGTCCGACTTGCCTTACACGCCTCTGTAGGTCTTTTTCTGTTCATATTAATCACCTCAGACCGCCCCGTCCGTCTGTCTGTGCACCTCAGCTGATGAAAGCGGACAAGCTTCTTTATTTTTTTATAAAGCATGTACATACTGCGTTGCTGAAGAGCCTTTAATGTTTTCTGCCGTCTCCGATCGTGACAGCGTCTTTGCTTAATTGCAGCGTGCAGGCAGCTCTTTTGGATTTCTGGCAGCATCAAAGCTCTTCGATACTCCCGGCGGGGGGGTGGTGGCGGGGTTTGGTGAGGGGTTACAGCTGAAAATCTAAGAGTAACTCGGAGAGAAGCTGGCGTGTTTAGATTCATAAATCTTGCTTCGTTTGTCATGCTGATGAAGAGGGGCCTTCTCTTTTATCTTTAGCGAGAATGAAAAAAAAAAACCCAAAGCGGCACACTGCAGCAGAATGAACTGTCATCCAATAAAAGCAGGAACACAAAACAGGCTGCGGTCCAAACAAACCTGCTGGATGGCTCGGCTCCCTCAGCTCTGTGCTAGTAATTGGCGTTGAGCTTAAGTACAGAACGACAACACAGGTGGGGGGGCTTTGTGGAAAAACCTGCAATTGAAGTTTTTAACCAACTAAACCGTCAACAACAACAAAAAAAACTGTTTGACGCCCCGGTTAGCTCGGTGCATGTGAACTCTGCTCCAGGTCGGGTCACGTAGACCCCGGCAGGAAGCTGCGAAGGAACATCAAATTAATTTGGCAAGGAGGAAGCCTGCGTCTTATGTAAATGAACAGCTGAGTTTCAAAAGCACATTGAGTTCCCTGAGCAGAATATGAATGCAGATGAATAAAGAGGTGGGAGTGATATTTTGAAAGTGAGTGTTTCCCCTGAACACACACGCGCACATTATCCCCCCTCCGCTGGATTGAACTGTACACACAAACACGCACTTACCGCCTCGCCCGAACCAAAGGAGCAGAACGGCAACCTTTCGAGTGCCGTGGAGTGCTTATGATCCAAATTGCGTTATTTTTATTTTCGAGGCGTTGTCGCTCGCATGAGTGACAAAGTGTAGAGGCCTGCTGGAATAATTAGAACCCTCTTGACTGTTCATTCCAAGCGAAGGCCTGCAGGAAATTGAAGCAGTTCTCATCGGTTGTTCAAAAATAAGCTTCTATCACGGATGAACTCACTCTTGCGGAAAATGAAGCTTTCATCCATTCCGTAACAAAACATTAAGCTGCGATCATTTTAAGTCAGTGCAGCATCTGGAGAACTGTTGGACATGAGCAGACATTCATGACCCCCAGAGGACGAACCCTCTCGACCTTTTTGGGAAGGATTGTCGAGAAATTTGGTCCAAACCAAGCTGCGTGGTTTTTAAGTGAAGCTAATGCAGTTCCTCAAACGGCCACTTGAGGCTGGCTGCAGAAGTGAGTCAGTCCCCATAAGTCCCCATGTTCAAATGACTTCACAGCAGAAATAAACACGTTTACAGCCTGGTACAAAAAACAGTTTTGGTCTCTATAGCTCTGGAGATCATCTGCTGACTTTTTAGATTAGTCGGGAGGCAGGACTGCCAACATGGCGGTGAATTTTGAGCTTCACAACAGCACTCATACTGTAGAAACTTTGACCGTAGCTCCATCATCATTTGTTTGGTAATGGATGTCATCAACCACAGCTGTACTAGCAAGTGTTAGCATTCTAACACCTGAAACATACCTGCTACAGTACAGTTACCTGTTACCCGTCGCAGATGGTTTGAGGATCACTTATCCTGCCTCAGATCCACTGATGATCCACGTCTGTGCTGTTTTTTTCATTAGCCAGGAGGCGGAAGAGGTATGAGCTTCAAAATGTTTGCACGCTGACTGCATTTATCTCAAAGCACCGCAGTGCCAGTGTGTTAAATGCCTCATAGACATGCCTGTAGATTAGTTTCTACAATGCGTCGCCCCAATTTTGTTGCTAGACTAGACGACACACTGGACGGTGAAGTGAACAGCTTGCCGTCGTAGAGAGACATAATATTTAATGGTGCACATTTTCAGATAGTCTCTCCTGCAAAGCATTTACAGTTTGTGCACACAGCATCAAGTGTGTGCGTAAACGTCGGATCACAGATTTTTGCAAAGGCTGTTCTCCCCTTTGACAAGAACTTCTGATGAACTAAACTCCTACGACTCCGACATCAGCCGCATTATCACTGAAAATGAGGTGAAGGACGACACATCCTGGTGCGGGTATTAAGCTGCGCAGACGATGCGGGGCTGTGTTTTTATGCAGAGATATCGCCAAAGGGAACATCGTCTGGCTGATGTTTTCTGTCTCTTTCTCTTGATCCTTCCTCGAATTTGGCTTAAGGCGTTTGCCGATAAGAAGTGATCTAAAAGGCTTTCATCAATAAGCGAGTACGAGGCCTGATGTTGATTCTGACTGCTTAATCAGTCTCGGCCTCTTTCATTTTCTCCTTCTGTGTTCTCAGTTTGTCTTTCGTCAAATCTCATCTTACTCTCCTCTCTTACCCCGTCCTCCACTTACCCCATTTTCTCTCCCCTCTCTCTCTCTCTCTCTCATCACTCTCTCTGGGGGGTCATTTGGGGCGAGATGAAGCCTGTATCCGTGCGTCTACCCTACAGACAAGTAGTGATCCAGACACACATGCAAGCAAACACATACATTAACATACGTGTTGGAGTACAGACATGCACTCATGCACTTTCTCTAACAGGTCCAGGAACAGGGTGGAGCCGATACTTCAAAATAATAATAAAAAAAGAAGAAGCACCGTAGGGACACTGGCCAGAGAGCCCTGGCTGCCTTCACCGTTAAGATAAAGGGTTAGAGGGTAGAGTGATGGAAAGAGGAAAAACCCAGCGGAGAGGAGAAGGAGGAGGGGAAGTCAGCGAGGTGCAGTTTAGATTAAAGTAATGAGGATTGGAGGGAGACTGCGAGGAGAGAGCGATAAGAGAAAGAGTCTTTGCACGAGTACAGACTGAAACTGTGATGTTCCTCGGCTCAAGGCTCTCACAAAAGAAGTGTTCGATTCACGGCGTCTCGGCTGCTTGTATTGCGCTCCGAGCACCGTTTATCATCAAGCCGGTCGCTTTTGATCCTGACAAATTAGACCTTTTAAGGAACATTTACACCGTCCCTCGAAATGCGAACGTGCAGGAGTTTGAAACACACTGAACGCCGAGGAAAATTTAAAGCTTAAAGACGAGGTTGACTAGTTAATCTGTCGTAAATGATGTGTTACGACTAATGGCGGTAAAAAGAATGGACGGAGCACGAGTGACGTCACCCGCAGACCTGAGACGCCTGGGTGCTCTAACAAGGCGTCTGTAACAGCGCTTACCTGTCAATCAAGCAAAGCATAAAACACATTATCATCATAATAAAACAAATTCAAATTCACCCTCATTACAGTTGTCACGTTAGAGACCAAAACTGTTGTCTGTACCAGGAGGTAAACGTGCTTATTTCTGCTGTGAAGTTGGACATTTTAACATGGGGACTTATGGAGACTGACTCGTTTTGTAGCCAGCCTCAAGTGGACGTTTGAGGAACTGCAGCCACGGAGGTTGCTGCTTGGTTTTAACCCTCAAACTGACTTTTTAAAGAGGGTCGGACACTTCTGCCGCCGGTCTCTAACGGCCAGCTTTTATCACTTGGTTACGCTTGGTTACGATCCAGCTCATGCAGAGAAAGGGAAGTAACAGTAACAGTTCTTTAAAAATGTGAATCTGAGCCACCTAAACGAACCTGGAGACACAAAGGAAAGAAGTGTAACCACAAAATCACAGAGAAACATCGTTCCTAAATCTAATCTGCTTCTTCCGATATTCTAAAATAAAATATCTAAGTGTGTGCGAAACCTTCTAAACCTTCTGCCTTAAATCCACGGCCGTGAACAAGAACCTCAGCAAAACACGATTTAATACAATTATTAACATTCAGCGAGACGAAAACCAAACCAGAGCTCGACCGTCAGCCTGTTCTGTGTCGTTTCTTGGACGGTTGCACACAAGTTGGCATCCTACACGGGACGATACCTCCCTCATCAGTTGGTGATATATATCTTTGTTTGTCTACAAAGAGCCGGCATGTAAGGGAACAAAAATAATCCAACTGGTCCAGTTTGAGTGGATTCAAGACATCTGCACTATCAAGTCACAAAACAATGTACCGATATCTGCTCTCTTGTTGTGTGTTTTATTGGCCAGCACAAAGAGCTGCGGATGATATTACATTGCAAAATTGGAGGTTCAGCATGTTCTGATATCATTCTGAACACAGCCGTGGCCTCAAAGTGCTCGTCGGATTATGTAACAGCGTCTGAAAGCGCCTTTTCAATGGGTTTTGTGTCGCATACTTTTTGTTGATTCCCCTCACTCACACAGCGATTGTTCAGGTGTGTGAAGAAGTGGAAGCATCCGGGGGGTTTTGGATTTCTCTCGTGAATCTGTTTATTATTCTTCAGTCAGCTGATTGCAACGAGATGAATGCTCCGGAGGAAACGAGGATGCGAAAGTGTCCTAAGGCACAAAGATGATTTGCCTGCAGTCTGAACAACATACCCAAGTATGTTGTTCAGACTGCAGGCAAAATCAGATTTGTTTGTTTGCGCTGTTATTTGCAAGTCATCAGATAAGATTTGTGTGTCCGGAGATCCCCAACCTATCTCCTGAGGGCTGCCGAGGCTTTGTGACGGCTTTTTCCTGCACAGAAAGCGCCAGCATCTGTCCACAGAGTGTTGTTCTACGTGTGGTCCTGCCCGTCGCTCCGGCCGCTCCGATGCTCTTCCGTCCACACATTTGGTTTAGTCATTGTGTGTCACATTGCAAGTGACTCAAAAGACACTTTGAAATCCAATATGAGCAGCCCGAGCAGACGGAGATGTATTTTATTTTAGAAATCCGTTTGGAGTTGCGTTTCAAACCACCTCCAAACGTGGCTCGGGTCCAATTTGCATTTTCAAGACGGAGATGCCAAAAAACAAATTTGGGCCGAACAAGGACTAAGACAGAAGACTGCCCTCGGCCTACTCACACTTTTGCCTTTACATGCGTTTGGATGGCCCGTCATGTTTGTTTGGTCTGACACCCTTAAGCTGCATTCAGACAGTATCAGGCGCTGTGGCGAATCACTGCAAAGCTCGCTTTCTCACAAACCAAACCCAACTGTCAGCGTGAACTGGGAGCCAGACTCGGCTTTAGAAGCTGGGCTCATGAAATAAACAAAGCCGGAACACAACAGGTAGAGTATCAGAGTTTAGTCCGTGAATCCACCTGGACAGTCTCAGTTTCAGACGTTTTAGGTAGACAGCGGAGGTCTGACCGATCCGAGCAGCTGTTCGGTGGCATTCTTCTAAAAGTTGGGCCGGGCTCAACTACTCCAACGCAGGTCGCAGCGTTTTTTGGTGGAGACCCCGCCGCAGCGCTGGATCCTGTCTGAATGCGGCCTTTACCGCTCTTTCTTTTGAGTAATCAGGTTAAACGTGCAGATTTGATTGATGGTCCCCAATGCAACTCGCAAACAACCCCAAAATCTTGAGAAAACTGATGCGGCCACTTTCTACCGAAACCAAACCACCCAGAAATCATCCAGGTCATCCAGTTTGATACTATCAGCTAAATCCATCGAGATACTTGATATCACGAGCGTTTTTTTTTATGCTGCTACAACAAAGAGGAACCTCTATTTTGTTGGCCGCGCATGGCGTACATGACGTACCTGTCTGACCCTCTTTTGAAAGAGGTTTGAAAATGTATCTGCTCTTGAGGAGCTTCACACAGAGTGCAAAGGTGTAGCTCTGGACGGCGCGAGCGAGCGAGCGGGAGCGACTTTGGAAAAAATAATTTCAAGCTTTGTATCTCAGATTGATTTTGAGGATACAGCCTGAGACATAAGCAAACGGCCTTCCTGGAAAATGAAAAGGATTTTTTAAAAATTGCCCGAACACCCTTTGAAGGATTTCTCAGAATTTAACAACGCTTCTTATTCACCCTCCTCTAACACACTCCTCATGATTATTACAGTAGCTCTCCACAGTGTGTAAGAAAAGGTCAGAGCATTTCCTTGTCCCACTCTGAAGTAATCAATACCAAAATAAAATCTTTGTCCTTGAGCTGGTAACTCGTCGGCAGCTGCAGATGTTGATGGCAAGACGAATTTCTGTTTGCAGCTGTTGCCAGTGCAGCCGCCACCCGACCGCCCACCCAGTTGTTGTTTCTCCAACGCGGCCACCTTGTGAAATTCTACACTTTTAAGGCACGCTGCAAATGTAAGTAGCAATAATCAGATGTGATATCTACTTATCCCCACAGGCTGCACTGGGAGGTTAAACCTCAGGGTCAGAAGCTCTTGAACTGGGAAGGATCCAGTGTCCTCAAGGACGTTTCAGCAGGACGAGTGCTCGATCGCTTACTTTAGCCGTGCGGACATATATTCCTTTGGTTTTGTTGGTGATATCCGACTCTTGAGACTCCAGTGCAGCTGAGGAGAATGGATTTTCACTTGTGGTGCTCAGCGCGTTGGACGTCAACGTCAATATGTCCTTCCAGAAGCTTCATCCCTGCTTGTCTGAAGAGGACGATTCAATGAAATCTGTGTTGGTCTTATGGTGCCAACGGGGGCGAGTATGGAGCTGGATCTTTATCTTGGGATCTTTGGGAAGACGTCTAACGTGCCAGATGTATGTGACGTAGGTGTTGGAGTACTTGAGGTGTTTTCTTGGGTTTTCATTGTTTTTGGAAAGACGTGTTGCTGTTTAATTTTTCATCTTTAACGATGTAGCTGGTTTTAATTTAACCTATGATGATACATCATATTTCCGATTGTTCGTATAAAGTAAAACATGTAGTGGAGTAAAAAAAAAGTACAATATTTGCCTCTGATATTCAAGCAAAGTATCTCAGAAGCGAGAGTACTAACTCTAGAATATTTCTGTGCTGTTAATCTTCATTTCACTGAGCTAATTATGGACGTTTCCCCAGGATCACTTCCTTGCTAGCACAACACAAACTAGCATTTTCTAAATTGCCGTTGTAGGGCAACATTAATGCTAATGTACCCCTCGGGGCTCAGACTGTGTGTGTGTGTGTGTGTGTGTTAATGTGTATTTATACACAATGTTAGATGGTACGTCGGGCTTTTGCCCTTGGTCTCCCGCAGCAACAGCCATCCTGTTAGTGTTGGCGATGGGTCATCTCCCTGGTGGCTTGGACCTGAACAGCTGTGTGTGTGTGTGTGTGCGTGTGTGTGTTTAAGAGGGGAAGCTGACATATGTGCATGAGCTATCATTTGGTGTGTTGGCTGGTTTGGACGGCACGGACATCTTAAGATAACAAAAGGGGAATAATGGCATTGAAATTTTGATACAGTGTGTGTGTGTGTGTGTGTGTGTGTGTGTGTGTGTGTTATTTTGCTGAAACCTCACAGATCATTTGAGGTATAAAGTCCCCGAGGAGAGGTCAGAGATCATCATATGAGATCAGTGCAGATGATCATAGAGAGGAGCAGCTGCTGTTGCCCCGCAGGACTGAGCATGAAGCTTCCTTCATACGCTCATTAGGCTGCAGTCAGCTGTGTGTGTGTGTGTGTGTAGCGAACATCTGCGCGTGCCAGTTTAAGTGTACACGCGGGGACTATGGTTATTTTTGTTGGGCATGTTTGGTTTGTCTCCACTGTTAGTCTGTGTGTGTGTGTTGTGTCGTCTCCTGCACAGACACGGACTGTGACACACACACACACACAAAACTTTTCATTGATTCATAACCGCTGACATTTCAGAGAAAGCACATTTTCACACACCGGCAGCGAGCATAAAAATGAAAACACCTCTGGGAGCGACGGAGAGAGAGAGAGAAAAGGCAGGAAAATAAAGTTTGAATCACCTACGGGGAGAATTTAAGGGAGACGTGACGGTAATTAACCGGGTTGGTGAGTAGTGGCGGCGTCAAAAAAGATCGAAGGCTTACAAACTAGTGTCACACCAACACAAAAATACATGAGAACTGTGAAATTAACTTGCAGCGAATGGCAAAAAACAGCCTGTTCATACATATTCTATCACACCGAGGTGATTCAACGTGTTTGGACTCGGATAGTCAAAAAAAAAACGCTATTTTACGCTGCCTGGATTATGTTCGTTCACTGGCAACGACAGAGTTGGAGGCGAGAGGTTGGAGTGAACGTTAGGACGCAGGACTTTGACACCGAGGGTGTGGTTAGGTTTAGCCAACAAAAGGTTGGAACGAAGGGTGTGTGAATGGTTAGCTCCTGAAACCGATGAGCGGTTGGCACCTTGCAGGGCGGGCAGACTAGACGTTACCGTTTGAAATGTACCGTCTTTGGTTTTAAAGTAACGTTTGGGAAATATTTTTGCCTCCTGCAATAAACAAACGAATGCTCTTAATTAAAATCTTTGTGGATGTAAAAGGAAAAAAAAGGATAATCCACTCCGAGGTCTGCATTAAAGGATTAGTTGAACTCCTCCGCCGTGGACGCTTCATGTCACGTTGAAATCCTTTAAAGCACACACACCTCCTGGTGGATTATCCCTCATTTAATCATTAAATCAATACACAAAATAAGATAAGGTATCCTTTTTCCTGTCTGTCTCCTGTTTTTGTGCGTTTTTTTTTTTTCTTTCTGAACTGTCCACTAACAAGGATCGGGTGTCCTCTCACTGTGCTTTCATATCTGCAGCGATCGTAAGAGAAACCTAATCAGACCATTATAATTAAAGAGACCAGAGTGTCGGTGCGGGAGGAGGAGGTGAAGGGAGGAGAAGATGGCAGCAGATGAGGGCGGATGAATGGGAGAGGTTTGAATCTGTCTGCTGAAAGCCACTTAAATCCCTTTCTTATTAACTCTCTGTGACACACGATCTACCTCCATCCCTTCTCTCTCACACACACACACACACACACATGCAAACTTAGGGCTACAAACTAGCTCCTCTTACCTCGAGAATCAGCCTTTGCATCCCCGCTGCAGGGTTTCACCGTGGTGACGATGTCGTGTCAGCGCACTGACACCGACACTTCATTTTACTATCAGCCTTGCTCGGTCTCCATTTCATTAATTCCCAATTCAAAACAGGTATTACAGTACATTTGCATAGTAACATTTTCCTATGCAAATGAGCTCTAACCTGGAGCCGCACTTGTTGTGGGGAAATTGCTGAAAGTCAAGGAGGGAGGAAAGCGTTCGGGAGCCTCTCGTGTCTCATGCCGTAATAGTTTCTTCGACCCTGGACACCAGGCGACTCTGAGATCGGCTGGCACCCGCACTCCTTCTCTGATCTGGCTTAGTGCCGTCACCGTCTATGACCCCGAGGCCCATGTGCAGCCTGGTGTACCCAAAGGATAGAAAAATCCAGAACAGCACAAAATGGGATGGAAATATACTGTGTTGCATTCACGTCGTGTAGAAGTGACGGAAAAAATGACTCTGATTGGAAGACAGAGAAATCTTGTCGTCCTGCTGATCAGAAAATGCTTCTTGTGTCGTCGTAGATATTAACTGTCGTATGAAATCATCAGTACTGAGTCAGTTTACCCTCATTCGTTCATTTTTATAGCAAAGGTTTGTCGTGAGGTGCATTTATGCTCATCTAGTCCTAGTTGCTGGGTGCGTGGCTCTATTGATCAGTCCCTCCGGTACTTCGGGCTGTTTTGCAGATGTTCATGGTCCACAGAGAATTCATTTTATTGACTTTATCCTTTGACCCTGAGGAATATCCCAACACCTCCCTGTCAGGTCTTGTACAGAGTTTCATGGACAATGAATCCTGGTAACTTTGGTGATCCTCTGGTTTTTCCTCCGGCGTCACCATCAGGTCAAAATTTCAATTTGTTTTAATACTTTAACGACATTTCCATTCGCCTTGGCTAATTTGTGCTCAGTGCAAAAGATGATCAACATAAGAGCTGCTTAGCATCACGTTACCTCATCGCTTTGAATTGGAGCCCTACAGCTTCAGTAGATTTTCACACAGATTGAGGCCACGTGGATGTGATTTCCCCATCCTGCCTGTATATAACTGTTATATTTTTTATATCTGAACACACCTTTATAGATTTTATAGAGTCCAAACTGATGTCCCATTCTTTGGTGAATACACAGAGTGGCTGAAGGGGAAAGAGCATCCCGGAATAGACTTCAATCTCCTCCTCTGTCTGTCTGATGATTAACAGTAAGGATGTGACCAGAGAAAACACTCGACTCTGGCCTGGTGAAAAAGAAATAAAACACAAAAACGGTGGCAGAAGCACATTAAGGTGTCATATTTAACGCGATGGATTATCCAGGTGGAGGTTGTTTTTCACGGTCTACAAGATATAACAGCAGCAAGCAAACGAACGCGAATATTCCCAACGACATCTCGGACTGCGTTCGGACAAAACAGGAACAATGTAACGGAGAAAGGAAACTTTTAAAAAGTAATATTTTATTTATCATAAGAAGTCAAAGGAGCCTTTTCATAGCCTTAAAAGAGCAGAGCATTCTTTGAAAGCCTATTGTAGGAAAAAGTGATTTTGGTGTGCTATATATAAATGCATAAGAAGAAGAAGGCATGCGCTTGGTTGAAACGTGTCTTTTTTAAGGGCTTGGACAAATGCATATAAATAAATCAAGAAGATGTTGTAGACCGTTTAGTCAGTGGTCAGGAAAATAACAATTCATTAATCCTTTAAGAGATTTAACAAGTGGAAATCTGTGGAAATCAGTGATGAAGAAGACACTGGTAGCGTCTACAAAGGCTCAGTCATTGCTGCAGCGACCTCAGGTTTGAGTCCACCTCCCTCTCTCGAGTTTTATCAGATAAAACGTATAAGATGCAGTTGCGGTCAGATTGTTATAGGGCAGACATCTCTCACCCCCCTGAAAAAACCAACCAAACTGTGTCTACAACAATCTGTGCATCAATTAGCGAGAGAGCATCAGCGCCTGCTCGGTATCAGAGTGTGTATTTGTGCATGACGTGTTTGTTCACAGTCCTACTGAGCCCGGCCACTGAAGCAGCACAATCCCAGCTGTTACGGTGTTTGGGATTGTAAAAATAAAAAAAATAAATGAATGAACGTCAGTCTTCATGTTTCTGTCTTAATCTACTACAACGAGGTCAGCTGTCAATTCTTCACTGAACGCTTAATTACTATCCGGAAAGCATATCTTGATTTTACGTGAACCGTGGGAACGCTTTTCTCCATCGCAGCTGTTTTAATTTGCACATGAAACGACGTCCCGCCTCATGCCTATTCATGAGCGTTGTATTTTAAGAGTCGTAGTTGTTTTTTATTGTGTCTTTTTTTTATTCAGTAACCACTCCTGCGAGATGCATTTCCATTTTTTTGACAGCCTGTTTGCAATTAAAATTCATTGTGTTGATTTTTAAAAAAATGTGCTGAAATCATTAGTTAATTGGCGTTTTGGCAACTATATAAATAATTGATTGATGGTTCAAGTTTGTTAAGCAAACACCCACTGTTTCCCGCTTCCCAAATGTGAAAATTTGCTGTTTTATATGTGTACTTATTTAAATTTGAAGACATCATTCAACGTCTGGCAAACGGTGACAAGCAGCTTTTGCTACTAAATCCAAAATATCGTTATATTTGGACAGATTTAATGCTTATTTTACTCCCGTACCAAAATCCCTGTATGTGCAGCAGACCCTTAATAATCACGTTTACTTGAGTGGGTGGCAGTAGTCAGCAGTTTCCCGCTGGGGCCCATCCATGCTCAAAATTGATGCACTCATTCTCCTCCGCCGCGATTTTTGGATAAAAGCATCCACCCAACGGCTGCGCGTTACATAAAAATACGAGCGCTTTGAGTAACGTGAGCCGTTTCTGTGACTGTGTGTGGCGTGTGTGCCCGGTAACAGGACGGTGTAATCAAGGAGAGAGACGCCGGCCTTTGTTATGCAAGTGAGATGCCGTCGAGAGAGGCTTGGATTCCTTCCCAGGTTCCATTGCAGTCGTAGCGTTTTTTGGCGACGCGGGTCAAGTGACACGGGGAGTGTCGGTACCACAGAGGCCTCTCGCTGTGGAGTGCTGTTGGTTTTTCGCATATGCGTGTCCCTCGTTACTGACAGGACTTAATGCGCGGGGCCATCTGTCCAGGGTTTGAGCCAAGATAATATAAAAGGTGAATGTGACTAATACAGCTGTGGAAGGTAATGAAGGTATAATTCACTGTATTATTACGGAGCGACAAAAGCCAGGCTTCACTACCCTTTCCTGCTAATGGATCCCAGCCATAATTTGCTGAATAAATCCTCTTCAACGTGTCTGTCTCCCCCCTACTCGTGTCCTGCCGCTCCTCATTTCTGCTTCCCCTGAACCTCCCGTTTGTTTCCCCGCAGCTCCCCCGTCGTCCTCCTTCCACCTCATCCTCGCGCCCGCCTTTTACTCATGTTCCCCCACTCACCTCGCTCTTCTCCTCTGCCTCCCACAGTCCCAGCGAAACAGAGAGAGAGATGTCGCAGAGGAAGATATTCCTGGTCTTCCTTTTCATCAGCACTGTCAGTCTTCTGCTACACCATGGGGGCCATTTGAACTGGTGAGTGATTGAAACACGCCCACGTATATGCAAACACGCTCACATCATACACCCTGTACACCTCCTATAAAGTCCATATGGTAATGCTAATAATAAAAAAAAATAATCTCACCAGGGCAGCTCCTGTCTTTTCCTTTTAAAGACAAATTAATGAAGGGAATGGATTATTATAATAGTCAGGTACGGAGATTTTGAGTGCTGACGCACTGCCAAGTTGGTTCGGGGGGACCAATTATAAAAGTAGAGGGATCGTAGAGCTTTGACAGCCCTTTACCCTTTTTTAACTCAACATTTTGCACATAAAACCTTTTTCCCAACGTTATTGCCGCCTCATCACTCTACCTTTCACGCGTTGCTTCCACACCTGACTGTCTGCAGTGAAGAGCGCATGCTGTAAAGCTGCAGAGGATTGAATGCGCGTGCAAGTTATACTGCATTAAAGTTATACTTTCTGTGAGTTAGCACCTTAAATTGCACTCTCATACTCCGTCCTCCTGTGGTTTTGTCTGCCCCTTTTCTTTGTCTCTTTACTTTTCAATTCCCCCGATGTACACTGATTGTTACTGTGTTGGACTACCTCTGTCCTCCATTCCTCCATTATCTGTGCAATTGTGTCTCTAATGTCACCATTTCACCCGGAGTAGCTTCTGCTTTTTCTAGAGCTAATGGAGTTTCAAGTACATCATTGCATTTTTATTTTCTTTCTCCAGGACCATGGAGGCCTTCCACCTCGGTTGTCCTGCCATCCATTCCCACCCTGCCCCAGGCCTGAAACCGAAGCACACCAATGTGGCCTTCCTCAAGACCCACAAAACGGCGAGCAGCACCATGCAGAACTTGCTTTTCCGCTTCGCGGAGCGCAACAACCTCACCGTGGCGATGCCGGTGCAGGCCTGCAGCCACCAGTTCTGCTACCCGCGCTCCTTCACCTCTCACTTCGTCCACCCGCACACGATACCGCCGAACATCATCACCAGCCACATGCGTTTCAACAGGGCGGAGCTGCAGCGCCTGATGCCCAATGACACAATATATGTCACAATCCTGAGAGAGCCCGGCTCCATGTTTGAATCTCTGTTTAGTTACTACAACCAGTACTGCCAGAGCTTCAGGAGGGTCCCCAACGGCTCATTGGAGGCTTTCTTAGATGACCCCGGGCGCTACTACCGACCAGACGAGAAAGACTCCATATACGCACGCAACACTTTGGCCTTCGACTTGGGTGGAGACAAGGATCGCCCGGCATCAGATGTTGTGTATGCACAGTCATTTCTAAAAGAGGTGGAGCAAGTTTTCTCCCTGGTGATGATTGCTGAGTACTTTGATGAGTCGCTGGTTCTCCTTCGTCATCTCCTCAACTGGGATCTGGACGACATCCTGTATGTCAAGCTCAACATGCGTACGACAAGCTCAAAGCGGAGCCTGACACCGGGCCTTCCCTCAAAGATCCGTGCCTGGAATTCCTTAGATGCGCGTCTTTACGACCATTTCAACGCCTCGCTGTGGCGCCAGCTTTCAGCTCTGGGTCTAGCCTGTGTGGCAAGGGAGGTGCGACTCCTCCAGCGAGCCCAGGAGAGGTTAATGAGAAGCTGCTTTGGCGAGCGAATGCCTCTTGTCCGTTCAGCGGCGCAGATCAAAAACAAGGAACTCCGCCCCTGGCAGCCTAGTGGAAAAGTCGACATTGTGGGCTACGACCTCCCGGTTAATCTGAGCCGGGGGGTCTCGAGCCAAGCCCAGGAGCTCTGTCTCAAACTCATTATGCCAGAGATCCAGTACTCACGGGTGCTCCTACGTTCCCAATCATTGCGCTACCGTCGAGGCTACCAGCTCCGGACTCCGCAGCTGTCCCATCCACCCCTGCAGCCCATACGCACAGTCCTGCCTCGGCATCCTCAAGTCCAACGCAGCCAACCTCCTCCTCCTGTAGCTCCTGTACCTGGGTCAGAAACAGGGTCCGCCTCCACCTCAAAGCCTGTTGCAGGAACTCAAGGTCGAACCACAAAGTTAGGACTAAAATCCTCACAGACCCAGGCCTCATAGACTGAGAATAAAGACTTGAATACAGTGCCCAAAAGACTGCATTGTTCTACCGATCCTGGCCCTTAAGACAATGGTACTTGGTTGGTTTGTGTTGGAAACAAAGGTGTCTCTCTGGGCCCTTCCAGACAGAGATTGTGATAAAAATAAATGTGGAAAAACGGGGCTGGGACGGCTTTAGACATAACTGGACTTGAACTTGAATCTCTCCCCTCTCTGGTCTGTGAAACAGTATCAGAGTTGGCAGACACGAGGGCAGGAGAAATCTACACGAGGACTCGGCTAAATTGCACGCCTCTCCACGGCGACCACAGCGGGTGGGAGGGAGTTTTAGGTAAAAGTGGCTCTTTGAAGCAAATCTGTTATGTGCGACCAGGACTCAATAGGGAAGTGGCGATATCGGGGCCTATTGTGAGGCACAGTGTGGGCTTTGTGTGTATCACACTGGTATAGTATCACGTTACTTGCTTTCATTCTCTGTTTCTCGAGCCCTCTTTCTCTCTCTCTCCCTTATATATGCCATTTAAAGTCCTTGAGAGAGACATAATGACATAAAGGGATCAGCTGTCAGGCTTCCAAAGAGCCTCCTAAGAGGCTAGACAGACATTGAGATAACCTAAAACCATTAATACAACAGCACAATCAACAACTCTTCCCGTCTCCTTCTCTTTTACGAACTCTAGAGCCTGAAGTAATATAGGGAGGAGCGTTAAAAGGCCCGACAGACAGAGAAAGAAAGAGACCTTATCCAGAGGGTCAGCCTAAAGACTTCTTGGTACTCAATTTGGCCACCCATTATCAGTCTGAACACCTGAAAGCCTGTGGCCGTTCAGCCTTTGCATCCCCCATACTCTCATCCCTGTTGGGCAGCCTCTCAATCCAGAGAGCAGCACTGACATCTTGCTTTCTTCAACCTGGTGCACCTCTTATTGAAGTCTCCCCTGCGGACCACCAGCTGAGATCTTGCACCATGGAGGCTCAAGGTTCCTTGATGTTGGGGTTTTCTTTAAAATCTTACTGCAATAAGATCTACATGCCTCTACGCTCCGTACGAAAGGCGTGGATTTAATAACGTACCAGCAGCCCCACGCGGCACGCACTGGCACAAACAAACAACAAAAAAAATAGATGTGAAACAACGCCACAGGACAAAGACTCGAATCCTGCAGGGTCGCTGTGTTTGAATATTTAATCATCTCCTCTCGCGGCCCTCCGACTGTACGGCCGATGTTCTTGGGTTACATTTTCATTAAGAGTACGATGACCAGGCGACGACTCGCAGGCTCGCACGGGCAAGAGGACAAAAGCGGGAGGCGTGTTGACGTATGTGTGACGCTTAAATCCTCACGACGCTCGGCGGGGGTGGGATCTTTAAAAAAAAAAAAAGAAAAGAAAAATGTCAACACTTATCTCAGCTGTGATCCATTTTTAATGCATTCTGCTCATATTTAATGTGTCGTTTATGTTCTTTTATTCCTCCGGCGATCAGCAGGGTACTGCTAAGTAACTGGGGGGCGGAGGAAGGGTGTGTGTATTTGTGCGAATGTGTGCGTGAGTGTGTGTGTGTTTGTGACTCTATTTCATGGTTTTTTTTTTATTCCCATGGCCAGCCAAGTTGGCATGGCAACAAAAGGAAGTAATGTGTGTGAGATTTATGAAATCTATGTATTATTTATTATCAGAATCTGAACAGTGGCGTGTCCCATTACTGTATTTTTTAACTGTTAATTTTCATGAATCACTGGATAAAATCTGTTCTTTGCTGTCGAGTTACCGGACCAACATGTTCAGGATGCCACTTCAGGAACGAGATGTTTGTTTTACATCATGCAAAACTGCAAAAACCACTTCCCCCCTCCAAAAAAAACGCACATTGAAACAAGTGTAGCCACTTTTTAAAATTAATCTTTCATTCAGCGGCGCTTAAGTGCTCAACCACACAATGCTTTTGTGGTTGGAGCCTGTCGCGCTGTAGGTTACGATAATGAAAAACACACAAACCACCGCCGCCGCCACTGCTGCTGCTGCTCCGGCAGGAAATAGAAAGAAAGTGGAGCGGGTGGAAAAACAGACCGGAGGATAAACCGCTGAAGTGGATGTGAATATTTAAATTCAAAGTGTGCTTATCCGAGCTTACCGGGGGAACCTCAGCTTTGAAAAACACGCAGCGGTTCCTATTTATTTACAGGCATTTTAAAACATGTTAAAATATGTGTAATATTTATTCACAGTACATACACTGTAAAAAAACTCACTTTAAAGGATAAGGCTGCTGTTTTTCTGTTTTTTACTTCTCACTGTTGACAAAAAGACCAACGACGTACAAGTCTGTACAAGGCGAGGAACTATACCTACATCTGAATTTGTTTAAATTCTGCCGTCACGTGTGAAAAAATGCATTTTGACTTTGAATGAAACTCGTGAATTGCTTCGAGCTGCTGTAGATCAACAAGAATATGCTGAAATGGCCGTCGCTCATTACGGAGACCCAAAGTGTTCAAGTGTTGCTAACTGAATGAGTCGTTTTACCGGGCACGGATGCAAGCGTGGCCGCACTGAACCGCGCAGCATGTTTATTCATGGTAGAAGCAGGTAAATAAAGTAAAAATGACCAAATGTGAGAAAGGTCTAATGGCTTTAGACCATAAAATACACAATCATGTAAATATATATGGTCCAAACATCTAGTCATCAAACTGTGACCCACTAAAGTTCATTTTTATTCCATTCCAACTTGTTTTTTTTAATATCAAAATGACCTGGATGTTTTTTCACACCGTTACTCTAAAAAATGTGGACAGTAATTTATTATTAATCAAGACAAACCGGATGAAGGCAGTTATGTAATTGGCTCTCGATTGGGTCTGAGTAATAAGACAAAAAATGTCCTTCTCTGTGAGGTGAATGTGAGTTTGAACATTTTGCTGGAATATTCACAGTTTAACGGTTAGAGTATTTATTCGTTTGTGTTTTATTTATTTCAAAATGTCTTAAATTTGAACACTTTAGGTCTCCCGAAGCGTCGGTACAAAACTTGATTTTCGAACCTTGAGGTGAGGTTCAGGTACTGTCTAATAATGTGATGAGCCGATACATAAATGTTACATCGTCCAGTGAATAAACTAAAAAGTACAATCGAAGTGGTTGTGTGTCTGTGTCCGACTGGGAGCCAGCTGGAGAGCTTGCTTTAATTTCCCCCTTGAATGTCCGTGTATGATCCGTTCCTCTCTCCGGCTGCGAGTCTCTCTAAGTGCTCTTTTGATTGTACGAATCGTTCGCCGTCGCCGTTTCGGCTTCTTGTGAGCGAGTTTCAGTTAGCGCTGTCGTGTTTTAGGCGACGGCTACTCTTCTCTGAAAAATGCCAGTACGCTAAAATCTCATCTTCACATGAGCTTGCCCCCCCAAAAACCCCCTTTTCTTGTTTGAGTGACATGCAAAGCTGATGTTTTGTTTTTTTATTTTTTAGTAGAAAATGAAGCTGGGCTTTTTTTTATATTGTCTGTGGAGCTTTTATGTTGCAGGAAAATGAAAACTGTTCATTGATGTTGGGCGAAAGTGGCTCATCGTTTATTTCCATCCTCTGTTTATGGACTTATCTGTGAACTGAGACTCTTTATTTTGGTGACTGAGTTGAAGAGGCGGGTGACGGGGCTCTGAACAAATGGCTAACGACAATCAGAGCTAGGGGCCCCAAAGCTTTGTAACGATGGGCGGCGACGGTGACAAATAAAGTTTGAATGATTTCAATTCATCTGCGAGTGAACACGAGTTGTTTTTTTTCTTGTGTGTGTGTCTCTTTTTAATGCTGATTTATTCAGATATGCACTGACATGAATTATTCTGAACATCAGAGCACACACACGCACACGCTTCATCATCAGCGCCGATACATAACACACAGTGACAGTTGCTCAATTAAGATTCTGATTCTTAATGGTTCCCCATTTCCCCGAAGACCCGAACCAGACATTTCATCCTGCAATCAGCCGTTTGAAATTACCTCCATCCAGCACGCCCGCCTAAGCGAACGAACAAATTGCTTCTCGTAGGGACAAAAACAAAATGCAAAGCGCCGCGTGTTTGATGTGACTGTGATTGAAGCAATCACGATGTTGCGGCCGCCACGTCGCCTCTGCCCGTCTGTCATCGTGACCTGCTGTTGCCATGGCGGCGACAGCTGCGAGGCCCGACCCTCCGGACCGGCTGCCTCAGCACCTTTCTCGTCTTTCACATCCTGTGTCTGTCACGCGGTTCTAATTATGAGCATCGTTATGATAATTGCTGTGGCTAATAATAATCTTTATTTCCTCCCGAAACAAACTTACTGTGCAGCAGCTGTGAGTCGCTCTTAACAGGACTACATGGCAGAGTGACAAACACTTAACAACAGTGTCGAGGAAATTAAAACCGTCTTCCAGCTCCCAGGGCTGCTCCTTCCTCCACTCTGATGTGTAAAATTCACTCAAGCACTTAAATAAATGTCCGTACTTTACATTAATTTAATATTTAATGAATCATTTAATTAGTTATTGACTTTTTAGCCGTGCTTTGGCTCGAGGGATGGAGGTCGGTTCGGTCCACTGCAGAAATATTTCAGCAGCTATTGGTTGGATTGACGCTGATGATCCCCAGAGGATGAATCCTGCTAGCGTTTGTGATTCCTTAACCGTTCCTCTGGTGGCACCAGCAGGGCGACGTGTTAAGATCATTTTCTCAACAGGTGTCGGATGAATCGACATGAAATTTGGTGCACACGCTGTCCTTAAACTGCACTCAGCTGAACTTAGCACTGTGACCACGGTGAACCTAATTTCAGCAGGGTAGTGTTGTGCATCGTTGTGCACTTAGAGAGCATTAGCACCAACGTTTGACTGCCAGAAAACATAAACCCAACATCCATTCGTATATTTCCATTCGCGCTTCACCTCGGCCGCCATTTTCACAATCCCCTTCTGCTTGCGTAGCCGAAATGGTGACCGCTGAGGTCGAGAAGTGTCCAACGTTCTGCACTCGTCTTGTGCACCATCCACGTACTTACAGTTCAGACAAGTACAGATAAGTACACAGATCGAGACGCACTAGTCTTGTTTACAGGCAAGGCTAGCAGCAGGAGAAGGGATGCCATAGTTAAATTTCTGCTAACATATAAACAAACTGAGATGTGGCTGTCCGTGTAGTCATTACAAGTAGAGCGTACAGCATACAGGTATTCAAAGTGTGTGTAAAACTCAGAACAGGCAGCAAAATATTCAAAATATATGAAAATTTCTATATTTGCACATTGCTGACTTTCAGACACATTCGTGTCAACACTCTGAACAACAGCTGGGAATCTTTAATGTTTCGGTTCTACAACTAATAAAGGCTCGCTTTGACAAACTGTTACGGTTGGGTGCCTTTTTCCCCGACTGTATTCTGTGTTGCCTGTGATTAATTAGCTAATTAGTTCTCTTGTATTTAGTCCATGTTTTTCCCTCTTTAACATGCCAGGTCGTCTGCGTTTGGTCCCACGTTGTTCAGTCTTAGTGTTTCCCAGTTCTGGGTTGTTGGTCGTTGATTGGATTTTTCTTGGATTGTTGACTCCTCAGCTTTTTTTCTCTCTTTACCTTCCTGTGAGTTATGAGTTACCTTTTGTCCACTCAACTTAACCGCCTGCATATTTTATGAATGTATAACATGACACGGACACTAAGTTGGTGTCCCTTAACGTGTGGCATTAGTGAAACCGTCCCAACGCAGTCAGAGAATAACAGGGTGGGTAGTTTAATGGCCACTCGTCCGGCTACATCTGCTCTCAGAAGATCGTATTCAACCCCCCATAATAAAACACAAACAAACACAGCTTTGCTCTGCGGATCGGGCACTCAAATGCATTAAATCTCTTGTTACTGTATAAACAGGCTTTTACACGAGCGTGCAAGGGCACCTCGGACGCAAACAAACAAATTGCTTTGCAACATAAAACCAAAATGAAACGGCAACAATGCAACAAATACGTAGGAACCTAAACGCCCCTTTACAAAGGATTACACTAATTCCATAACCGTGTGTTTGTGCGTCGTGCACGTGCTGCAATTTATAGGATTATTCATTTGAAAGTGCACAAGTGGAACTGAATTATTGTTATAGCTTTGCTCAAGTGCCTCGCCTTGATTGCTCTATGATTGGACCTAAAATGTCAGGCACCGATTTATCTTCGAGGAGAGAAAGTGCACTTCCAGTCTTTATGTTTTCCATCTCTGTGGCTCATGTTGCTGTAATCACAGGAAAAAATAAATCATGGCACCGGGGTTATGTTTACACTCCAAGACCCGTTCTAATGAATTTGACCACTGTAGGAAAATGTAAAAAACCTCATTCTGAGTCAGACAGAAACCAACTTTATTAAAAACACTGAGGTCTCTTTGCATCTTGCCTTTCTTACGAAGAATACTGCCTCGACTTGGACTTGTCCTCAGTTACCTCTTGTCCTCTTCTGCCATCTCTCTCTCTCGTGGTTGATGTCTCGATGTCGTGGTCGAGGCGTCGTCCGCTCAATCGTCTTCGTCTTCTTGATCGACGAGACGTGAGGAAACACGAGGACTTCAGAACAGACAAACAAACAACAAGAACATGAATATTCATGAAGTCTATTAACTTGGACCTAGCTTTGACTTGAATTGAGCCTCACTTGAGATTCATATGCATCATGCAGAGCTGCATACCTGAGACATGGACTTAAATCATCAAGATGTGGACTGAAAGACTTGACAGCAAAACATTTCAAGCCTCAGATCTAAAAGAATCACACCTTAATTGAGATTTAAATTGACGCACGCAGAGCTGCAGGCTTAAGATTTGAGTCGAATTGAGATTTCAGAGACGTCAGATGGACTTGTCAAGAAGAACTTTTGAAGTCTCTCTCTGAGAGATTAAAGACTTAAAGCTCTTGTTGCCACAGATCAATATAAATACAGTCAATTTACCATTTACAGACTTGGACCCGACCTTAATGACTCAGCTTGAGATTTAAGATGCAGGACCTGAAAACGATTTCCCTGGATAGCAAAAACAAGACTCGACATAGACTTACAGCGATCTATTGATGACTGATAATAACCTCTCATTCACGTATTGTGTGAGCCAGTTTGGAGAAATGTAGTCAAGCAAGTTTTACAAGCAAACGTCTATCAAAACTTATTGCATTTATCCTTTTTATAATCAGTTCTGTTCTCCTGCGGTGTCTCTTAACTGCATCGCTTCCGAGTTTCAGCTCGGACGCCGGAGCTCTCCGGCTCTTTTGTCGGGCTGTGTTGGCGACGGATGTTGCAATGCTAAATGCGGTCCAGCTTTGTGAGTCACAAAGAGCAAGGGGGCACCTCGGCACCGAGGTTTCAGTGTATTTTTTGCCTTTTGTGAATCAGAGTGTGTTGGAACAATGCTGGCGCGCAGGAGGTTGGCCGGGTGGGCTGTTAGAGCAGCTTATCCCTGATAATGTGCAGCTCATCCCTCCTCTGAATAACCCGCTCTGCTGGGCTCGGAGGTGCCTCTGACATCGAATCTACCTTTTGTTCTGCGTTCAGTCTCCCTACGGAGAAGGAACTTATTTACATGTTTCTTCCGGGCAGGAATTATATAATAATTGAGCGAGTTCAAACTTTTTCAAGGCTAAATTAAAAGTACAGAGATTCAGAGGAAACAGCAAGAGGAGGTAGCTGAACTTTTCATCAGTTAATGAATGCTAATTTTTGAGGTCCAACCCTCCTGAAGAACTCATAGTACCTCTCATAATGCAGGGTTCCTTGTGGTTCCTATAGTCTTTAAAAGTAGGCTGGGAGCCAGAGCCTTTGGATATCGAGCTCCCAGTTCTGGTTCTGGACCCATTAAACCCATAAAAGAGTCTATTCTCTATCTGTTCTCCCCCCTCTCCTTCTCCCTGTCTAACTCAACCAGACGTGGCAGATGGCCGCCACTGTCGCCAAGTGCTTGCTCATGGTGGAAAATTGTTGGGTCTCTGTAAATAATATCCTAAAGAGTCCAGTCTAGACCTGCTCTAAATAGAAACAAAAAAAATCACGAGATAACTGCTGTTATGATTTGGTGCCAACTGAATGTCTTCTTTGTCGTTCACCGAAACTTGAACATTTCATTTTAGATTATCGCACTCGTTCCCTTGAAACTTGAAACAAGAGATAATAATGTCTGAGATGCAAACACGCGCTCCAGATAAGACGACAAGTGTGTTTCTGAACCACCAAATTATTACGTGAACAAGCAAGCGTGCAATTAAGAAATAATAATGACAGATTTCTCAATAAAACACATTCTAACTAAAACTAAACTCAACTAAAACAAAATCTAAGTGGACCATTGGTTTGGTTTCCTATAAATACTCCACCAGCTAGTCAGAACTGAAGAAGTTTCTTGGACAAGAGGCGAAACATCTTCACGGATCTACAGACAAGTCCAGTTGCCCCAGACTTCATCTTTTCTGGATTGATTGGATGAACAATTTTTTTATGAGTGAGCACTGGTAGGCAGGACATGCTCTTTACTACCTGCTGGGAAGTAAAGAGCATGTCAACAAATACAACAAACCTGCCATGGTTTTTAGGACGTGTATATCTACTGGGGAGCTGATGAGGGAATTGGCATCAGGTGTGCAGGTGGGTGTGACGCTCAGGTGATGGGGAAAGGTGGGAACTAAGAAATAAGTTCAGGCTTATCGTACAATGACTTCTGCTTCCCAAAAACGTGAGGGAACCTGATGAAATGTAGGTGAATTTTAAAGGCAGCATTACAGTGTTGCAGAGAATATTTCTATTTTCTCTTGCTGTGGAGAAACAAGACAATGTTTATGCAAAAATTTCACGACACCATGATTGTTGATTTCCGTCTCCCGAGCTGCTCCGCCTCAAAGGAATGTCTCTAAAACCCGCGAGTCGGTTTATCTTTTATTTATATTTTCTCATCAGTATAATTTCATCATCACCTTGTCATACGTTCTCATCTCTCTCTGGATGCAATGCAGCCTTTCACGCAGAGAGATGGAGGAATGAAACGATGGAGTGACTCCATCTGACTCCCCGTGTTGTTCTGTCAGCTCTGATCATCCACAGCAGACGGTCGGGATTGTGATCAAGTTTTACCCGGAGGGACAGACGGATGGACGGCCATTTTTGTTGTTGTTTGTATTCGCATGAGGGGATGGAGGTTAGGTCTCTATTCTGTGACCGATTTAATTAGTCCTCATCTCTCTCTCTCTATGTGTGTGTGTGTGTTTGGGGCATGGAGGCGAGCCTGAGGGAGGAAGAAGAGCTAAATCAGCTCTGCATAAACATGAAATAAACAAATACTTCAGCCCAAGCACACACTCGCCAAGGCGTCGCAGGAGAACACAGCTTCTCGCATATGCGTGCTTTGACTCACAAAGGGACACGAACAGACACGCAGATTCACAAACGCCTTAATTAAACAACATCACAGGGGGGTCTTTGGGGGGGAGCAGCAGGGAGGACAGGCTGAAGGTAGAGTGGGCTTTTCTTCCACTTCAGGAGCTTCAAACGTAACACCTAAATCCCACCGGGCGTGGCTGTGGCGCAATCTGGACACGGCAAGCCCGCTGAAGGTGATCACGCTCGTCCTAGACATTGATTGTGACACTGCTGGGAATACGCTGCTTTTTGACGGACGTCGCAACCAACCACGTCGTGCAGCAAAGAGCAGATTGAGGACGATTTCTGTATGAAGAATCGAGTCAGTTTTCATAATAAAACACACTGTGCAGACTCCAGATTCACTAACCGATGGTAGAAGCATTGAAATCAAAGAAAACTGACCAAATTTAAGCAAAATAACAAAGTGGGCAAAACTTCTGAAACAATCCTGATGGGATATGAAGTTACACAGAGAATGGACCAAGACTGCAACCTCGATCTCTGTAGCTATTGTCAGGATTTTGAGTTTCATTTCAACTGTCGTACGCGAGAAACGGTTCTAGTCTAACAGTTGGCTAACAAGGTTCAAAACTTGTCTTCGCTGCCCCCCAGTGGCCAAAAAAATCAACCGTTGCAGGTTTAACAAGCTGGAATATAAAGAAAACAGTGTTTACATGCCGGCTTCCTGAAGGCTCTGGTTGCCCTGCAACATCACAGCACGGCAACAAGACTTCACGAGGCCACTGGTGAGCTTCCGATCTATATTTCTCAAAATGTCAATATTCCTCTGAAAAGATCGAGAATCACAAACAGTAAACAGTCCTGACGTGTTGGAGGGCTCTTGACAGAAATGCAGAGAGCAAACCTTGATACCAAAATATATACAAGTTAAAAGGGGTTGAAAAAAAAAATGAAGGAGATTGATGAGTCGGAAGGAAAAGATCAGAAAGGAGAGGAAACACATCAGTCGGATTTGAGCTGAGTGCCGGTCCGGATGCATGAACTGATTGCGGATCACTCACCCCAACTGTGAACACACACACACACACACACACATCGTCTCCTCCGCCGCTTGTACCGCGCACCTTTCTAACCAAATAAATGTTTTAAAACGTTACGGATGGAGATATACTTAAACACGCACAGCCTTCATCTTTATCAGCCTGGAGCGGCTTCGGCAGCTGGATCGATGCAGACCTAAAAGCCTCCACCTACGGCCCTGTTGTTTACCGATCCTCCCGTGACCACCAGCTCAAAGCACGCCTCGCACTTCCCTCTGCAGTGCACCACTCTCTGACCCGGAGCCCACACAGGAGCTGTGATCTGAAATAAAAAAAGCAAACACTTTGTTCTCTGCAGAGTGAAGCCTGCTCGATATTGAAGAGAGAGCGAAAGGAGTGGAAGCCTCCCAGGAAATGTGTGTGTGTGTGTGTCCGAGACCTAAAACCATGGATACATAGCGATGTTTGGGTACTGAATGTGAGTGTATAAGCGTGAATACATTCCTGCATGTGTCCCTCTGCTATTTGAGGCATGTGCGCTCTTCTTTGTTTACAGCACCGAGGTGACTTCTGTGCGTTTTTGCATGCGTGTCTAAATTTGTCTCGCGAACTGTCAGCGCGTTGTGCTGCTGCCGCTGCTGTTATTGTTGGCTGGTGATAGAAACTCCCTCCTTAAACATTCATTAGCTCCAAACATCAAGCATGAAAGCAAGACCACAGTTGTGAACTGGGTGTGTAGGTGTGCAAGAGCTACAAAGAGCATAAGTAATGCCACAGACTGATGCCAGGAAGAGAAATTTGATTTTATTTTCATCTGAAGCCGGGCTTCCCGAACTCTGTTCAGCTCGAGACCAAAAAGAGATATTTGGTGTCTCCCCAGGACCAAAACAAAACACCGACACAGCACGGTAACCAATCATTGCAACGAACGGAGGGTTCGGTTGGAGGTTGGTAGGTGCTTTTCTTTTTGGGGAACACTTATGAAGGTAGGTGGTTTGAAACAGCCTTTACAAAAATACCAACAAGTACCAAAGTACCAAAAACCTGCCATTCTTCAAATAGCCACTTGAGGCTGGCTGTAAAACGAGCCAATCTCCATAAGTCCCCACGTTAAAGTGCCCACCTTCACTGCAGACTGGTACGAACCTCTGTTATCCGAGAGGACGAGACATTCGAGCGTGCCAACGGAGTACAATGTGTGCCGTGTGAGCGTGGCAGCCTCTCTCGTTTGCATTTCAAATATCGTAGCGACACGACGAGTTGATGGGTGAGGGAATCACGGGCATGACGCTCGAGGTACGGCTTACCAGAAGGGACAATAGAGGCGTTTCACTGCTTCTTCTAAGTCACAACCGCTTCAGCTCTAGCAGCTTTTTCTTGGGGGCCACTGAGGGTTAGAAGCGTCCAACGCTTTGCCATTATCGACAGTATAAATGCACTCATGTACCCAAAACAGCAAGTCTCAGCAGGGAAGAAGCACACGGCATCTGATGTAGCACTTACTAGATGTAATTCCAGTTCAGTAAGTACGTGCGACGCCCTCTAATTTCATTTTCCTAATTAAAGTAGAAGAAGAGCGTCTTCTCATCTTTGATTTTAATTAGGTAAATTAATTCATATATCATAGCTGTGCACTTTAATGTGCCAACAGGGGAACCAAGAAAAACAGGTCAGCGATCCCTCTTTGAACGCCAAGTTTGGGTAACGGCGCTGTAAAATACGAGCAGAAGGATGTCGTAACTTCACAGCATTAGCGGCGAAATTTGTTGGCAAACCATGTTATATTTATTTGAATGTGAATGTAAACATTTAAGTCCAATTACAAAGACGCTGATTGAATAAAAAAATCAGTTTTGGGTTTCAAACACTGAAATCAGAGAATATTCCTGTTTGTTGTGCTTCTTGTAGGTGCCGGTCTGGAGTCGGTCTTTAATTGGGCTTGGATCTCACAAATAAACTCATGTTTAAGTGTGTTTGTTGCACAAAGTTGGCTTAGTCTTTCATATAAATTGGGCCAGTTTTCTATGTATTCTGAGTTAATTAAGGGGCTTCTTTTTTTTTTAACACAACACATGGCTGAATGATCTACAGATTCGAGCTGCTCAGCTCTTTACTTTTTAGTTGTGAAATCGACTAATGAGTCGAGCAGCATCAGCAAAAAAAAAAAAAAATAGATATTTTCAAAGGGCTCACTGCAGCTTCCTGAAATCTTTCCCAGCAAATTACACGCTGAACAACATTAGCAGCACACCACAAAGCGGGCTGTGTTTTTCTCATTATATCAGTTGTTTAGCAGGTGGCACCGATGTTAAACGTTTTAGGTTTAAAGTGTCTATAAACCCACCGGCCACCCACACAGATGTTTTCACTTATCTTGCTTGATTAGACCTCTCTTCTGTGGGTGTGAACAGACGGCGGCTGATTGACTTCCCTCTCGTGCTAGCTTTGTTTCATCCGGTAGGTGTGAGACAAATTATACGTTTATCTTCCTTAATTAGCGCGGTCAGTTTAACATCATTAATCATCATTAAACGACTGAAAGTGTGAATTGACATCTTTCTTTTTTTTTTAGTTAAAGCAACATCGTGTGCAAAATGGTGTTTTTGGGATTTAGAGTCCCGCAGTTTCAGAGTGCAGCTGTCAAAAATGTGGACAGGTGTATCAGCCAAACATCAAGCAAGCAAGGTCAGCAACACAAGACACAGCCAGACATTGCTTACTGCTCCAGCAGCAAGAAGCCCGGCTCGGTGTCTGTCTTTCAGAATTTAAATTCACAAAACTCCAAGTTTTTTTGCTGTGAAGTTGGACATTTGAACATGGGGACTTATGGGGACTGACTCGTTCTGCAGCCAGCCTCAAGTGGACGTTTGAGGAACTGCGGTTTTTTGGCACTTCTGCATTGGCCTTCACGGAAGTCGCCGCTTGACACCCACCAGAAGTTCAGCTCAAAGTAATGAGCTGAAAGACACTTAAAGGCTCTGACTAACTTATTTTGCTGCTGTGGTTTGGAAGTGGCTTCATTTCGCAGCCAAAAAAATTCACATCCAATCGGGAACATCAACTGCGATTGTTGCAGAGAGATTTATCCCTTCGGGAAATTACGACTTTGGCGAAGTCACAAAACAAACATCAGATATGTATCTGTGTCTAGCCGAGATAACTGACAACACCGGGCAGAGTTTGTAGGTCCTTTAAAAACGAGTACGTAAATGTTTGTGGCACATCGTGTCACTCTCAACCGTAATACGTTTATTTACAGATCGCTTCGTTCCACCAAAATGCCTCCACATGTGTGCGACGACTAAACGCGGCATATTTATACGACATGTACGTGTGTGTTCTGCTTCCACATTTCTACGCCTACGGCCTCACAAGTCTTTGTTTCTGTTTCTTTTCTGCTATAATAGCTTAATGAGAAGGAGACAGCAGGCAGTGTCAGGGAGATGACAGAGGCTGTCTCACGTTCATTAAACCTCACACGGACCTGTCTTCACCCGCAGATAAAAGAGAAAGAGAAGAAGACGGGAGGATAATTGGAACAGCAGTATATGCAAATGTTCAGCCATTTAGAGGATTCAGGGATTTCTGAGTGTGTGTGTGGGTGGTGCATCTGCAAATATATATATATATATGTGTGTGTGTGTGTGAGGTTTTTTGTTTTATTGGTGTGTATGTATGTGTGTGTCTTCTCCCCGAGCGGCTGATGTCACTCAGTAGCCGAGCGGAGGAGCATCTCCGGTTTCCCGGGCTCACAAAGAAAATAACGGCCCCTCTGTTGCGGCGCTCCATTCTTCCAGCGGTCTGTGGAGACCCGGTGGGCCTTACAGGGGATCTCTCACCCCTCTCATTATCAACCCCTGTTTCTCTCTCTCTCCTCTAACCCCTCTCGCACACGCATAATTAGATTGTCTCTGCCATTTCGCCATACTCGCTCTTACTCCCACTTTCTCTTGAATCCTTGAAAGAAGCTCAGTGTTGGCAAAAGGGGAAATCATGAAAGGGCAGATCAAAGTGTAAATGCATCACCTTTTTTCCCTCCGTCTCCTTCCAAAAGATTTCTCCGACGCCCCCGACTTTGACAAAACACACTCTGAGTCGTACATCTCACCTCTGCGCTGCCGCGCTTTCTTTTGAAATTATGATCCGTGTTGGGTTTCAGAACAAGAGGATGTGTTGCCGGCCGCGTGTGAGCGGGAGTCGAGGAGGGGGCATGTTTTTCTGTTGCCGCGTTTCAATAATGCAGCAGTCCAAAGCATCCGTCCATACATCATTCAGAGGACCCGACTCTGCTTTTCCTCTCGCCCAACTTCATGAACTCACAGCTGCAGAACTCCACCGTACACAGATTGTTTCAACTGATTTTCACCTGCAGGAAGATCCCGGTGGTTTAAACTGAGAAAACGTGCGTTCAGGAAGACCCAAAGAAAGTTCGTCTGGGTTGGCAGACCTGTTGGAGAGTCAAAGGGTCGAAGAGTGTCTAAAAACAAGCTTTTTTTAATCATTTGATGTTTTGTAGATCCGGCACAATCTGCTATTGTTGCAGAGAAGTAACTAAAAATCATGAATTCATTTGGGAAATTGGGATTTTTCGTCAAAACAAACACCAGACGTATCTAATCTAATTCTAGCTGAGCTACCTAAAAACACTGTGCAGAGTTTAACTTTGCTAAACTGTTCTTCACACACACTCGACACAAAACAAAAGAAAAATTGAATCTCATACAAGCTATGGGCACAAATTGGACATTTCCTTCATTTACCATCATTACAGTGGCGGGAAATACTCAACGGGCTTCCATCACGAGTACTATTAGCTCCCTGGAAAGTAACTCTCAGATAAATTTAGTGCACCAAAAAATATTGTATAATAGTTCCCTCTAAAATGTAGCGTGGTCAAAGTATAGAGGTGTCCTCAACAAGCCTTAATTTGGTGAGCAATACGACACAAACTGAATACAGAAACTAATAAACCGAGTGTGAGATCGTTTTCACTGTTTGACAAGTTCAGGTGGAGATTATTTAAGTGAACTCTCCTCACTTCTCTGCCGTGTTTCTCTTTTTCTGTCATGTCCACGATCCCAGAGAGCGAAAGCTTGAAACTCGAGCCTCGGATAAAAGCACTCGTTATTGGGTTATCGAACCGACAAGACAGAGAGCTGCTCCTGCTGCTGCTGCTGGTGGAGGTGGTGGAGGAGTAGAAGATGGGTGGGTGGCGGTGAGGCGGTGGTCTTAACTATCCGCCGTGGCCCCCGAGAGAGCGGGAGTCATGGATTTAAAAAACAACTGAACGGTTACAAGAGGAGCGAGAAGGGGAGTAACATGACCCCTCCCCTGCTTTGCATTCACATTAAAGAACTACTCTCGGCTACTTGTACCCCCCCGACACCACCCCACTCCTCCACCACCACCACCACACACACACACACACACACACACACACACACACACACACACACTCCTCCTCTGAAAGACAGCTTTCAGAATTGGATTACCAGCTCTGAATGGGGTCGGTTCCCCTCCGCTGGGTTTTGTCTCCATCCCCTGCCGGGACTAGTGGTCCACACACACACACGCACACACACACGCACACACACACGCACACACACACGCACACACACAGGCACAGTCTGCCTTAATTGGTGGGCTGTGCCCTCATTACATGTCCAAATATATGCATGTGCTTCTATTGTCTCTCCCTAAAGACTCCCTCTTTGAATGCGGATTGAAAGCATATGGCATTCTGATAGTGTGTGTGAGTGTCTGTGTGTGTGTGTGTGAGTGTGTGTGTGTGTGTGTGTGTGTGTGTGTGTGCAGTGATCACAGGATGTGTCCTTGATGGTGGTGAACTTGAATCTCAACCTGACCCTATTCTTCTCTAGGGGGGTGGTGGGTGGTTGTGGGGGTTCAGAGACAAAGCTTCATACTGTCTATAGGGACACCCTGAGCACACACACACACACACACACACACACACACACACACACACATGCAGGTGAACTCGGTGGGAGCTCGGAGAAAGAGATCTGGTGTCTTGTTATCTGCTGCAGGCTGTTGCTCTCTCTCTCTCTCTCTGTCTCCGCTTCTCGCTGATGAATACCTCGGAGTAATTACCATAAAATATTCAGGCAGAAGTGACGAAAATGGAACCTGTTCAGCAAAAACCAACAATTATCTCCCATCCAAACCTCACACTGCGGCAGCGAGGGACCCGAAACACTACCTGAGCTGAAGACCAGCTGCATGCTGCATGCAAAATATACCTCCAAGTATGAATCCAACGCTATTTACACCAGATTTTATGAACTTGTAGTGTTAACACTCGACAAACAGTGTGAAATCGCTTTAAAATGCACCAGTATGATAGTGGACAAAGCACATTTAACGGCTGCTCTGCATTAACTCTACAGAGTCTCCTGATGCACCGTGAAGTAAACTGCTGCCAAATGTAGCTGCTGTTAGCTAATGTTAGCCAGTATGCCCGGACGGTGAGCTCAGAGCACCGGGGGGAGTGTTAGCGTTTGTACCGCGGGTGTTTTGTACCAGGAGAAGGAGGTTTTCAGTCCCAGGATGCAGGCGAATGACTAATGTCGTGCCAGAACCGGAGCCGGGCAAGCGGGCAGTGTAACTGAACTCAACAGGGGGAAGCTAAGAAGAGAAAAGGAGTGATTGCAGCTTGTTGTGCTGCCCCCAAGAGGCCATGTAGCCAAGTGTCCCTGAATTTCAAACCTATCCACCGTCCTGACTGAAAAAATGTCGCATGTAAAATATCTCCCAGACTTCTTTGTTTTTTATTGTTCTGTTTTCGTCAGATGACTTTCTGAGCGTAGAAATCGACAAATTCATTCGTTTTCCTCCTCCACTTCCTGCATGCGTGCTTCCGTCTGTCAATCATCCAGGCCTCTCGTCGTCTAACAGATTCATTTGCAGACAGCGGAGGCGGGATTAGTCAGCCACAGGTGTGATCGTCATGCCTGCCATCCCTCGCTGTACACATCCCTCGCTTCAGCCCCTCCACCCACCTCCACTCTCTAAAAAAGACCCTGAACCATTTTCTCCCTCACCTCCACACACACATCCTCATCACTCCCTCCACACTTTCACACTCTCACTCCGCCCTCGTTCCGCCGTCTCTGTCTAAAAGGTTTTGCGGTAAGATGACCTGATGGTGCTGGCAGCGACATGCTTATGCAATGCATGTAAGAGCTTCTGGTGACACGCAAAGACAAAGAGGAGGGAGAAGACTGGAGGTGGAGTGTTTGTGTGCATGTGCAGAAGAAAGGAAGAGACACAGAGCTTGGTTTACACAGCGTGTGGGGTGTTATTGTGTGAGGGAACAGATCTGATTATTTTCATATCAGTGAATGATTCTCCTGTCTGCGCCGTGAGGGCTGAAATGTGACCTACTGACGACAGCTGGCTACACGAATCTGCAGTGTTACAGGAAAAATTATGAATTTCGTCACAGTAATGTCAGTTACACCTGACAACAGCATTTTATAGACTGAAACTATCGCGCGCCGTGCTACTCAGTGATAGAAAAGGGGCACACAACACATGACGACCATGAAATGTTGATTATTGCACTTCCAAATTGAGCAATATTACTGCCACATTCCCTACTCATACTACTTACAGCTCCGTAAACAATATCTTTATGTAAGCAGCAGGTTAAATTACTATATTTAATGTGTAACATAATAAAAAAATGTGCCCACAATAAACCCAGTGAAAAGTATCACCGCTGACTTTGTGGCTCAGCTCACCAACAATACACGTCTTTGCCCATTTTTACCTTAGCCGGGAGGCAGGACAGCCAAGATGGGAACAGTCAGCGGCTCCTTAGAAACCTGTTGGCGATGTCACAGATATGACGTCCATTCTCTGCACTGTCTATAGTTGGTGCAGTCGCCTCGCAGCGAGAAGGTTCCTGGTTCAAACCTGACTGGCTTCCTCCAACAGTCCAAAGACGTGCAGGTTAATTGGTCGTAGATGGCGACTTGTCCAGGATATAAGCTCCCTCTCGCTCATTGTTAGCAGGGTTCAGCTCCAGCCCCTTGTGGCAGTTATGGAAAATGGTTGGGGCAACTTCTCTCTCACTTCTCTCGATGACGCTTTCCCCAAGCAGCAGGCAGCTGATTTAAGCAAAAGCGAACCCGCTGCGTGCTACCTGTCCAAACACCAAATGGCAGACAGGAAAAGTTAGCAACGAGCTGCTGAACACAGTCGAGCACTTAGCAGCTAAAAAGACGGATATTTCCCTTCAGGAGTTGGTGGAGACCAACTGTGATTGTTGGACTTGCATCCATCAGGTGGCCACGAACGCAACTCCGAATAAATGCTAATGCTGCTCTCTAACTGCTGGATGTGCAAATAGGTAATTTGCTACAACAACAGGGGATAATGTGTGAATGATTTGTTTACAGCTTGCAGCAGACCCCAAGCGGCCAAACAATCATTTACAGCAGGTGGAAAAGTTAAGACGAGTGGTTATGATTAAAAGAAACCAGGAAGGGGTTTATGTCCCGCAAGTTTTGCCTTTGTTGCTGAGAGAGGACGATCATTATTTGCACCGCGAGACGTCAGGTTAACTTTGAGTACACAACCAAAGGCAGCACACACGTAGGACCTCTGGGAACTCTTGGGGATACTCGAGAACTTGCAGCTGTCTCCGTGTCTTTCTTTCATAAAGGTTTTTAAGGGTTTTCTCGACAACACCTTTTCAGTAGAAATTCAGTCCAATTCTACATAAAATGAGAAGTTGTATAAAGACATTTAAAGGACCAGTGTGTCGGATTTAGTGACATCTAGTGGCGCAGTCGAGAGTTGCAACCCAGAGCCAGTGTTTGGGTTTGTCATTTCTGGGCTGCTGTAACGTCACACCATAATAAACTTCATGGACGAGATCCTGTGACGTCTGTAGATGTAGAAGAGTCATTCAAAGGTGACAAAAAAATACAGCAATTCTTATTTTCAGGTGAATGAAAACATAGTTATAAATATTATATCACATGGGTGACAATGAAGTGCTACAAGAGGACGAGAGACAGACAAAGTGTCTCTAAAAGGGTTTTTTTCTGGATTAGGAAGGTAACTTTTCATTCTTGAGAGTATATTCAGTCCACACACAGCAGTTCTGACACCTGGGTAGATCTTCAGGGTAGCAGGAGTGGACTGTGTGATTGCACCTCGGTCTCAGTGTCTCAGACGCAGTGAAACGCCGTGATTAGGGTGTAGCGAGCGAGACAGCAACTGCGGGAGATCAGGAGACATCGGCTGGCGGGCTGCGGCGTCGCGAACAGATGTTGGTGTCAAAACATTTTTATGAAGTGTCTGCTCCAGTGGATGGGCTCTGATCGGGGAGTTCTTTCTGTCCCTCTCTACTCGTCCTTCTGTTTTTCTTTAACACACACATACAGTGTATATATACAGAAGACAGAGTTAATGCAGCATAGGTCAACTTGGCCAGAAAACTCTTCAGATGCTCTGACGTCCAATTGTAATCAATCGTTAATTAACACTTTTGAGCACGTCTTGCTGAGCTTAAGACAGTTTTCTACCCCGATGGACAATAAATTCTGCTAGTTTTTCACAGTCTAACAATTAAGCAGGTCAGATTCTTTGTGTATCCTGTCTACTTGGCAAACAGCGTCACTTCTCACCTTGAATAACGGCTTCATGCTGCTTTAGACTAGACTAAGGATTAGCTGACTGTAGCGTCGTCAAACTGAGCCTGCTGTAACCCGTTCAGCCCATTCTGCTCCAGTGCAAACCGATCTGGCCTCGTGATCCGTCCACGGAGTCCTGACTCTGTGACTCAGCTGTCAGTTTCTGAGTCCCGTAGACGCAAACAAGGCGTCACATCGACTGCGGCCGACTGATCGCTGATGAATGGAGGCGAACAGACAGGAAGGAGCGGCGGGGACGCGGACGATCAAGTCAGCTCTTCTGCCTGTTGTCATAAGCTGCCGGAGCCTCGGGCATCATGGGAAAAGCCACGTGAAAGTCTTGGCACGTGCGTTTGGCATGTTTGTGTACGGATACAGTCTCATAATCTGACTTTTTGTTATTGTTTGAAGATTTTTGAACCACATGAGTGATGGTTTTGTGTCAAACATACCTAATTCTTGTTGGTTCTACCCCCAAAAATCCTGGCAGACATGCATATCATTGTATTTTGCACCGTCACGGTCACATCAAGATCTCCAGATCTTTTTATGGCTGCACCATTCTCTCATTCTCATATTCTTGAGCTCTTGATTTTTTACACATATTAGAATTTAAAATAAGGGTCCGTGGGTTTGAACAATGTTTGGCTGAACAGCTTGAGCTTGTATTGACTGACTCATCAGTGGGTCTGCAGGGTTTAACAGCTCAAGAGTGCAATCATGCAGCAAACATACTGCAGCAGAATAAATCGTGATTACACATATTTGCATAGAAATGATCATAAACACAGAATCACACACGTTTTGTACGCCCGATGAGGTTTGGTAGAAAAATGTCAATTTGCAGGCACACGAGCGTTTTTAACAGAGATTAATTATTGACCTTGGAAACAGAAGTTGACAAATTGTCACCACAGGGTCCATTTAGGAGCCTCCAGCTGTTCTGGAAATAAATCCATCCATCCTCCATAATGATCATGTACTTGAACCAATCCCTTCCATCCATTGCCTTCTGCTTATCTGGGTCTGGGTTGCGGTGGAAGCACGTTTAGCAGTTTTTCCCGGGGGATCCTGAGGCGTTCCCAGGCCAGGTGGGCTATGTAGTCCCTCCAATGGGATCTGGATCTGCTCTGGGGTCTCCTACCAGTTGAACATACCCAGAACACCTCCAAAGGAAGGCTCTGAGCTCTTCATCCTGTCTCTTTTAGCCACCTGTATCCGCGATCTCACACTTTTGGTCACTACCCAATGACCATTGGTGAAGGTTGGAACTTCACGGACGGAAAATCGAGAGCTTTTGGGGTACCAGTTGGCTCTGTTGGTAGAGTGTGCACCGAATGTACGAAGGCCCAGTCCTTGCAGAGTTTGAATCCAACCTGCGGCCCTTTGCTGCATGTCGTCCCCCTCTTTCAGTCCCTGCGTTCCTCGTCAGCTATCTCTGACAAATAAAGCTTCCAAAAATATCTTAAAATCAAGAGTTTTACCTTCCAGGCAGCTCCCTCCAATGCCAATTCAACTCCAACAGCCTCCGGGTGCGTGCGTATGACAAGCACGACCGCAACAGTTTCACCGAAGGCACCTGCTTGTCACTCCGCCTGTCAGGTATGACATGTGCATAGCTCCCTGCTCGCATCTGATTGGAAAATGAATTACGAGACGCATCACAATGTCACCAAAGTGTGTCCGCGTGTACCTGTAGTCTGCTCGTAGGTGCCACTGCCACTTGTCTTCGAGTTTGACACGGAGAGCAAAACATACCCCGGTCTCCATGACCTCCACACGGTGCATGTAGTGTAACATGATGACACACGTACGCTCGCATGCACTGACAGCGTCTCACATGAGAAGCGTCCGCGTCTCTGCTCATTTCTCTGAGTCAGAGATGCGTTGCACAGCGCTCAGACCACAGTGCATCACTTCCATTTTGGTTCACTCTCTGAAGGGCCGTGGGCGGCGTGAGTATGTGTATGCAGAGCGAAGGGAGCACGAGGGCAAAGAGGAAAGAGATAACTCGCGTGCGTGCGTGCGTGTTCCAATTAATTAGCATTAGCTCGGCGCTGTTGGTTTCCGAGCGGCTGCGGATTGCCACACTAGCGGTATTTTCCACTCAGTGGACGGAGGAACTGGCCCACAGTGATCTGGCATGTGAAAGATGCTGGGGGAGAGTGAGCTGTCCTAACGTGGCAAACACCCAGCAATGAAACAGAGAGAGCCACATAACATCTGAAGCAGTGTTTCCACCCTGAAGGCGTTCAACGGACCGCAGCGGGACGTCAAAAAACACATCACACATCCCCGGCCTTAGACGCCTTCTTGTGCCACATTAGATAGCCGCGCCAAATGCAGCTGTTTGTGTTTCAAAATAGTTTATCTAAGCGTGACACAGATGCTGTTTCTGCACATTATCTTTGCTCTTTGTGTCTGTGGTTGCAGACGGAGCCGCTCGCTGTAATTTTGAGCCTCCGATTTTGTAATTTAGCCCCAAAATACAGACAGAGTCGATACCAGCAGGGCTGTGGGGACGCTGAGGTCACGTCTGATTTTAAGCATGTTAGCTGCGTATAGCTCTCGGGGGATGCTAATGTCTGTCTGTCTCGGTGGTGCACCGCTCTGGCCCAGGCTGAAATATCTCAACAACTATTTGATGGATCTGAAATCTTATACAGACGTTCATGTTCCCCCCTGAGGATGACTCTGACGCCACCGTCGAACCAGAAGTCACTGATAAAATACATCCCCCATCAGCCTTTGTGTTTGGTGCTAATATTATGTATATCAGATTGGACTACAAGACAACAACTGAATTTAAAGCTTAATTTAAAGCTTAATTTTGAGAAATAAAATAAATAATTTCTTTAAATTGCTTAAATAACCTGAACATAAGATCCACTTACTATCTTTGATGGCGCTTCTGACTTCATCTCATGCTCTGTTTCGTCTTTAATGGGCATGGTACACTTCATATTACGGGGCTGTGACATCAGGTCTACTTACGGGACCATCAGAGCAAATTATTTAAAGTTATCTGCGCTTGGTTTGTGATTGTTTCTAAGGCTCCGTTTCAAAACACTTTCTTCAGGGAGGTTACGGCTACAGCCGTGAATTAAAAGTGAAACCTTTAGCATAACGCACTCAAAAAAAAATGGAGTCCAGAGATGCATGAAAGTCTTACAGGCAACAAGAAAACAAACCTGATTAGATTGAAGAGTGTGCAGGGCAATGATTGTGGTCATAAGATGCATGGCACAGGCCCAGAGAATAATGACCCACTGCCAGGCACCAAACAACATCTGGAGCTGGCGGAGCACCAACAAACACTGCAATTAGAAAACATTAGGAATGTGTGTAAGCAGGGAGATGATCACGTTTCATCTTAATCTGATCAGAAGTTTAGATCATGATAAAAACACAGAGGAAGAATCGAGCGACAGCTGCACACACACAGAGGACTCGGAAAGAGTTATTCAGGAGCCAAAAGCCAAAGAATAGAAATGTCTTCTGAGGCAAGATTTCTAATCATAAGAGGGAGGCTGTTCTCTTTTCTCTCCAGTCTAAACTGTTACTGACAGCAAGGCTTAAAAATCAATTGTACGCCACGCTGAAAGACAAGGAGGAGAAGATCGAGCATCCCGGCCAAAGAAGAAGAAGAAGACAGTGAAACCATTCTTTAAAGCAACATCGCTTTATCAACATTGATTCTCTCATAAAACAACAGATTTTAAACCATACTGATGCCACACTGACTTCCCACTCTGCGCCTCATATGTCTGATTCTGTATTATGTAACTTTGTGCTGAGGTACCCCCAGCTGGTTCACTGATTTTTGGGTGAAACTGGATCATATTTTATGTCGAAAATGTTTTCTGGTTTTCCCTCTGGTGTCCTCAGAGTTTCCCGATGGACAGTAAAGCAAACTACAGCTGCTGTTAGCTAATGTTACCTTACTTTGTTAGCTGGGCTGCCCAGACTGTGGTTGATTGTTAGTGTTTGTATCTCACGTATTCTGAAGAGGAGGTGTTTTAGGCCCTGAGGGAATACTGACAGGGAAGCTGTCGTGCCAGAACCGGAGCTGGACAAGCAGGCGATATATCAGAAACCTCTATGAACATGATGACAGGGGCGAAAAGACCAATGAGGACATTGACAGAAGAAGTGTACAAGAGAGAGAGAGAGGGCAAGAGTAAATCTGGGACAGACTTTTAGTGGTTGGTGAAATAAAAGGCTGAAAGACAGACGCCGAGCTGGACTGACTGCTGTCGGACCAGTCAGTAATATTAGCTGGCTGCTACGTCATGTTGTTGTTGACCTCGCTCGATGTTTTGGCTGTCAAAGTCGCTACGTCATGTATCATCACGTCGAGACACGAAAGGGTGGACGCGAAGCTGTAAGATCTCTATCGTTGTGATGATCTTTAACCAACACGTGGCCTAAGATTAACAATGAAAAGATAAACAAATGACGTTTACAGTATTTCATGCAGATGGTTTGATTAAAAACTTTAAAACTGTGATTAAAATGGTCAAATTAGCAGAATAGTATTGAATAATTTAGACATTAGAGTGTTGTTTTTGTTGGACACTCAGTTTTGTGACATCACAAACATAAACCTCCCCACATTATTTCACCCAGTGGCCATCATCATGGTGCTTTAAGCCCGGCAGGTGAAGCTAAAGGCGGCCTGTGGCGCCCTCCAGCGGGCAGAAGCTGAAGCACACGCCTCACCTGTAAAAAGAAGAAGAAGGAAAAAAAAAAAGATGGACGCAGCAGTCCAGAAATAGCTCTCTCTCTCTCTCTCTCTCTCTCTCTCTCTCTCTCTCTCTCTCTCTCACACACACACACACACACACACCTTTACACACATCCACAAAATGCTCCCCGTGCGTCAAAGTCCAGTTCCGGTTATCTGACGCCTCTGACAGCTTTGCCATGGTCACAATGTTGGAGGATTGTGATAATTTATGCGCCTCAATTAGACTGGCTGCATTCTCAGCACAGTGTTGTATGTGCGTGTAATGAAACGGAGGCTGCTTGGACAAAAGAAAGAGTTATTTTATGGTATTTTTATAATGTTTTTACAACATTTTCTACATGAACCTGCTGATACTGGAGTTAAACGTGGGTTTGGTAGACTGTAAGAGAGCGCACGGTGTTGATATAAATGTTTTTTTTGCAGGATTATAATACCAGAAACGCCCTTTTTGTAAATGATTTCTCCGATGAATAAAAAAGTGCTTTTGCAGTGCCATAATATGATTTGGTGTGTGTGTGTGTGCAGAGTTAGAGAGAGGGGAGGGGGGCACACACACACACACACACACGCACGCAGTGTCTCTGCTGTGACTGTGTGTATCACTTCAGATGCTCAGACAGAATTAAAAATGCGCTCCTCCGCCCTGTCACCAGTGTTGTGCGCATTTTCTTGACAAGCCCCGTGTTCCCACAGCATGGTGCACGGCGGACTCCAAAGAAGCCTCAGCACTGTCTTCACTCACACATAACCATTCAAAAAAAAAAAGAAAAAAGAAACTCTCTCTCTCGGACGCCTAATTAAAAGACAGCAGACCACGCACGCCGCCGCGCAGCACCTGTTCCCACCTTCACGGCGAGAAGAGAGAAGGTAAGTTATTTTTTGAAGCGGGATTTGCGTGAAATTACGGGTTGCCACGCTTGAAAACAGACTCCATGAAGTAAATATTGCAGCGGGAGTTTCCTGGAGAGTTTGGCACATGCATGCTCGGCTGCTTTGGCTGCAGGCTACAGTATCTGTATTGATGTTTTCTCCTCCCTGTTTGAGGCTTTTTCTTTCTGTTTTATTCTCCGGTTCAAAGCGCGTTGGCGTTTGTTGTTTAACGTAGTTTCCGGTCACCGGTGTGGGGGGGATACGTCTTGGTAAACAATGCCGGTGATTCACGCACAGGTGACATGCCAATTAATCAATTAGCGATCAATCAATCAATCGGTCGAGGCGGTGATGTCACCCGCTGCGGTGTGGCAAACTTGTTTTTCCAACTGTTTCACGCGGGCGTTGAAGACAACAAAAAAAAAAAGAAGGTGTGTAGGTGTTCACGTCTTAATTACTGCCAGCCACAGGTTTGTGCTGAGGTTGTCAGAGGAGCTGTTGTTCTCGCAGACAGCCCTCTTTCTCTCAGGTTTAAAGGATGTCTTTGGATGGCTGACAGAGAGACAACAACAACAACAAAAGAAGTTTAAATCTTTGCACACACACACCAGCACAAGTTGAGCTTCTCTCAGATCTGGATGTGAGCTAATGTCATTAAGCCCCCGGAAACACTCCTCGATGAAACCACTCAGACTTCCATTTTTTATTTTTTTTGGAGTGTCTTGATCTCTTGTCTCCCCTCTGAGGGCAAAGTGAATGTAATCTCACACCATTAGACTGTTACATAACTTTAAAACTGAAGTGCCATCCTGCCTGTGTGGGAGTAGATGTGATGTTCCCACTTCCTTGCTGTTGTTTTGCTCGTTAACTCCGAGACGCACATTACTGTAAGTGACTTTTACATGACTGCTGATTGTCTCATTGTTTAATGCAGATGAGGTTTTTTTATTTTAAAGCAGGGCTGATTGCTTCGCAGGTCCCGGCTGTGATTACTCACCTCTACCTACGTGGAGTCTGTGATTGTCCAGTGAGTGGACTGACATGTTCATTTTGACGGTGCCATGCTGGGCCCAAAAAATGTGTGTATATTTATGTGTGTGTGGTGGTGGGGGGCTGCATTCTGCCCTGTGTTGTGTAGGAGGAGTGTGATCGCAGTGTGCCCGAGCATGACGCTCGCTCAGAGCTTGTTTGGACGGAGTTCAGTCCTTCGCTGAGCAGTCTGTCCTTTGTGCTGGAAGTGGTGCGCAGACAGACACGTTACAGTAACCTGACTCATGTATATGGCAGGCTTCCCCCATCACTGCTCCAGGAACTGTGTCATCATCATGCAACGCGGCACAGGAGCCAGCCTTTAAAATAATAAGAAGAAGGAGAATAAAATAAATAAATAAAGTTGAAACAAATGTCCACCATTTTGAAAAATCTGGCAGCTACTCGTAAAAATGATGGCTGGCATTCAGACTGTGAAGCGTCTCAGTAAATAACTGCACTTTTTAAACGCTCGTCTGCTCCTATAAGTGATATTACATCATCTTAATATTAAAAACTGCTTATCTGGCCTCAAAAGTGACCTCAGGGGCAGCACTGACCCGTAAAATAACACTTTATTTTTGGACCTTTCCCTCTAAAATCTCGTGTTAACTCTCAGGATGTCTGCTGGTTCATGTGGTAGGAAAATTGTTGAGGTGGTTAGCTTACAGTCGGAAGAAATACCCCTTTTAAAAAAGGAACGTTTTTAGTGTGTTTGGAAGTTACAGATAAGTAATTGTGAGGTTATCAGTTATCAAGCCTGCTTATAAACCCAAACAATGACCCGCTCTGCACATCTATAAACCTTCTTCTTCAAAAATTGTAGAGTTGGTATAACTTTTGAGGTGCCAATTCACCTTGTGGACACTCAACATTTGCATGTCTGCAAACCCTTTAAGTGAAAAGGGAATTTCCCTATTGAGGGATCAGTGAGGTTTATCATCTTCTTCGCGAAAACTTGCACAAAGTTTGACTTTTGCACCTCCTTCATATTCCACGCCATCCCTAACTAACACACCTCCGACCATCCTTCCTCCCCAGAGAGAGTCGATCAGCAGACACGTCACAGTATCTTTAAATCGCGATGATGCAGCGATACACCGGCGAGGCTACCGTTACCGTTGATTGCCTAAGTTCACGTTGGAGGAAAAATACACGAGCCCCCGCCTCACCGTTGATGTTTTTTGTTTTACAGAATTCACATTTTAGTTTCCATAGCACCACTTTTGGGCACTAAATCAGGACGTGTGCCTTTTTTTAAAAAAAAATGGAGGTTTCTCAGACAACCAGAGCAGATTTTCTTCCCAGAGATATTTTCATACATTTCATTTCCTCGGCAGGTCTCGCTGGATAAATTCCTCACTGGAGACAATGAGGGAGTGTAGCTGCATTTATTCAACGGCACATCATGATATCAAACATCGCGGTTTGGTGTCAGGTTTTTGTTTTTTTCCAATTAAGGAGGGTAGCTCCTTAAATGTGTCAAAAATGCTGACTGTGGTCGGCTTCACGAAAAGCTTTAAACATTCAGAAGAGGTCTTGAGTTTGACGAGTCTCCTCAGAGAGTACAGTATTAATGCAGGCTTTTGTCCTCTTGTGGTCACTCTAACACAATCTGAAAATGGAGGATGAAAGTGATCCCTCATTGTCATTGTCAAGACGACGCTCAGAGGATTCACACGAGGGTGTAGAGAGAGCTTCGAGAGGCCTGAAGATCCACAAGCGTCACATCCTACACCGCTAGGTGTTTTGTCTTTTACTGTCCGGCCATCAGGACAAAACCAAACATCTTTATCTTTAAGTTATCTTCTCTGACATTGAAGATATTAAACAAGAACTCAAAAGGCGCCCGTCCTTTCTTCTGATTTTTGGAAAAACATCCCCAACAAAGCTGTAAAAAAAAAAAAAGCACTCTGTTTTTCAAGTGGAATTATTCACTCTCACTTATTGAAAAAACCTCTGACATTACCTAACAGCCCTTCACAAAAATAACATTTTGTCCGAAGAGCTCCTCATGCCGATCCGTCATTACTCACACCGTGAATCACGAAGGTCGAAACAGATCAGAAAAGTCGACTCGTGACGCCAACAAAACCTCTTTTACGGGCACTGATCCAATAATTTCCCCACATGTTGTCAAATAATTATGCTTTACCTCAACTCCCATGCAAATGTATTTGCATACATCTGTCGGATAAGTCTTGTTTTTCCGAGAGCAAGTGTGAAAGCTCGGACCGGATGGTGAGATTATTCTTCTTGTTTGGTGTTTTTGAGAAGTGTTCGTCGAGAGACAAGCGGATGGATTGTTGTTCTGGCAGGTCCTCCCCGGTTTCACATGAGATTGGATGACCTGCTCAGATGGATGAATTTGCCCGTCGCGAGCCAAGTGCAGCCTGCAAAAGCTCCAAAAAAACATGGTGAGAAAAACAAGACGCTGACGAGTTGCTTAATTAGAAGAATCAACAATTAAAAGTTGAGTGAGTCAGCCGTCGTGCACCCACACTGCACCTCAACGGGTTTGTGTGATTGACTGACAGCTCCAGGTCTAATTAGCCTCCTCTCTGATTGAAGACACCTCTGGGGGTCTTGTGGTTTTAAAAACCTTGACCGGTCATCGTCCTGTTAATGAAAACGAAGCCCTCGCCCATCATTTCCCAGTTTAATATCCCAAGTTTTAGTCTTTGTAACGTCAGCAACAGTCCACTTAAACTCCTGCAAGAAATTAAATAAATAAAACTAAATATTTATTCAGTTTCCTTCACCGTCTAACCTGCAGTGACTGATTTTTGGCCACTTGGGGGCAGCAGAAACAAAAACCTGCACACACACACAACACTGACATATCACCTTTTGGAGGTTTATGTGTGGCAGAGGTGTTGGCTAACAGTCGTCTGCTCAACACGCCCAGCAGTTGTGAAGAAAGACTTCATCACTCATTTGGACCCGGCAGATGTAAGTCTCACTCTTTTAGCTCTGTTTTGGGTCTCTACCAACTCCTGAGGGAAACGTCTGATTCTTTAGCTGCTAAAGGCTCCTCTGGTCGTCTAAATTTAAATCTGGCTGCTGTTTGATGTAGGGCAGGAGTGTACACACACACACAGTAAGAAAGTTTTCTCTGCTGGAAAACAACCGCCCCGCAGAGACCGTAAACAAGGTTAATAAGAGTAAGAGTGACCCGAAATAGTGAAGTTGTGGGCCAGAAAACCAGGCTGATGGTTGTAAATGTTGCTGTGTAATACATGCTGGTGTCATATCATGACAACAGATATCTTTCCCTGTACTCAAGCTTGAGTTAGCTGTGCTTGATAATCTCTGTGGGCTTGAGTGAACCCTTTTTATGTGACTACAACGTCTTTTAAATTATTTTAAAGGTATAAAATTTTATTTGGAGAAATATCAGGACACTCCCAGTAAAAGTTGGTTCGGTTTGTTGTTTGACCCCCATAAAGAGGCAGAGAGAGACATATACATATTCAGTACATATGCAGAGAGTAATCATATGCTGCTCTAGTCAATACTGTACATATGTGACCTATAGTGTATTCACATCTAGCTGTTTATTCTGTACATAATGTCTACCAAATACATTACTCACACCCACGCTGTGTAATTACACTTAACACCTGCAGTTACCGACTGAAACTGCTGCACATGCTGTGTATACCTTTAGTATATTCATGTCACTCCGTTCAGACCCGCTCATTCTGTATGTATGTGAACTTAACATATAACAACATTAGCTTATATATCTCCACTGTTGTTTATATATCTCGAGTAAAGCAACACTGCGTAGACATTTTTGTGATTTAGAGCCCCCGGTTTCATGTAAATACAGACAGTTGTATGTGTGTATTTGTTATGATTGTCTTTGCTTGAGTTGACCACCAGCAGCCAGCTAATATTACTCAACAGTCCAGCAACAATAAGTCCAGCTCGGCGTCTGTCTTTCAGCTTTTTATTTCACCAAGCAGACACACACACACAAAAAAAAAGATTTACTCTTGTCCGACAGCGTCTTGCGCGGTCACTCTCTAATTTTCTCTACGTAGCTTCTTCCATAAATGCTCCCTTCGTTCTCTTTGCCTCTGTCGTCATGTCCATAGAGGCTGCTGAGCCTGGTTGTATTGCCGACTCGCCCAGCTCCGGTTCTGGCACGACACTGGCCCTGCTTCGACCCCCCCCATCAGCCTTCCCAGCACCCTGAACTTAAAAAAATCTCTTTACAGTGGTCCAAAACGCCTGCGGAACAAAGTCTAACGCTCTTCCGATGGTCTCGAACTCACAGTCCAAGTAGCCCAGCTAACAAACTGAGCTAACGTTAGCTAACAGCAGCTACGGTTGAAGCAGTTTACTTCACTGTCCATCAGGGGGAACATTTTCTTCTTAAAACGTGACCCCAAAATCAGTGAGATAGTTGATGGTGGAGTTACATAACATTATAAATCACTGCAGCATCAACATGATTTAAATCTGTTACTTTATGGTAAAAAAATGGAGATATTGCATTTACGGTGTTCAGGTCTTTGACCCTTAGACCTCGTTGGCACTTCTGTAGTTGATTTTGCATTCCCTCAGTACACATCAACATCCAGAGTAACACTGCGCTAATGATTTCAACAGTGTCGCCTACCACTAACCGACGTTCCTCTCGCACCCAAAGCAGCCCCCTTAGTCACTTCGGAGCGTCTCTAATTAAAACATTCACGCGTCAAGATGGCCCCGGAGTGTCGCGGAGTCGAAGCAAAGTGTCGATTCAGAGTTAGACAAGTTCAGCTCGGTGTCACGCTGCTTGAGAAAAATCAAGGAAAGACCATTCATGGAGAAATACGCTTTAAAGATTCAATGACATCATGGTGAACACTCTGTTTTACACACACACAAAAACACACACACACACACACACACCTCTGGTCTGACAGGACTATTTGTGATAATGCCCCTTTCTGAATCACCGATATGCTTCTAAAATTATGAATATTCACAGTTATGCTAACAGTCCTCGTCCTCTCCTACAGCCCCAGTGTTACTTCTGACTCATACTAATTCCTTTGTACAGCTTCATCACACACACACTCGGTAAAACACACAGCTCTCACTTCCTTGTCACTGGCCCTGAGTGCCATCGCTACAGCGCTTTTGCAGCAGGCATCAAAACGGACACCTGTCATCAGTCAGCAGGGCCCTGTGCCCACTGTTGCCCCCTGCGGATACTTATAGCCCACTGCAATTATGTTGTTCCATTAGTCATCCTACGCATGCAGTGATGGGCTGCTGGCTATACTTAGCCACCGTCATGGTCACTCTTGTGCAAACGAGAGATTTTACAGACTGATGGCTTGTTGTTGGCGTCAAACGCGGTGAATAGAGATGAATAATGAGCACCCATTTGTTGTTTTGACAAAGTTTGTTTGTGAGGGAGACGAACACTGCTCGTTAGTGTGTGTGTGTGTGTGTGTTATGTCAAAGAAACTTAAAGCTGCTAAAGAGTTCTGGTGCAGTAATGCTCCTTAAACTCTTGTTGCCGTCCACCACTAAATAAAAGACTGCACGGTACCTTTGAGTCGGGAAACACCTGCGATGTTGCCTGTTACAACGGAGGCCGATGAGAAGCAACACCTGATGCATTCGACCTCGACCGGGCAGTCAAGCTGCAGACTGATGGACTGCAGGTCAATGTCAGCGTTACAGGACAGGCGGACGTCTTGCAGAGAGCGTCCTCTGAGCTAACTTAACTTTATTTTGACACAGAAGACGTTGGCAAAAAGTAATGACGTCGAAGAGTTACTGTGAGGTTAGAAGTTCGTCCTGAGATGCTCATATTGAGTTTGAACAGTGAAAAGTTGGCAGGTCTTTGGCTCTGGATGGAGTTTATGGTAAGAAACTCCACGACTGAGAAATATTGGGGTGCGCCTGTCGTAGCCGCTAAGTCGCCTGTTGCCTCTGCAGAGAGAGACAGTTTGCATGAAGTTACCAACCTCGGCGTTGACACTTTATTTATTCTATGACTGCAAAAAGTTTTAGTGCAGTTTACTTCCTGCTGGAAGTGTGTGTTGTTCCTCACTGTCATAATAACAACTGTGTGTGTGTGTGTGTTTCAGATTTCAAATCTTGGCAGTGTAAATATGAACCGAATATGAGTCATTTACTTAACTAAATTATAATTATATAAGCAGGAAGTTTGCAGCTTCCTGAATTTGATGCACTTAAGGTGAAATAAGGGAAATACACAAAGGCAGTGAAGAAAGAACTGTTGAAAATAATGGAGATTGTTCATTTGTCGGAGGTAAATAGTATTGTAGACATGACACTATGATAGCTGGATGAAAAAGTGTTGACTGCAGCGTTGCATCGCGGTGCGGGAGCTGTGAAACTTACAGAAAAAGACAAAATAAATCCAGAGTATCGCATGTAAGAACATCAAAAAGTATATCCTAACAAATAAGATGATAAAAAACAAAACTGTGGTCGGATTTGTGCTTTTCTAAGCGCCTGCTTATCAAAATCTCCAGATGGAAATACCGTATGCACGATCAGCAAAGTGCGCGACATCGCTGTCTGTTTTCAGCATCGCTGCCGTTACATGTTTGTTGGCTGGAGGTTACATTCGTGGAGAAAGATGCTGTGAACGCTCTGTGTTGCACCTTGGATGATGAGGCAAGAGGATGGAGATGGTGGGAGACGCTGTGGAGGATTCGGTTTCCCTCCTCGTCCTCCCTCCCAGTGCTGCTGTCTCAGGAGTCTCTGTAGCTGTCTCTGGACTTATTTTGTTATGCATTCATCCCCGAGGATAACACACGAGATAGCTCCGTTGCAGCTAAAACTGAGTTTGCAAGAACACATCAATTCAGGATCCATTTTTAGCCTCAGTATCTTGGACTAATGATCAGGACTAACGTTAGAAGAGGCAGAGATACTAATTCAACCTTTGGTCGTATCCTCAGGAGACCACAATCTCCTCCAAAGTGCTACAAGATGTGTTGTTTTCAGCGTAAAGGGCAGTTTTTTTCCCTCCAAAGCGGCGCTCGTTTGCTCTTACTATCTCAGTCATTATGGCTTCATCCACCTACACACAATACTTAACTGAATACAAGTTCATGCGCTTGTGGAGGCTGCTGAAAGTAATTCTGGGAAATGTAGGAAAATCACTAATTATGTAGAAGCAGAGGAGGCAAAGAGAAACAAAAAACTTTGTTATCAGTTTGGTATCAGGTTGCACAGGACTACAAGTTCATCTTCACCCCGTTGAAATGAATGGAAACTGTTGTAGTACTCAAGGTTGAGTACTCTTTTCAAAGGTATCGGTTTTGTCTAGGAATAAACCACATTTCTTGGACAAAGAGGATTTTATTTCAAGACCGGTCAAGACTACAACTACAGTTTCTCATTATTGACCTTGAATTGGTTTCCTAATAATGGACTGACGGCGGATCGACGTTGGCGCACTACTGACAAGAAAATCAAAGAGAGGACGGGTCGAGGTTTAACCACAAGACCACGAGCCAACAGCTGATTGAAGAACCGTCAGCTCTGTCTCATTCAGCATCTTAAAGACAACATTTCAGCACAGAGATCAACTTGTGGCCTTCATGAGCGTCAAAATCAGTTAGATGAGTGTGAAACTGAAGCCTGAATTGAAGTTTCAGGAGCAGGAACACACCTCCGTCGCGCCTCTGCCGGCTTAAACTATAAATACACTCCTAACCATGTGCTCCTGTTTAACTCTTGTATTCTTCGCTCCCTCCCCACGGCTCCTTCTGTTTCTATTACTTCTTACTCTCCCGTAGGATCCTAGGGGGACCGTCGTACCCCGGAGCTACGGCGGATTCCCCGCCGAAGCTCCCCACAACGCAGCAGTTTCAAGAAGTACAAGATCTGAGCTTTGCTCGCTGTCTTTCTTCTCTGTGCACTTTGCATTTGAAGCCTTAAAACACTCCATTCAAACCTACTGAAAGCTCCTTGCAGTCTCTGAGCTGTAGGCGGTTCTCCTCGCAACACCTGACACAAACTCTTCACCAGACTTTCTCCGCTTCGCCGGTACAGAACCTGACGAAGACGTCATCACGGGAGAGCTGGAGGTGGGGATTGTTTTTCTGAACAATGTTGAAACCGTTCCTCCCTTTTGGGGGCGCCAGCCGCTGTGTTTCTCTCTAACCTGATGGAGCACTGGTCTGGAGGTGGGGAAAAATCTGGACACCATGATGTTGTCCATCTGCACCGGGTTGAGCTTCTCGCTGAGCAGCTGCTGATTGTCAGCGATCTCTCTCGTCCTACACTGTTCTCCAGAAGATCTCAAATTCTGTGTCACCCTCCTCTTTGGTTTCATTTAACTGCCTTGAAAGACTTCTTCTTTGTCTTGAATCCCTTGCAATCAAGGACTCAAACAATGTGCTCGCATCTGATTAACGGATGCGTGACACCGTGGTCCGATGAGTGACGGCTGCTGCCGTTTTCTGCATAATTCTGCACCAACACTTCGAGAGTTTCCAGTAAAAGGTAGATTAACACCGATACCTATGGCACCTGTTGTTTTCTCAGCTCTGCTAAGAAATTGTCTTCTCTGAGTCACCCCGTCACTCCGTCATCACTCGCTCAGCCAGCAAGTCGGTCGGTCCTTCTGTCCGGTTTTTGCATCTCAGCTCAAGCTCCTCGTCTCTTCTGCGAGAAGAAAACGGCGTAAACCGGTCAGGTTTTCTCTCTCGCAGCCAGTCAACATTTGCACAATAAAATCTAATGTCTTCTTTCCAAAATACCCAATTAGCCGGCTGCTTATTTTTGGCTCTAGTCTGAAGCCCGTACCTCCTCGACTGAGCCCAGAGGGTTTTCCGAAACTCCACTTTCCACTACAAGTCCCCACAGATTCCCACTGCCGGGCTCAGCACTCCTCTCTGTCCATCTACTCCCCCCCCCCACCTCCCCCACGTTTTCAGACAAGTCTTGCCCTAACTGTCTCTTCATCTACTTGTTAAGTGCTCTGTGCATTCAGACTTTCTGGTCTATCCCGCTGGGTTTCTGGCTGCTGCCGCCGCTGCCGGTACTGCTACTGCCCTCAGGTGCAAAAACACCTTGTTAGACAGTGTACGTCTCCTGCTTATTATATTTCCAGTCTGCCGGCTTGAACTGCAGCGCTGCAGGCCCACTGAAGTTGTGATTTCCTTACCCAGCTCTAATTTTCAGTGCCGGCTTTTTCTTCTTTTCATCATTGTATCTTTTTATCTTTTCTCTTCTGTTTCTCCCTCTGTGTGTGTGTGTGTGTCTCTCTTTCTCTGAGGGAATTACATAAGTCTTTCTCTGTGTGTGTGTGGGCAGCATTGCATTTTATGTAAGGCGGACCTGGAAATGGCTAGCGAAACACTCGGGTCTTGCTCTCTGTTTTCTCTCTCTCTCTCTGTACTTGTCTTATAGCCTTGTGTGGTTGGGTCATCGGACCTGCGGATCTGCGTGGTTCGTTGGCTCCAGATATGCAAAGGGGCGACGCTGCAGACCTACGCAGAGTCATACTCACAGCTTTTTTATTTGTTATTTAAAGCGCACCTTGAAATAAAAAAATATTTGACTCCTAATTTGAAGATGATGATTCCTTGTTGATGCTCGTGTTTTGAAGTGAGGACGGTCTGAAGTGAATCCCGGATAGATAAAACAATCATACCGATTGACTATAGACTGCATAAATAAAAATGGATGTTCAATGACGTCACCGTCAGCGTGGTGGCTGTCACCTGCCCAAAGAGGGGTGAAGACGTAGAGCCGAATGAAGCCTGGTTGTTGAAATCGTGAAGCCAAAAACTGCAGTTCCTCAAACGTCCACTTGAGGCTGGCTGCAGAAATGAGTCAGTCTGCATAAGTCCCCATGTTAGACAGCAGAAATAAACATGTTTACAGCCCGGTACAAAAAACAGTTTTGGTCTCTATAGCTAATTTCCCCGTTCATGACAACTGTACTGAGGGTGAATTTATATACAACTCACCTGTTCAGGTGATATTAAGGCTTAAAGTTATGCAGGATTAAGAGCATGGACGTTTGATTGACAGGTGGGAGCTGTTACAGGTTCAGGTCCGCTGATGTTCCACGTCTTTACCGATTTTTAGATTATTCATGTGATTCTCTGTCAAAGCACTTCTTCATCTCTGTTTTTAAAGCTGCCATATAAATAAACCTTTTATTGTTATATTTATTATCATATTTGTTCTTTTGCTTTTGGCTTTGAGCTCTATTTTGGCCTGTGGAGAAATCCAAAGCCTGGCATGTCTGCTCAGCCTAGTTGCTAAACCATAATTGCTCTTTTTGGCTTGGCAAACTGACAATTTCTCTTATTTTTAAACGCAATTAACAAGTTCTGCATGAGCTTCCTCTAAAGTCTTACAGCGCTCAAACCTGCAATTATGACATAACACTGACTCCCTCCTTTGATTGATATCAGCTGATCTGCGGGACTCAATCCTGACCCCCCCCCCCCCTCCCGAATGCTCTTTACAAAATCTGTTAATGGTCTTACAGAGTGCAGATTGGCGCACAGATAGCTGGTTTCCCCGAGAGGAGGGGCGAGTTATGTAATAAGGTGGCAGGAGGTGATAAAAAAAAATGTGAAGACTTCAAAATGTGTTACTGAATGAAGACAATATTCATAAAGCTTCCCCTCTGATACCAACGAAGCGAGCATCTGATGTCGGCGTGCTCAGAAATGAACTTTGGTGCTCTGATGTGAGGGAGGAAGCGACACACACACAAAAAATCTTTTTTTATTATTATCACCCAAAAAAAATAAAAAAATAAAGCTTCCTAGAAATAAACCACCTCTGCACCCCAGAGAACCTTTAAGACAGTGTGTGTGTGTGTGTGTGTTCATACTGTATAAGTCTGTGCGCGCGTGTGTGTGTGTGCGTCTCCAACTTGTCAGAGAAAATGGGTGTTTCACTGAGTGGGAATGCCTGGTAGGATGTGTAGGCCCGGGTTGCCATGGCAACCATCTGCTGCTACGCTCACAAGCGTTCGCCAGCAGCCCACACAGTGTGACATCCAGCAGCAAGCCAATCTGAGAGAGAGAGAGAGAGAGAGAGAGAGAGAAAGTAAATCTGCGATTGAATAATATTAAAAAGGCCAAAAATAAGGAAAACAGAGTTCAAACTGAAACTCATTGTTGTTTTTTTGTGTCGTTTTTTTCCCACCAGGTGTACGTTGAAACATCGTCTTTAGAGATATAGAGTTTTTTGTTGTTGTTGTTGTTGTTGGTACAGTGAAGACAGAAGGAGGAGAGGTGTACAACATTCGGAGCAACATGACAACACCGCGAGAGATTATAGGAAGAGCAGGCGGTGATGTGAAGCTGCTTTAAAACGTCTAAAAACTTTGAAGTGCAGTTTGATGAAGGGAAAGTCCGACAGCACAGCAGGCTTCAACTTCCACTCATCCATCCAACGTGGGTAACTAATAAAGCCATAAAACATGAAGGTAATTAGGACAAAATGCTGCCACTGACAGCATGAAGAACGAGAGAAAGAGTATGTGTGACGTCACTCGTAAGAGACGTTTTGAAGCTCAAGATCTTTCGGTCTGGCCGCCGCCATCTTTGTAGTCCTCCCTCTTCCGCCTCACAGCTAAAAACAGAATGAATGAAGCCTGGTTGCTCAAACAAGCCATCTGTAACGGCACCTACCTGTTAATCAAAGCATCCACACTCTTAATCCTGGATAACTTCAAGCAACCAAAACTGTTTTTTTGTACCAGGCTGTAAACATGTTTATTTCTGCTGTGAAGTTGGACATTTGAACATGGGGACTTATGGAGACTGACTCACTTCTGCAGCCAGCCTCAGGTGGATGTTTGAGGAACTGCAGTTTCTGGCACATTGGCTTCACAGCCATGGAGGTTCCCGCTTCACTTGATCAGAAATAGTGACATTAAATCTGATATTTTTCATTGTCAGATTATGTCAACCGCACAAATCTGATTAGTGGTAATGAAGTCACAGTCTGATTGGATTTCTCAAACGTTTATGGGACTTAAACATGATTTTTGTGATGTCATGCTTGGTGGTTTTCTATAAATGAAATAGATATATTTATATTTCATTTATTCATATATATACGCCGATCAGCCATAACATTCAGACCACTGACAGGTGAGGTGAATAACACTGATTAGCTAGTTATCATGGCACCTGTCAGTGGATGGGATATATCCGGCAGCAAGTGAACACTTTGTCCTCAAAGTTGGAAGAAAATGGGCAAGCATCAGGATTTGACAAGGACCAAGCCGTGATGGCTCGACGACGGGTCAGTGCATGTCAAAAACTGCAGCTCTTGTGAGGTATTCACTGTCTGCAGTGGTCCAAGGAAGGAGAAGCAATGAACTGGTGACAGAGTCATGGACGGCCGAGGATTATTGAAGCATGTGGAGAACTACTGTAGCACAAAAAAACTACAACATTTCACAACATTTCTATGCAAAACACTGCTATAAATACGTAGAAAATACTTCATTTGGAGCTGATATGACCGCTCATCACATGGTTGTTGTATAACATAACCTTTGTCCATGTGTTTCAGATGCAGGAGGCTACCCAGCGAGGCTCTCAGCGGGCCTTCAGCGTCCTGGATCGTCTGCTGGTCACACACCCTGTGTGGCTGCAACTGTCACTCAACCAAGACTCCGCCCTCTACATCCTGCTCAGAGAGCCTGTTGGAGTAAGGACCTTTTTATTTCACCAAGCTCTCGCCGGCGACTAAAAGCCAGCCCCGGATTTACTCTTGTCCGGCGGCTTCTTGCTCTTGTCACTCTCTCATTTGCTCGTCTTAACTTCCACCATCACCATCCCCTTCGGTCTTTACACCTCTGTCATCATGTCCATAGAGGCTGCTGAGTCTGGTTACATTGCCTACTTGCCCAGCTCCGGTTCTGGCACGACACCAGCATTATCCTGCACCCTGGCCCTGAAAAACTGAGCTAACAGCAGCTACAGTTATGAGCAGTTTACTTCACTGTCCATCAGGAAACTCTTTTCTCCATAAAATATGATCCAGTTTTACCAAAATCTGTGAAATATTTGATGATCGTACCCAAAGCCGGAAATTACAGACGTACGAATGACAGAGACACCATTCACCTGATTAATTATGTTATTTTATGGTTGAAAAATCACACGATGTTGCTTTAAAGTTTGTTTGATTTTCTCTTATTTGGCACTTTACGTTGCTGTTTGCACAACCTGCACCTTCTCCTGAGGAATGTGTGAGGAGGAAACGTATTTTAAAAAGACGTTTACACCCCGGTGATTTATTCTTGTTGTCTGTGGTGGTTGTTGTTGGTGCTTACAGACATTTTTGGTGCGTAAATGCAGCTCCAGCCTGAGGAAGGTGCTGTGTTTGAGAGTGACGGCAGACAAAAGTGCCTCCTCTGTTAAGGAGTGCTTCATCTGTGAGGAGGACTCCAGTGAGTATAAAACAAGCTGAATTATCATGTATTACCCACCTGCCACTAGAGGAACACATGCCACATTTCTCTGTTTGTAGTGCAGTGCAGTGCGTACACTTGCTGGGTGAAGTAGTGTGGGACGGGATGGGTCCTCCAAAAGATCTGCAGCTGCCACGCTTCCTGTTAAATTTGTGTCCCACTGCCTCCACAGCTGTCAAACAAACTCTGTCTGTTCTATAACCAGCATTCGCCTTGGAGAGTTCGGCACTCAGCTTCCCCGACCTGTGTCGTCTGGTGGCCTTCTACTGTGTCAGCAGGTGATGTATTATTTTAACGGCTTGGCCAAAAGAATGCGGACGTCCCTGCCACTTTGGGTCGAGGTTGTCCTTCATGGTTTCCCTTCGTGGCAGCAGTTTGGAGAAGGCTCTTACATGTAGAAATGGTTTTCCCGGTTTGGTGTGGAAGAACTTTAACTGTCCTCCACAGAGTGTGGCCAGATGGGATCAAATCTCTTGGAATCAGATGTGCAACAAGTGGGACTTTGTCCACATACTTTTGGCCGTATGCACCTGACATCATTCTGATCTCACACACTCGCTCAGGGTTTCATTTAGTTTTAAGTTTCGTTCTTGTCTTGCAGAGATGTGCTGCCCTTCCCGCTGCAGCTACCAGAGGCCATAGCTAAAGCCACAACACACAGGCAGCTGGAGGCCATCTCACACATGGGACAAGGTACAGTGACTGAAAAACCTCTCACGAAACTTACTAAGTATGTCGCCGTACTGTTACTGTTGCAATACCTGCAAAACAAAGCCTCACCTGTTAGCACCTCAGTGTTTAATCTCACCTCAAAGCAATGCTGTGTCTTAATTCAGACGTCGTCGTCTTATTTATATCTCTCACCGGCGTATTCACGAAACACATACATAATATACAGTGACGTTGCTCCGTAATGAGTTTCTCTTCGGCGGCGTATTGCTAAATGTGAGAAAGCAAACGATGAACTTACTGAAGTAGTGACTGCCAGCTTGCGTCTATTTTAACATGGCAGCATGGACGGCTGCAGCGCCGCAGCGGAGAGCGAGGTGTGACTTCAAGATGGCTAAAAATGACAAGTAAGACACAGTGTGTGTGTCACTGACTGCAGCTCAGAGATAAAAGACCATAAAATCAGCCTGCTGTTGTCAGTTAGCAGTAGATAGAGCTAAAAATACAGCACACAGTACTTAAGAAAGTTAAGTAGCCTGAAAGACGAGGATAAAACTTCTCTATTCACGACTGAATAAATGTCAAAATATCTGCACAATTCAAATCAGATTGGTTGGCTGGTATATCTACAACGTGTAACTGAACGCTCATCTCTTCCTGCGTCTCCTTTTAGACTTCTGGAGTGTGCCGAGTGCCTCAGAGATCCAAAATGGACCGGTGGACCTGGTTGCATCAACCAGCGGCAGCCAGGCTCAGGCCCAAGACCGATGTACCCTACTGAGCCGGGGTAGACAAGGCAAACTCTGCTTCATCAACCCGCTCTTCCTACAGCTGGAGGTTAGCAAGGTTAGTAGCGATTTACGAGCTGAAAAGGTTTGTTTAGATCCTGAAAAGTTCTGTTTTTCCTCCCAATACGTGACCTGCCGCAGCATTTTGAGTCACATTCTGATCGTGTTAGTGCCGTCATCGATGAGACCTTCGTCTTCGCAGTCATACAGAACACTCTAAATGTGTTTCAGGGTCGAAGTGACACAAAATGATGTTCAAAAAGCTTCTGGCTCTTGTTCGATGAACACCTAATACCTCTTTTTTCCCTTCTCTGCAGCAGCCGCAGCTCGTAAACCACAGTGCCTCCAATAAACGGCACCGCTTCAAGCGCAGCATGCGGCTCCGGCTCTCTGAGTCCTCCATGAATCTATCGCTCGAGGGGGTCGGCTCCTATTCACCTTCCTCGTCGGGGGACCAGCCCGGTGAGTCAGAGAGGCTGCAGAAGGCCGGCACCAACCCACAGAGAAGAGTTCACCCCGGGGCGGGGGTCCTGAGGAGAACTCCTGCTGTGTCACCGGGTTCTGCAGAGGAAGAGGACATGATGTCCGTCTATGTGCCACAAGTAATATGTTGTCGTCTTCTTCTTCTGTTTATGTTCTTGTCTCAATATAAATCATTTAAAATTTTAATTTCTGACCTGGTTAAGACGTCTACACAGGTGGAGGAGTTTCCACAGCTCCAGCCGTCCGCCCAAGCAGAGGAGTCAGGCATCGAGGTGGCAGTTTTGTCCCTGGAGCGCCGTCCAGCTCCGTCCCTGGCAGAGCTCGACAGCAGCAGCTCCTTCAGCAGCATGGACGAGGACAATGACTCGGATTCAGATCCAGAAAGCATGACCCAAGTCCAAACTAACATCTACCAGCGCCCACCACTCATGCGCTCTCGAGGCCGCGGCGGGCTGCACCGTATGAGCGAGGCCTTTGTGTGTTTCTTCGCTCCGGACAAGAGGCTGACTCGACTGGTGGAGGAGCTGTCCAGAGACCGGCGCTCCACCTTTGGGGGCATGGTTCAGGATTTCCTCCTGGCGCAGAGAGAGGTCCTGAAATCCCTGGCTTCCTCCTCTTCATCCTCGTCTTCGTCACGCGTGACGTCCGTGCAGCTCCTGCAGGGTCTGCGCCTCTTTCTGTCCCAGGCGAAGTGCTGCCTGCTGGACAGCGGAGAGCTGGAGCCTCCCATTGAAACTCTGGTACCAGAGAACGAGAAAGGTAGGAAACACACTGACTTAAGGGTGAGACGAGGCGCTGCAATCAGCAACTACACCACTAGATGTCACTAATCTCACACTCTGAACCTTTAATTTAAATTCTAAGTTGTCTGATTGTCTGATCACATTTGCTGAAACTAAAGTTACAAAAAGGTAACAAAGTACAGGTACGTTATATACTTAACAGGACTTAAGCTAAAGCGTACAACAGGGTTAACGTCAATGAAGGAGCAGAGTCACATGACTTTCTCCAGCCAATCAGCGAATGTCAGGCTACATCACAGGTACCTTATACGGTAACTTCTTTGACTTTGACTTGGAGCCTAAACACTCTGCACCTTCACCTCGAGGTGCTGCGAAATCCCACACACTGGACCTTTAAAGTTCTGAATAATTAACAGCATGGCTAAATGATGATCGACGTCTTTGCGGGACTACAAACATGGCGGCGGCCTGCGCCACAGATTTAAGTTTAGTTAGATTAGTTCTTAACACTGCTGCAGCCGTTAGTTACAACTTATTAATCTTTTAATTACGCTAAAAGTCAATTAAAGTCAGGAGCACACCTCCTCGTCGTTGGAAGTCATCAGACACGATCTGAACTCTCTTTGATTTCATCAGCGAAGAAAGTCGAATCGCATAATTGAATTCAGCTGACTGTGCCGGATTACATTTCGAGCTTCATAAACCTTGTGAATCTCCCGTATGCATGCGTGATTAGTTTATCGCATCACAAAGAGGGAGACGGTGTGTTGCAGCGAAAGGGACTGGAGGAGAGAGAGAGAGAGAGAGAGAGAGAGAGAGAGAGAGAGAAAATGGTACTATTAGAAAACACTGATTCAATAGAGCACAGTGCCAGAGGACGCAGGTCTATGGAAACAGACAGCCTTTTCTGATAGATGGTGGGCTGCCCAGGCGCTAGTGAAAGGCACTGTCAACACAAAGTAGTTTGCGTGGGGGGGTAGAGCCTCATTCACCAGAGCTCATATTGTCTCTTGTATTTAGAAAACAGCATTAGGAAAGCCCTGCCCGACGCGCCTGCACTCCCATCCATGCTTCTTCTCATTATTGCAAAGACATCGCAGGACTTTGGAAGTTAGATCTTTTGACACAGCGCTGTGCGTAGGCTGTCCGTGCTCCTGTGTGTGTGTGTGTGTTTTCAGGTGTGTTTGCGCGTGGTGATGACGGATGGTTGCCTGGCAGTGCAGAGGCTTCAGGGCGCTCGACCACTGCCTGCCTGCCTTCCTTCCTTCCTTCCTTCCTTCCTCCCGTCCTTCCTTCCTGGGCTCTGATTCTGATTTATCTCGCATTGCGTCGGTGGGAGGCATTTGCATTTTTTTTTTCTACCCCCTCGTTTATCATAAAAAGATATCGCAGTCCCACGCTCACTTGAAGAGCAGCACGATTCAGGGGAAGGGTGGGAGGAAGGGAGGGATAGAAATAGGCAGGATACTTTGAAAATGTAATCAGTTAACAGATCTGTGAGTAATAGCTGAAAATAAATAAATAAATCAGTCACGTTACATGTAATCTGTTACTCTCAGAGCTGGTAAAAGAGAGAGAGGGAGGGAGAGAGAGAGAGAGAGAGAGGCTGGAGGGTGTGAATGATTAATCACATATAGTAAGATAGATGCAGGGGGGATTATACAGGACAGAAGGGATACATGAAGGATGGAGAGGAGGATATTGATGATGAGTGGAAAACAGCGTGCACAGGAGGATTGTTACCCACTTAGTCAGGACTGCCCACTAACAGCAGGAGAATCACTGAAGTGCGTGTGTTTCCACGTGTGAGGGCATGTATGCGCGTCCGAGAGTCTGTGTATTACATATCACCGTTGTCAGGCTGGAAACAACACCTGTATCTCTAGAGTACTACAGTATGCAAGTACTGAACACCTAGGCTTCATCACTGTGATGGTATAAAGAGTGGACGGCGTATGTGTGATGTCAGCAGTAGTTGAACGTTGTGAAGCTCGAAATCTGTGGCTCGGAACGCCGCCATCTTGGCACTCCTGCCTATTCCGCCTCCCGCCTAATCTAATACTCGGATCATTGGTGGATGATGCCTGGGTGCTCAAATAAGCCACCTGTAACGGCACCTACCCGTCAATCAAAGCGTCCATGCTGTTAATTATGTGTGTTTTTAAGCAGTTTTTTGTACCAGGCTGTAAACATGTTTATTTCTGCTGTGAAGTTGGACATTTTAACATGGGGACTTATGGAGACTGACTCACTTCTGCAGCCAGCCTCAAGTGGACGTTTGAGGAACTGTTAGCTGACATTAAGCTAACTTTGAACAGTTAGCTCACTTTTAACTGATAGTTAGCTGACATTAAGCTAACTTTTAACTGATAGTTAGCTGACATTAAGCTAACTTTTAACAGACATTAAGCTAACTTTTAACAGACATTAAGCTAACTTTTAACTGACAGTTAGCTTACTTTAAACTGACAGTTAGCTGTCATTAAGCTAACCTTTAACTGACAGTTAGCTTACTTTAAACTGACAGTTAGATGACATTTAGCAAACTTTTAATTGACAGTTAGCTGACTTCTAGCAAAAAATAATAATAAAATAAATCGCTGACAGTTCGCTAACTTTCAACTGACAGTTAGACAGCAGTCACAGACCTGTTGTGATTCACTAGACTCAAGCTAGTATGTTTCAGACTGGCTATACCGCGTTAGTGCTTATAATATATGCGAGCAGTCGCTATATACAGAGATTCTTGCACAACCTATTCTGAGACCAGGCACGGATGAATTTGGTTGTCCCACTTTTCTGGCGTTAGCAGGACTTTAACTGCGTGTCAGCTAGTTTGTACTAATTTAATTGGAAACTTGCACAACTAGCTAAGCCAACATCATTCAGGACCTTGAGGACTGAAGACTTTAAGACATGTTCCTACACATTAAACATGTTAAATGAAGTCATCACAGTGTAAACCTGGAGCCGGGTTGTGTGCCACCATAGAGAAACTGTAGACACAACACACGTAGGGGGAGGAAAAGGGCCTAGGGCTTGACACTTAACTATTTAAACATTTTCTACAAATGATATGATTTTGACACTTTCATTCATCCTAATAATTCCACTGCAATGATCAGCATACCTTTCTGGGCCTCTTGCCAATGCCTCTGGGTATGCAGACACAGTGAAAATGATGAAATAACACACAGTGTTAAAGAAAGGAGTCGAGAGACAGGTTTCAGTCTCCAAAATAATGAAACTCTGTCCTCAGACCTCGCGTTGGAGCGGGCCATGTTCTCCTGTGTGCTCCGGCCTCTGAGGTCCCACCTGGAAAAAGCTCTGGTTGAGCTGCACAATCAGGACGGCAGCTGCCAGCGTCTCACCCAGAACCTGCTCCGTCTGAAGGGGGACGCCACCATGGAGCGTCTCGGGGTTCGGACGGGCGTCCCCGACAGCCGCGGGGTGGAGAGGGTGAAGCAGAAGCTGGTCCTGATGCAGAGGACGCACTCGCCCATCGACAAGGTGCTGCTGCTGCTGCAGGTGTGCAAGTGCGTCCACAAGGCCATGGGGTCCTTACATGGTGAGACCAAATATTTTTATTGTTATTTTATTGGATTTTATTGGATTTGAAAACTACAATGTCTTCCTGTTATTCTCTTTCCAGGACAAGAAGTGAGCTGGGACGACTTCCTGCCATCGTTGTCGTACGTGATCGTGGAGTGTAACCGGCCTCACATCCTGATAGAGGTGGAGTACATGATGGAGCTGCTGGAGCCATCCTGGCTCGGAGGAGAGGGTACAACCTAAACTAGCTCAGAGACTATCCAGCTGGATTCATATACTAAACTCTGATACCTGTGTGTGTGTGTGTGTGTGTGTTCTGGTTTTGTTTATTTCATGAACCAGCTTCTTAATCTGGGTCTGGCTCCAGGTTACTGCTACTGCTTATTAAAGTATAGTACTAGTAGTAGTCGTGTACTTTACTGTTACTGTGGAAGGTTTACAGCTCTTTATTACTCTTGCTTGTTGGTTTGTTTTGGTTCCAGGTGGGTACTACCTGACCAGTGTGTACGCCAGCCTGTGTCTGATCCAGAGCCTGGACAGGGAGCAGCCGCTCTCCGGTTGCCTGACACCGGAGGCCCAGGAGGCGCTGAAGGAGTGGAGCTGCAGACGGAGCCGAGAGGCCCAGAGACAAAAGGAGAACCAGCAGAGCCAGGTCAGTACCAGATGTTTTGATCGTAGTAGTAGTAGTAGTAGAACACAGAAGGACTGTGGTAGTGTTACAGCATGTGTGGGTTTGTGCAGTGATCTTCTTCATAGCTGTCACACACAGCAGCCCCGTGTGAAGAGCTGATTGATGTGCAGACAATGGGAACTCCTACTTATGATGCAGCGAAACAATCTATGGGATACTCTCCACTCGAACATGTGAATGACATCATGGCAGAAGATGATGTGTGAAAACATGAAAAGAGAGAAAATAGTCACCAACTGAGCGATGCTGGAGCGTAGAGCTTCCTGAAATACAGACTGGAACCAAAATGAGCTTCAGGTGGCTGAATGTGGATCAAAGGCTGTAAAACATCCAATGTGACTGACAGCAGGGGGTCCTCACTCTCTGTACTCCAGATGTTGCACAGGTCCTAAAATATTTAAGACAGAAGCGCGCTGAATGGTGTTGTTTATTTGGATCTCCATTAATTGTTACCTTGGCAACAACCAATGGGGTAGAGTTTGGCCGAGGGCGAAGGAGAACGACCACAATGTTCAGTCAATCAGTGGAAAGCTAGGACACGATGTAAAGGCTGATCATGTATGTGATTTGGTCACTCAAGTACTGTAATTAAGTCCAATTTTGAAGTACTTGTACTTTACTTGAGTATTTCCATTTTATGCAGCTTTGTACTTCGACTCGACACGACATCTCCGAGGCAGATTTTCTACTTTTGTCTGAGAGCTTTAGTTGCTAGTAACATTTTGCGATGTTTTTACATATCGATCCTGAAAATCTTTATGGGTTGAACTTCTTAAAGATAAATAAACTAGTTAAAAATCATCTTGGATTAGCGGAAAGTGCTTCATCAGGTCAGTTTTTGACTTTTTACAGTGTTGTGGTCCTCAAATCTCTCTCATGGGTCACTACAAATATAAAATGATCTTACAGACCATGATGCATCGCCGTCTACCACCAAAAAATATAGCGGTGGTAGTGGTGAGCAACTAGTTAAAAGTGTAACCTGTGAAATTAGGTCTCTAAATGTGTGACGATGTGTATTTTAAAAGCCTGAAATGACTGAAATCATCTGCAAACTGTTTTCACATTTCACCATCCATTCATGATCCTATTTTATGTTTTTTTTTATGCCACAAAAGACACAAGCGGCAACAAAATCGAGGCGGTAATCCGTCCAAAGAGGTCAGACTTTACATTAATTATACTGATGGCGATGCGCGCTGAGATTATCCTACATCTGTGACAGTGTCAGGTGAGCAACAACAACCTATGTTTGATGAATCTCGGCTACAACTTCTCCTGCTGCTGCTGTTAAGGGAGTTGAAAACGGTGCTTGAATTTTGCAGAGGTCGCTCAGGAGGTGACGATTTTTACATCAAAAATTCAGACACCTGGATTTCCCTCCTTTGCGTGCAAACTCAAATTCATTTGAGGGGATTAGTTTTTAGACGTTTTTAGAGGTAATCCGCTGATCTGGGGAACGCCGGCTCACAACAGGGCATGCACTAACGCACACTCGCACACAGTCTTTTACCTACACTCTCCTGCTATCACTCTCATCTCAACGGCCTCAGATTGGTGTAACGGTCCACCAGATGCCATGGAAAAAAAGGCATTGTCATCCACAACGTTTCTGTCTCGTCACGTGGTGCCTCTCCTGGCTTCAAATAGCCGATCTAACTCACCCGGCAGCCAGATTTTCCACTGACACAGGCGGGGATCAGTGAGCCAAGTGCTATGAAGAAGTGGGCGGTCAGATAACATGAAATTTATTGAGCTGCATCTACCCATCGAAGCAGGCAAACACAATATGCACACGGACAGCGAGGAGCTCAGTGACTCTGTAAGTTTTGATGATGGCAGACCTGTTGATTGTAATTGCTGCTGCTGTGTTTTTGTGTGTGTGTGTGTGTGTGTTTTTTGTTTTTTTTTGTTTAAGGGCATATTTGGACACTTGTGCATCTGTGTGTGTGTCTGTGTCTCTGTGTGTTGAAGTGGAGGGGGGGTAGCTGTGTGTGCAGGTAGGATGTGTGTTGTGTGGCAGAGAAGGGGATTCTCGCTGGTTTCTCAAGATTTGTTAAAAGGATTATGCACAGTATGTTTTCACTGTGTCTGTGCGTGTGTGTTAAAGAGTTGTGAGGGCGTCTGTAGGTGGTTGAATCTGACATTATATAATAGCTGAGGTGCTTAGGCACAATTGCCGGTAAGTGTTTGAAGAGTGGCAATTGTTGAGACAGGCTCGGTAGTTTCGTGTTTGATTGCTTTTTGTGTGTGTGTGTGTGTGTGTGTGTGTGTGTGTGTTCTTTCGGGAAAAAGTTTGGATTAAAGTGCAGGAGGGGAGAACTTCACCCAGAGCACGCCGAGGTAGAGCGAGCTTAATGGATTATATTTGATCAGTTCTTGGACGTGGACGTGATTCTCTAGTGGATTAATAACACTGGGAGTTTGTCAAGGCAACAGAGAAAAGAGCAATCTCTGCTGAAGATGATTTATCGTGTAAAGCTCTTGGACCTGCTGGTGTGTGTGTGTGTGTGTGAGCTTTGTTTTGAGAGAATTTCTTTTATGAAGATCATTTATTGTAGTGGTGGATTATCATCCTGTGTGTGTGCCCAGCTCTCACTCCTCCCTCTGGCTCCATCTCTGTCTCCTCCCCCTCTTCTGCCCTCCATAAGCCTCTTGACCTCTGTTTTTCATGAATTCAGTATGTATTAACTCTTTTTTTCTCCCCCCCCTCTCCTCCTCCCTCCTTCCCTTCAGAGGTGCGTTCGGATACTGTTCCAGGACGGGGAGCGGAGCGCCGTGCGGACTTTGCAGTGGAGAGCCGGGGAGACCAGCCAGGCCCTGGCTCAGCTGTGCGCCTCCACCTTCGGAGTGTCCGACCCGCAGCAATACACCCTGTACTGGCGCAGCGGCGGCGAGATGAGGGCCCTGCCGCCTCAGGCCCAACCCCAGGACCTGGCCAGCCACAGCGAGGGAGGCCCCTCGCTCTCCTACCTGAGGACCGACCACGACTTCAGCAAGATGCGGCGGCTCACCAGAGGTGGCGCCGTGGACCTGAGCGAGTCGGTGTGTGAGGAGTGAGTGGGAGGAATGGGAGGGAGGAGGGATGAGGGAGGAGGAGGAGGAGGTGGAGATGGATGGTTGCTCTCTCGCTCTCTCTTCTTTCTCTCTCTTGTTCTGTCTCTTTCTCTCCGGCGGTGTGTTGTGTCTCGTCGTGGGTCAGGACTTGTTGTGAAAAACTACAGCCCTTCTCCAGACTCGGAGCAGACCTTAAACGGTAAACTCTTCCCTAAATGGACCTGAACATGCAGAGCAGAGCAGGACCAACATAGGGACTGTTGCCAAAAGTTGTACTATGTACCACTCAGTGTGGCTGCTGGTGTAAAGGAGTGTACTATTTTGTGACATGGAAAATGTGTAATAAATGGATTTGGTTGTTATTTGAAACATGAACCCAGAGTTATACCATGAAGGGATTACATCATTAAAAACGTGAGGAGGCTCAAATCCAAAGACAAATTCTGTGAGACTACTGTTGCCTGGAAACCCAACATCACTTCCTGTACGCACACGAGAAGGCAAATTGTCCACCGGTGGCGGCGGCGGTGGTGGTGGTGGTGGTGGTGATGTAACCCTTTCACAGTATAGTTCTGGGCAAAATCTAAAAAGACGCTTGGATGTTTTATTACTTCACTTTTATGTGTAAAAGTCTGCAGATTTTCGGATGGAGAGCGGCACCTTTCTGTGCCCCCTGGAATACAGATTGACGTGTTTATAGCCAAGACCAAACCTCAATACCAAAGTGACAAAGAAAAAACAGATCAAGAGAGGCCATTACGTGACACAAACAGGTGTTTCCACTGAAAGAAATCAGGTTTAAAAGCTCGACGGAAGCTTTAAAATCGGCTGTTTATTTTTAGAATCACCCACAGAGATGGTTTTATTTTTGCTTTTTCGAGAAGAAGAAGAAGACGAAGAAGAAGAAGCACAGGCTCTCCTCCTTGCTCGCGTATTCTATTAAGTGTTTTTGGCAGGTGGAGTAATGAGCGAGTAGGAGTGAAGTGATAGAGAAGCATCAGCTTTCTGTTTTTAAAACCCGACACACCGAGACAACCTGCAACAGATTTAAACAGACTTGCGAATGTATTTAAAATCTTTTTTTTTTTTCCAGTCAGACTTTAATCCCTTCACAACTGCATTCATTTCACGTTTCAACTCAACTGCTTTTCAGTTACTACTGTTTCTCTTGGCCGTACTGTAAAAAATAACAACGCCGCGTCACGACCTGGACTGACAGGACAGTCATACCAATAAAACCAGGACCTCACGGTGACTGGTAGAATGTAAATGTAAAAAAATAAAGTCACCACCTTCTGGTGACTCCTGCTGCAAGTCATCACCATCAACTGACTGTTCAACTCAGTGTCATTACCAATTATCATGTTGTGTATTTAAAAAAAAAACAAAACAACAACAACTAACTTTTAATTGTTCAATTTGTTGGGTAGATATCAAACCTAAGTATGGATTTTCAACATATCTGGAGTTTTTAATCGGCCCGGGGAGGTTCGCTTTGAGAACTATGACGTGTTTTGAACATTATTGCATGCTTTTTCATTTAACGTGACAGTTCTGCGGATGTGGTGTGCGTGTATGTGTGCGTGTGTGTGCGTGAAGCATGTGTTCATTGTGAGAGCTCACTATTTCTTTTCAGTGTAAAAACACATTACTGTATTTTGTCAGGTAACTCAGTATCGCAATAAAAAAAGGTTGCAATATCTGTTCACCATGTTGTTTCATACAGTTCTGTTGCAGACTTGAGGTCTTAGACAAACTGAACCACCAGAGGGCAGCAGATAATAACTTCATGCTACACCTGCTTCTGTTTATTCAAGGTGTAATGGTGTCTATGATGTTGACAGACTTTAATTCTAAAATAGCAGTGGATTTATCATCTTAGAAAGATGATACTGTTAAAAATCCTCATGCATGAATAAAAATCTTTATAATATTTTGAGAAATAACAATTAAATAGGCACACCAGGCCTCAGGTGTCGAGAACGACTGTCGTTCCAGACCTCAGGTGTCCCGAACGACTGTCGTTCCAGGCCTCAGGTGTCCCGAACGACTGTCGTTCCAGGCCTCAGGTGTCCCGAACGACTGTCGTTCCAGGCCTCTGGTGTCGAGAACGACTCACACCAGACCTCAGGTGACTGATCTGGGACGACAGTTGTTACAAAAATAATGAACCAAGTGGAAACTATGGTGCGGGTCAATAATCCCACCTAGGCTAAATACTTGGATCTCCCCACCCACTGAAGAAGCCACTTGGGTAAGAGGTCTTCACGGATCTACAACCAAGTCCAGTTGCCCCAGATTTGACCCTTAGTAGTAGTAGGGTCATTGGTGACACCTGTGTTTGACACACTATGTCATGTCAAAATGGCTGCTTTGACAAAGGTCAATTAAATAGAAAACTACGTCACTCAGGTCTAGTTTGACAGATTTATGGTTATTTTTAAACATTTCACATCTTCTGCATCAATCACTTGATGTTTCCCAGCATATATCAACAGTAATATTGGGTTTAGATATGGGCACCATATGCCCCTGTGAGTAGGCTGAAACAATATCCAATTTACATTTACAACAAACTGCTCATTTAGTAGCTACAGTGTATTTTCAGGCATCCATATACTGTATCTGTTCAGTGTGTCCCAAACAATTTTACAGTAAAATAATGAAAAATAAACCACCTCCTCTCCCTGGTTGTTTTAAAATGAGTCAGAAAATCGCAAGCCAGGCTATGACAGGTGAGATATAAAAATTGAAATGTTTGGGTAATTATTATTTTTATCTGATTCCACCTCCCAGTTTTTGCAGCACTCCCAGACCCTTTTCCTCGTACTCCGCCTTGCTCAGCCAGAAGGTGTCTTTGTCTTTCATGATATTAGCCAGCACAGCACCACCCAGGAACACCATGTGTTTACGCCTGGGAGGGTCCTCGATGCGGATCTTAAACTTCTACAAAGGTGAAGAAGAAAAGGGGATTTCAATAATATTATATATTTATGCTCTCTGTGCCTCTGCCTGTTAGAACCTGAGTTGAGTTGCGTTGAAACAGTGTTACTTACTGATAGTTTCTGAGTGTCTCCATCTAGCACTCTCTCCAGGTAGAGCTGCTTGATCTCTCTTTCTAGTCTGGATGGAAGGCCGGGGTACATGGTGGAACCTCCTGACAGAACGATGTGCTTATAGAAGTCCGGCCTGTACAGAAAAATAGATGGTGGACAGGAAAATCATATGCTTTGTTTGTTTACAGTGGCAGGTTTTACTTCTATGGTAATACAGTAGCTGTAGGGTCTTGATAAAAACAGTGAGGAGACCTGAGGTCGATGTCTGCAGCCTGGATGGTGTTAAACAGCAGCTCTGCGACTCCTGCTCCCTCCACGTTGATGAGATGAGGCTGGAAGAGAGCTTCAGGGGCCCCGAACCTCTCTCCACCCACCATCACCTGCCGGCCATCGGGGAGCTACACCAGAGAAAGGAAACAGTGAAGAAAAACCTTTGAATTTTTCATACAAAGCAGTTTCCAGATATATGCAATGTTGATTTAAAAGCTGCTTGATGCAGCTGTAGGAAATGTAGGAGTGTTAATACTTGTTGTCTGTCAAAATTACCCTGATACCTCTGCTATGAATGATAAAATATGATTATATACAAGATATATAAGGAAAATTCACGTCCACTGTCAGCTAAATTGATATACTGAATTTTCAAACCACTGATTGTTGCTTTTTCCAAATTATTCTATTATTGGAGCATTAGAGGAGCTAGTAGGTGGCCTTTTTAACCTTTGGAGCTGGGCTAACTGTTTCCACCTATTGATGCTAAGCTATGCTAACTGGCTTATTGCCTGCACTTCATATTTTCCACACAGGTACAAGAGTGGTATCGATCTTCTCGTCTAACTCTCCGCAAGAACGTTCATGCTTCAAAGTACCATGTATGACTCCACCAGGAAGGTGGTCTCTGTGGCCAGGCGCTGCTCCTGCTCGATGTTGTAGCCCACATAGCAGAGCTTCTCCTTCAACATCCGCACAGTCTCAAAGTCGGCCGTGTGGTTGAAGGCGTAACCGCGGAGGAGCAGGAGCTGATGGAGGATAAAACGTAACTCGATAAATCTGGGTTCATGTTGATGATTAGTTGCCTCACCTTAATGTTTCCTTGCTCACCTTGATGAGGTAGCGCGTGATGTCACGTCCTGCGATGTCAAGCCTGCGTGTGAGGTGAGGTAAAGAAAAACCCTCGTACACCGGACAGATGTGGGTGACGCCGTCCCCTGAGTCGACGACCACACCGGTCAGCAAACCTGTAGACACATGAAACATTTCCAGTCCTGGAGAATGTAATCTATTACATATTCATTTACCACAGAGATGTGATGTCTTACCCTGAGCATAGAGAGTGAGCACAGCCTGAATCGCCACATAAATGCCATGAAACTGGTACTTCTCGAACATGACTTCTGTAATCTTCTCCCGGTTCTTTGTGGGGTTCATGGGCGGCTCAGTCAGCAAGATCTTAAAGTACAAACTGAGTTTTATTTTGAAAGTTTGACCATGTAAACGTCTTGCAACCCCCCCCCCCCCACACAAACATTCTTCTCGACAGATTACAAATGGCATTGAATATTAGGTATGAATCAAAAAAATCAGTGCAGCATCTGCCCATCTCCAGCCGTGTTCTACCTTGCACTCTGATGGGTTGATGTTCAGTCGGTCGGGACCAAAGGTGTAGTCCCACAGGTGGAGCATGTCGTCCCAACAGCGCACCATGCCGTTCTCCATGGGGTAGGACACCTCCAGCATGGAGCGGCACTCGCTGGCCTCATCACCCACCATCAGGTCCTGGTTGAGGAGAACAGGGAGGGTTTAAAGGGATAAGAGCTGACCTTTGTCACTCAGTTTGTCTTTGCATGAATACAGGATCAGGAAATGGAAAGGGGGAAGTCTGAAGCAGTTTGAAGTGTACTCTTTCGCTCTTCTGTCTAAAACTTATTGAGGTTTCAACACATCTTACAAAAAGATGTGATTTTTACAAAATGAAAGACAACTGTCTGAAACTCCAAGCAAAGAATAACAAGAAATAATCTTTGTAAAGTGAGTGCAGTCCAGTCAGGATTAAACACACTTAAAGGTCTGAGGGATCTGCTTCTTAGGAAGCTAACAGGTGTACAGATCTAAGACACTTTGATACGTACGAGCTGAGAGGTAAGAAGAGCTGGAGAAGAAGAGGTAGGTCAGGTGCTTAATGAGCTGAATGAGTCTTACAGTGTGTGTCTAGACTTACCAGACAGTCTATATTTGGTTGTATTTCATAGAATACAACCAAATATAGACAACAGTGGAGGAAGTATTTAGACCGTTTACTAAAGTACTAATACCACACTGTTAAAATACTCCAAGCAGTACTCATTCATCAGGAAATGTTCCCTGCCTGTGTTTTATTTTTATACCTTATGTTGTTGGATCAATATTAAAGTTATTAATGTATATGTTGCATGCAGCTTTATGTCCTGTACTAATCCATGGCGATGCATCGTGGTCTATTAGTTCGTCATATGATTGAAGTGAATATAAAGTGAATATAAAGTTTAAGGCTGTATTAATGTTGGTGACACTGCCAGCAAGAGCTCACCTTTATCTCAATGTTGCCCACTTTGGTGGTGGATCGTATGATTGGCCGGCCCACCATGGCGGGGAAGATGTGGTCAGGGAAGTTGGATCCAGCGAAGCCACATTTGACAAACTGTGAACGGATGTGAGAATGAAACACATGTAAAGATGTTTCAGGTGTGTGTGAACATTTAAGTTCTTGTTTTAATATGCTGACTGAAAGTGAAAGATTGTACTGCTGCGCTAAACCTTTCATGGATCGCAGAGTTTTATCGTCACGATGAGTTTAACGGACTGTCTCATCAGACAATGCAATTTTTAAAAGCATGTGGAATAATTCATTTTGGCAAACTGAACATGTTGTCTCTTTGCTTTTAAATGGCCTGCAGTTTGCTACAGACTCTCTGCCTCTCTGCCTGTCATGACTACACCTCATATTGTAGTGTCTCAACTTGTCTTTGTGGCCATACACATTCCTTAGCCTGGAGGGATGCAATGCATTCCAGGCAGGAGCAAAAATAAGCGTCTAACTGCAGGTATGGTTCATAACTCACGCTTTTCCTCACTGCAATGCCTCGATATCAACATTTACATGCAACAATGCAGTATTGTTTTAGTACCTCATATCTCTCTTCCTGCTTTTCAGCCAATTGTTGCTCAGTTCAAAGCATCACAACCATTTATGGCTCTGTGTTTGTGCACATTAGAGGCACACTGACAAGTCCAGACAGATGTGGAATCAGGCAGCAGTAGGCACACAGATTCACACCCTTCAGATGTTATCCACTACATGATCCAGAACTTCTTAGTACAATCGCTTTGAAATAAAAACACAGATGTTTAGCACATCTGGTGTAGGTTTGCATTAAAAACACATGTTCAGTACAAGCTAATATCTACAATAAAGATAATAAGACAAGCTAGTTTATGGTACAATGTATATGACACTTACCCCTGTCCCATTGTCACAGACCACCACTTTTCTCCCCTCGCTGTCCATGCTCAAACAAATACTACAAACAGCTGAAGATACTCCCGCCTGCCAGGACAGGGGTCCAACTAACTAAATAACCAGTTCACATGAATTTAGGAGTGACTGGAGCTGACAGGTAAGCAGAAGTCTTCATTCCTTCAAGCGTGGGCGGGATTACTGAATGTGAGAACGCCCATTTTCTGTGGCCGGGGAAGAGGAAACAGGTAGTAGTCTCTTCAGTGACAAAGTTGACATTTGATTAGACTTCTCATTCTGCAACAATAAAAAAGAACATTTAATCCATGTTCAAATATCTCTAGTCTATGAAGGACATGGCATCAAGGTTGTAAAAAACAAATTAAAATATTTCAAATATTTGTATGTTGTCTATGTATATGTTTTTGTCATTGTATTTTTTTGTATTTTGAATAGCTAATATCAATAAAAGATCTGTAATATATTTACCACATTTGTACAGCAGAAGTCAGTAGCCTGTATTTTATGTGTATTGTTATATAATTCTAGGTATTAATAAAGAGGTAAAGGGTTGCTAAATAAATCTGAAATGTAGGCCTACCTACCTTGTTGTATGTTTTGTAGTCCTCTAGAAATTTTAAAACCACTAAAGAGACATCTTCTTTGGTCAAAAATATTAAAAATTAGCATTATTTATATTATTTTAATCAATAACACGTTGAAAACGTTTTAAACATTAGATAACAGCCCTAACGTGACTCTAATGTCGTCCTGGCCCCTTAATTTTATTTTCTACCGTTGGACTACAAAATGAGAAGATGTCACTTCCGGCCGCCATCTTTGTTTTGATTATGCAACAGTTCGTGAGTAGTGTTTAAAATCTTCTTCGCTGTTTAACAGGGACAATATTTTCTCTTCAAACGGGGGAGGAAATTATTTTTGGGTACCTGGAAATGCCCCAGAACATTGGTAAGTGGTCAAACAGTTCGTGTTTTTAAGTTTAGCTTGTAGTCATCTTCAGAAAAAACAGTGACAGTCAGCAACTAGGTTAGCTGGTTAGTAAGTTTTGTTGCATTTAGCAGGTCAAAGCTAGATATTTATCTCAAGAGATTAAAATGGAGCTAAAAGAGGGAACCTTAATTAATATCATTGTTAGCACCTGTGTTTACCTGCCTCTGTCTACCTGTTGCTGTAAACTGTGAAGCATCCTATAAGTATTAAACATTTATTGTCATTTGTGCAAAGTGAATAATTTTTGTGTAAGGAAACATAATTTATTGCTTGTTACTATTTTTCTTGCTTCAATCTACCAAACTTTTTTTTCTGGGGCTGCAATCCATCAATAACGCCCAGTTGGTCCGACCGACTCCATCCATCCATCCATGGGTGGGGCTGACTTTGGACAAAAGGCGGGGTTCACCCTGGACAAGTCACCAGTTCATCATGACCAAACTTCAGTCTCAAGCTCCCTATTCACCCTTGTCAAGGCGAGGACGAGCTTTGCACGGCGGCCTTATACTCTGAGGTGGAGACGGGAGTTTCAAAATTGTTTAGACAGTTGGTGCATCCACATTATTTTGCATTGATTGGCTGTGAAACATTTCAGTTCACTGTTCAAATACTTGAATTTGTTAGATAAAGTCAGTTAGAGTGCAGAAAACATTGCATTTAACGGACTGTGTGTCACCCACGTCCTATCGCACTGCATTAATACACAGAGTCAGCACACCTTTGGATAAAAATAGGCTCATTTATTCACATAAAACATTTACAAAATACATCTTTTCATTGAAATGCAGTAATGTTGTAGTAATGACGCTCGTAAGAAAGACAGCAAACAGTAGGCCTCGTAGGCCAGCAAACAGTAGGCCTTAATCACGTCCGACGAGGTCTCGCTGTTCTCAAATGTAAGAGGCACATTGAGTTAAGACCGATCAGTGCTTTTTACATTCTCGCTGTGTCATCTCGTCTGTTTCAGCTCCTGCGGGATCATCGGAGCAGCTCAGGAGCGTCTACAGGAGAGGTGGACATCTTCCGAAACAGTAACCAAGAGAGACGTGAAGGTAAAACACGGTCGTGTTGTAGCAGCACATGCGCATCATTAAACGTCTGTCTATGTTATTATTATATGTGTTTGCACTGTAAAAGAGTGATGCCCTTAGTTCCTTTTTAAGGCAGTGAAATGACTTTAATTGGTCAGCCACTATTTTTACATGCACGATTACTAAATTACAACATTAATCTAATTTAATTTGAACCTTTTATGTGATTTTTTGACATTAAATTGGTGGATTTTGGACATTTATTAACGTGCATGTAAATATAGTTACATATATGAATAGCCTACTCAAGGCATTGTTTGTTGTGTCCTCACAGTTTCCATACAAGTGAATTATGTAGCTTAGATAAAAACTATTAGCAAATGATCTATCCCAAAATATTCACTGAAAAAAAAGTATCAAAACTTCAAATATAATATTCACATTGTCTAAAGTCCATTGGCATTATTTCTATAAATACTCTGAGCGTTGGAAAATACTGTTGTTCATGTACCCGTTCTATATCTGCCTATCAACAGTGCTGAGTCATGAGCAGCTGTAAACTAATTCATGTAACAGTCAGAGGTCACGTGCCATGGTGCTTTTGTAAGTGCATGTTGTTTCCCTTAAAATGTCCGCTCACAGCCACATCGAGTGGCCTCATCTTCGCCCTCCTCCCACTGAGAACACCTCCAGCGCGTCCACAGCCGCCGACAGTTCAAGTGTCTTGTACAGTATGTCTGAGTCTGACGTGACGTTGGGATGGAGAGCTCGTCCTCGAAAAGAGTCCGCCGTCGTCTCAAGACTCGAACTCGCTGTCGCTGCTGACAGAGATGTCCGGCGTGGACGCTCCCGTTCCTCTGCGCTCGTTCTCCGTGCTACAGTCGCTGGCCTCTGGGCTGCCCAGGTGGCGAGGGGAGCTTGGCAACAAGTGTGGGTGATGGCGGCGCTCCTGGTGGGAGCCGTCGGGTGAGCTCTGAGAGGGCAGGAGGGAAGGATCCTGCTGCAGTCTGCGAGGAGGGAAAGATGATGATGAGACGACATTGGAGTCTTTTTTATTTCGGTGTTTGCTGAGGAGCAGACTAACTAAAGGCCATTCGTACAACACAAACTGAACCTTTAACTCACATAAGCAGCAAATTCTGAGTCTGGTTTTCTTCCTATTTTCTCCCTTTTCATCCACAGTCAACATGCTCTTGAGTATTTTTGAGCGTACCTGTTCTTTGCGGACGCAGCTCGGTCTCTTTGCCGACGGTTCTTGAACCAGTTGCCGACCTGCGTGGGCGTGAGTCCCGTCGCCTGGGCCAAGTGGCGTTTCCTGGATGGGTTGGGGTACGGGTCCTGGAGGTACCACTCTCTCAACAGACTGCGAGTCCGTTCCTGGAGAACATATGAAACATTCAGGCTGATGCTTCATTACCTGATCGACCTTTTGAGCAATAAAACTTGATTGTTCCCTAAAAAACTGACACAGAGAACCTTGAGAAGACACCATCTGGTGTTTTGATATCATCCTATTAAACCACAATAATCTCACCACTCTCGTATGATGCTCAGTATAATCGCATTAGACTGGATTAATAAAATAGATGATCACAATCTACAGTAGAAGTAGAACATAACAATGTAACATCCAGTAAATGGGATCATGCTTAAGGTGCTTAATAGGCCGATAGCCTCTGCTGAGGTTTATTAAAGATTAACTACACTTATGACCTGTACTTCACCCTGCCACATGAGGGAGCTCACACATATAAACACACACCCAACAGGCAAGGTGGCACGTCATTGCTTTCAAACACTATTTTAACTTTTTTTACTGCCTAGTTTGCAGCTCGCTCCTCGCTCATGCAAGTTTTCTGACCAGCACACTCACATAGTGTTGAACAAGGACAGACAAACTGATAATGAAGTTGACAAAAGCATCATTTTAAGACAAGTGTGGATGCCTCATGCTGCAGATTTGAACCTTCCTTTCAAATATGAACACGATATTATTATTATTATTTTATTCGCTGTTACTTTGTGCATCCTGCAAACGAAAGCAGAGCTCAACCTACAGGATCATTAAAGTTAATCTTTAATCAGCTGCTGCTCCCCTCAAATTAAATTTGACACATTTTACAACTTTAAGTGAGCAAATACAACATTTCTGCTCCCTAATTAACTACAAATTAACCCATATCACAGAAAAATACAAATGTTTGAGTGTTTTTTAGATGTTTTGCACATCAGGTTATTAGTTTCTGACACCTATAGTGGTTTCTAGCAGGAGACTCCTCATCAAATGGATCTTAAATATGGAATAAATGCCTTTGCATCGGCTCAGATGGCTCATGTAGAATCAGTTTAAACTTTAATTAACCTCGCTGCCAAGTTTTTGAGGACATTATATGAAAATGAGTCATCTTGAGGAGGAACAGTCAGTGCCACTTTAACGCCATGTGAGCATCCTGCTCGTGGCCACCGTGCCTAAAATAGTTAAGTAGACTTCACGGCAGAAGGTAGAGGGATAACCAGGGCTCTGAACATTATCATCTTAAGAGCTCAAAGACCAGGCTGCAGGTTAAAAAGCGCCAGAGTGCAGCTGATGAGATCCATCTTAAAATATGAAAGCGTGATGGCCCAAACACGCGCGTTCACCGTCATCCATGTGGGTTAAATGAAAGCACCACAACGCGGTGTTTTACCTTAAAACAATGCGTCTTCTGCTCGCCGTCCCAGATGGTGCGGGGCAGGGGGAACTTCTTGCGGATGCGGTACTTCTCCACGGGGCCCAGCGGCCGCCCTCGGAGCCTCTCCGCCTCTCGGTAGTGCGCGTCCAGCCACAGGTCCTGAAGCTTGGCGTGCGACTCGCGCGTAAACCTGTGGCTCTGGAGGATCTGGTAAAGGGCGTCAAAGTTCCCGCCGTGGAAGGCGACCAGCGCTCTGGCTCGCATCACGGACTCGTGTCGGTTGAGCGCCTCCCCGGCGGAGCCAGGGACGGCGGCGGGCAGGGACCAGAGGAACCTGCCGAGGCGCTCGATGTCCCCGGTCTCCTCCAAGTTCTCGCACACACGGGCCACTTGGTCCGGGGTGAACATCGGCAGTGGGAACATCTCTGCTTGTTCCTCCTCGGCGGAGAAGTTGGGAAATGTTCACAGGACAGCCGCGCGTAAAGCTCCAACTGATCCTGGTATTTGTGCGCAGGGGAGGAGGCGGCTGCAGGTTTCCAGAGTAGAGCCCAATAAAGAAAGAGGACAGGGAGTCAAACTGTATTTATAGCTAGATACAATTAGCATCTCTGTAGTTGTTTTGAGAAGGATTATACGTCCCGGCCATTAGCCTCTTAGTGGGGGGTAGTGTGTACAGAGGTGACTGGCTGATCAGCTTGTTTGGCTTAACCTGAGGATACATTGACTGCAGCGAGCAAACAAGTCAGGGTAGGTTATTTAATGGGTGGGATCTGCTGGAGATGGAGGCTGTGAGAAGAGTACATGTGGAGTGAGATGTAGCAGCAGGAAAAAAACCTCAATAAATCTGTTCCTTTATACACGAGGGGCAACTTTAAAAGTCACTCTAACACACATTTGGACGGCGCAATTAAATCTGTATCATGTGCCTCGACATTTGGCCCGGAGGATATGTTGGGGCGCAAAGCTGTAGCGATCCCCGACCGGCTAATACCCATGTAATTAAAACAGACATGGTTGCACCTATAGGCGATCCTCCTCGACCTCTTGCCAGGCCAAGACATAATGAAAACGCCTCTAGACATCGATGCACTGACAGAGCAACTCCAGGACAAGGAATTAATGATCTGCTGCTTGGTTCAATCCTTCTGATCTCAGTGGCTCATTAATCAGCCTTAGGATAATTTTCTTATTAATCAGGTTAAGGATCCTGTAAGCATCTGTCGGCTATAATGCAAACATGTTACACTTCATTTGTCCACCAGAGCCCTAGAGGGAAACCCGTGGACCAAAGCCTGGATGAAGAATGTTAAGTTAAATGGACAGTATCACCTAAAGCCTGCGGTAAATGGCTCTGATGGCAGACATAGATTAGTCCCTGGATTGAATATGAGACTTTGCATAAAAGGTTGCAGTCAGGTGAAGGATCATCTGGTTTAAATTGAGGTGAATGGACTTAAAATCTGTCTGCAAATCTGTCTATGAGACCGCCAGACTGACCTAAGCACTGATCTATGAACATCAGGAGTCCCAATTTGAAAAATTTAAATAATCCTTTCAACAAAAACAACATAAAAAGTCAGTATTTTAGAGAAACATCTGTCAAAAAAGCAGAACAAAACCCCAAAATATTCAATTTACAATTAAGACAGAGAAAAATTACATGGGGCAGGTGCTGTTTATTTGTTAATGACGTGTTTTTATCATGTCTGAACAGCTAAAATGATCAAAACTTCACCAGATAATTTACTTTAACCAATGAATCAATCATCAGAAGCGTTAATATTCAGTCAGTCAACTAGCCGACTAATCCTTCTTGCACCAGTCATGGAGGAAACTTCCCAAATCTGCTCCCGAGATGCTGTTAAGTGGAGTTGAGGGTATAGAAAGCGTATAGAGTTACTTTATAAGCAGTAGGCAATCATTTGATACGCGTTGGATCCAAATCTAGATTAAAATACCAGGTGGGATTGGTGGGGCTAATGGAAAGGGGGGCAGGTGTGACTGTGTGCGCGCACAGAAGGGGTGAAATGAGCTCAGTGAAGATCATGCTCACACTTAATCTAACCCTTCCAAGTTTCAGACACTTTGCGCCACTGACCGTCACACACACACACACACACACACACACACACACTTACCTTCATTACAAGAAATCCCCCCCGACCCAATCTGTTTAACACTTTGAGGGCAGACTGAACCAAAATCTGCTTAAGCTCTCCCAAGCCGTTAGAACGGGATGAATGATAAGATGGCGATGGGCTGAACAGATGATGTATGTGTTTGGAGAAGGGTGGGAGGGGGGCGAGAAGGGTTAATTACACTGTGTATATTTGTAAAGTAGAAAATCTTGACCATCACTGATCACACTGTTGTCACAGATTTATGAAGAAATTCTTATCCCCAAGGCAAATATTGATCATTTACCCCTTCTTTAGTGATTAAACGTGTAACCTCAAGGCCATTTAAACTATATGTTGCTCCTTCATGTCCCGCCATACTCTGCCAGTATAACAGCACCACTGTATCAGCTGCACTTTTAAATGAAAAGCAGAATTATAGGAGCTTTATGGTAAGTCCTAAATTAATTTTTGCTCATGCCGATTCAGCCTACACAATATTTTTGTCCGTCCTGATGGTCACTGTGTTAGATTTGGGCTCAGTGGTTTGCTCCCCGGCTCCTCAGGTCTACATGTTATAGTGTCCTTAGGCTAAATACTGAACCCCAACTTGCTAACGAAGGCTGCACCATCGGTGTGTGAATGTGACAGCTTGCATGGCAGCCAGTGCTGTCACTTTGTGAATGTGATATGTGGTGTAAAAGTGCCTCGTAAAACTAGAAAGGCTGTATAAGTAGAGTCGGATTACCAAATATTTGGCCAAGTGCTATATCTAAATCGCAGGATCTGCAGTTTCCTGATAAATGTCACAATGTACCGTTATAAATTAAGTATTGTGGTGCCACAGAGAGACACTGGCCTACTCTTTGGATGTAAGGGAACGTGTTTGGTACAGAGTCCAGCAAAACTCACATCAACAACATCATTCAGCCCCAAATTTGGTGATTATAGAGTCATAACTTCTTACCATGACTTATCCGAGAGACATGATGATGAGTCAAAGCTTACACGACTTCTCGTTAGTGGCTCGTGAGAGGTTTCAATGTCACTGCACAGCATGATTTGAGCCCCACCTAAACTTTACATGTTACCTTCTTCAAACAGTCCAAACAGATGCAGGATGGTTCAACTCAAAATTGTTGTTTTTTTTCCATAATTCAGGTGTTGAACACGGCGCACCAGACCTGAAGTCAAGACCTAGCTGACGCCTCCATTAAGGTGCTCTTCGTCAAGGTAAAGTCATCTTTCACCTTTACCAGGATGAGGTCGACCAAATTTAAATATCTCTGGGAAACTTTGATGGTGCCCAAGTTAGCAGTACAAGTTGTAATGCTGAAAGTTCCAAACACGTTGAACACCGTATAGACTGAGACTGGTGTCGACAAAAACACAAAGGTTAAAATGAGATCTCTAGCCAAATTTGTTGGTTAGATTTTGTCCAACTGTGACACCCAGAGCTGCATTTCACGATTTTTTAATTGATTGTTTCTCTAAAATGTCAGAAGTTGTAATGCTGAAAGTTCCAAACACGTTGCACACAGTATAAACTGAGACTGGTGTCGACAAAAACACAAAGCAAGTACTAAAAATACTAAAATCACAGAGAGGAGCTGCTGTAACTGGCTGCCAACCATGCCGCGCCATGGCAACCTCCGATTATCATTATTACCAACATGTAAATGGTAAATAAAACATGTTTGTGTGATGGTTTCCCGACTTTAGGCTGCTAAGGGTGCAGTGAAGTACCCAGGACCATTTGACATTGGACAAGCCTTGTTGGCCCGTTGGCCTGACGTATCCTACCATGCATAGGATCCAGTCTCACCTGTGATGTCCAACACATGCAGGTTTTAACTTCCTATTGGTGATTCTGATCAGGGTAAACCGCAAATTAATGTAAGCTACACACCCTGCCTGGATGCTGGAACCCCGCTTGGCATAATTAATTAGTGGCTTTAACAGGAGCCTCAAGCTTAAAAAATGACCTGTTGATTTTGCCATCAGGCAAACAGGGAGGGGGGCATGCATTTGTGTGTGTAGGTGTGTGTGTATGTGTGTGTGGAATGGGGGGTATTACCATGCTGTATAAATCCACACCAAGCACAATTAACAAGCACTTGGGAGGAGAAGTAATTAGTATTATCTGCTTATCACCGTCACCCCCTATTCTCAGGAAAATGGGTTAAAAAACACACAATGACACACACACACACATACACACACACACTAATTCCCTCCAGGCAAATGTGTAAGGGCTAATTACAAGCTCATTTGCAACTCAATAGCAGTATCCTCTCAGACAGGTCTATCCCCCTGCCTGCGTCCTCCCCTCCCCTCGTCCCCAACACACTCTGTGTGAGCTTTACCTCTCGGCCCACACTGAGGACACTCGCCAAACAAACGACAGAAAATACTTCCCCATCCGCTGTGTGGTGACAGAGAGGTAGATCTCTTGATTCAATAGACACAGGTGATATAAAGTAAATGTGGGCTACATTTTCAGCAGACAGTGACGGGGGGGTTTAGTTTTAAACTCCAAAACCAGGAGGTTAAAATGAGATCTCTTGCCAAATTTGTTGGTTAGATTTTGTCCAACTGTGACAGCCAGAGCTGCATTTCACGATTTTTTAATTGATTGTTTGTCTAAAATATCGGAATATTGTCAAAATATTGAGGAATGCCCATCACAGGTTGACATATTCAAATTCTTCCAAGCAAGCAGTACAAATTAAGGAGATTTTCAGTTTTTTAATACCGAAGAAAACAAGCAGATATTCACTTGGAGAAGCCACAACCAGTGAATCTTTGGTGTTGTGATTTAAAAATGACTAATGCCCACTTATTGGAGCTCCTTTCTTCCAAAGAGTATCGGGAATCCACAAGGAGATTATTAAAAATCTAATCTTGTGTCGTATGACTTCACTTCTCTCATGAAATGCTGTGTCACTGTGACATTATACCATTTCCAGGGGAAACTCCTGAGTTTCCTTTTACGCTTCAAGGTGTGAAGTTAAAATGTTATCTGGAGATTAATTGGGTAATGAGATGTTCTTTCCAGGTATCATTAAGCGGTGGATTGTTATTCCACTGCAGACAGTATCATGTTCGCTGTTTGAGGGATCAGCTTACTGCAAGCTCATGGTTGGCTGGCAAACTCTAATTTAAGCCTTAAAAAAATAGCCCAGCAAATTACTGCTCGGACTGGATTATTCGTTTTCTTGTACATTGGTTGTGGTCAGAGCTTTTTGTATTGAGAGCTGACTGTCTGACACAGTAGGTGATGTAACGGGCTGATGGCCGTTATGAGACTCCCCGTTTAACTCCAACACAGCCTGGAAACCTTTTGACTCATATTTGTTTGAATGACTCAGACAAGGGAGGTTCTAGAAATGTTTGACCCTGTTTTGTTGTCATGTTATACAACTTTTTGTCATCTTAAACTTCTTTTTTCTGCTTGTAAATTTAACTTTTAAGTAAACCAAAGAACACTTTGAGGACAGCTTAGGAACTGCTGCACATTATACTGGGTAAAAACTAGTGGATTAGATAAATTTAAATACATTTTGTAGGGTTCACTAGTCTAGTAGGTGTTAAACTCAAACTTTATTTATTCATGTAGCACCTGTCATGCTGCCCAAAGTGTTTCGTAGTGCAAAAAATAAAAACAGATTAATTAATTAATTGAGTCTAGCAAATTAGATAATACATAAATAAAATGTGGCCGTGCTATAAAATGTTGCAATAAATAAAAGCCAGTAGGGAGAAAAAGAGGTTTAAGAACAACTGCATAGAACCCAAGGATCAATTCAGTAAGAGATCAAATAAAAGGGGGAATAAAAAGTATAACAGAAGTTGATCAAGAGTTCAAATCTTACTTTCACATGACTTCTTTTAAACTGACTTTCTGACTTAAAAAAACACTAGACCAACTTGCACATGCAGTTAAAAGTGGTAAAATACAAAGGATTTTCAACACTGCTCTGATGAAAAAAGTCACAAGGCTTTTATTTATAGTAAGACATTTCCTGGAATGCCTAATATTAAATCCCTATATCAGGAAACCCCTCTGCTTCCCTCCATCAGCGTATGTAACAGGTGTTACTGGAGTTGTTTAGGAATCCTGAGGGATTTAAGGTGGGACTTATTCTTACCTAATACTATAATGCTCATTAATTCCTGCTTTGGTGACTTACGTCCCCCTGATCCTCCCTGGTTGGCCCAGCACAGCCCGGCCCATCCTCGGCCTGCTGACGCTGTCAGCGTCTTGACAGAAAGGCCACTCAGCTGTCAGGTGGGAATCATCTGTCTTTTTAGAGGGAAAACGTAGGCAAAGGCGGGAACATGGGATTGTAAGATTGGGGACACATGTCACAGATTTGTGCATGGATTTGGGCCATACTGTGTCCAAAACTATAGTTTACTTAGTTAAGGTGGGGGTAGAAATGATTTGCGTAAAATTCTCAACTGTTCAAACCTCATGATGGTTGCTCTCTTGAAACATGACACAGTTTATTCTCATTTGCCTGTTTTGTGGCTCAACTAGAACTCTGATCTTCATTTTAAGTCAATTTATATATTAAATTTAGCTTCACTTGAATCTCATTTGTACATTTTGGTTATGAGGAACTTAGACGAAGAGGAGATAGTCATCGGCAAAAGGGCGAATAATTGGGCTTGCCTCTTTTCAGTATGTACTCTGGTTTGGGGGTCATGACTCATTATGTTTTCAGTACAGCTGGTGAACAAAAGATTTAGCTTTTATCATGAAAGGCAAACATAAACGGTGTCTTCTGTTTCAAATAAGTGTGTCAGTACCAGTCTAAATCAATTACAAAACTGTGCACACATGAAGGAACATAACAGCGGTATCAAAGCCGGTTGGTGACCTTTGTGTTAGGATGGGGTGGTGTTAGGAGAGACACACATACTGTTATGGTGGTCCCCTTTGTATAATGTGTTTTAGAGGCTCATGTCTGAACACATGGAGGGGTGGAGCCCCCTGTTTATAATGACATCTGTCAACATGTGTCACTGCTGAGATGCACTAACTAATGAGGGGATCATCTTGCACATGAACACATTGTGGTCAGGCAGTCAGATATCAGATACTTAACTGTACGTTGGCGGTGCCTGTTAGAATAACATTAAATTAATTTTTATTCATTGGGTATTATCTGAAACAAATTAAAGCACAGTTTCTCACACTCCTCAAATAAAAATAAAATCTAAAATCTGACCTACATTTTATGAGTTCAGAATAAAAAAAAAAAAAACAGATTTATTGCACCATCACCATATATCAAGAAGATATAAACATGTACAATATGTTTCCAAATAGAAAAGAGCTGTACAGTTTTGTGCAGGAATGTGCAATAATAAAATAAAATCGTCACCTAAAATCAGGGTGATCATTAAAAAAATAGGTGTTATACAAACTCTAATGTCATGACTGCAAAAAAAAGTAGTGAAAACAACCCTCACTAGTAGCTCATATTGATTTTGTCGTGTGTTTTGTGAAGTAAAGTGCGACTAAAATTTAATCTCTCATATAAATCCCACTTAATCTCCCGATTCCTGCTGCTATATTAAGTATATTACCTTGGGTTAAGTGTTAAGCCATGTTTGCTGCTATCAGATGTTTCTTTATAGTAAAATCAGTTGACTTTTTTTAATCAGCATAGGGAGTACTTAAAATCCATATTTGAGTTGCTCTCTATGGCGGCAGCAGCGTGATAATATCACTGAAATCCTTCAGGTAATCTTTGAGGCGCTTGTTGGCATACACCCAGTTTGTGTTGTGTAAACAGTAGAGTAATTGTATCATGGCAATCATCATCTGCTACTGAATGACAGCGATAAACGAGCCTTGCATTAGTGCATCGATCGCAGCAGCATTGACTGTACTGTAAATGTGTGCGCAAGCGGTCGAGGACATATGTTTAAGCGATTCGCTTTGCGGGTGAGTTTCCCCATAGCACAGCGTGACGCACTTTAAATGTAAGCATTTTTCATTGATTGCTCATCTTTATGTGTTTATTTATTACGTCTTATGGGTGTTTTCCCGCTGGGTTCACGTGACAGCGGAGGCGGGAGGATGGAGGCGTTGGTGAGAAGGATTACCTATATCTCTTAGGCCTCCTTTTCTTTCCCCGAGGCCGTGTCACGTCTCATTACTTCTGTCCTCCAACCCGGATAGTCTGGCTTTAATCGGGATACATTTAAAATGCGGGCGGCCTGGGCGGCCAAGAACACCAGGTTTAGAGGCCGACTGATATGCGTGCCCTTTGCTTGAGAGGCTTTTTTTATCAGTAAGCGGACAGGTAAACTTCTCCCAAAGCTGGCATTGATGGCAGTTAAGCCCTCACTTGTTTAAGTGAAACGGATGGATGCATCTCTTAGAGAGAGAGAGAGACGTGCTCAGTGTGTGGTTACAATCTGTTGTTGTGATTGTCTCATCGAGAAAAAGACCGACCCCAGCTGAAGGACAGGCGTGTAATTAACGTGTAACATCACACACATCGCGTGTAGGAGGAAGGGTGAGCGTTTGATCGGCAGTCAAACTTTCAGTGGTTCCAACATTTAGCATCTTTGGGTTTTTTCACTATTAGATGACATATTTAAGGATATCAAACTCTAACCCTCTTGGGAAAGTTAGCTTTTTACTACTTTGTGGCATTTTTAATTGATAAATCCAGGAAATCATCTGCAGATTAATCAATATTGAAAACAAACATTACTTGCAGCTCTTAACTGGGACTTCTACACAGAGTTTCAATAAAATAAGACACTTCTTAAACTTAAAAAGTGATTTTTATATAATATAACATTGACGATTTAATCACTCATTAATCAAGAAAAGATTCAGTTTTATTCTTCTCAAATGGGACTCTTCGTTGGATAAAATAGGAAATTAGAAATCTTCAAATTGGAATCTGGTGACTTGTGGTTGTGTGGACATTGATTTTATTTGTTTAACTACATATTATCGTCTGAATTCTCTTACATATGTTGCAAATACACGTCTTTTGTAATTGTAATCCGTGTCTCAGTCAGTGTCCTGACATAATATATTCTAAATCCCCTTTGAGACACTTCAGTTAACAAATCATTTATTCAATAACTGTAAAGAACTCTTAAAGCATTTGGCCTAATCACTTGCAAATCCTTCCAGTCAAGCGGCTCATTAGAAGAAATCATTGTTAAGCTGAGTGGCATAAACTTCCTCTATAGACCTTTTCTCCTCAAACTGCTGTTAAACATGCTACAAGGGACAAACAACCAATTCATTTGTGCCCACGTTTCTTTTTTTTTTGTTGTTGTGTGAATTCCTTTCATGAGTATGGGTCATTGACTCCTTCATTTCTCACCCATTCACTGACCCAGAAAGAAGGGTCTGTATGTCTACAGCGCCCGCCTGTATTTTGACCCCTTGCTCTCGTTCGCCCTCACCCCTTTTCCTCCCCTTCCCTTCACTCGAGGAAACCCCCCACCGCCTGCTCATCTCGCCCTCCAGCTGGTTCCCCCTCCACCGTCCAGAAGCCGCGGAGAAGCTCTCCTGGCTCTTAGCAGGGCGGCTAATCTAGATGGCGGGAGGCCTCCCTCCTGCTAGCGTACAACAAGAGAGCGCAGCCCTAATTGCTTATGTCGTAAAGCTCTCTGACCCAGATAAGCCTCCACTCCCCAAAGCTGTCGATATAAACCCCACTTTACCTCACCAAACCTGCCTCTCCTGATCCACACAAGTCGCCCCCTCCCTCTTGACATTTCTGCACCTTCTGCCACGTTATTAACACCCAGGTCAGCGGGAGAAGAAGAAAATGAACTCCACGAGGAGATGAAACACGACGTCTCTGTAGAGTAGTAATTTTCTTGTCAGGTGTGGAGATGCACGTTGAAAGACAACAACTACTTTGGGGTATTTTTAGTTTATATATTTTTGAATAAAGTCTCCATGTGGATCAGGACTTGCTTTTATAAGTTGGAGCAGAAGGCAGCGTGATGAACTGAGCAGAAAGAAAAGTGTCAGATGATGATAATTAGTCGTCCCCAACGAAAGCTGATCTAAAGCCAAAGCACACAAAGTTGCGTGCCGCTAGCTCTCGCGTGCCTGCTTCATTATCGAGCTTTGCAACCAAGGCTTAACCACAAAATGCCACGGCGCTTCGGACATCCGAACACCGAATGTCACGTGCTCCACTTCGCTAACAGATGGCCGACTCACTGATCAACTCTTTTAAAGCTACACAAACTGTTTTTCTTTGTTTCTGAGACCATTTAATGGGATGTAACGAAAACCTTGGTTACTCTACTTGACGTGGCTGTTTGTAACTCGGCCCATTTCAAACTGGAAACTACTTAAACTCCTGTTTAAAACTTAATTACTAAATAGGAGCTTTTAATTGGATGCTGGCCTGACTCACCTTGTAATCACCCATCACATGCTATAGGTGTAAGGATGCCTTTAAACCCCCCATCTTAAGCCATGTTACACCACAGGTTAATGTCAACTGTGTCAAGTGCTTGGTGAACGATTCTCCTACTGATATCTCCTTTCCACACTTTAAACTCAAATGAATGAAATCTCCAACATTAGATTTATTAGTGTATTACGTGTCTCGTCAGCTTCTTCGCCTCCTATTTAAGCGATACTTTGGAAACACTGTAGACATTACTTGTCATTACAAATCCCTCTGGTGAAGTTAATTGATTGGATTTCTGCATTTCCAAGTACCCACAGAGCCCAAAGACAGAGGGTGTTGCTCTGTAGTAGAAATACGATGAGTGACAGTTCTGAATCAGATAAAAGTCCTCCTTTAGGTTTAATAGAAATTCCAACAATACAAATCAGGCATTATACTTTCTGAACACAAACAAAACAATAAATAAAAAAGAAGAAACTTTTTCAAGTAAAGAGAAGACATGAGAAAACAAAAGCACCGCACCACGTCATCACACAAAGGTAATTGATTGAAACTACCGAATAGAAGTGACTGTATAGTGGTTTCTAAAACAAAAACACAATTCCGTGCTACAGTTTTCCTGCTTGGGGTCGTTTAAAAAATTAAATAAAAACTCAATCTATTCCAGTTAACGGAAAACCTTTTTTTTCCTTACAATAAATATATCATGAAGCACAACAAATGAGGAAGAGAAACTTATTTAAATCTGTCCAAAAATCAACAATTACATAACAACTTAACACGTAAAACATATTCTGTATACTTTCACTAAACAGATATGAGAAGAGTGGTAGTCAAGGTTGAACTCTCTATGTACTGGATGAACCAGAAGGCTATAGAACAATGTGTGAGACCAATAATTTGCTATCTTCTAGTGGTGTTGAGATAAACATAACCTTTTTACAGTTCATCTGTGCAGCGTTTTATCAGCTCTACTCCCAACGACCAGTGTCAGATCCTCAGTGTTTGTGATACAGTAGTTCGCCACAGTCTTGCTGAAATTGTAGTGTTGTACAGCGTTCTACGTACAGTTTCCCAGTGCTTATGTAGTGCTAATGACTTGTGAGTAATCTCTTCAGACAGTTCAAACAATTTGTGGCGCAGAGTAAATTCACATCTCCCCGTGGGCCCGACAGCACCGGTGACTGGTGTTGTGTAATCCCTGTATTCACTTCAGGCTCAAATATATAGACTGAAACACTCAAGTGCCTGTTGCCATCTGCTGGTTGGAGCGCGTCATTGTGTTGGCACAACATTCGAAAGGATTGATTTCCTGTTATCATGATAATTGTACTCAATCACCACTTTGTGTCACGTCGTTATTGTTATTGAATAGCTAAGAATGTATCCATCTCTGCGATAGAAAGACCCTTTTTCAGAGATGACTGAAAGGTGGACGCATTCCGCATTCAGGCAAGATCAGGCGCTGCCGCCAATCGCCGCAGGGTTTTCTGGCGGTTTGTGGGTGCTGCTGGGGGGGGTTTGTCTATTTGTGCTGAACGCAATCGGCGAGAAACAATCAGGAAATAACTCATCAGGCTCAACTTCTCCTCTGCAGATCGTTATGGGTGCAACTCCCATTGAAATGAATGGAAAAACCTGCGTTTTAGCAGCAGTGCCTGATGCTGCCTGAATGTGCTTGTTACAGTGAAGGTTTTGTCTCTGAGTAGATATGTAGTGAGATATGTAGGTCTGTCAGTCATATTCTTGCATCTCAGCTCAAAAGTTACCTTATATGCTTTAACATCGATCAAATGCCATCTAGGTTTCTAGATTTGCATTTGATTTGAAAAACCCCCCCCCAGTAATCTCATGAGCCACTAGCCAGTTTTCTAAAATTGAATGATCATTTCATTCTTCCAGTCTCAACTTAGCAGAGGGCCCTCAGAAATCCCCAGAGAACATTCCCCTGCTGTTCATTTTCAGAGAGTCTTGAAATAAAACCCAATTTGGATTAGATTAAACTGTTCCATCATCACAAGAAATCACGATAAAAACTAGGACATATTGGGCTAGGAGAGCATGACTAGATAGATAAAATAAGAAGAATGCACGTCCATCATCTCAGCAGAAGGCTGACTTCATTAAGCAGGATATACAGTCCTCATCTCGTTTCAGCATCGTCGGTTGGAGGATGGATATTTGGTTTTCAGGCCCTCTTTGAAGCTGCGAAACAGAACGCGGTTGCGTTTGTTCTCTTCGTCCTTCTTGGCGTGAAACTCGCCCTGGATCTTGAAGCCCCGGTGCACGACGAAGGCTGAGCTCAGCACCGAAAACCTGTACCCGGCCACATGGAGCTCGCAAGTCTGAAAGGAGGAATCAGAAGGACAGGGTTGAGGAGGCAGACATGGAAAGTGGGAAGTGATGAGGGGGAAAAAGGTGAGGCAGATTGTGCAAGGGGGCAGGAGAGGTGAGAAGAAAGGCGACAGCAAGAAAGACAGATGGGAAACGAGGAGGAAGAGACGAAATGTGTTGAAGAAATATGGCATGAGGAGAAGGAGGAAGATGGGTTGAAGGAAGGGGCGGGGACCCAACAGAGACCGACAAACTCTGACTTTTAGTCCTCCAAAAACACTGCTGGATGTCAACTTACACACCCTGTAACCTAATACTGTCCTCAAATAGACCTTCCCCGCTTGTTTTATTTTGGACTCCACACATTCCCATTTTGCAACAGAGGCCTTCTGTCACTGAATCTGAACTCTTAACTCTTGATGAAATAACCCTGATGTGTAAAGTTAACTGACCTTCATGTGTAAAATTAATAGTGCCCCATTAATCCAGCCATTTTTAAAGCACACATACCAATAATTGATTGGTTGCAGGCGAACCCTTACATGGCACGTCTCAGATTTTGTCATTTTTCTTTGGTTATGTGCCTCTAAATCTGTAAATATGCTATGTAGATAAACTGTTTTCCTTTTGACTGCTTTTACATTTTTGGAAGTTTGGACAGGGTGTTTTATTCACTCCCTGCAGATTGACGTGGGCTTCTCGGACAGTTCTGAAATGGACCACGACCCTTCTGATTTAGGTTTTAAACATTGACTAGAACGGCCGCGTTGAACGCATTCATGCCTGGTGGAATATAGACCTTAGCCTTTAATGATAACACACTGAATATCTTTATTTTTGGACTGTTGAAAAACTTTGGCTTGGTAGACCAAATTATGTGTTGTTGGTTCTGGTCTTTTTCGTGGGGCACCTTCTTCCAAGCTACTCTAAATCATGGCACCTTTACTCAAGAGAGAGCTCACTACATGCCGGTTCTGACACTGGGGAAAGGGTCTTTCACACATAAAAGTTCAGATTGTACAAACCTGGCTGATCCGATTGAAGCCATACTGCTTGAAGTTCTCATCATAGAGGGGCACAGTGTGGGGCCCGATGTAGAAAGGCTCCCAGGGGTCCACCCAGGTGAGCGTGTAGGCGACTTCCAGGGTTCCCGTCTCTCTAACGTGGCTGTTGACCCATTGGGAGTAGTTGGTGGGGGCTTGACAGCGAGGACACAGCTCTTCATAAAACGGCCGGACCTCGCCTACCTGGTAGAGCTGCACCAGCTCCGACTTGGTGGCGGGCATCTTCCTGGCGTGTCGGATCTCGAAGGCGGGCAAGACGAATACCTCATCGCTCGCCGGTTCCCGCTTCATGATCAGAGCCAGGAAGTGCTGGTGCAGGTCAGCGCTCGGCATCATGTCGATGTCGATGACCAGGATGTAGGAGGACTCGGTGCCACCTCTGGCCACATTACGAAGGAGGTTGTTGGGGTAGGAGATGTTTCCGCTGATGGCGTAGTTCTTGTACTGATCCCTGTGGGTCTCCAGTCTGGAGAACACCGAGGCACAGTCCTCAAGCCCAGCAAAGTGCTCACGGTCCTGCTCGGGGAAGCTCGCCATCTCACCTGAGAGACAAACCAAGTGAAAGTCCACCAGGGCTTGAATCTGAGGGCAGAAGAAGCTGAGCGCGTACACGAGAGCCGTCGCGAACTTGACATCTTGCCCATGCGCGAATATCGCCACGGAGAGCGGGTTGCGCCACCTCTCCAGAAGAGACTCCAGGTGATGGAGGTTGTTGATGGTTGTGTGTGTGGCTAAAGCCAGGACATTGGAGCTGGGGTCAGATCCTGGTTTCTGGTTTGTGGTGAAGTCACTTTTGATCAAGTTCTTGTACACCCTGTACTGACCGCTGTTGTCAAAGATGCCACCGGTGGACAGGGAGTACCTCAGACGCTCCTTCCTCGAGTTCTTCTCGGGGTGCCCATTTTTCTTACCTCCAGAGCCCCCAAAGAGCTCAGAGTACCGGTACCGCTGCTGCTTACCGTGAAACTTGGACAAGAAGGACAGGTATATGAGCTGCAGGAGCGCCACTATGAGCAGAGCACTCAGCACCACTTTGAAGGCGGAACATTTCTTGGAGAGATGCATAACAGAGAGCCTGCAAACTGGCAAATCACCGCACACAAAGCAAAGGTCCAAAAAAAAACAAACACACACGGGGGAGCTACGTCTGCTGTCCAAGCGTCCCAGCTAACACGGCTATCACCGTGCTAACAACACTGCCAGCCTATGCGGCCGGAAACAGCACGAACACCTGACTGCACATGGTGCTGGTTCGTGCTAACGCTTCACCGGGTTGTCACACGGACCCTCGACAGCACGAATTAATCGACAGACACCGTTATCTCCATCAAAACACCGTTGTTACCAGCCTAATGCTGCTGCTGCTGCTCCTACTACGGCGGCGACGGCGCACGTCTGTGCGTAATAACCGTAATGACCGGAGTAAAGGCGCAGCCGAATTAGCACTGTACAAACTGGTGGTAACGGTCGACGGTGAAAATAAAGGGCGATTGCCGCAATTACTACGGCACTGTACGTAAGAACAAGCGTGTTTAAATCACATAAAATAATAATCGATAATAATTAATGAAATAAAATAAATACTGATATAGTACTATAAAAACGTATTTACTGTAGTATAGGCGTCTATAGGACGAGGTGGCCGAGTGGTTAAGGCGATGGACTGCTAATCCATTGTGCTCTGCACGCGTGGGTTCGAATCCCATCCTCGTCGGAAATCACTTTTCGTTTTTATTCTATGTTTAGTGTTAAACGTTAACGTTTATTTATATATATTTGTGGGATGATATTTTATTGAGTGAATACAAGCAGCAACGCTGTGGCTAGTGAAGTGAAGCTAATGCTGAACTGCAGTTCCTCAAACGTCCACTTGGGGGAGTTCCTATAAGTCCCCATGTTAAAACGTCCAACTTCACAGCAGAAATAAACATGTTTACAGCCTGGTACAAAAAACAGTTTTGGTCTCTATAGCTAATTCCCCCGTTTGTGACGACTGTACCGAGGGTGAATTTATATACAACTCACCTGTTCACATTATATTAAGGTTTAACAGTGGACACTGATTGACAGGTGGGTTGTAGATGCTTGTTTGAACAACCAGGTGTCATTCAGTCTGTCACGGGTCCATAGGTTATATCCTGTAGGTTATATAATTTAATCCACCATGTATATATTGCATACATCAGTTCCTCTGCTGCATTTTCTTTAACGCTCACAGATGAAGCGAGTGCTTACAGATGAGAAAGAATAGGACACGTTTTATTGTGTTTTCAGTGACAGGGCTTTATTATTAAGATGTGGTGGTAGCAACAACTTCTTTCCACATCATAGGACTCGCTTTAGTAACAATTGAACACAAACTGACTGTGTGGAGACGACATGAATTAAATGTAGCACAGATGGAGGTTGAACAAAGCCACAGATTCATTGTATGAACTCTTGTTCATGCTCATAAACACGTCAAAATGCTTTCCAGGACCGGTGCTGCCTTGGCAAGGGTGACAAAGCAATCTGTGTGGACATACGTCTTGTATGTTCTTTTCAAATCTCCAATAATCTGAGAGTGAAATCATATTTACTCACTTGTGTGTAAATGAGACTGAAACAAGAACTTGAATTTAGATGTTTAATTTATGCCACAGTATTCCAGAAATACAAAAAAGGTCAGCTTCAGTGAAAGGCAAATGCAAGACAAACACCTTTAATCTCTACACATACAGAAGCAGAGAACTACTAATGTGTCGACGAACTTCAATACCAAGTGCATTATGGTTAGCAGAAATTTCATGTAACGTCAAAACTAAGCATGTGAACAGTTCAACCTTTAAATCTAGATTTTTGGGACTCCAACCGTATTTTTCAGTACTGCAGAAATCATAAGGCCCTACTGTCGCGTTCTATTATTACAAACTATGACACTAAAACGCCAGCTCCGGTTTTAGACCCGCCTCCTTCGCTGTCCCTGGAAGACGCTGCCGACTGGCCTTGTGCATCTCCTTCACCCTCTCCCACCAACCGGATGTTGTAGCGTTCCCTGTACTCTGTGAGCTCCCGTCCTTTCGACTGCATTTGTGTGTTGATGGACTCAATTATTTTGGAGATCTGCAGGAGGAAAAAGAAGACAGTGAGAACTAAAATAGATATGTCACAGCCTCAGTTAGCTTTAAAATACAATTTCAACACCATGGCTCTTTATATTTGTTCATCCATTCGTTAGTCCATCACCTGTTCTTTGTTGGTTTCCAAGGCTGGTAGAACTTCTTTTACCGTCCTCTCCACCAACACTCCGCCTACCAGACGATAGCATTTCCTCGACGGGTCCACGTCCTTCAGGGTGTCGATTACTAAGCTGGAAGAGAAAAAACAAGGATGAATCAATCAAGACACCTAAAAAGCACTGAGCCGGTCATTTTTCTGGTCTGGTAACCGAACTGAAGCATGTTGTGTTTGCTATGACTCAGGATGTAATATATATATAAGGGTAGCGAAGAGCATCTGCTACCAACCTGTGCTCGTTGATATCCATCTCGAACTCGGCGGCTTTAGAAGCCATACTGCGCTGCTCCTGACGCATCCTCTGAAATGTTGACACCACCTGCCACACAAGAATACACCGTCAGCGACAACACAAACACACACACACGCAGACTCAGGCCAGGCGAGTCAATCTTTAACTGAGTAAAATACGTCTGATCGTTACAGACGTGCTCGCTGCTTTAATTATTATTAATTCATACAAACAAAATGTAACACAATAACCCTCTCTCAGCTTCTCATCATCTGGCAGTGAGCAAATGCTGGAGGACAGTTAAATATGGTATAAATAATAAAAGACAATTAAATAAAGCCCATTAGAATGTATAAATAGTTGAAATAGAATTAAAGCAAAAATACAATAATATAATATATACAAATATACAACATAATAAAATAGATAACGGTTCAAATAAAAAATAAACAGTAAAATGAAAACTGACTAATTTATCAAATACTCGATTATATTTAGCTGGTATTGGTTCTGTACTTTAATACTTAATGGTATTATTACTTTTGCTTAATAAAGCATGAATACTTGGAGGTGTTGGTGTAGCTGGAGGTTGGTTAAAGACGACCTGGGTGGTGTTCAGTGATAAAAATAGCTTCACTCACTGTCTTTGACTGGGCAGCCTCCATCCCATTAAAGGCGTATGCTAATTAAAGCTCATTTACATCCACCTACACCTTATCAAACTGTTAATTAGAGGCTTAAACCTGCTGTTATTAGTTAGTTTATTAGTCATAAACATCAATAACATCGCGCCCGGCTTCATGTTGGCTCTCGTGCTGAGAGAGAAAGCAGCAGGATGATGGCGATAGGGGAAGCTAACGGTTAGCATGTGGCTAGCTGGGAGTCAGATCAGCGGCTTTAGCTTCACCTCGACACGACCGAGCCACAACGGCACACACGGTACCGACTAAAGCGTGCCGAGCCTGAGGCGACGGTACCTGTTCGGCTGACGGGCCGGACTGTTTCCCGCCGGAGGTGTTGGTGCTGGATTTGCTACCCGTGCTGCTACTGTTGGCTGCCATCTTGGTAAGGGTGTTGCTGCGAAGGACCCCGGGAAGGAGGCTGTGGAGAAGAGGTGGCTCACGCGAATGCCTGTCCAGTTTAGAAGGAGGACAGCGAATATTGTACGGTACGGTTTTTATTTATTTATTTTACAACATGCAGTAGGACAAAGACAAACGACAGACACAAACAGGATGAATGATTACATAGATACAACATGAGGTCAAGCTGGAGGTTGAGTATGTAGGAAACAGAGGGGAAAATAAATGATAATGTCCTACTTGTGAATAATTAGAGTAACTGTGGGGAGATGTAATTAGATTAATCAACCATTGATAGACCTACAGTTACAGGGGGGGCAGATCTAAGGCACAGATGTGCAGTAATGGAGCAGGAATCCCCATGCCATGACCTGAGCAGTAATTTGTATTTTTATTTATTTATTTTTCTTCCTCCTCGTATGCTGTTTGTGCATAGAAACCTCTGAGTTATTTTTCTAAGCTCAGGTGACAAAGCATATGCAGCCATAAATATGCAGGCTTTGTACAAAATGAGCTCAATCAGCACTTCTCTCTGCTGTCGTCCAGAAAATCTGAATATATAACAAGACCGGGTTCATGCAGTACACCCAAACCTTTCAGCAAAGCCACAGACTGTTAAATCTCTTCTTTGTAACTCTATGTGTATATATTTTATAGACAGAAACAGCAATCCTCACTCGTCACTCTGCACTAAGACCAATACTCTCCAGCAGGTGGAGACGCTGTGACTTCATGCTGCTTTCTAGCCTCTGATAAAGAACAGAGAAGAAGACAGAAGCTCGGCTGATCCTTCCTGCTGTGCAGTGACTGAATCAAACTGTCCTCCTAACATGGACTGACCAGGGACGGTGACACACTGTCTGGGCTACTTGGACCAATGTTTACAGTCAGGTGTGTTTTGGGATCATCTACAGTGAAGTGTCTGGCCTCTCTGCCGGCTTGGAGTGCATCATAAACAAAGCAGGTTTGTTTATGATTCTAACAAAAGCACAAGTTGTTTTTATATCTACCAGCTAGCAACCAGTGACAAAGACTACAATATTGTATAGAAAATGTATTACCATGGGTGCAAAGCTGCACAGTATTATGCCGTAAATGTATAACTCGTGCAGTTAATAATAAACCAAGGTTGACCTGAGTTCTTTGCCTGGCATGCAGCTTCTCTTCACCGGACACAACAACAACTTCTTCTCCGTGCAGGATGTCGACTTTACCTCGCCCGGTGGCTGCGGTGTGTCAGGTGACAGCCACCCCGGACAAAGAGGCCAACTTCTCCGCCTGCAAACATCTGGTGGAGGAAGCCAAGGAGAAAGGAGCCAGCATGGTCTTCCTGCCCGAGGGCTTCGACTACATCGGATCCAGTCGGGAGGAGACGCTGTCGCTGTCCGAGAGCCTGACGGGAGACACGATCTCACAATACACTCAGTTGGCCAGGTAGACAAACGTTGACATAGGCACCTAGCTTTCATAGAGGTGTTTTATATATTTTACGGCTCACATATTGGCAGAAAAGTGTACCCCTTTAAATTAAACCTTGTCGTCATTGACGTGTGTCGTGTGAAGAAGATGTGAGTCATTGGCACTCGTTTAGGATTTTAACTGGCCCTTCTTCCAGGAAGCTGGAAGTGTGGCTGTCCCTTGGAGGATTTCATGAACGAGGACACGACTGGGAGTCTGACAGACGAATCTACAACAGCCACATCATAATTAATGATAAAGGTACAGTCCATTGAACGGCCTCTCTTTACATTCTCCTGGTGCTCTCACTGACAAACTATCATTACACCCGCAGGTGACATCGTTTCAGTATACAGGAAGTCTCATTTGTTTGACGTGGAACTGCCAGAAAAAGGTGTTTCCCTTAAAGAAAGTGCCTTCACCATCCCCGGACCTTGCCTGGTGTCTCCTGTCCAAACTCCCATCGGCAAGGTATGCACATGAGCTCTTCATATCAGGTGATTTGTTTGAGAAACCTGCCTGAAACCTTAGATCCACTTTGGGCTTCCCAACAGCAGTGTAACATTAAGATCTGTTTGCGTTCCTTTTAAACATTTTCATATTGTCGCCACAGCTCGGCTTGGGCATCTGCTATGATCTGAGATTCCCTGAGCTGTCACTGGCTCTGCAAAGGCACGGGGCCGAGATTCTGACCTACCCATCAGCCTTCACTGTGGCAACAGGAGCTGCTCACTGGGAGGTGGGATGAGTCAGACAACACAGCGTTTGATTACTCAGGCTCGGTTAAGATATAAACACAGACTTCATGCATTTGTTCACAGGTGTTACTACGCGCGCGGGCAATCGAGACACAGTGCTTCGTCCTGGCGGCGGCGCAGGTCGGCCGGCACCACGAGAAGCGCTCCTCGTACGGCCACGCCCTGGTGGTGGACCCCTGGGGCGAGGTGATGGGCGACTGTGGGGGGGAGAGACCAGGCATGGTGCTGGTCGAGATCGACCTGGAGAAGGTCAGCAGCACCAGGAGGAACATGCCGGTCCAACAGCACCGCAGAGACACCGGTTTCTATCACAGTCTGGAGAAGACTTGACCACACAACAGAATGTTGTCTTTCTTTTATATGAAAAGGTGGAAGTTTGATTTGATTAATGAGACGTGAAAACAGATTTCCAGCTTGTTTAATGAGCAACTGCAGGATGGGACAGTGGAAACAAGCTCACCGTGTGAGAAAAGAAGAACACACTCTTGTCAAATATGAATGAATAAAAGTGTAAAGATGGAGTATTTGTTCTGCTCTGCAGGATAAAAGTAGTGTGAACTGTAGATTATTGGAGATACGGTTGAAAATCAGCTCAGACTCAAACATATTCCTGGTACCGGTCAGTAGGTGGCAGTGTTGGGTTGTAAGAAATAGCAAAGGCTTCATGTAAAATATAATTTTCTAGTTAAATTACCGATGAATCGATCTGTTATACTGAATGTGTTTAAATGAAATATTGTGTTGCTGAAAGATTATAAACTCAAACATTGAAACACATCACCTTCACTTGGTTTGTTTGTCTGCTTCTTTCTTTTGCCTAATGGCAACGCACATCTGTCTGACAATGAGTGAGATGATGTGGAAATGTTTCATCTCTGCATTGGGGCACAGCACACACATTGCAGTCACTTCTCTGTCGCCTAAAATCACAGTATATACTATACTATAACTATAACTATAACTATATATATATATATATAGACCTACTACATAAACATGTTTGGATAGGTGAGTACTAAAAATACTCATTAAGCAGAATGGCTTATTTTAGAGTTAAGTATATTATGAATTATAACTAGTGATGTAATAATGTATAAATATGAACATCTTTGGGTTCAAATTAAGAAAATTATATATGTCAACAACACTTTATAGACTAAATGAACCAGTTAATTAGGAAAATGTGTGAAAAGTACACAGCTTGAACCACTACCACGTCGATAAGATAACTTGTAATGTCCACTCAAAAAATAGTGTTTGTTGTACATACAGAAACTGAGTAAATGTACTTAGTTACTTTCTAGAGGTCAAAATCAGCTTACACTGACAGTACAGTGTGTAAGTCACATGTTTGCTCCTTTGCACGTTTATATTTCTACGGTCACTTTATATATATTTTTAAAATATAGTTTATATTATATATATATAGTTTTTAATGTATGTTTCATATAGTCTTGTATATGTGTTGTATGCTCATGTCTGTTCATTCTGTTTTCATCCCAGCCTTTCTTTCTTTCTTTCTTTTTGCTGTTGTTGCAGTGACTGGATGAATAATTGATCACACTGTTTTACTATCACAGAGACGATGGGTGGTGGTGGTGGTGTTGATGGTGGAGCTGGAGCTGGGATGTGGAGACAGGAAGTGAACGTCACTGACACAGGAATGGGACTGTAAGGAAGAAGAAGAAGAAGAAGAAGGGAAAAAAAAGAAAACACCATGATGATGAGGAGGATGAGGAGGATGAGGAGGAGAATGTCAAATCCAGTCGTGTAAAAGGAGACACCGTCAGCTTCAGCTTCAGGGTGGAGGATGAACTGTTGTGTCCGAGCTGGATTTGAGGCATCAGGAAGGTAACGGCTCCTTTTTGAATTTTGAATTTTCAGCCGTTAATGTCGGTTAGCTTCTGCTGCTGCTGCTGTGTGTGTGTGTGTGTGTGTGTGTGTGTGTGTGTGCTTGAGGGACAGACATGTTCCACCATCCCGAGGCCGTCCATCGGTCCATCCATCTCTCCGTCCTCCTATCGATGTTTTCGGGCTCCCGTGTTGGCTTCACCTCCTTCTCCTCCTCCTCCGCCGTTGAACAGGTGCTAGCGTCCGGCTAGCTCCGAAGCTAACCTAGCTCCGGTGGCTCTGATAACCGTTAAACGTTTTTTTTGTTGTTGTTTTTTTTAACGGTGTGATTTAAACAGGCCCTCCGCTGCAGACAAACTGAAGCGAGCACAAACAACATGAAAACAAACCCCCCTCCTCCTCCTGCTCCGTCCTGTCTCATTTGAATCTGTGAATTCACGCCATGAAATGCAGATTTGACATGTTAATGTATGCACGGCTAACTGCTGCCATGCTGCTGGCTGTGTCACATCATCATTATGAGAGAAAACGAGCTCCTCCTGTCCTCATCAAAGATGCTACAGGCTGTAAAAAGTTGTCCTGGTATTATATTTATATTCATATTTAGGTTGTATATAGTTATTAACCTCAACACAGGCTGATTTATTTCGAATGAACTTGTAACTGTGAGCTGGAAACTACAAAATAAGAGCTTCATCATCATTTACCACAGAGGTGATATTATAAGTGGATTAATCAATAAGCTGATCAACAGTCATTCAGTGTTATTAGTTCACTGGTTACAGCTTAATACTGAATATTTGTAAAGTTCTCTGTCACAGAGTTGATATTATAAGTGGATTAATCAATAAGCTGATCAACAGCTTGTTTAAATAAGTATTGGAGTCATTTGGTAGGCATGTGGTATTAATTCACTGGTTACATCTTCTTAAAATGATATTTATGATATTAAAATAAATATTTTTGGAGTTTTGGATCTTTTCCTGGACAAAATGAGGCAATTTAAATATGTCAACTTGGCCTATTTTTAAAAGAAATTAAATGATGAATTGGTTCGTTGAGAAGATGTTTTGTTTTATTTGTATAAGTTTAAAGCATGAATAAAGTCAACATACAGGAACATTTCTGACCTCTGGACCTGGCAGCTTTAACCATTAATGTCAACAACTGTTCGTTACTTCCTCCCACATCCATCAGAGCTGATAGAAGTCGATTGATCAGGTCGTTCAGTGGAAATATTTGCTGGTTTTCTTGTATTTTTCTGGATAAATTTAACAATTTAAATTTGTTAACAGGCACATGTATTAAATATATAGATTTTAACGGACCATTTCCCCACACTTTATCGATTATAGATTGAACAAAAAAATGTATTGCTGCCATGACATTTATAGCCTAAGCTAATATGACTAGACTTGGCAGATTCATGTCAACAGATGTTTGTTGTACTCAGTTACTTTGTTACATTTTTGATGAACTGTTTAAAAAATGTTCCACGAGCCGAGGTGACGTCCACTTTCCCAGCTGCAGCCAGCGAGCGCTGAATGACTCTGAGGATTAATCAGTTATCAGATTGGCCAATGATTGCAGAGTCATTGAGTGAGTGAGTCAAACATTGAGGTCCGCGTGTGTACTCGAGCACACTCAGGTTAATGTTTCCCGCTCACGTGTTCAGTTATGTGTGATTTATGTTCAGTCCTCGGCGAAGTCTTCCTCTCTCAGCCGGGTCAAACCGCAAACCACCGCATCCTCATTTGATTTGCAGTCGCTGTTGGTTTAATCAGCGCTCGTGATTGTGTTAAGTCCGTCTGGAGTGTTTGCCTTCATTCTGTTAAACAGGACGAGACGCTCGTCTCCATCCACATGCGTCACGCTGGATGACACGGCCTCTTTAACATCACATGAACGCTCATTTCCAGGTCGAGGGTCGGCAAACAAACATGTTTGTCTTCACTTTAACGTCTTTATTTTAAATCTTTTCTAGGATGCGTCCTCTGCTGCCTCCCGAGTAAAGCGATATTCTCAGATTTGGCGTAGGCTGGATGAAATTGAGAGCTGACGCACACACACACACACACACAGAAGAATTTCTTGAATCTTCTGGGTCCTCTGCAGCACAGATGAAACATGTATTATTCATGTTTCAGCGCTCATGTTGTAATAAGAGGAACTTCCTCTGTCTTCAGCAGCACGTTATCAAAGTCTCCATCCTGTTAGGACTTCATCTAACTGGTCATCGGACATTTAATCTTTGTGATTTTTGTCGTCCACGTGGCCCGACTCACTGATACTGCACCGTCTGAGGCTGACACTGATATTAGTGATCGCATCAAATCTGATTATATTCCATCAGCAGTTTGCTCGTGTTGTTTACTTGTTTAGATCGCACGCTTCTTCTGTGACCGTAAAGAGTCTGCTCAGTCTGTTGGAGAGGAGAGACTTCTTCTCCAGACTCCGATTTAGAAGCTGGTTCATGACACAAACAAAGCCAGAACACAACAGGTGGAGTATCCACTATAAGCGCGTTTATTATTTTCTCAGGCTGACATCACACCATGACTGTGCATCTCCTCGTCAGTGATCCGGTCAGTTGTTGTTGTTAATTGTGAGGAGTGAAAGCTTCCCGTCGGTGTTTTGCTACAGAGCGATCCATGCATCGACCGCACGCAAGGGTGTGTGTGTGTGTGCGTGTGTGTGTCAGCTTATCAACCCCGTTTACGGAGGAGGTGTGAGCCTGTCGGTTCAAAACGCTGAGTCACATCTCAGCAACAGTCGCCTGGGCAACACCTCCATAGTGACCAGACGGAGGGAAGATAAGGCCCCGTGGCTGCTTAACTAGTGGCGTAGACCCTGCAACGGTTTTGTTCCCTCGCCGTTGATTATCACACACACACACACACACACTCCTCCCTCAACACTCTCCCGTCTCCCCGGCATAATTACTGTTTTGATTACTGTTGCAAAGAATGCGGGGAAACGCGAAGAAATATACAGCAGACCGTCGTAATTATAGCCATCAAATGTCACCAGCAGAGAGAAACAGGAGGGAAGATGACACTTCTCATTAAAGCGGACCGTTGGCTCATTCAATATTGAGCCCGTGTGTCTGAAAAGATAATTGCGCACCTTTTTAACGTATATTTGATGTCTCGCTCGCGCTAATTCGCCGTGTGAATCAAGTCTCAAAGCTTAGCTTGAATCCAAATCAACCAGTCGGAGCAGGCAGAGGAAGTTTGAGGAGGTTTTAGTTTCAGCCTCGGGGGTCAGATCGCGCCGATGGTTCTGCAGCAGAGGTCAAGGAGCAGAGATACCGCATGAGCTCACCTCGACCCGGCCTCAGCCCAACTCTGCAAACAAGCTCAATTGAATTTCCTGGCCACGCTGATTTGATATAGCTCAAAGGGAAGTCCCGTCTCATGGTGAATCAGTGTGTTTGTTGGCGCGGGGAAAGTTTCTCTTTCCTCTTTGCCTCACATTAGACTCTGTGCCAGGGAGGATTAGTGGTCTTCACTTTCACCGTTGGGGGCGGGTTTGCAGAAGCTGTGATGTGTTAGTATCATACCAGAGTGTCTGGATTTATTTGTCAGAGGTGAGTGACTTTCACCGCGACGTCCCACAGCTAAAGGGGAACAGACGGCGCTGTTGTCTGACCGACTGTCCTGTTCTGTACTGCCATTGTAGAGTTTGGCATTGTGCTTCATCCACGTGTCTTTGTTTTAAAAGTTGCAGAAAGCTGCTGTCCGGCGGTGCAACGCGGGGAGGTTAAAAAGGTTCAGTAGCATGAAAATGTTCTGGTGTTCTGAGATCTCTACTCCGACCCAACTGCACTCAAACAAAATGATGCGTCTTCAGTTATCTTGTGATTTCATTTTAACGAGCTGCAGGGACTTTCAGCTGTGCACTCCGCTCACCAAACATAAAGGCCTTTTCCACAAGGAGAAAAACATCGCCCAGAAACGAAATCCTCACATAATACAAATGGGAAATACCGTTTTCTTTCCTTGGTGTTCATTTTTTCTAAACCCGGATAAAAAGGATGTTTTGTTACAGAAGTGGAGAAATCCACTTCCTAAATCCATCGAGCTGACTCCGACTTTTCTTTTTCCGTCACTTCCTTCTCATTTTTTGTGATTGTCAAGCCCACGGCGCAGAAATCGAGATGAAGAATCGAGATTGCATCCATTCAGGCTGACAGCTTAGAAATCTTATGATGGAGTCGCCTATCAGACCATAAAGGATTAGAGAAGATCAGCCGGCCTCCATCGACGGGGTCCTCAGTCCTCCTCCATTACTTTGTGACTCATCGAGCCCCGAGGCCGATATTCCTATAAATATCTGCAAGCTATCTGTAATGTTCAGGAGTCATTGGACTGTCATTGTGCTCGCGGCCCCGGCGGGGATCATTTTAGGTCACGTCCGTCACCGCCTGAGTCACGTTGGTAGCCACAGACTCTGCTGTAGTTTTTATCTTCTCCACAGGGGGGTGAGGTTTGAACAGAGGTGAGGTGCTGATGCAGCTCTGCTGTCTTTCCCAGCGTTGTTGTCATAATCATGTTGACACTGGCTGTGCAGCAGAACAGAACATCTCAACATCACTGTCAGACACTTTGAAAATTCTCCCGTTTTAACGATTCAATGCAGAACCTTCACTGCACGGAGGCTGAATTCATCCAGTCGGACCAGTTCTCACGATTTGAATTGGAACGCTGCCACGCAGTATTTATTGTTTTATCATTTGAACGATGATCTGTTGTCGTCAGCCACCGAGAGCTCTCCGTTTTCACTGCTTTCAAAACATTATATCACATTATCAGAATATCAATATCAAGTTTGAACATCTGAATCAACCTTATGTTTTATTTCCTAGGAAGTCTTTTTAATAGAACTTGGTGCTGATTAATCGGAAAATGTGGATCAAGTCTCAGTTTGTATGGACGTCCGGTAGCGGCTGAAGATTGGCCACCCTCTGCCAGCATTCCTCCACCCCGTCCTGGGCCTGAAAACCTCCTCCACCTTTGGTCCAAACCTCCCGAGTTACTATTGCAAACACCAACACTCCTCTGGGCAGCACGGCTAACTGGCTAACAGCAGCTACAGTCCACAGGATGGTTACGAAGCTTTTAATCCACCCATCAGGAAACTCTTTAAATCAACAAATTAAAACTAGAATTACTAGATTACACTGCAGTAACTTGGACTTCATTTATTCCATCGCTCTTTATTTTCTTTGTAATCAGTGGCAGCTTCATCGCTGAGATATTGAGTTTTATGTCAGATGTGTCTAAGACTCCTCTTCACATTAAATGTATCGAGCAGGTCTTCTTCTCTGGTCAAGCGGTCTGCATCGTTCCTGGCCCGGAGGGACGAGGCTCATGAGTTGACTTTATCGCTCCGTCGTTATCGTCATCGTCTCCAAACGTCTTTGTCTCCGACGGCCCGCGTCCATCTTAAACTCTGACAGATCTCTCGCATCTCTTCTTCCTCACTTTATCTTCTGTCGCCGTGCGCTCCAGCAGTTACATTATTCCCGTCTCTGTAATCTCGCTTTGCACGGTGAAGATGCAGTTGATACTTTTGCACATATTTGGCTCTCCAGCCGCCTCGTGCTCCAAATATAATTAGACAGAAGTGAAGCGGATGGAGAAAGCTCAGAGCTCGGCTCAGAAGCTGCTCTTGTAACTGGTTGTGTTTCTCATGGTGTGTTCGAATGATCGCTGTCTTTTCCTGGCCTGTGTGTGTGTCTGTCTGCTGTTTTAACATTAAGACTACCACCCCGCTCATCTGTGTACCTGACACACTCCCTTCACCTTGTAGACTCTCTAATCTAGCATCCTCACAAACACGGTGTGTGTGTATCTCCACCTTCCTTCCTTTCCTCCTTCCTTCCTTCCTTCCCTTCCTCCCTCCCTCCTTATCATCCAGGGCACCGGCGCGTTGCTAAATGGAGTCGGAGCAGCTGTACCACAGAGGCTACTGCAGGAACAGCTACAACAGCATCGCCAGCGCCAGCAGCGACGAGGAGCTGCTGGATGGAGCCGGCGTCATCATGGACTTCCACACCACCGAGGACGACAACCTGCTGGATGGGGACGCTGCCTCCCCAGGTAGGGAGTACGGGGGACACCTCCACCCCCACCCCCCCTCCGAGATGTTCTGTTGAGCTTCCCCATCCATGACCCGGCAGGCTCTGACCCTCACTCCACACTCCAGTCAGTGACGTCTTCAAATCCCCCCAAAAATCGAGTTAATCGTCGGCCAGCCGCTGGTTGTGACTCACCCCGCTGACGCATCAAGCGTGTGTCCGCTCATGTGTGTCGCTGTCCTGGGACGCCGTTCCTCTGCCATCTGCCTCCTCCCCTCAGCTCCACGCACGCCCATCAGCCGACCCACGTGCTGCCGCCGTGGCCGGAGCAGCCGCACACATGGTTCTAAAACGATTAATCGTGCCGATTGAAAGCCGAAGTAACTTCGTTGCAACCGGCCGATAACAAAAAGATCTGAGCTCAGAGATCAACACAGCTTTCAGACGTTTCTCAAATGGAGCTGGTTCAGGTGACCAAAATAACCTTCAAGTTATACAGTAATAATATTATTTACATAGCAAATAAACTGAAGAATGAATACACATTTCAGTTTCCTGTTTAAAAACTTTATTTATAACGGCTTCTTCAGGTTTTAATTGACCTATTTTTAATCTGTCTGTCCACACGAGTTGTTTTTAACACTCGGTAACCATCTGTGCGGCTCGCTCAGGACTAATTTTATTCTTTGTTCATCTGTGATCATTTGTTCGGTGCTTGTCGTCCATAACTCACCGCTCTCTCACCAACTCCACCTCGCCTGCTCCTGTTTACCGTGCTTCTCCCCCCCCGTCTCCATCCACCACCTTGACCTCCTCACCCCGTTTTAACGGGCTCGCTTCCTGTTTCCCACACTCTGTTTCTGCCACTTTTATGTGCGCTCCGGCCTCGCTCCACCTCCCTCGCCTCTCGTCCTGACGCGGATCCGTCTTCCTGACAGGTAGCGCTGACAGATCGGCGGTCGTAGCAGCACCGACGCGCAAGTTTTTCCTTTTGTCGCACTCGTAGATGTGTCATCGCTGGATAAATATAGGCGAGCCCAGGTGGAGGTGGCGCGTGAGTCACTCTCTGATTTTAGCTCATTAAAAAAGTGACGCGTTCACCGTGCGCTTATTTCTAAAGGAGCGCGTTGTGTCGCGTTTTCTGCCGATTGTTACCTCATGCTTCTGTTCACCCGGCTGCCAAGCGCCGGTCATACCTGCCATTCCTGCACAGTCGCCTGTTTCTGGTTCATTCAGCAGCTCGCCCCGGTGACCGGTATATCTGGTGTCCCGGCAGCATCCGATCCGCCGCATCCGGTTTGTTCAGTAAACACGCAGATCCCTCTCTTCTCTCTCTCCTCTCCTCTGTTCCCCCTCTTTTCTTCACTCCTGACCTGCAGCCGATGGCATAGAGAGCACACGCGCTCGGAAGGGTTGTGTCAGAGGTGTCGGCTTTGCAAATATGCGTTTGATCACGCTGTTTGACCTGCATTCAAAGAGCACATGGAAGGAGAGCAAACCCTGGTTGAAGTGTTTGCTGAGCACAGAGGTTATTTTCCGTCCGTTTGAGGTGAATCATCCGGATGAACTGCCTTTGTTTGAGGCGGTTTAGAGTTTAAAATAAAAGAGAACACAGAGCTTTTCCCCGGCCGCGTTACTCTACCATCACTTTTTTTCGGTTGAAGCCCGAGCCGCTTCCTGTTTTGCATCGTGAGAGAGGCTTTGAGCAAGACTCCCGAATCCAGCATTATGCGTTGCTACTGGTTACGGTCATGTGGTAATACTGTGGTAGCCGGGGTGTTGTGTAACGTTCAGCGTTGCTTTAAAATCTCACACTTCTGTGGGAAGGTTGGAAAGTAAAATGTGCGCCGATGGTCTTACGTAGTACTTTAACTTTTGTACTTCTTCATGACATCATCATGTTTTTTGGGAGTCTACAGTTCATCATTGAAGATCATGAACAGTGCAGCAGGATGCAGGCAGGCCCGGAGGTAGAGTCAGGAGTCAGTCGTGTCGGCATCTCAAACATGGAAGCGTTCAGCTTAAAGTTAACACGGATGTTAGCGTGAACTGAACCGGTACTCCGGATCCACGATTCTCTTCCTAGTAATCCTAATTTTACCTCCATTTACTGTCTCCTTGTCACCTTTTAGCTGGCAGCTAGTGGTTATAGTTATGTTAGCTCATTGTAGCCTGACTGACAGTGGATGTTTGAGGTTGATATCGGTATTTGTGAGTCTCTATCAGCTGATAGTTGAGGAGGAAGCATTGTAACCAGCTCACAGCTGAAGGTGACACAGGCCTTTCTGTGTTGCAGTTTCTCGTTATGATGCTCGATGGAAAGTTTGGTGGGGGGGTGACCAAAAATGAGGATGTTATCATCTGCAGAGTTCCTGCTTTTGTTTGGGATTTTCCACATTTAGGACTTTTGTGTGTTTTTGCCTTCGCCGTCTCACCTTACTACTAAAGGTAGTATGCATTGTATGTGTGCTTACGTAACAGGGATCGTCTTACGTTCCCGTGTCGGAAACTGGACCTGCAGACGGTTAACTACGAAAGGTGAAAGCATGAGGTAACTCTAACCTGCCACCGATTTACACTGTCACTGCTGCTGCAGAGCGAGGGCGAGCTTCAGGGAGACACTGAAGCAGTCAGGCACACGACACATAGCCGAGTCATGCAGGAGAAATGTCTTCTTGCGTGTACTGCGGTGTAAATACCGGGGCTCTACCTCCCAGTCTGGTCAGTCTTGATTTGTGCACAACACCCAGACATTCCCATGAACCAGTTTAGCAGCCACCCGGCTCGCGCTAGTGTTTCAGGAAGTTTCTGGACTTTGGAAGTCTCATGTGTTCTTCCTTGAAGTCGGTGTGTGGTGCCTCTGCCTGCCTGCCTGTTGCTGCTATTTTTACGCAGTTATGAGGAGGGGGTGGGTGGATTCATAGGAAAGCTTGTAAAGCCCTCCTCTGGGCTGAGACTCGAGTGTGAACGAGGGGGGCCGGCTCACTCTGAAACCCCGTGGAGATTTTAGCTGAAACTTTTTGTTTTGCTCAGGCAGGAGAGGACGTGAAGGGGACGAATGGAGCGAGTCTTTGTCACCGACTGAAAAGGATTGACTCTGCTTGGATCACGGAGACTCTGGAGGGTTTTTCCTCTGTTTCGTGTTGCCGTTTTCGGCTGCTCCGACATCCTGACTGGGACTTGCCGAGCGGCGGTGTGGGAGGGGAGGGGGGGTTAACAAACGATGGCTGACATCACCTGTGCCATCGCTTAGCAACAGGAGCCCCGCTGAAAGGTAAGGGGGCCTCGCAGGTATGACAAAATTACAGCGTGTGAAATGTGCCCATTGTTTAAGCCCTGAAGGAACCGAGTTTAGCTGCACTGTTTCGTGTAATAACACGGCGAGTTTACACGACACAGCGACTGTGCATTAAATCCACCTCAGCTCAGACTGCTGTGGAGCTGGGGGAGTCCCCTTCACATTAAAGTTTGTGAAGTCTGTCGTGCATGATGACAAAGATGCCGTGAGACGTCCAGATGTTATCTCACGTTTCATATCCTCTCTGCACAGCGAGCACAAGAGAGGAAGATTGAGCAACGCCGTGCGTCTTTGACACTGCACCCTCTTTTCATTTTCTTTTTTGCAAATCAACAGTTGCGCCATTCAAAAGAAAATAATAACACTGCAAATTATAAAATGACTCCCATGGGGCGTATCGTTATTTTCATTTCATCTCTGAACAGGCTAACTCATTCTGATTTGAATTGGCAAAATATTGCTGTGGAAAGTTTTCACCGTGAATCATCTTTCTGTAACCGCGCATGAACAAATACTGTGACAAACAGCTGCCAGCAAAGTCAAATAGATTATTCAACATCGATATTCAACTTAAATATACCTTAATTAAGTTATTTGTTCAAGAAAGCAGCACTGATACGTGGAAGTAACGCTGCAGTTCCTCAAACGTCCACTTGAGGCCACCTCAGTCTCCATAAGTCCCCATGTTAAAGCAGAAATAAACATGTTTACAGCCTGGTACAAAAAACAGTTTTGGTCTCTATAGATAATTTCCCCGTTCATGACAACTGTACTGAGGGTGAATTTATATACAACTCACCTGTTCACATTATATTAAGGCTTAAAGTTATGCAGGATTAAGAGCACGGCCGCTTTGATTGACAGGTAGCTGCCGTTACAGATGGCTTGTTTGGTCCGTCTTTCATTTTGGGCAGGACTACGAACACGGAGACGGTCAGCGTCACACATTAGGACGGTTCGGCCTGCATCGGCCTGGTAAATCAGCAGATTCACCTGTAATTATTGTTAGGTGCAGTCTTGTGCAAAATAGTTAAATATAACAGCTCCCATCCTGCATATGTAGTTATATTCCTCAGACGTGTGCTGGACAGTATCTGGGACGTGTCATCTGTGACAAACGTTCGTATGGCAACTGGGAACATTTTTAAATCCTTGCTGAAAGACGTGACGAGACGAGATGTGGTTGATATTGTTGGATTCACGGCTTGTGCTGCACTTTTTTTATTTTTAACATTTTGTGATGTTTCGTGTTCGTGTGCTGTTCACAGTTTGTGCTGCTGCCTGTTTTGGCCAAGACTCGTAAATCTGAACGGGATCTTTCCTGGTTTAATCATTAAAAACAAAAATATTATCCCCGCCTCACTTAGAGCAATAAAATCCTGCTTTCACATTAATACACGAGCAATAATAATCAAATGATGTCATATATAATATATACCAGTCACAGGGGACATTTTCTGCTCAGACTTGTACTTCTACCAGACTTTTTTAATACTGTGGTGTTAGTACTGCTTTACTTAACACCCCTGCACTTCCTCACAATGGTTTATTCCCTCTCAAACACACACACACACCCCTGTGACCTGACACCATGGTCTCTTCCGTGCAGGCAGGGCTCACTGATCTCCCCTAGCAACCAAGCAGGCAAGGCTGACCAGCCTGTCTGTCTGTGTGTGTGTGATCGTCTTTCCCTTTGAGTGTGTGTGTTCATGTGTGTGTGTGGTGACATCATCAGCTCGAACAGTCAGCTGCTGCAGTGGAGAGAGAAAAGGGAGGGGGAGCGCACACACACACACACGCTCTGACACATACTCAAACACACACACTCTCTCTCTCTCGCTCTCTCTCTCACTCCCGTAGTGCCGCTCATCTTCCTCGGGTAAACATGGCAGCGGCTGACACACACGCAGCGAGCAGTGCGTAGTGAAGCCTAGCCTAGCTTTTAGCCTAGCCTCGTCTCAGCTGTCAACATGGAGGAGGAGGACGCGGCGGCCGACCCCTATTTGCCCTACGACGGGGGAGGGGACACCATCCCCCTCCAGGAGATCCCTAAAAGAGGTACGCCACATCCCCTTCTTATTTCCCCTTCGATTCCCTCCTTTCCTCACCCTGCTGTGATGACAGAGGCCGCCCTCCTCCTCCTCCTCCTCCTCCTTCTCCTTCTTGTACAGTGAGTGCTCGTAGCCATATGGCAGGTGAAACAAACGCTGCCTCATCTGTGAGAGGAGTGGGAATCAGAGGCTTCCATCGCTGCGCCGCATGTCCCGCCGGAGCTACGACAGCTATCCGGCCCTGCATATTTCACCGTTCACCTCTCACCTCTGTCGATGATTAACCACCAGTTAATGTGTGTGTGTGTGTGTGTGTGTGTGTGTGTGCACGTCGGCTACAGATAATAAGATAAAGAGAGGGTTGATTGTGGTGTGCAGGCTTGTGCTCGGGCCTTGTAAGCAGCAGCGGCGGCAGCGACTTAAACGCAACATCACGGGCATCCATTTTAATTCTCCCACACCGACAGAGGCACAGTCGGGCTTGGGCACACGCGTGCTGCTGGATGTAAAGCTGTGTGCGGTCGGTGCTGTTTCGCGGCGTCCCTGCAGTGCGAGGACACCTGTTGGCCACATACAGGACGTCGCCTCACGTCATTCATAACAAGCTGTGATACACTTCACCTCTTCTGCCATGCATCCGTGTTTGTCTCTCCTGCCTGGCCTTTAGGGAGTTTTCCATTAAGTTGTGTGTGTGTGTGTGTGTGTGTGTGCTGGTTCCTACAGGCCTTGTTAGGTTTTATACGGTGAGTGAGCACAGACAAAAAGATCCCTGGTGAGTTTTAGGACCGATCCACGGCCGCCTCCATCGAAAGGGGCTGCTTTTATTTCCACTCCTTGCAGGCGTGCTTTTGTAGTCTTGTGCCTAAGTGAGCACGTCTCATCACATCTTTCACGTGTCTTGTTGCCGTTTTCCTGCCTCAGCTCTCACCGTATGTAAACACCCAAAGGAAAGTTGTGTAAGCTCTTCGGACTTTGACATGTTTATTCGTGCGACTGCGGGGGATTCCACCGGTCTCTTCCAGTCCGGCTCTGCAGACCATGAGGAGATTGTCGGGGGGTAGTTTTTTTACGACGCTGATCACATGACGGCTGAGCAGACTAACCCTACTCCAGCCCAGGCTGACCCAGGCTGTCCTCAGCGAGCAGCCTTTAAACCTCTCTGATCTCATTTACTCCACAGTAGTAGGGGGGCGGTCATAGGACCGGCGAACAAGCAGCCGCCTGACGTTTTTCTCCCACCTCACTGATCACAGCGACACTTTTCATTTAGAGAAGTGGTATTACAGACAGTCAGCAGCCCTGCCTGTGCACTGACGTGGCGTTTGGCCCTGATGCGGGCAAAACAGAATCGCTGTGTCACTGTACTTAAAGCACAGAGCTGTGGGGGGGGGGGCAAGAAACCGAAGCCTTATTTTTATGTGTGCGAGTGTGTCTATTTGTCTGCGCACTGAGCGGCGATGCTGGCGTCGCCCTCGCTCGGCTCCAGCGCCCCTGATTTGAGTTGATTTGATTTGATTTGATGGGTGCAGCATCATCAGGCCTGATCTCATCAGTCAAATCTCTCCTTTTCTTACTGGCCACTTCGATTCTGTCACTAGTCGTGAGCTGGAAACTTTGCAGGAGTTACTGCAGTGTGGAGCCGCAGTCCATTATTTGTGATGTGTTGCCTTCAGAGGCTGACACCGCTGCCATTTAACTCCATAAATTATCTCAATTTTATCCTTTTTAGAGGTGCAAATTTATCGAAACAATGCACACATATCTTGTATTTCTTCATCTGAACCATTCAGGTAGACCTTGTTGGTCTACCTGAATGATGAATCACCTACAGTGTCCCATCAGGGACAGTAATGCCTCTGACTCATGGATAATTAGCTTTCTCTGTCTTCAATTAATGGATCTGTCCTGAATTTCTTAAATCGTTAGCATATTTTCTTCAAATGTCACAGATAACTGGCTCGAATTGGATAACTAAATGTCAGATGTGTTAGCGCCATAAACATCATCCATTGTTACAAAGATGCTCAGTGTGAGGTGTGTAGCGATCTTTGAGTGAAGAAATGAAACTTCAAGGTGGGTTTGAGCAGCCTTTTCAGAAATCAGTATAACTGAAGTGTCTTCAGTCCATACCGAGCACAGGCTGTCCTTAAAGCGCCTCGCAGCAGGGAGGTCATGCCCTTAAAAGAAGTCACTCCTTACTTATCTGTTTTGCCCTTACGTGCATGCCTTGCTTCAAGTAAAACACTTGACTTGGACACCCTTAAAAAAATTGTATTAAAAGGAACGGTAGATGCCAGTGAAGGAAATTGGCTAACCCAACGTCTTTTGGCTACACCGTAAGACTGGCTAGCCATCTTGGAGCTCGTTGGGCCTTGGCCTGATGGTCAGCTGTTGATGGCTAGACGGTTGGTGTCCAAACTGCAAATCAAGTCTACCGTGTCCTCCGGTTCTTGGCAGTTTGGACGAATCAGTGCCGAGTTGAGTCCAAACTTTGTGAGCGAATTAATTTCACTTCGACTTTTAACTGCTCTTGAACTGTGCCAGAGGTGTTTGCAACTGGCAACAAACACCTTGTAGGCCTTGAGTGAAATAGCTCGCTCTCTTGTGTTTACTATGCGGTTACACAAATTGATGAGTCAGTTGTCCTGACTGTTGATAGTTCATATCTCAGTCCTTTCCAAGAAAACATACCTCCATGTTGGAATGCTTTTTGTTGAGTCAGGACCTGAGTCATCATCTTCATCATCATCATCAACACACAAACTTGGACAGTCCAAACTTGTAGCCGTCGCTCTGACACCAAAATGGAGAACGGCGGTCTCTCTCTGCATCCCCGCCAAGCCTGACACTCTCACTGCTGCTGACTCGTCAGAAACGAGCGCTCGCTTCCCTTTTTGCCTCTCACGATATATACCGGCTGGTCAGATGGAAGCGGCACTTGCACGTCTTTTCCTTCCTCCGTTCTCGAGTTCAGCAGATCACGGGTCGCTAGCGTGCAAGAGCTTTATTCCAAACTGATACAGAGCATCAGTACCTTTTTAAAGCTTCCAAAGGATTCAGAGCCATCTGAAGGATTTCTTAGCCATGAATGAGGCCTTGTTTGACAGTCGTGACCTTGCCCCCGTTGTAGTTCAGCTCAGGAGATAAAAAATGTAAAGAGCAAACGTGTATTGTCGACTGGAATGCGTATGTTTACTCTCGCTCACATTTCTGCGCTCACAGCTTTATCTTTAGCAGCCACAGAGTGAAAGCGCGTCGCAGTACTTTTGCTTCATATTTGTTCTACCAGTCAAAAAATGGCACACTTGGCACTTTGGCAGGAAACCAGCTGTCATGCGTTGGTTCCTTTTTTGAGCCTAAAGTCAGAAATGTCCGGTTAAGTAGCTGCTAACTCGACTGTTTGTGCGATCCCTCCGACTCTGCTGCCTCCAGCATCTCATCACAGCATGCTGGAAAATTCAGCACCAACATGCCTGGCTGGCGTGTGACCGGCCACACGGCACTGAATGAACGACTGAACGATTGAATAACCGCAGCAGGGGAAGTGGAGATAAACTGCTAACCATAGCAACGTTTGTGTTTACTACGTGTGCATCAGTAGAGGGAAGTGTTACGATCCAGAAGAAGACCGTGCATCACATTTTGATTTGTTTAAGATTAACACAACGCTATCTGAACTTTGTCGGTTGATCTTCTCACCACACAACAGTGATCCACTCCCAGCAGGCACACACACACACACACACACACACACACAGTGCTGTTTGCAATCTGTGAGCGTACATCGGAGCTTCACCTCATCCTCCACCCTCCAGTTTCTCGGAATGAAAATACTGATACTGCTGAAGTTTGACTTTTCCTCCTTCTTCTTCTAAACACTTGAACAGAAGCTTTAGTTGTTGGTCTGTGTCTCCCTTTTGTCCTCGTTACATACTGTGCCGCCTTTGTGTCGCAGCTGAAGAAGAAGTCTCGCATATTTGTGCCGTCACCAGTAGGAGGGTTCGGCTCTTCGGACGGATTCTCCCTAAATGATCAAACTCGCTTTGTGCCGGATTGAAGTTGGTGCGATGGCCCTCCAGTAACGGAGCGGAGCCAATGCTAAATAAGATTCTGAAGATTTCAGTTGTTGTACCATTCATGGTGTTAATTTCCATCCATCCACCAAACCTCCGATCTGCTGAACCTCATTTAATCAACAACGCTTATACCTGCTTTTATTTCCTGTTAACAAAGTAACAGCTGTAAACGGAGAATCAAGGCCTGCAAAGCAGAGTACTTTGAAACCTCCAAAACAAGAGCGCGAGCTCCAGTTACTAGATATATTTCATCGCCTAAATTTTTAACCAAATCACACATCCTGTTGCACTAATGGCCCATTTATGTCACCGTGACTGTTGTTGTTATAGTGTTATACTGGGCAACGATTGAGACCCCACCAGAAGCGGCACGGCGCGTTTCAGAAGCACTCTGCCCGGCGGAGAATATGCGATTACTTTGGTCAACTAAAACATCTCGGACGCTGATCGTGCAGCCGGGAAGCCAAACGGTTTTTGTTAAATTAAATTATCAATATGTGCCGTGTCATGTTAAAGTCATTAGTGACCTGACTCTACATGGTTATTGGACCTATAGGCAGTCACATTGTCTCCAGATACAATCACGCGTTAGCGTTAATTAAAATGCCAGACGGTCGGGTAGTTAAAGGTTTTTTATCTACAGGAGGACGGAGCGGTTCTGTCTCCAAGAAGAAGAACTCTGTAAAAGCTTTTAGATGTAATTAAAACCTGATTCACTTAGCCTGGCTCGTATAGAAAGAGCTGTGTGTAAGCTCTGATGTTCAAAATGTAAAATCAAAAACCGTCCACCTACACATCTGCGTCTCACAGCGGCAGGAGAGAATCGGAGCAGAGGTACTTCAGCGAGCGTTACGTCTCAGCCGTGCAGATCAAACCTCCACTCCCTTGTCTTTTTTTTAGTTTCCTACGAAGGTGACGGACTGCAGGCCTCGCGGGGGTTTCTTGTCAGTCTTGCTGTGTGTCATTACATCTCAGCGGTGACTGTGTGTTTTAGTGTTTCCGATGAGCCGGATAATCGAGGAGACGCAGGACTAACAGATGTGATGGATCTCTGTTCTTTCCAGGGTTGTTTGTAAGATGCTCAGACGCACGGCAGGACAGCACATCACGGGATGTAAATATGTGGAGTGACTTTGTTTAGTTTGATATGAGGCTCATCATCATTTTGAGTCAAGCTGTTGGCGTTTGAACGTTTTCTGTCCATGAAACGCGTTGAACCTCGATGGCATCCGTGAATCCAGCTCGTTCTTATTCTCTCCGTCTCTCTCGTCTTACCTCCAGGGTCTAACTACGCCATGTCTAACGGGGGCGGGGCGCCCAGCAGCACTACCCACCTGTTGGACTTCCTAGAGGAGCCCATACCTGGTGTGGGGACCTACGACGACTTCCACACCATCGACTGGGTCCGCGAGAAGTGCAAGGATCGCGAGAGGCACCGGAAGGTGAGGAGGCCGAGGACACCAACCAAGACCAGGCTGACCCGTCTGTCAAGCTCCTCGTTTGGAGCACGCCGACGCCTGCATGCACAGGATACAGAATAAAACACGCTCAGAAGCTTCACACTGATCCTCGGCTCTCACGCGTATATCAGAGCTCTCGTGGCTCAGCCTATTTACAGTCACGTACAGCTCCCGCACTTCAGCTGGCGTCAGCAAAAACTCCTCAGGTAGCGATACACACATATATCACACACTTCCTGTGCAGCAATAGTTTATTTGGACTGCACAAAAAGAAGAACTGAGCAAGACTGTCAAAGTTCCAGCAGCGTGCGCAGGTTGTTATTTTTATTGTAGTATTGTAGCAAAGTTTAAAATTCTGGTATCATGTCAGCCTTAGAAGCGGAGAGTTCAGGATTTTTAAGGAAAGGACAAAGTTACGATTATTTGAGCCACAACTTTAAATTTTTTTCCCCGCGATCCGCCGTCTAACTTCATCTCACGTTTATCAGCAGCCGGAGGCGAAGACGAAGGTCGCTCGAGCTCGGTGTAGAAAAAAAAAAATCTCATGAATGAACAAACTTCCTGTCCTACATCTGCAGGGACCGCCACGGCCTCGCTCTGACAACACTTTTATCAAATATTGACACAAGTTTACGGCCCGCCATAAGAGAGGTGGTTTAGCGGAGGACAACGGGAAATTGCGGCTCGTATGAATTTGTTAGTTTGTTTGATTTGCGTGCTACTTAAATTCTTTATCAAACAGTGTTTTTACAGCCTGGTCTTAACACACACACACACACACACACGGCAACGGTGGTTCTAAATCTTTGACCCACTTCCAGTATGAATCATTTAATACTAATTTGAATTTCTTTTTTAGATCAACAGTAAGAAAAAGGAGTCGGCATGGGAGTTCACAAAGAGCCTGTACGACGCTTGGTCTGGCTGGCTGGTGGTGACGCTCACCGGCTTGGCCTCAGGTGACAAACATGCACACACACACACACACAGTGCAAACACACACACCGCCTTTATCTCTCCTCGTCTCACATGCTTGGCCTCGGGCAGCTCTTTTTTCTTGTTTTTAACCGCTTGCTCACCAGAGAGAGTTCAGTCCTCAAAGCAGCGCAGATGATTTGGTTTTTTCGGGGGTGTAGCTGTTAGCACTCGCACAGTCCAAAGACATGCAGGTTATCAGGTTAGTTGCTGACTCTAAATTGCAGGTGCGAATGTGAGGGAAGGGTTGTTGGTGTTTATGCGTCAGCCCTGCGATGTGATGTGAACTCACGACTCTCGCCCAAGTGCGAGCTGGGATTGGCTCCAGCCCTCTGCGACCCTGATAAGGAGAAAACGGTTAGAAAACTCAACAGATGATTTATTTTTCTGTGACCACAAAAAGAGAGATAACCACCCGCCGAGGAGGAGAAGCTTCTCTGAGATCCAGTTTACAAGCTTCCATTCATTTTCTGTCTGACTTAGGGCGAGACCAGCCACCAACCACCAACCAACCTGTTAATGTTCATTTAAAAATGCCTCATCGCGTCTGCCTGGAACATGTGGGCTTGTATTTCATGATTGTAATGCTTCTTTCCCCTCTTCTCCTTCCTCCTCCTCCTCCTCCTCCTCCTCCTCCTGTCAGGTGCTCTGGCTGGCCTGATTGACATCGCCGCCGATTGGATGAACGACCTGAAGGAGGGCGTGTGCCTGAGCGCCATGTGGTTCAACCACGAGCAGTGCTGCTGGACGTCCAACGAGACCACCTTCGCCGAGCGGGACAAGTGCCCTCAGTGGAAGAGCTGGGCTGAGCTGATACTCGGGCAGGCCGAGGTAGACGAACAGAGGCGCCTGCTGGCAATTTTGATTAATTACCATATATTCTCTAACAGAGTGCAGAGACAGACCTCTTCTCATTTTATCAATATATTTTATCAGATGTTAGCCTCCATATTTTCTCATATGTTCACCTGTTGACCTACATCAGTACATATCACACTCACCACCTCACCTGGGATACTAGCGGTATGCTGAACAGTTAGTTTACATTTATGCGGACGGCCTGCAACGTGAGGAGAGCGATAAAGCTTTAAACGAGTCTCCCACAGTGAGACTCATCACACGTGAAGCTCTTACACTCCTGCTGCTCTCCTCCTCTGCAGGGCCCCGGCTCGTACATCATGAACTACTTCATGTACATCTACTGGGCGCTGTCCTTCGCCTTCCTGGCCGTCTGTCTGGTCAAGGTGTTCGCTCCGTACGCCTGCGGCTCGGGGATCCCGGAGGTGAGCACAATGTCGCTTTTTACGAATCCCTTTTCAGGTGCAGTTGTATCAAGCTCAAACCAAGCTCCTCGTTCTTCCACACATCCAAGAGAGTTTCCTGTCGTGCAGCAGGATTTCTTTCTTTTAATCGTTTGGTAGGAGATCCCTGGCCGACATGTCGGACTAGTTTTTCGGGTTTTTTTATCAAACTAATGAGGTTAGCGTCTCTTTTTGCCTCTGAGTGTCCCTCCTTCGCTCTGAAACAGACTACTGATGTTCCGTTTCATCTCTCTGCTCTCTCAATTTCTCATGTCTGATCCATTTCCTCTGTGTCAGAGGCTTGAAGTGGCACAAGTCTCCGCACGCCGCCTCTTTAACGCTCCATGAAAGTGGTCTAAAGAGCATTACGTGCTCCTCTCAGTGTGTCGTCACGGGTTCGCTTTTCCCCTTTAATGTCTCCAAGTGGCTTAAAATTGTTGCTGCTGCTATGGGGGGAGAAAAAAAAGGCCATTTTGAGGAGCTTTAAAAAAAAAATCCTTTTGTTGCCATGGGAACAAGGGAGCTGGAGCCGCAGTGCCAAGCAAAGTGTGTGGTCGGCGTGACTGATCATGAGGTGGAGATGCAGATACAGCAGAAAGAAATCAGAAAGGAAACTTTATATATATTTCACCAGAAGAGGTCAGAAGAGGCCAAATTTGGTCATTTCCTGTCAGCTCTCTGCTACCCGCTGGCGAAACTTTTATTAATTGACGTCTCCCTCCTCTCCACAGATCAAGACCATCCTGAGTGGGTTCATCATCCGGGGTTACCTGGGCAAATGGACCTTGATGATCAAGACCATCACTCTGGTGCTGGCTGTGGCGTCTGGCCTCAGCCTGGGGAAGGAGGGCCCTCTGGTCCACGTGGCCTGCTGCTGTGGGAACATCTTCTCGTACCTTTTCCCCAAGTACAGCAAGAACGAAGCCAAGAAACGAGAGGTGAGAGGGAAGAAGACGACGTTAAACCTCGCTGGTGTTCTGTTAGGATATGTAACTGTGTTACTGTTACTGTCAGCTGAGGTGTGTTTGTTTTGTTCTCTCAGGTTCTTTCAGCTGCGTCGGCGGCCGGAGTGTCTGTAGCTTTTGGAGCCCCGATTGGAGGAGTGCTGTTCAGCCTGGAGGAGGTGCAGCGGACTCATAAAACTGACCAGAAATTCAAGATTCGAAAACTTTACAAGCAGCTAATCGTGTAAACTCTTCCCTCTCTGTCCTCCAGGTCAGCTACTACTTCCCTCTGAAGACGCTGTGGCGCTCCTTCTTCGCCGCCCTGGTGGCGGCCTTCGTCCTGCGCTCCATCAACCCGTTCGGTAACAGCCGACTGGTGCTGTTCTACGTGGAGTACCACACGCCGTGGTACCTGTTCGAGCTCATCCCCTTCATCCTACTGGGGGTTTTCGGGGGCCTCTGGGGGGCCTTCTTCATCCGAGCCAACATCGCTTGGTGCCGGCGGCGCAAGTCGACACGCTTCGGTGAGTACTAATTGGGATGAATGTAGTTGTTGAGGATCTGTCTGGATGCACAGCACTCTCCACGGTCTAACACATTGCATCTTCGTCCCTTCAGGAAAGTACCCGGTGCTGGAGGTCATCTTGGTGGCGGCCATCACAGCCGTGGTTGCTTTCCCGAATCCGTACACCCGCCAGAACACTAGCGAGCTGATAAAGGAGCTGTTCACCGACTGCGGCCCGCTGGAGTCCTCGCAGCTCTGCCAGTACCGCAGCCAGATGAACGGCAGTAAGGCCTTCAGCGACAACCCCAACCGGCCGGCGGGGCCCGGCGTCTACGCCGCCATGTGGCAGCTCTGCCTGGCGCTCATCTTTAAAATCATCATGACCATTTTCACGTTTGGACTCAAGGTGACACCTGGATGTTCTTCTTGTTGTTTTATCACATATTATCTTTACAAACCTGAACCAGCTTCTAACTTGTCGTCCTTTAGGTACCGTCGGGTTTGTTCATCCCCAGCATGGCCATTGGGGCGATCGCAGGGCGAATCGTTGGCATCGCCATGGAGCAGCTCGCCTACTATCACCACGACTGGTTCTTGTTCAAAGAGTGGTGCGAGGTGGGAGCCGACTGCATCACCCCAGGGCTCTATGCCATGGTGGGGGCAGCGGCGTGTCTGGGTGAGTCCGCAGATCATAAAGTGACAACTTTTTTTCGTCCAAATATGTTTCACGTCTTAAAGTTCATTCGTCTCTTCAGGTGGCGTGACTCGTATGACCGTCTCCCTGGTCGTCATCGTCTTCGAGCTGACCGGTGGGCTGGAGTACATCGTCCCCCTCATGGCCGCCGTCATGACCAGCAAATGGGTGGGCGACGCGTTCGGCCGCGAGGGAATCTACGAGGCCCACATCCGCCTGAACGGATACCCCTTCCTGGACGCCAAGGAGGAGTTCACGCACACCACGCTGGCCAGGGAGGTGATGAGGCCTCGACGCAGCGACCCGCCGCTGGCGGTGTTGACGCAGGACGACCTGACGGTGGAGGAGCTGCAGGCCACCATCAATGAAACCAGTTATAATGGTTTCCCTGTGATAGTTTCTAAAGAGTCCCAGAGGCTGGTGGGCTTTGCTCTGCGCAGGGACATCACTATTGCTATAGGTAACTGCACAGAGCGGGACGGTTTCTCCATCTTTACTTTGAAGTGCGACTCTCTATTCACGTCTCACAAATCCCTGCGTCTTCCTTCCTCGACAGAGAATGCTCGCCGCAAGCAGGAGGGCATCATGTTAAACTCCAGGGTGTACTTCACCCAGCACGCGCCCACCCTGCCGGCCGACAGCCCCCGGCCCCTCAAACTGCGCTCCATCCTGGACATGAGCCCCTTCACCGTCACCGACCACACCCCCATGGAGATCGTGGTGGACATCTTCAGAAAGCTCGGGCTGCGCCAGTGCCTGGTCACTCACAACGGGTAAGTAGGAGACGCGGCCGTCGTAGAAAGAAGAAAGAGGGCGAGTCCTTCTCGCGTCCTTCTTCTGTGCCCGTTGTTGTTATGATCGACTAACCCCGTCCGAGGTCGACAAACATTGCGCAAGCACATGTACACACTGTGCGGTGTTGCATGGACGCAGAGGTCCCCGAGTTTGTCCCGTAATCTGCATGGCCTGGCCTAACCGCTGTGCTGCACTTCCTTTACCCCCCCCTACTGAACAATAACAGATGGTCTCCTCTGTCGAAGAGGCTGAGCTGCTGAAACTAACTACAACTACATAACAGGTATCATGCTGGGAAACGTAGTCAGTAAAATCAGCCGGTGTGTGGTGTGAACTGGAGAGCGACACCTGCTGGTGTTTGATAGGAACTACAGGCGACTTCTCTGAGTTGGCAGTAAGAATCATGAGAGGAGCTGAGCAGCACTGTTTGTTTTTATTTACTTCTTTATGTTTAACTGTTTCATTTACCTTTTTAAAGGATAAAACTGATGTTATTTTATATTTTTCTCATCCAACAACTGAAAATATGTAATCATGAGTTGCCACCTGCCAAAAAAAAATTCTCAGGCGAACCTTTAATGTTGAGAAAACTTCCCCCAAAAAGTGAGAATAAAACACGTGGCAGTTGCAACATTTGGGTGAACTTCATCTGTAAATTAAATTTTATTCAGTTTTTCCATGCGATTTGACAAGTTTCCATCAATTTCCAGCTCAAATTTTATCCATTACTGTTACAAGACTCGTAGTTTGTTCGCTCAGTCGTGGCATGTGAAATTAATTCATAGCATTATGAAGTTTTGTTGTTTTCGTATTAATTGAGTTGTGTAATTTTGATTTTCACGTTTTAACGTTGAGTTTGATATTTTAAGTTGCACCTGTTATGTATGTTTTTGTGCTGCTGCTGTCTGTTCTCTCTCTGTCTCTCCTCTTGTTTGTCGTGTTTTTTTTTTGTTGTTTTTTTTTTGTTCTGTTCTGTTTATCTGTCGTCGTTTCTGGGCAGTTTGCCGAGTAACGGGTGTGTGTTTCAGGATTGTGTTGGGCATCATCACAAAGAAGAATATATTAGAGCATCTGGAGGAGCTCAAGCAGCACACGGAGCCCCTGGTGACTAGCCCCGCCCCTTTACACGTGACCCCTCCCACTTACTTTCGCACCTGTCTCTTAGGCTCCGCCTCTTAAGAGGGATGCATGAAACTTGGTGTGAAAAACTGTTGACAGTTCCCGGCTAAACATTAAGTCTTCTTCTTCTTTCTCTTCTTCTTCTTCTTCTTCTTCTTCTTTCTCTTCTTCTTCTTCTGTCACTCACTGTTCGCACCCTTTGTTGTCCGTGGGTTGGTTTGGTGTGGATTCACCTCTTTTTTTAATGAAGTCGTTCATCATCTCAGACAAACATCTGTAGATAGACGTTCTCCTCATCTTCATCGCTGGTAGCAGTCGCAGATTTTGACGAGTCACTCTGTAGAAAAGCTTTCTTGTGTTTTTTCCGGGTCCTGTAATGTCGGACCTGAATGGGAACTGTCACCCACATCAGTCTTCGAGCCCCTTTCAGACATGCGCTTCAATACGAGAGTGTGCTGGCAGTCCAACCTGTAAAGTTTTACTCTAAAACACTGACTTGAACGTCGCGGTTACGGTCACATCAAAGCTACAGCAGCACAAAAGTAGAGATTTGAAATCTCTTGTATGTGAGCAGAGTTTCTAGACTTAATACTATATATATTACTTAATATTTTCTAGTAGTAATAAGTGTCATTTACTTCCTTAAAAAGTATTTCACACTCTTCCAAGTACTACTACAGGGAGTTTAGTTTGAGAACTAGCCAATGAAGCTCCAGAAAAACTTAGTAAGTCGACCTTGAGTTCTGATTGTTTGGTAAAAACATTTATTTTAAATGCTTGTAGATTAAACTTCTAATGTCAGATCGGTTATTAAAAACGTTAAAGGAATAAAAACATGTTCATATGTGGCCTCTTGCTGCATGTCTCCCCGCTCGTCTTGTCTCTCCCACCAATAATTAAAACCTCAGTTGCAGAATCTTTTGTCAGTCTGACCGACACTTGACGCCAGCAGGAGCTTCCACGTCTGAAAAGGGCTCATTAGATTCCCAGAGTGCAGCTTTGCAACTCATCCCCATTGAAGTGCATCCGTAGCGACTGCAGCTCTGCTTAGTGTTGTCACGGCTGCATCACGCTAGCACCTCTTTAAGGTCCATCCTGTCTCCTGATCTATAGCAGCTTAAGATGTGTTCAGATACATATAATCCTGATTTTTATAAATGCTGTGTAACCAATCAGATATGTAAGCGCAGGCATGTCTGCAGTCACCATGATGCCTGTTGTGTTTCCCCCCCATCTTCCCTCTCCCAACAGTAGTCGGCCATTTTCATCCTGAGAGTCACCCACGCTCAGTTATCGGCATTAACGACTTCTTTTTCCTCTTCTGTTGTTGTTTTTTTTTTTAAACTCCCCCACCGTTTCGCCGTGGGTCTCCACAGATCGACGACATCTGACCCGTCGCCTTAACAACCACTTGGCGAGTAGCTAGCCGCCTTGGGAAAGCGGACTGCCGTTGTTGTTGACTGTTTAGAGGGGTGGTGTTTGTTTTACTAGACGGGAGGGAGAGGATCTGTAGTGATACGACTCATTCCCCACACCTCCCTCATCCTGTAGTGGTCGTGAATGCTGTGGTGAAGTGACGTGCTGATTGGTGCGAGTAGCGCTGTAGTAGAGCGAGCTAGTTTAGCGTGTGGTGATAAAATGACCCCGATGAAGTAATTCACTAATCCCCCGTGCTTCAACCTGCCGATGTTTCCTCGGAGCCAGCGGCGTCCCGTCCTCTTCCGCAAGAGTGTGAACGCGGTTTGTGTGAAAAGACTGAAGTTTGTCGTCGATTTATGACGAAAGGAGCAAGAAAAAGTCACACTCAGGGTGTTCGGAGTCGACACAATGGTCGCTGGGAAATGTAGGAAATCTTTAGTTCCCATCAATGACTGCAAAGTGTGTTTTCATTGTAAATATCTCCAGTGGCAACCAACTGAATACACCTTGCCTCACCCGACAAGCGTGCAGGAGAAACTAGTGGCTGTAAAAAAAAGTGCTAAATCTATCTAGCGCGAGTGTTTTGTCTGTTCTGGGCTACTGTAGAAACACGGCGGACTACAGAGCCACGTAAATGTTACACACCGGACCTTTAAATTTAGTTTAGGTAGCATTAAAAATGGATTTAAAATGTCCCGATGTATCTTTTTATGGGCGGCAAACGTCTGATGATCTGACCTCCATCACCTTCAGTAGAGGAGCGTGAATCAGCACGGGACGCCGCTGGCTCTCGGGGGGAACATCGCCTTCACCCGCTGACCCTTCATCCACCCTGATCTGTACCTGGTCTCCCAGCTCTCTACGCCTGCCTTTGTTTACTTCACTGTTTGTTTTAGTTTTAGTTCATAAAAATGAAACAAGAGCAGTCGTAGATCTCAGCAGCTGCTGGGAAAACCGAGTCTGATCTGACGCCTCACCAGTGTTTCATGCCTCCTGCTGCTCAGTAGCTGTAGCTCTAATCCCAACCCTCCTCCTCCCCCCCTGACCGTCCGGCTCAGTCAGACCTGAGTTCAAATGTTTGTTCTCACTCTCACATATTTCGACTTTTCAGGGTTCAAATGAAGCTGAACGTCTTTAACGAGCAAACAAAAAAAAAAAAAAAAGACAGACGAACAGTCTCTCCTCACGTTGTGGCTTCAGATGCTTCTCTTCACTTGACCTCAGGCTTTTACACTCACGGCTGCGTTCAGGAGCACGCGTTCGGGCGGCGTGCTCTTGAATCAGCAGGAAAAATCTTGACTAACTGGATATTTAAAAAAGAAATAAAAAAAAGTGAAATCAGACCCGGTTGTTCGTTTGCTGGGTCCATCAGGTAAATGGAGGAGAGGAGGAGGAGGCGGCTCTGTTCACGAGTCAGAAACGGCTGACGTCACCGCGAAATGTTCACGATTCGAAAACACGAAGGTAGCTGCTGCGCTGTCAGTACGAGGAGGCACTTCAGTCTCAGACTTACAAAGTGGTCGAATGTTTTAATGAAGGAGGGTTAAAGTCAAGAGTTTGTTCTTTATTTGGATCTTCCGCAAAAACAAAACAACAAACCGACTCACGAGAAGTAACAGAAGTCTAGAATAGACACAAACAGAGAGAGAAACAGCGATAACAAAATAACATTTAAATAACATTAAATCTAAAATATATATTTTATGTTGCAGCCGATCACCCGTCTTCTCGAGTGATTTCTGACTCGTGCGGCGAGGCCGTCCTCTCTCCTCCTCCGACGTTCTAACTCTTCACCACTTCCTGTCTTCCTCGTAGGATCCAGTTTTTCCTGGGACCGCTAACATAAAAACAGAGCGAGGCGTCAGGCGTCTGAAACGACACCCTCTGCTAGAGGAGGTGCCGTTTCAGCCTCCGCTGCTCTTCATCCCCCCCTCCTCCTCCTCCTCTGGTTACTCACCTCCTTCCTTCCTCTCCTTCCTGCTGCTGACTTTTGCTTCCTCAGGTAGTCGTGTTTTTGTTGGCTCGCCACTCGATTTCACGATTTGAAACACGCAAACGAGCTCAATCCTCTTTGAATCACAACCCGCCAACAAAAACACGACGGTGTTCTCTCTCCTCCACCAGCGCCTCCTCGCCTCTCTAACCCCCCCTCCCTCTCCTCTTCTCTCCTCTGTCTCCCCCTGCAGGCGGCTTCTTGGTATTATCACAAAAAAAGATATCCTTCGTCACATGGCTCAAATGGCAAACCAAGATCCCGAGTCCATCATGTTCAACTGATCCGCTCCTTCCAGGACGGCTGGGGGGGGAGAAGGGGATACGACAGCAACGAGCAGGAGGAGGAGGAGGAGGAGGAGGAGGTGCGCCTCCTGGACGGCTCCGATCTCTGACATTCGGATTTTTTTGTTGTTTTTTTTTTTTTGTTTCGTTCTTAGTTCTCAGCTGTGTAGACCCTGAACCTCGCCGGAGACTTTTACCGGCCACGAGAGCGAAAAGACACGATTAAAAAAAACAACTTTATTATCATTGTGGCTGCTGAGGACACGAGGAGGTCACGAGGAGGTCACGAGGAGGTCACGGGGTCGAAGGCACACACACACACACACGAGGAATGCACTTTTTACACACACGGTCACATACAAACACACTTTTTGCACTCGCACACACACCTCAAACATGCATGCTCTGTCTCTCTCCCACACACACACACACTCCCTAACCCTGTAACTCATGCACTCTTCATGTGCCTCGCCTTTTGTCCCGCCTCCGCCGAGGTCGTGGCGGTCGCCCCGGCCCGAAGGTCAAAGGTCAGAATGAACCGCAGACGAAGGACGCGATGAGGGACCTTTAAAAAAAAACAAAAAAAAAAAAAAAAAAAACAGGCTTCTTTCCTCGCCGCCCTGCTGCACACCACACACACACACACACACACCAGGCCTGTCCGTCCTCCTGAAGAAATACATTGTTTACCTGTGAATTAAGTGTGTGCGTGTGTGTGTCCCTAGCGTCACTACATTCCAGCCAGGTTACCATGGGAACTGAGAGGATGTGTCCCTGCTCCTCGCCCCACCCCACCCCCCCTCCCAGGAAGAAAACGTGGCAGCAGCTCATGATCGCATGATGCACGGCTGCTCACCTGGGCGCACGTGTGTGTGTGTGTGGAAGAGAGAGAGAGAGGGGGGAGGTAGAGAGACAAAGATGGGTACTGTATTTCAAGAACAAATGATGAAAAAAGAAGGAAAAAGGCGACAAAGTAAGACCTTTTGTGAGTGTGTGTTTTCATTTCTGAGCCAGCTTGAGCTTTGTGTGTGTGTGTGTGTGTGTGTGTGTGTGTGGGTGAAGGCAGGTCAAGTGTGTACCTACAGAAAACAAAGAGTGTGTCCAGGTTCTTCTGCGTTTTTCTGAAATTCTCCTTTTTCTTTTCTTCTCGGCGCTCTCTCGACTTCGTTTAGACCGTCGATCTTTAATCAGTTGAACTTTTTTTTTTACGACTTGAAGACACAAAACTGGAAATCTGAATCGGTTAAAGTCGGAAGAGGAAAGAAGAAAAGCACTACATCAAATCTTTGGAAGCTCAGTTTACACAACACCAAAAACAACAAATGATTGGCTCCAGGGAACAATATTTCAACAAGTAAAGAGGAGTGTTTGATTTAAGCTGTGTCGTGTGCCAGGCGGGTGGAAGTTGAGTTCAGATTTTAAAAAAACAAGAAATAAATCACTAAAATTTTTAACATAAATATTACTTGAGCCCAATGTTAACCTTTTATAAAACGTTGTTTTGTGGTCCAAAACGTTCAAATCATCCTGATATAAACCAGAATAAATCTATAAAATGACTCAGCAAATGTTTTGCTGCTTCATAAACAAATGATGAATCACGTCAGCTCTAAAAAGATGAAAGTTTCTTCCCATCATTCAATCTGACGTGAGCTCGTGTCAAATCAAAGATCCTAAATAAATAAATAATGAAAAAATAAAGATAGTCAAGCCAGCGTGGACGAAAGCTGCTGCTGATAAAACAAAGAACTATTGCACAAACTCTTCATCTCATGATCGAGACTGACGCTGTCGAAAGCTCTGGAACTGGCAAGTAACTGGACCTTTAGTGAAGAACGAGCCGTCTGTTTTTTAACTCTTCTTTTTTTTTTTTATCTCGCGACCCCTCAGATCAGATCAACACGAGATCGTGTCCCGCTTCGTCTGCCAAGTGCCTGACAAAAGTGTGTCGGCTATTCCAATCACCCCGCTCGGCCCGATAACCCTTCCCCTCCTCTTTGTCCTCCTTGGAAAACACGCAGCGATGAAGGGCAAAGGTGAAGCCGGGCGGACAGTAGCACCTTACCTGTTGAGTGGCGGCAGATGGCATGAGTGTGTGTGTGTGTGTGTGTGTGTGTGAGAGAGAGTGTGTGTGAGGAAGGTCGGTTCATCCTGTGTACTTGTTTCCGTTGCAGTGACTGTCCTGCTGTGGGTCGACAGGCAGCAGGACATCGTCTTTGTTAACCAGTGGTGTTGCCTAACATTGTATTTCATACTGATCTCGGTGTTTTCCCTTTTTTTTGTTTTTAATTTATGGGTAGTGTCGATAGAGTTGTGCATTATTATGAAGAATTTTATGTATGATTACATTGATTGTTTGATTGTACATTTAAAACAAAATATGTAAAAGATTAAATTTTGTTTTAAATTAAAAGAAAAATATTCAAGTTGCACAAAGTGGCAGATTTTTCTTCTTTTTTTTTTTTTTACAACCTGGAGCCAAATATTACCAAAATTACACATTTGTACTTTAAAGGTCCAGTGTGTGAGGTTTAGCGCCCTCTAGTGTCGAGGTTATACATTGCAACCAACGGAGAAGTCCTCACTCAACCAGTTAAATATGGTTAAAAAAAAACCTCATAGTATGTAAAAAAAAAAAAAGTCATAGTATGGTATGGCAAAAAAATCATAGTATATTATGCCAAAAAGAAGTCATAGTATAGTATGGCAAAAAAAGTCATAGTATAGTATGGCAAAAAATGTCACTGTATAGTATGGCAAAAAAAGTCATAGTAAAGTATGCCAAAAAAAGTCATAGTCTAGTATGCCAAAAAAAAGTCATAGTATAGTATGCCCAAAAAAAGTCATAGTATAGTATGGCAAAAAAAAGTCATAGTATAGTATGGCAAAAAAGTCATAGTATGGCAAAAAAAGTCATAGTATAGTATGGCAAAAAGTCAGTTTTGTATGGTTAAAAAAAACTCAGTGTGTAAAAAAAGTCATAGTATAGTATGGCAAAAAAAAGTCAGTATATAATGCCAGAAAAAGTCATAGTATAGTATGCCAAAAAAAGTCATAGTATAGTATGCCAAAAAAAAGTCATAGTATACTATGGCAAAAAAAAGTCATAGTATAGTATGCCAAAAAAGTCATAGTGTAGTATGCCAAAAAAAGTCATAGTATAGTATAGTAATAAAAATCATAGTATAGTATGGCAAAAAGTCATAGTGTAGTATGCCAAAAAAAGTAATAGTATAGTATGCCCAAAAAAACTCATAGTATCGTATGCCCAAAAAAAGTCATAGTATAGTATGCCAAAAAAAAGTCAGTATAGTATGGCAAAAAAAAAGTCATACTATAGTATGCCCAAAAAAAGTCATAGTATAGTATGGCAAAAAAAGTCATAGTATAGTACGCCCAAAAAAAGTCATAGTATAGTATGCCCAAAAAAAGTCATAGTATAGTATGGCAAAAAAAAGTCAGTATATTATGCCAAAAAAAGTCATAGTATAGTATGGCAAAAAAAGTCATAGTATAGTATGCAAAAAAAAGTCATAGTATAGTATGGCAAAAAAAGTCAGTATAGTATGGCAAAAAAGTCATAGTATAGTATGCCAAAAAAAGTCATAGTATAGTATGGCAAAAAAAGTCATAGTATAGCATGGCAAAAAAAGTCATAGTATAGTATGCCCAAAAAAAGTCATAGTAAGTCCTCACTCAACCAGTTAAATATGGTTAAAAAAAAACCTCATAGTATGTAAAAAAAAAAAAGTCATAGTATGGTATGGCAAAAAAATCATAGTATATTATGCCAAAAAGAAGTCATAGTATAGTATGGCAAAAAAAGTCATAGTATAGTATGGCAAAAAATGTCACTGTATAGTATGGCAAAAAAAGTCATAGTAAGTATGCCAAAAAAGTCATAGTAGTATGCCAAAAAAAGTCATTAGTATAGTATGCCCAAAAAAAGTCATAGTATAGTATGGCAAAAAAAAGTCATAGTATAGTATGGCAAAAAAGTCATAGTATGGCAAAAAAAAAGTCATAGTATAGTATGGCAAAAAGTCAGTTTTGTATGGTTAAAAAAAACTCAGTGTGTAAAAAAAGTCATAGTATAGTATGGCAAAAAAAAGTCATAGTATAGTATGCCAAAAAAAAGTCATAGTATACTATGGCAAAAAAAAGTCATAGTATAGTATGCCAAAAAAGTCATAGTGTAGTATGCCAAAAAAAGTCATAGTATAGTATAGTAATAAAAATCATAGTATAGTATGGCAAAAAAGTCATAGTGTAGTATGCCAAAAAAAGTAATAGTATAGTATGCCCAAAAAAACTCATAGTATAGTATGCCCAAAAAAAGTCATAGTATAGTATGCCAAAAAAAAGTCAGTATAGTATGGCAAAAAAAAAGTCATACTATAGTATGCCCAAAAAAAGTCATAGTATAGTATGGCAAAAAAAGTCATAGTATAGTACGCCCAAAAAAAGTCATAGTATAGTATGCCCAAAAAAAGTCATAGTATAGTATGGCAAAAAAAAGTCAGTATATTATGCCAAAAAAAGTCATAGTATAGTATGGCAAAAAAAGTCATAGTATAGTATGCAAAAAAAAGTCATAGTATAGTATGGCAAAAAAAGTCAGTATAGTATGGCAAAAAAGTCATAGTATAGTATGCCAAAAAAAGTCATAGTATAGTATGGCAAAAAAAGTCATAGTATAGCATGGCAAAAAAAGTCATAGTATAGTATGCCCAAAAAAAGTCATAGTATATTATGCCAAAGAAAAGTCATAGTATAGTATGGCAAAAAAAAGTCATAGTATAGTATGCCCAAAAAAAGTCATAGTATAGTATGGCAAAAAAGTCATAGTATAGTATGGCAAAAAAAATCATAGTATAGTATGGCAAAAAAAGTCATAGTATAGTATGCCAAAAAGTCATAGTTTAGTATGGTTAAAAAAAACCTCAGTGTGTAAAAAAAGTCATAGTATAGTATGGCAAAAGAAAGTCAGTATATTATGCCCCAAAAAAGTCATAGTATAGTATGGCAAAAAAAGTCATAGTATAGTATGCCCAAAAAAAGTCATAGTATAGTATGGCAAAAAAGTCATAGTATAGTATGGCAAAAAAAATCATACTATAGTATGCCCAAAAAAGGTCATAGTATAGTATGGCAAAAAAGTCATAGTATAGTATGGCAAAAAAAGAGTATATTATGCCAAAAAAAAGTCATAGTATAGCATGGCAAAAAAAAGTCATAGTATAGTATGCCCAAAAACGTCATAGTATAGTATGACAAAAAAAGTCAGTATATTATGGCAAAAAAAAAGTCATAGTATAGTATGGCAAAAAAAAGTCATAGTATAGTATGGCAAAAAGTCATAGTTTAGTATGGTTAAAAAAGTATATTATGCCAAAAAAAAGTCATAGTATAGCATGGCAAAAAAAAAGTCATAGTATAGTATGGCAAAAAAAAGTCATAGTATAGTATGGCAAAAAATCATAGTTTAGTATGGTTAAAAAAAGTCATAGTGTGTAAAAAAAAGTCATAGTATAGTATGGCAAAAAAAGTCATAGTATAATATGGCAAAAAAAAGTCAGTATATTATGCAAAAAAAGTCATAGTATAGTATGGCAAAAAAGTCATAGTATAGTATGGCAAAGAAAAGTCAGTATAGTATGGCAAAAAAAATCATAGTATAGTATGGCAAAAAAAGTCATAGAATAGTATGGCAAAAAGGTCATAGTATAGTATGGCAAAAAAAGTCATAGTATAGTATGCCAAAAAAAGTCATAGTATAGTATGCCCAAAAAAAGTCATAGTATAGTATGCCAAAAAAAGTCATAGTATAGTATGGCAAAAAAAAGTCATAGTATAGTATGGCAAAAAAAGTCATAGTATAGTATGCCCAAAAAAGTCATAGTATAGTATGGCAAAAAGTCATAGTTTAGTATGGTTAAAAAAAACTGTAAAAAAAGTCATAGTATAGTATGGCAAAAAAAGTCAGTATATTATGCAAAAAAAGTCATAGTATAGTATGCCCAAAAAAGTCATAGTATAGTATGGCAAAAAAAAGTCATAGTATAGTATGGCAAAAAAAAAAGTCATAGTATAGTATGCCAAAAAGTCATAGTTTAGTATGGTAAAAAAAAACCTCAGTGTGTAAAAAAAGTCATAGTATAGTATGGCAAAAAAAGTCAGTATATTATGCCAAAAAAAGTCATAGTATAGTATGGCAAAAAAGTCATAGTATAGTATGGCAAAAAAAGTCATAGTATAGTATGGCAAAAAAAAAGTCATAGTATAGTATGGCAAAAAAAGTATATCATGCCAAAAAAAAGTCATAGTATAGCATGGCAAAAAGTCAGTTTAGTATGGTTAAAAAAAAACTCATAGTGTGTAAAAAAAAGTCATAGTATGCAGTTTCTGAGTTTGATCGCATATTTTGCCCAAAAAAGGTCATAGTATAGTATGGCAAAAAAGTCATAGTATAGTATGGCAAAAAAAGAGTATATTATGCCAAAAAAGTCATAGTATAGCATGGCAAAAAAAAGTCATAGTATAGTATGCCCAAAAAAAGTCATAGTATAGTATGGCAAAAAGTCATAGTTTAGTATGGTTAAAAAAAACTCAGTGTGTAAAAAAAAGTCATAGTATAGTATGGCAAAAAAAGTGTGGCAAAAAAGTATGGCAAAAAAAGTATGGCAAAAAAGGTCATAGTATATTATGGCAAAAAAAGTCATAGTACATTATCGCATCATGAAGTAGGCTGGTAGCTTTAAGGACCTTGCCTAAGGGTCCATACTGGATTCGAACCCGGATCTGCCAGGTGCAGGTCAGCAGCATTAACCACTGAGCTATCCACACAGCCTCTGTGAAGCTACCAATGATGAACATTCATCTTCATAAGTGGAGATAGATAACAGTCAAAAAGCACCCGTGTGTCGCATCATGAAGTAGGCTGGTAGCTTTAAGGACCTTGCCTAAGGGTCCACACTGGATTCGAACCCGGATCTCCTAGGTGAAAGTCAACAGCATTAACCACTGAGCTATCCACACACCCTCTGTGAGTCAAAAAGGAGCACTCTAACAACCTGAGCTGGCAAAAAAGTCAGTATATAATGCCAAAAAAAGTCATAGTATAGTATGGCAAAAAAAGTATATTATGCCAAAAAAAAGTCATAGTATAGTATGCCCAAAAAAAGTCATAGTATAGTATGCCCAAAAAAAGTCATAGTATAGTATGGCAAAAAAAAGTCATAGTTTAGTATGGTTAAAAAAAGTCATAGTATAGTATGCCCAAAAAAAGTCATAATATAGTATGCCCAAAAAAAGTCATAGTATAGTATGCCCAAAAAAAGTCATAGTATAGTATGGCAAAAAAGTCATAGTATAGTATGGCAAAAAAGTCATAGTATAGTATGCCAAAAAAAGTCATAGTATAGTATGGCAAAAAAAAGTAATAGTATAGTATGGGAAAAAAAGTCATAGTATAGTATGCCCAAAAAAAGTCATAGTATAGTATGCCAAAAAAAGTGATAGTATAGTATGGCAAAAAAAATCATAGTATAGTATGGCAAAAAAGTCAGTATATTATGGTAAAAAAAAAGTCATAGTATAGTATGGCAAAAAAAAAGTCATAGTATAGTATGGCAAAAAAAGTCATAGTGAGTCAAAAAGGAGCACTCTAACAACCTGAGCTGGCAAAAAAGTCAGTATATAATGCCAAAAAAAGTCATAGTATAGTATGGCAAAAAAAGTATATTATGCCAAAAAAAGTCATAGTATAGTATGCCCAAAAAAAGTCATAGTATAGTATGCCCAAAAAAAGTCATAGTATAGTATGCCCAAAAAAAGTCATAGTATAGTATGCCCAAAAAAAGTCATAGTATAGTATGGCAAAAAAGTCATAGTATAGTATGGCAAAAAAGTCATAGTATAGTATGCCAAAAAAAGTCATAGTATAGTATGGCAAAAAAAAGTCATAGTATAGTATGGCAAAAAAAGTCATAAAAGTATAGTATGGCAAAAAAAATCATAGTATAGTATGGCAAAAAAAGTCATAGTATAGTATGGCAAAAAAGTCAGTATATTATGGTAAAAAAAAAGTCATAGTATAGTATGGCAAAAAAAAAGTCATAGTATAGTATGGCAAAAAAAGTCATAGTATAGTATGCCCAAAAAAAGTCATAGTATAGTATGCCCAAAAAAAGTCATAGTATAGTATGGCAAAATAGTCATAGTATAGTATGCCCAAAAAAGTCATAGTATAGTATGGCAAAAAAAAGTCATAGTATAGCATGGTAAAAAAAAGTCATAGTATAGTATGCCCAAAAAAAGTCATAGTATAGTATGGCAAAAAAAGTCAGTATATTATGCCAAAAAAAAGTCATAGTATAGTATGGCAAAAAAAAGTCATAGTATAGTATGGCAAAAAAAGTCATAGTATAGTATGCCCAAAAAAAGTCATAATATAGTATGGCAAAAAAAGTCATAGTATAGTATGCCCAAAAAAAGTCATAGTATAGTATGGCAAAAAAGTCATAGTATAGTATGGCAAAAAAAGTCATAGTATAGTATGCCCAAAAAAAGTCATAGTATAGTATGGCAAAAAAAAGTCATAGTATAGTATGCCCAAAAAAAGTCATAGTATAGTATGGCAAAAAAGTCACAGTATAGTATGGCAAAAAAAGTCATAGTATAGTATGGCAAAAAGTCATAGTTTAGTATGGTTAAAAAAAACTCAGTGTGTAAAAAAAAGTCATAGTATAGTATGGCAAAAAAAGTCAGTATATTATGGCAAAAAAAAAGTCATAGTATAGTATGGCAAAAAAAGTCAGTATAGTATGGCAAAAAGTCATAGTTTAGTATGGTTAAAAAAGTATAGTATGCCAAAAAAAAGACATAGTATAGCATGGCAAAAAAAAAGTCATAGTATAGTATGCCCAAAAAAAGTCATAGTATAGTATGGCAAAAAAAGTCATAGTATAGTATGGCAAAAAAAGTCAGTATATTATGCAAAAAAAGTCATAGTATAGTATGGCAAAAAAGTCACAGTATAGTATGGCAAAAAAGTCATAGTATAGTATGGCAAAAAAAGTCATAGTATAGTATGGCAAAAAAAGTCATAGTATAGTATGCCCAAAAAAAGTCATAGTATAGTATGGCAAAAAAAATCATAGTATAGTATGGCAAAAAAAGTCATAGTATAGTATGGCAAAAAAAGTCAGTATATTATGGTTAAAAAAAAGTCATAGTATAGTATGGCAAAAAAGTCATAGTATAGTATGGCAAAAAAAAAGTCATAGTATAGTATGGCAAAAAAAGTCATAGTATAGTATGCCCAAAAAAAGTCATAGTATAGTATGGCAAAAAAAAGTCATAGTATAGTATGCCAAAAAAAAGTCATAGTATAGTATGCCCAAAAAAAGTCATAGTATAGTATGGCAAAAAAGTCACAGTATAGTATGGCAAAAAAGTCATAGTATAGTATGGCAAAAAAAGTCATAGTATAGTATGGCAAAAAAAGTCATAGTATAGTATGCCCAAAAAAAGTCATAGTATAGTATGGCAAAAAAAATCATAGTATAGTATGGCAAAAAAAGTCATAGTATAGTATGGCAAAAAAAGTCAGTATATTATGGTTAAAAAAAAGTCATAGTATAGTATGGCAAAAAAAAAGTCATAGTATAGTATGGCAAAAAAAAGTCATAGTATAGTATGCCCAAAAAAAGTCATAGTATAGTATGCCCAAAAAAAGTCATAGTATAGTATGCCCAAAAAAAGTCATAGTATAGTATGGCAAAATAGTCATAGTATAGTATGCCAAAAAAAGTCATAGTATAGTATGGCAAAAAAAAGTCATAGTATAGCATGGTAAAAAAAAGTCATAGTATAGTATGCCCAAAAAAAGTCATAGTATAGTATGGCAAAAAAAGTCAGTATATTATGCCAAAAAAAAGTCATAGTATAGTATGGCAAAAAAAAGTCATAGTATAGTATGGCAAAAAAAAGTCATAGTATAGTATGCCCAAAAAAAGTCATAATATAGTATGGCAAAAAAAGTCATAGTATAGTATGCCCAAAAAAAGTCATAGTATAGTATGGCAAAAAAGTCATAGTATAGTATGCCAAAAAAGTCATAGTATAGTATGGCAAAAAAAGTCATAGTATAGTATGGCAAAAAAAGGTCATAGTATAGTATGGCAAAAAAAGTATATCATGCCAAAAAAAAGTCATAGTATAGCATGGCAAAAAGTCAGTTTAGTATGGTTAAAAAAAAACTCATAGTGTGTAAAAAAAAGTCATAGTATGCAGTTTCTGATCGCATATTTTGAAACCCTGTGTCCCTGCTGTTTCTTGGTTTCTTCGTGTCGCATCATCACCTCAGGGTCCACACTGGATTCGAACCCGGATCTGCCAGGTGCAAGTCAGCAGCATTAACCACTGAGCTATCCACACACCCTCTGTCAAGCTACCAATGATGAACATTCATCTTCATAAGTGGAGATAGATAACAGTCAAAAAGCACTCGTGTCGCATCATGAAGTAGGCTGGTAGCTTTAAGGACCTTGCCTAAGGGTCCACACTGGATTCGAACCCGGATCTCCTAGGTGCAAGTCAGCAGCATTAACCACTGAGCTATCCACACAGCCTCTGTGAAGCTACCAATGATGAAAATTCATCTTCATAAGTGGAGATAGATAACAGTCAAAAAGCACTCGTGTCGCATCATGAAGTAGGCTGGTAGCTTTAAGGAACTTGCCTAAGGGTCCACACTGGATTCAAACCCGGATCTCCTAGGTGAAAGTCAACAGCATTAACCACTGAGCTATCGACACACCCTGTGTGAGTCAAAAAGGAGCACTGTAACAACCTGAGCTGGCAAAAAAGTCAGTATATTATGCCAAAAAAAAGTCATAGTATAGTATGGCAAAAAAAAAGTCATAGTATAGTATGGCAAAAAAAGTCATAGTATAGTATGCCCCAAAAAAGTCATAGTATAGTATGCCCAAAAAAAGTCATAGTATAGTATGCCCAAAAAAAGTCATAGTATAGTATGGCAAAAAAGTCATAGTATAGTATGCCAAAAAAAGTCATAGTATAGTATGGCAAAAAAAAGTCATAGTATAGCATGGTAAAAAAAGTCATAGTATAGTATGCCCAAAAAAAGTCATAGTATAGTATGGCAAAAAAAGTCAGTATATTATGCCAAAAAAAAGTCATAGTATAGTATGGCAAAAAGTCATAGTATAGTATATCCAAAAAAAGTCATAGTATAGTATGCCAAAAAGTCATAGTTTAGTATGGTTAAAAATACCTCAGTGTGTAAAAAAAGTCATAGTATAGTATATCCAAAAAAAGTCATAGTATAGTATGCCAAAAAGTCATAGTTTAGTATGGTTAAACAAAACCTCAGTGTGTAAAAAAAGTCATAGTATAGTATGGCAAAAAAGTCAGTATATTATAGATATTTTCACACCTATCTGTCTTCTAGATCACATCACAAGCACCAACTATTATTGTCTTCCTTGGCTGAAAGACTACTATAATCACTATCCTATACACTCACCACCTATCAAGTCATCAGTATAAAAATAAACATGATGAACGATGTTTATCATAAACCCGTATCCTAGGCAACAGCTGCTATATATCTATTCTTACCTAGTTTATCGAGACCATAGCTGCTATTCATCATCCTAGCAGAGTGGATGTGGTACTTTACTTTACTAAACTCAGGTCAAGTCTAGTCTAGGATTCTAGTTTTTCTAGATTCTATTTACAGTCGTACTTGGGACTTGGTACCCAAAATCTCACATGGTGGGGGAATGATGTCATCCCCCGCCTGACCTGTCGTCCTGGCTCCCCCTGCTGTTCCTTGGTTAGACTGATGGGTTTCAAAGCACCCACGTGTCACATCATCACCTCAGTGTCCACACTGGATTCGAACCCGGATCTGCCAGGTGAAAGTCCGCAGCATTAACCACTGAGCTATCCACACAGCCTCTGTGAAGCTACCAATGATGAACATTCATCTTCATAAGTGGAGATAGATAACAGTCAAAAAGCACCCATGTGTCGCATCATCAGGACCTTGCCTAAGGGTCCACACTGGATTCGACCCCGGATCTCCTAGGTGAAAGTCAACAGCATTAACCACTGAGCTATCCACACACCCTCTGTGAGTCAAAAAGGAGCACTCACACAGGTAGCAATCATGTCTTTGTGGTTTTCACTCTCTTTTGTACAGACACCTCTGTCGCCACTAGGAGGCGCTGTGAAAATCACCAAATATTTTTATGGAAATGTATTCTAGGCCAGACTACCACCATATATCAGAGGTTTGGTGAAGATTGGAGCGTTTTTGCAAAGTTATAGCACGTCGAAATTTCATGGCAAAACGCCAAAATTCGTAGCCCTGCCCCTTTCACACAGTAAATCCTAAACTTACGATTTTGATATCTTTTCATCGTTGAGGCCTCAAGAACACACACGCCAAGTTTCAAACAGATCGGATGAAAGCCCTAGGAGTTCGTTCAAATACGACCCTTGGAAATGACCTCAAAAAACACAAAAACGGCAACTTTGAAATAAAATGGCCGTCGTACACTTCGCCGTAGCCCGGGTCACCAAGAGACTTTTTTGTGCGGCTCGGTATCTTACATACTCCCGCTAAACTTCGTACACGTGGATCAAACCGTGTCGAGGGGCTCCTCCGACAACTGAAACGTAGGTGGCGCCGTAGAGCCATTTTTACGTCCACGTGCGAGAACCTCAAAATACGTAATTTTACGCCCGACTTTGGGGGGGTAGGCAAATTTTCACAACTTTTCGAGTACATATAGGCCGTCGAAAACGCGATTTACTTTGGAGAAGAAAACGTCCAAACGAAATCCAATACGGCCCTGCACACAGTTCGTGCTCGGGCCCTAATAAAGAGGTCCGAGGTTGTTGACGGACAGCGGTATGAATAATAGACGGTCTGTAACCGGACACGGCGGCGAGACGCGGAGCAGTCCAACTCTTTCAGCCGCTGTCATTGTCCGTGAGCTACTTTAAAACTCTGGAAACTAAAAGGACTTTTCGACAAAGGCTGCTCTGTGTTTGGGAAGTGGCAGGCAGAGAACCCTCCCCCTCCTCCTCCTCACCTCACCTCCTCCATCATCATCTCTCCCCACAAGCTTAAAACTCCTCCTAACCCTGGACAGTGAAGCCACTGTTACAGTAATGATGATGTGGACAGTCGCTGCAAGGTCGAGCTCTTACAAAACCACACACAGTGTGTGCTGCATGAGGACAGGGGGGTGGACAAAATAATAGAAACACCTCCCGAAATGATCGCTTTTTAAGATTTTAACTTGAGGTAGTTGATTGTTCCTGAATTCGATTATGTAGTCACGATTTTTAAGACTCGAGCAACGTAGAATACGTAGAAAAAGTAGTTCAAACATAATAAACACAGAAATGAAACATTTGAGACACGAAACAATAAAAACACAACAGACCGATCTGTGGAAACCATGTTGTTGTTTTTTATATTCAGATTTTGTTTTTTTGTACACAGCACTTCCATTTTATTCCACTACAAAAAAGAGGCACCTCAAGAGCACCGGTAAAAGCAGAACAGCATCCAGTTCATCGTCTCCACCACCTCCACCCGCTAACTGACTGGAGCGTTAGCCAAGCAAAAAAGGAAAGAAAGAAAAAGTCTTCTACTTATTTCATCTTTTTTTTTTTTTTTTTACATCTCAGAGAAAGACCGTCTTTCACGTTCACATGCAGCAGAAATGCAACTTGTACTTAAAGCCACCGCAAAGAAGCAAGACGACGCAGAGATCAGGTCAGGAGTTAAATTAAAGGTCTAAAAATCACACCACAGTGGGTCAGAATAATAATAATAATAATAATAATACTCTTTATAATATCTCAAAGGAAAAGACAAAAGAACTCTACCCAGAGCTGAGTGACCTAATCATGAAACATACTGTACACACACAGATTTATTTTCTAGGAATACAATCATGAAACCCTCGAATCTTTTTTGTTTGTATGTTTGTTGTCAGTCCAGCATGCATCTCTAGGCGAGCAGGACGTTGTACGATAACAGCGGGCGACGCTGTGACAGTAGCTGGATGTGAATTCTTGAGTGGATGAACGTTTGTGGTCTGGAAAACAAACGGCATGAGGCAGTTCAAGTCGTAAAAACCCCGAGTAACTGTAAGAGACTAAAAACCGAGAAGTCGTTCTCGACCCGACAGTGAAGTACCCTTTAAATAATAATCTGAGCGATGGCGTCCTTTTTACAATCCGCTGCTTGTTACATTGATGATTTCCCGTCCCGTGTACATTCAAGCATGAAAGTCCAGAGCGTCTAAAAATCTCACGATTTATTCTCAGTAGATCGGACTACAAACGTTTCAACAGACTGTTCAGAAAAGATAAAAAAATGTGATTGTTTCTTTCAAAAAATGAGAAACTAAAAATGTTTTGACCTTTTTGTTTCAAGTGGAAATGCATAGCAGGATAACTCGTCGTGCTCCTCCGGCTCCAGGGTTCGTTTGTTTTGTCACACATGGCTCTCATAGAACACTTGGCATGAAGGAGGGGTCTTGTTTGTGGGTACGGGCGCCGCGGCCTGCTCCTCCTCCTCCTCCTCCTCCTCTTCTTCTGCCTCCTCCTCTGCCTCGGGCTGCTCCTCGTGGTGAATGGGAGTCAGAGGCGGCGGCGAGGAAGGTGCGGCGTCGGGCGGGGGCGGAGGCGGCGCTTCGATGCTGCAGTACCCGCTGATGGCGAGCTGCGGGTGGACCGACACCTGGATGGCGATGTGCTGCGGCTGATCGTGGACGGAGGAGTTGTCGGAGTCGGCGGCCGGGGATTCGCTGCGCTCCCTCTCCCGCCCTCGCTCCTGCTCCCTCTCCTGCAGGATGGTGAAGACGTCTCTCGCCCCGATGGCCCTGGTCGCTCCCTCGGGCGCGTGCCTGACGAAGGTGTGCCTCATCTCCTCCACCCCGACCACCTCCAGGATCTCCTCCATGAAGGTGCGGCAGTTCATGATGAGCGGCGGCAGCGGGATGCTGCGAGCCAGCTCCTCGATGTACCGCGCAAACTCCATCGTCTTGAACTGCGTCACCTTGGCCAGCTCCAGCGTCTTCGCCGAGGTGATGATGGGGATCCGCTTGGCGATCTCGAACGCCTTCTGCAGCTTCTCGGCGCCCTCGGTGCGGAAGAACTCGTTGATGGCTTTCTCCGTCTTCTTCAGGTGGCTGCTCATCATGCAGAGGCGCGTGACGTTCAGCGCCATGATGATGGTGAAGGTGACCAGACACACCACCATGTAGTACACGCCCATGTCGCCGTTGGTGAACACCACGCGGAGCGTCACCGTGCAGTTGGAGCTGCCGTGCACGTTGGACGCCATGCAGGTGTACTTCCCGCGGTCCGCGAACTCGATGCTGGTGATGTTGAGGACGCCGTCGTCCAACAGCCACCACTTCCCACCTACAGGACGAGACGGAGAGAGTGTCTTTAATTTTATGGAGTAAAGAAGTAAAGTTCACGGAAAACTGATTTATTACGACTGTTTCACGGTTTTCTGAGCTTTAACCGTAACGGTCAAGTCCTACAAATACTTTGAATCCATTACTTACTTCACAATGCTGTAAACAAGACTTCACTGATCTGCTTTTACGCTTATTCACCGACTCTGCATGTAACCGACTAAATGTGCAGTTTGCCCGCTAACTCGCTCGCTCTGAGGTCAAAGTTTAAAACCCTGAAAATCCTCTTAGTGCGTCCGTTTCTCTGCTGAATCTGCTGCTTTCCAACGGGAACTTGTTTACTCAGATTTGCTCACGTTGCACTTCTGACCTGTTTCTTTGTTAATGGAGTCTGACAGCTCAAGAGAACACAATGTTTTGGCAGACATATTTATGAATTTAAAAAAAACAACAAACAACAAAGTGCCCAGTTTGAGCCCAGTTTTTTCTCGGCAGCCTCGTTAGTGTATGCTGTGATATAATAAATCAGTTCATGGTTCAGCAGCCGTGACCTTCGATATTTAAACAGGTGACTGTGTTTGAATAATCAAAACAAGAGCTTTTACATGTTGGAGTAGTTGAGTTTAACAAGCATCAAAACTGTTTTAAAAGGACGATTTTCCACCCAAATTACAAATATTCCGATGTCACAGTTTGACCGGAGTTTAGACTTTTTGGAAGGGGAGTTGAACCTGGAGAAATCAGGACATGATCCTGTAGTTTACGATGCTTAAAAGTCGCTGTGACCGAAGTGTCTGAACCGAACAACAACGACTCTTGGAAACTTTAGATTTAAATGTTAGAGCCTCGTCAGCAGCAGTCAGTTAATGACAGGATGTCATTTGCTTCATTTTATTGTTTAAGTAGTTTCAAATGTCGCAGTCGGAGTTTATGAGCTGGCCTGCGGTGTCTGCTGAAACTGATTATTTACTTTGGTTATCAGGTCTTGTAAAAGAGATGAGGTGGTTGTTCTCACTGATAAAAACCGATCGACCGCCTCCGTGCAGTTCAACAGAGTGGTCTGACATTTTGAGACACTTGTTTGCTCTCTGGTGGAGAGTTAGATAAGAAGATCGGTATATCTCGTGTGTATGTATCCTTTGCATCAAAGGGAACCTGATGAGGTGGTTTGGGGATCTGATTAGGATGCCACGGCACCTTTCTCTGGAGGTATTCCAGGTATGTCCAACTGGGAAGAGGTCCCAGGGCACTGCTGGAGAGACGGACGCCTCGTTTCCAGACGTTTGTTTGCTTGCCCTACTGCCACCGCGACCCGACCCCAGAAGTTAATTATTGAGTTTTATTGACTTTTTGAGGCGTTGGATGCAGAGTTTGCTCGGTTGTCTACTGGAAGTCTTGCGGTATCAAACTTCTTCAACTAAACATCAAACTAATCCTTTAAGTTCAGTCAGCGCCGCCTTCAGGTTTCAGTCTCACCTGCCAATGCTTTGTGCTCGGTCACGGTGCTGTCGGATGGATTTCAATGTTTTAAAGTTCTACCTTTGGTTGCAGACGGCTCCTGATACAAACTGTTTGTATCAGGTTCGTACTCTACTCTGAACCGCCACCCCTTCAACGGCGATTCATCCGCAACTCCTCCACAGCTACTCGCTGTTTTCGACTGTGTAGGAGTGAAGATGGACAGATATCACAGGAGGCCCCGCTAAAGCTGAAAGAAGGCCATGAAAACACTGCTAACGCGATCAATTTCCCGCACTGGTATCCTCTGGAGGAGATGAAGGGGCCTGCAGGAAATGCAGCTTGGCCGACAACAGCGTCCCACCCATCCGCCTTTTCATGTCAGAGCAAGATTTTCTAATTTTACCTCCACCACCAGCTGATCGTGTGGCGTGACTGATGTGCTGCCCAATACTACGAGTAAGTTTGAAGCAGACGAAGCCAGCGAGGGCAGGTTAGTATCGGCACTCTGTTTATTACGGGGTGACCTACTGCGTGCTGTGGCGAAACACTACCCCCTCCTAATTATACTGCTGAGGAGGAGCTCCGTGACGGCAGATTCCAACAGGTCGGCTCAGGCGAGGCATCCAAACAACTCCTCGCTCCGCATTCCTACTCACCCGAATCACAACGTTCAAACACGGACGGCATGAATTAAAGTTAATCATTTAAAAAGGACTGAATAGCTTCCTGAATCTAAGTCGGAAGCGCCTGGCAGGCAAAATGTGCAATAACTGCACCAATGAGGAGCTCAAGGCCGGCTTGTCCTCGCGCTGAAGTCAGGTTTCACCCTGATTAAAGATTCAAAAGAGAAACGTCTGGAAGCTGGACTCAAATCAACACTGTCCACAGCGTTCTTTAGTTCCTGTCTCGCCGTTTCTCTCTTCCCTTTTTTTCTTGCTAACCAAATGAGGCATCGTGGCATTATCGTGCCACTAATTTCAATGTGGGTTGGGCATTTCAGGCTGTGGCGAGCGCAGCAGTAAGTTGAAACGGAGTCAGCTGGTGAAGGAACACAACCTGATGTCCCAAAGCCAGAAGACGCAGAACCTCGTCACCACGTAGACAGACGAGACTGACCGCCGCCGTGATGACCTTTCCAAAGATGTGCAACCCTCCTGTGCACAGCTGGGATTTCCACTTCTGCTTCTGCTCCCACAACGCAACAAAACCCTACGTGTATCACCAAAACATCTGATCTGTTAGCTTCCATTATCATCCAAATAATGGATAATAATTATCCAAATGCCCCAACTTCTTTGCTCTTACCACCTGAAAACTTTATTTTCTGATGAAATTAAAGGTCTTCTCCACCTGAAAAGTTCTCAGTAGGGTGTAGATCCGTGAAGCCTCCCCCAAAACTAGAGTGTTGTTGGTTCTACCGGCTCCATCTACAGTATCTAAAGATGTTTTACATCTGTCTGTGCGTTTGTGCCTCTTGAAACGTGTCGAGACACGTCAAAGAAAAACCAAAACAAAAATTACCACATAAGGAACATCAGGAACTGCATTAGCCCTCAATGGGATCATCTCGTTGCAGAGAAACAAGCTCAGTGGGTTGCACTTGGGGTGCTTTATATTTGTTTTTATGCCGGCCGTGTCATATTTATCCAAGCAACTTGAAGACTGGTCCATGAAATTATTGTGTACCAGTCCATGGCGCAAAAAAAAGTTGGATACGGCTCATCTATGACACCTGGAAAAGACACCTCGTACCAGAACTGCATGACAGGAGATACAATTTAACTTTCAGAAGCCTTTTTCACATTAAATAACAAACCTGACACCCCTCTGCTTCTGCTGCTGATTAAATTATAATTGAATGACGTGCAGCGCTGGAGACAAAGGGAACAGGAGACCAGGTTTAAAGTAACAGTACAGTCAGTCTTACCGTTCGTCTCCGTGTCCAGGCGGTCTCCATGGGAGTTAAACCACTGAACACTCGGGAACGGGTCTCCGGTGACATTGCAATCAATCAGCGCGCAGCTACCCTCCCGGGCAATTATCTGGCTCACTTTTGTGAACACAACTGGGACGAATCCAGCAACTGTCACGGTGCCGTTTCCTGTACGGTTCCCATCCGCGTCCACTGATAAGGCCCCGCCGGTGTGAGAGGCAATGAGGGACGCCAGGACAACAAGGAGAGCGTATCCGTGAACGGCCCAGTGCATTTTCTCAGACTGTCGGTGCGTCACCCGAGGGGGGAGAGACTCTGTCATTCCTCCTGGGTCTCCATCCAGCAGACTGGCTATCTCTTGATAGTAGAAGGCAGTTTGGTATTCAGCTCTGTGGCTTGAAACATCTCACTGCAAAAAAAGAAGAAAGTGATTGGCACGTATTAATCTGGACAAAAACACTTCAGGACCTGATGCTGAGCAGCTGGAACAAACTGATAAGGAGGTCTGCTTTTATTACAAGCCATACAATGAGAACCAGACTGCAAATTACAATTATAATACACTGACACACAGCTTCCCAGAGCCCAAAAAGAGGTCGTTTGTGTCCAAAATCCAACGTTATTCCACTTAAAATGACATTTAAGAGGCCAGAATCAGCCTATAAAGTGATTTTTATGGTCAAAATATGTGCTAGGGAAGTGAATGTTGTGTGAGCAGAAAATATGATGATCATAGCTGCACAGAGCATTGCTTTTTATCAGTTTATATCATCCTAAATGAACTTTGGGTGCAGACGGGCTGCACCACACCGTTACATGCATGCACAGACAGCAGCAACACATCAGCATTTAGTCCGGTTCAAATGCGGCTAATACGGATGCAAAGCTAAAAGCGGTTACATCACATGTGGAATAAAGAAAGAAAAACCTGGATTAACGTGGGCAGAGACGCTTTGTAACGTTACTTCCACGCCGGCAGGGTCCCCGTCTGCTCGGACTGGCTCGATTAATATGAAAACAAAGCCACACTACAACATAACGGAGTCCGGAGGAGGAGGAGGAGATGTGGGCTCCGTCTAATTCCTAGTTCGCCCTCTTTCTTTGTAACCGAACACAACAGCCTCTCAGGGTTATTGTTACAGCCACCTATTGTGAGCACGACGGGTGTGTGTCCGTGGATGTATGCCGGGGGTGTTTGTAAGATTCCGTGGCCTCGAATCGGCCCCCTTAACGCCGCTAGACATCACAAAACAAGGGCGTGGGACGCGGCTATGTGCTGGGCGGTTTGCGTATACATCACGGGACCCTTCCAACAAATTGCACCGATGTTAACTGTTTAAAAACGGCTCGAAAAACAGAGGTGGCGCCGTCGTAGCCACGAAATAAAACACATTTAAAAAGGTATAAATGGAGTTGAGGTGAATATTAACCGGTGAAACGGTCTAAATAATCCGGTTAAAAACCGTTTTTATGCCGAGAAATGCAGTTACCTTCCCGAGCTCGAGCCCAACGGTCCGAAAGCAAACGGCCAGCTCAGCGTCGACGTTAACGGCTGAACGTTAGCTTAAAAAAAAACCCGATAAATCACCACTTCTCCGTACTCACGTCATGGTCTGCCGCTGTTAATGTTTGCGCTGGATGTTTTCAGTCGTCAGCTTATTTCTTCTCCGGCATCTCCATCCTCCTCCTACCGGTGGTTGACCGCTATGTAACCAGCGTCAGATCGCTCCCCCCACTCCCCCGCCGCCGCCGCCGCCGCCGCCGCCTCTGCTCCGGCATGGACTGGGTAGCGACGCCTCAGAGCCGGCTGGCTTGTATTGACAGAACAGGCGCGGCAATAAAGTCAATTAGACACTAATTAAACTAAAATTCTGCCAACATAAGTACTCAAAAGGTGGGGATAATATAGTTTAGCTTTAAAGGACCAGTGTGTGTTTAGTGACGACCGCAGACAGTATAAAACATGGATGTAGTGTTCTGACTTCACCCTCAGGCCTCCTGGATAATCTATAAACATAAAGAAAAAGATATAGATCACCTGGCTGTCACCTGTAAAGACACCCACCTGTCAATCAAAGCGTCCACCCTCTTAATTCTGCATAACTTTAAGCCTTAATATAATCTGAACAGGTGAGATATATAAAAATTCACCCTCAGTACAGTTGTCATGAGTTCGTAAATTAGCTATAGAGACCAAAACTGTTATTTGTACCAGGCTGTAAACATGTTTATTTCTGCTGTGAAGTTGGACATTTTAACATAGAGACTTACGGAGACTGACTCATTCTGGAGCCGGCCTCAAGTGGACGTTTGAGGAACTGCAGTTTTGCGGCTTGATCTGGATACGTAACCCTTCAAAAATAAACACCAACATACAGAAACCGTGTCAGTTTCTAAATGCATTTGTGGGACGTAACGGGTCGTATATATCTTCATTTTTACAGCAGTATTTTCCAGTGTACAAGTGAAAAAAAATCAACCTAATGTTTACATGAAACTTCAGCAAGACTAACATCAAACTGGGGCAGCTGGTGTGGTTTCCTGATGACCTTTAAAAAAAAAAAAAAAATCACATATTCGAGTAAAGAAAACAGGCTTTTTTCACACAACACTACCTGCTGACAGCATCAGGGTCCGTCTGTTGGTGGAAACTGTTTTCCTTTCCTTTGTACAGACTTTCTCCCTGCTGTGTTCTCGCTGTGTTAATATGTGGCACTTCTCGGAGGTGTTTGTGTAAAGCTGAAACATTCATCTGTGAAGAGTAACTGGGTCAGAGAGGCGGCTTAAAAATCAAGCTTTTTGCAACACTGATTTACCGTGAACATTATTAAAATCATTGCAACAGTGACTTCTTTTAGTGTTAAACTGCGCAGTAAATAAACAAATATACAATCTACAGTAACCGCTTCGTTACAACAAACTTTAAATAGTTACTCACAAAATGGAAACATGATAATATCCATAGTTTCTATACATAGGCTGAGTGTTATTGACTTTGTTATTGAGTGTTTGCTGAGGCCTTGGTGATTTCAGAGGTTCAAGGTCAGACATGTATCAACAAACAGCATGTACAGCCTGGAAAAACTCAGCTTTGGTCTTTGTTTAGAGGCGCTTGTCTTCCAGGAATGCCTTTGTTTCAAAGGGAAGTTTCCTGTTGCTGTTTCCTCCTGTTCATCATTCCCCTGATCATTTTGTTTTGTGTCCAACAGCGTTGCTGTATGTCAATGCACCATGCACCACAAAATTAAAGACACTTTACCTTTAAGTGCAGAAGGTTTCAACCAGATTATGTTGTTTGGTATTCTGGCTCACATTTCCTCTTTCATCGACTTTGTCTCCAGTTGCAGGAGGTCGTTTTTGGAGGAAAAACCTCCAGTAAGCCCATTTTAATAGAAAACGTTAAATATCAAATGACAGACGGATAAAACTAGCAACAAGTTGGTGAATATATTTAGCATTTATGGCAGGCAAAGAGATATTAGCTGCAGGAGTCGGTTAGGACCAGAACAGAACTAAAAAGAGAGGAAGCATTGAAGCCAAAAACTGCAGTTCCTCAAATGGCCACTTGAGGCTGGCTGCTTTGACTTGTTTGAGTAACCGCCAGCCAAAGGCACCAAACTCAAATAAAGAAACCTATGGGTCCATATTTTACTGTCTGTGATAATAATAATAGAATAATACATCTTATTTAGAGCTTTTCTAGACACTTTGCATTGAGGGTGTTTGGTATGCTCGGTCCAGATAAGGCGCCGCTTGTACAAAGACTAAAACAGAAGCAGCAATGACGCAATCTGGTGCAATTTCACCGACTTCAAAATGTGGCGACAGTCAAATTTCAACACTTGTTTGTCAATAGATTTCAACATATGCCAGTGATAATAAAGTACTGTGAATGTGTGTTCTGAATCTCTGAAAGAAGAGTGCATGATAAGTAGGAGAACTTTAAAAAAGTTTATTTGTTGTGTGCATGGAAAAGATAAAGACTTCTTCCTGTAGTGCAACGACAGAGCAACAAATATGAGATCAGCAACCAATATTTCTTTATAACACTCATTCATTGCTCCAAAATATCTTTCGATAATTAGCACCGAGTTTAAACGGACACGCAGCAAAATAAAGTCTTTGACTGTAGTGAAGATAACGCCACATTCAAATATATTCAAACTTAATATTAAGTTTCTTCCACAATAAGTTAAAAAATTCAGCGTCCACCAGGGAAAAAAAGATCACAAAGCCTCTTTGATGAGAGAGGAGAGTCTTCTGAAAGCCTGTTGAAAGATATGTGAGAGATCAGAGGTCACGTTAAGAAGTGTGTGTGTGTTTGAATGTGTTTGACTGTGTGTGTTTGTACCTCATCAATCTGCTCTGGTGTGGAGAGGGAAAAAGCCGCTCTGACGTACGGACAGGGGTCACTGCTGTTGATCATGAAGACACCTCCAGGAACCAGCAGCACCTTTAACACACAAACACACACTACCCGTATTACTAAACATTTCAGTCACTGCAATAATTTCCAGGTTTTACGGCCGACTGGCAGTTTAGTGCGACTAAGGTCAGGCCGAGAGTGAGACGTTGATTAATCTTCTTTGTGAGAACAAACCTGATCTTTGTTTTTAACACTTTCAGGATTCTGTCACGAGTTTTTACACTTTGCTTCATATTTAACCGAGCTGCAAAGTTCCTCAATCAGCCTGCAGTACCAACATTTCACCACTAGATGTCACTGTTATACCAAAAACTGCAGTCCCTCAAACGTCCACTTGAGGCTGGCTCCAGAAGTGAGTCAGTCTCCATAGGTCCCCATGTTAAAGCAGAAATAAACATGTTCACAGCCTGGTTTTTAGTCTTATTTTTTATCCTTACTGTTTTTAATGCTGAGCTGACCGGATCCCCTCATCAAACATTGAAAAGATGAAGCCCAGACTCTCTTTGTAAATTCATTTTTTAGACTCGTCACTATCAGCTGTGAGGAAGTTTTAAACATCCTGGACTCCGAGGAGAGACGCTCACTGTGCAGACCTTGGAAAAGCCTGATCGCACCCACTCTCGGTTTCTACACAGCCATCAGCTATCTGCTTGCACGGATTTACAAACACTATGTGTGTACGTGTGTGTGTGTGTGGGAGCGAAAACACTCAGTTGCTGAACCCACTCACAGTGCACATAATGGCCGCTTCACATGCACCATCCTACACTCTATTCAGACACAAAACCTGCCTCGCCCCTGGTGCAAAACATCTGCTCACAAACAGACAGAAAGAAAGCACCAAACTGCGAGCACAGCGCGTTAACCCTCAGTGGACGGAGTTAACTGGAGTTTTGTTCCACGATACAGCACGTGTGTGTGTGTGTGTGCAGACCTCTTTCTCCAAAGCTTTCTTCATGATGAGCTGTTGGGTGTCAGCTATGCCCTTTAGTTTGATCCACAGAAACATGCCTGCTGACGGGGCGTGCCACTCTGCCACATCTGTACACACACAAACACACACGTTAGAGAGAGAAAAGATGAAAATCTTAGTCAGGAGCTCTCCTCTGTGTGACCGCCTCTTTAAAAAGTCAATTTCACCAATGCGATGAGAGCTGCAGCGGCTAAAATCTAGACAGAAAAACATGAAAACAGGGGCCAGGTCGAAAAATACAGGTTGCCACAAACCTTTGAGCCACTTGTCTGCAGAGCTGATCATGGCATCGCGTTGTTTCCTATAAAACTCAATCACCCTGAGAGAGAGAGGAAAGGAAAAAGAAGCGTCATCGCTGAGTGATGCGAGTATCTGAGTCATTTAACAGGCACAGTTAGATGTTATAAATAGATCCGAATGTCAAAGTCAAACCAGCCGACACTCTGGGGATGTGACGTACCCGTCGATGTGTTGGAGGAAACCCTCTTGGCCCCAGCTGTGCAACAGCTGAGACACCATGAGCTGAAAGGACAACGGGACACGAGTTACATCATGCAAATTCAAAAAAGGCGCGTCACGTGGAGACGAATGATTTGACTGTGAAATGACTCTGAGGCAGCACGGCACGCCTTCCTCCTTCCACCGCAGAGCTCTACGTGTTTGTTTTGGCTGGTTTGTCCTCACGTGAAGGAATGTTCTGTACGCACGCGCATAAATTAAATCCTTTGGCAACCTTTTGAGTCCAGATTAGACGACAAAACAGAGGCGAGGATTGAGTCAGAGGAGAGAGCGACAGCCGATCCTAATTAATCCTCTCCTTTATTAAAAACCTCCTCTGCAGCTGCTGCAAAATCCAGACACACACCACAACACTCAGTTTCACAAGCACGAGTATGTGATGACTCTGCTCGAAGATATGCTTCATCGCTGGCACTCCTGCCCCGAGTTTAGAAACGGTAGCGCTAGACGTGAGTTAATGTCAGAGCTGCTTTTTGCCGTTTACAAAACCGGTAACGCAGAATGTTGATTGGACGGGGCGCGGCGTTGTGAAATGGTTTTTGTTTACCTGCGTGAAGGTACTAGTGTGCATTGTCGAGGCCTGGATGTGCAGCACCACCCTGTCTACCAGCGGTTTGGGACCGGTCACGAAGCCGATCCTCAGCCTGAAACAAAGACAGACGAGGACTTATGCATTAGATAGACCCGCACAGAGACGTGTGTAACATTTAACATGTCTCTAAGCTCTAATGTGAGTGTGATCTTGTTGTTTAATGATGTAAATGTGAAGGAACACGTCTACAACAACAGGTTAGGTTATCCACACAAATGTACACATTATTATCTTTCATGCTGGAAATAATGGACAGGGGTGTCCACATACTTTTGGCCATATAGTGTATTTGCACCTCAAAGGATGAGGCAGCTGTGTTTCTCTCTCTCACACACACACACACACACCCTGAAGACAGGATCTTGGAGAAGGAGTCCGTCCTGATGATCCTCCCGTCTACGTCCATGGAGAGAAACGTGGGAGCCCACGGCTGCCGGAGACATGAAGCAGACTTTAAAGCGACGACAGAGACGCGCGAACTGTTCCAACCTCTTTGAGCGACAGAGCGGACGAGCTGATGAGCTCTTTTCGTACCTTGTCAAACTGCAGGAAGTAGTACGGGTCGTCCTCGATGATGAGCATGTCGTACTGCCTGGCCAGCTATTAAAGAAAGACGACAGAGTGAATCTGCAGGGAAATCAGCCGCACAACAAGCTCTAATTAGAAGAATCGGACGAGGCAGAGATTCATGAAGTACGACTTCGTCTTTGCAGGGCAGACAAACCTCGTACACTTCCTGCTTCCTCTGAGCCGTCATGGATGCCCCGGTTGGGTTTCCTCCGTTGGGGATGGTGTAGAGGATCTTAGGAGCCGTGCTGCCGGGGCTGTGGACTTCTGAGGGGTCCCACCGAGACAAAACCTCCTTCAGGGCTGCAGGTATCATGCCGTGCTGATCGCTGGGAACGTTGATTAAGTTGCAACCGAGCGGCTGGAGCTACAGGAGACCGAAGAAAGCCAGCGGGTTACAGATGATTGAGTAAAAACGCGAATGTGCGGCCGTAAAGAAAGAGCTCTCACCGCTGCCAGTGTGCCTGAATACGTGGGCGCATCCAGCAGAACGTTGTCTCCGGGGTTAACCAGCATCTCAAACAGCTAAGATCCAAAAACAGAACAGAACATGACGCAAGAACCAGCCGCACAAACTGAGATTTGATCTTAAGCGGCACGTACGAGCGAGTTTAGAGAATCTGTGGTGTGTAACTGTCTCTTCGGTACCTTACAGAGCCCTTCCTGGCTCCCCGTGGTCACACACATGTCCATCTGGCCGTTCTCAGGAGCGTAGGAGGCGGTCGGCGGGTTGTGGAGGTTCTTCTGTAGGTTCTTCATCCATGTCAGCAGCTCAGGAATTCTACAGAGAAGTGGAAATACTTTTTAAAGACTTACTACACGACTGATTTTTTTTATTCCTAATATATCCCGGTTAAGTCCAGATTTGTCCTTTACTTTTACTTTTCAGTCTCTACGTTTGGTCTCACCCATTAGAGGCAGAGTACTGCAGAGCCCTCTTCATGGCCACCTCATCGAAGGTGACTGTCTGTCCATTCTTCACCGCGATGGTCGCCGACTGGAAGGGGAAGGTGTTCGGGTTGGGCGCTCCTCCGGCCAAAGAGATCAGGGACGGAGGTGAACGCTGCTGCAGCTCGGCTTCACGGAGACAGAAGGAGACGGGGAAGATGAGGAGAACAGACTTTAGCGCTAACTACCACTATATATATATATAAATAAAATATACTCAAATATTTGAGCATATTCAGATGAAATACTCACTCAGTATCCGGATAGCAGAGGGCTTCCTGGCTGCACTGACAGCTGTCAGAAACCGAGCGTAGTTCATGATTCCTGTGAAGTTATTAAAGTGAAATTATCATTAAAAGTTTCCTCTCACACAAACATGAACTCAGTTTGTTTACGCGTGCAGCTTCAAGTCTGTCTTCATATTTCCAGGTTCATATAAAATCATTGAATGAATCCTGTGTGACCTGACAGCTTCATACCTCACACAGTCTGTGGTTATAAGACATGCTTGCCGGTGTTTCGGTTAAATGAGCGACCCTGTTAACTGGAGACCATCAGCTGAATATATATGTGGTTGTCGTAGTTACGACAGCGGTGAAAACAGGACAATAAACAGCTGTCTTTATTTATTTTCTCATTACCGTTACAGTGTGAAAAACATACTACAAACACAACAACCACATCCACGGTCACCAGTTAACAGGGTCGCTAAATAAACCGAAACACCGGCAGTTTGAAGTGAGACGTAACCTATCAGAGCAGCAGTTAAGACTATAATAGAGCGCTAAACTGTGTTAAAGTTAGTTAACAAACACATTATCGGGGCCATACACTCTTTAGGACACTACAGCGGACACGTGAATATAAAATATAACCGATATTTTTAATAAATTCAACGTTTTTTTGACGGTTTAGCTTCACCACGTACCGCTTCGCTTAACTGACCTTGCGTATCTTTTCGCTCGATGCCCCGAGGGCTTCTGGTTAATGTATTCCTTCATACGACGGGCGCTACATTGGTCACCTGCCGTGTGAGCCTAACGTGAAACTACATTACCCAAGTCGTGAAACAAAAACACAAATTACAGCTTTTCGGTGTTATATTGCGCCAAAGTTACATTCATTCACAACAAAGTCAATCATTACCGTGCAGCCTTGGGCAACAGTCGCCGGTTTAATGCGTTAAATTTCAAATTAAAGGTCTCTCCACTAGAGGGCTGTCTACTTCAGCCAACGTATGAAAAATACCGGAAGTGACGACTAGTGATGGGAAGTTCGTTTCTTTTAGAGAGTCGGATCATTTGACTCAGCTCACTCAAGAAAAGCTAACACTTTCGGTTCCCAAACATCTCTTCATTTGACCACTTATACCTTTGATAAGCAGCATTTGGACGCATTTTAAACATTTTGAAGACACTTAAGTAGAATACAGAATATTATCGGCTCCCATTGGTCATTTAAAAGAGCCGGTTCAAAGACTCGTTCAAAAACTACACATCACCAGTGACGACGTAGGTGCTCTTCTGTGTTGTTAGCTTAGCGGTGCTAACTTACGAATACATAAACAGTAACAACACCTGTTACACCCGTGTTTAACCCGTTACGGTCATATTTCTTTGTTTTTATCTATTTGTTTTATTTTTTGCGATGGGATTTGTAACATTAGCTGTAGAGGTTGGATTTAAACTAGCAAACGTGAGCTAGCTCCCGGCTAAAAAAGGTAACAGTTAAAGCTAACGAGTTCGTTTATGTTGACCTGACTTACTAAATAAACAAAGTAAATAGATGAATAGACATAGTTAGACTAGAAGCTTCGCGTGCACTTGAATCAACGTGAGTGCTGCCTAACTATCCTTCATTAATGTTGCATTAAATTCAGGTTTGAGGTGTATCAGGTGTGTTTCTCTCTCCTGCAGAGACGGCTCTGTTTTCTATGTAGAGCTGCAGACTGTCTGTCTGTGCCGTGCCGTGCTGTGCTGGTGTTTACATCCCCGTTTACATCGTTTCAATGGGGAAGAGGAAAGACATGATTCACCCCAGGTTTCTCGGTGAGTGTGCAAGAATATTGGCATTAAATTCATCAGTTTTGTCAGAGTCTATGGTCATTTTAATGTGAGGTAACGATGAGTTGCATTTGTGAATAAGTATATAAAACTGTAATTGTGAAAGGCTGCATACTAATGCAAAATCATCCAAGATTACTACTAGGAAATCAGATCAGGACGTTTTGTACCTGCTGTAATGGAATTTAGTAAAAGCATCAATAATTGAAAAGCTCATACGCGTGTTTGTTGTGTTTATTTTATTTGTGCCTTCCTCTCGTCCTCTGCAGGTGAAGGCGGCTCGAGCCTGCACAGCGTTCACAAGCGCAAGCACAAAAAACACAAGAAGCACAAGAGGAAGCACCACAGCTTCCCGGAGGTCCCCGAGCCCGAGCCCGTGCCCATCATGATCCCTCGGCCTCCGTCACAGCTCCGACTCAAGATCAAACTGGGAGGACAGACGCTGGGTACCAAGAGGTGAGGCGGGTGGTTGGTTTGTTGTTTTTAAAAAAAAACTCCCATCACTCAGTGTGTTTTTGTCTAAGTCTGTCTTCCTGCTGTGTGTGTGCCAGCGTTCCCACCTTCACCGTGCACCCAGGTGTGGCTTGTCCTCCATCTCCCTTGATGATCATTCATAATGATGTTGATGACGACGACGACGATGAGGACGATGATGAGGACGACGATGAGCCCTCTGTGCCTCTGGAGCAGTATCGGGCCTGGCTGGGTGAGTCTTTAGAGACTTTATACTGCTTATTGATGACTCACATCCTGGCGTTAGAGCAGATCCTCTGAGGTTTAAGCGTCTTAATATACATTCACCTGAGAGGTCAACAGATGACTTTTAGGCATAAGACAGCTGGAAGTTCTTGAATTTTTGTGGTTTAATTTGTTATTTTCAGACTGTTTAAATACAACAATCTGAGAGGGAAACATGAGTTATGAGCAGATGAAGCTAAGGTCAGGGGTCACAAGTAAAGTTTATTTCTTGTAAACTTTACAAGAAATAAAGTTGGGCAACATTCACTTAATGTTGGTCAAATATTTAAATCCTAAACGTAGCACGGTGAACGTCACATTAGTGGACTTTCTTTTAGGCTATTCCCTGGCGTTCATCATATTTGTCGTGTTTGTTCTGTGTCAGATGAAGACAGTAACCTTGCCACATCCCCTATGCCAGACATGGACTCGGACTCCATGCTGGGCGGCCCAGTGGACGAGGAGGAGAGGTGGCTCGACGCTCTGGAGAAAGGAGAGCTTGACGACAACGGAGAGCTGAAGAAGGAGGTCGACGAGTCTCTGCTCACAGCAAGACAGGTGAGGGAGGAGGACGAAAGCGGGAAGCGTCGGTGCTTTCAGTTCAAATGTGTTAATCTCTTTGTTGTTTCAGAAAGCCCTGCTGCACAAGCAACAGAGCCAGCCTCTCCTGGAGCTCCCCATGGGCTACAAGGAGAAAGAGATGACGGCGGAGATGATGCAGAAGCGGGAGGAGCGAGCCAGAAAGAGACGCCTGCAGGCCGCCAAGAAGGCCGAAGAGAACAAAAACCAGACGATAGAGAGACTGACAAAAACCAGCAAGGCCAAGATCAAAAGCATGAAAGAGAGGAAGTCCAAGCAGAATCAGTGCCCCATGATCCGGTACAGCGACTCCGCCAAGGGATTGGCCATCTCCTTCCCCACGGGGGTCGCCGCTCCGGCTCCGACAGCTCCACGTCCTCCACCGGCGGCTCCGGTGAGCTGCGGCGTCAGCGGCTGCACCAACCTGAAGAAGTACTCGTGCTCGAAGACCGGCGTTCCTCTCTGCAGCCTCGAGTGTTACAAGAGGAACCTGCTGCTCGTTCAGAGCGCTGCTTGAACTTCTTTTCCAGGACGTGGAAGATAATTTGAACTCTTTACAGGACTCGGAATCCAGCGTGGATTCACTTTTTTTTATCTCCGTCTTAGTAATAATGGCTTTTCCCTGCAGTGATGCTGGTTACAGAGTTCAATTATGTACACTGTAAACTCTGTGTACCAGCCTGAACGTGACACAATATTTATGATCCGTGGAAAAAAGTGAATGAAAAGAATATTTTTGTAAAAGTTTGGAGGCAGAGTTTGATTGTTTCCACGAGCTTGAATTCATTTTGATTCGTCAATAATGTAAAAGGTAAACACAATAAACTAAACTGTTTCTGCTTCTTGAATCTCAACGTTTATTTTTGTAACAAATTTCCATAAAAAAAAAAAAACTGTACATCTTAAATTAAGTAACAAATGAAATGCCATTCCAACACCGTGTACGCTTTGTGGAAATATCAATACAACCGTGTTGAGTGCAGCAGCAGCAGCAGCAGCAGCAGCATGATTTCTGTCGGTTCAGCTCTGTAAACTTTACGGCAGCTCTCGCTGGAAGGTCTCGTCAGAGGTTTACACTAAAAGGTGTCTGAGGTATTCACTGATTGGCTTTCAGTCGACACAAACGCACACATAAAGACCCTTTAACACATCTCTGGTGAGCAACGAGGCACAAAGATAACCCGGTCTGAACTCGAGTCCAGCAGACTCAGCCTGCCGTTGACTTATCGCTGTTGCAAGGCCGCGGTCACGCTCTGCCGTTATCCGCAGAAAGACTCTTTCCACAGCTGAGCTGTTTTTCCTGAGAGTGAAACGAACTCCTGAAATCTCGTGCTTGTGAGTCCTTCATTGTCAGCGATCTAATCGGAGGAGATGATGCGTTACAAGGCCAGACCGAACGAGAGCCTGAAGGCCATTTCCACAGGAACCTCTGCCACCGAATCGTGGAAGCAGACGTAGAATTCCTGAGGGACGGGCTCGAGCAACATCCGTCTGAAAGAAAAACGCAAAATCAGGATGTGAGGAAAGAGGAATCATGTAGTTAAGTTAAATTTATTACACCTTTCTTCCTCAACGTTCTGACCTGACATTCAAGAGTCTCTGAAACTGGTTCAGGGTTGGCGTCCATGTTGGCTCCTCTGAAATACCCTTCCTTGCTTGTATAGTGGATAGCTGCGTCAGCTGGTTTAACAGCTGCAGTACACCAACTGACCAGTCAGCCAGTTGGTGCCTTCCAGTTTCTGGCTCTGTTCCAACCAGTGACCACTGTCAATCCCAACCCCCTTTCCTGTTTCAGTTTCAGGTGACCTGCAGCTTCCTCGTTAGTATAGTGGACAGTATCTCCGCCTGTCACGCGGAAGACCGGGGTTCGATTCCCCGACGGGGAGTATTTATTGCACCAACAACATTCTAGGTGTTTGTATATCACGTATGATCCGGCATTCTACTTTTGGAAAAATACATTCCCAGTCTTTAGTATTTTCACTGGGTCAAAGGTAAATCTCACCACATGTGTATTTGATGATCCCCTCATGTGAAGAAATACAAATATTTAAGCTATGTGGATAAAAATGAGAGTGGAAGCTGTACCCTATAACCCAGTATGTCATGGTGGGAGCAGGTTTCCTCTGGTCGGTCCAGTTCTCAGGTTTACACTGGAACAGCACGCCGTGTTCCTTCACCGGGCCGAGACCCCAACCGCCGCCCTGAGGCCTGTCTGCAGCCCGACGACCCTGCAGGAGAGAGAGGAAGACCACGTGGACGATCACTCGATGCTGTCACTAAGTTTTGACATCACACGTTTCCGTAGTGTAGTGGTTATCACGTTCGCCTCACACGCGAAAGGTCCCCGGTTCGAAACCGGGCGGAAACACATTTTGCAGGCAGCATTAGCTCTAGCACTAGTCTGTACAGACATGGCTTGGGAACCGGAGGGTGGGTGGTTCACGTCTAGTATGAACCGGAATGTGGACTGGTAGCTGGAGGGGTGCCAGTTCATTTCCTGGGCACTGCTGAAGTGCCCTCGAGCATGTTGCTGATAGATGCTACCCACCACCTTCCTCGTTAGTATAGTGGACAGTATCTCCGCCTGTCACGCGGAAGACCGGGGTTCGATTCCCCGACGGGGAGTACTTATTGCCCCAAGAGGCAACTTTGCTCTTGATTTTCATCCGTGGTTTTGGGCTTCACTACATTTCTTAACTTAAAATTAGTTCACACTTGGTGGACCATGTGGGCCCCAGTCTGGCTGCTCCTCTGAAATACCCTTCCTACCCTTCCTTGCTTGTATAGTGGATAGCTTCGTCAGCTGGTTTAACAGCTGCAGTACACCAACCGACCAGTCAGCCAGCCAGCCAGCCAACAGTTGGTGCCTTCTGGACTCTGGTTCTGTTCCAACTAGTGGCATCAATCCCATTCCCCTTTCCTGTTTCAGTTTCAGGTGACCTGCAGCTTCCTCGTTAGTATAGTGGACAGTATCTCCGCCTGTCACGCGGAAGACCGGGGTTCGATTCCCCGACGGGGAGTATTTATTGCCCCAAGAGGCAACGTTATCTTTACCTTTGACTCTAACCTTTGACTACACTCCAAAGTTGACGTCTCTTGAAACTGAATCAGGTCTCGTGTGACTTCAGGTGGGCTGGACTGACTCTTCCTCTTACTCTCCCGTGCTGTTTGTCCAGACTGGTGTGAACATGGTGTGAGGGTTGATGACTCACCCTGGCTGGCAGGCTCTGCTGAAACGCGGCCCGTATGGAGAGGCAGCAGTGGTGGAAGTTGCGGATGAGCTGCGGGTGAATGGAGCCGCTGAGCTGAGCCACCTCTCTGTGGGTGGGAGCGATGAAGATCCCCTGAACCGTTTCCATCAGGACATAATGGAACAAGGTGTTCTCTGCACCCGAGGTGAGTCTGTCACAGACGGAGGACAGGAGGATTAAATTTAGTTTTTAGGGTGTTAGCTTGACATTAATTATGTAACCGGACTCACTTCATCGTGTTGTACATCTCCTCTGTCTCCCGCTCGGTCAGGGTCTTCTTCAGGGTGCCCAGGTAGAACGGGTTTGGATGCTTCATCCTGGGAATCTGACGTCAGAACATTAAACATACATTACATTACAAGACTAAAACAATATGGTGGGTCTATGAATGGTGGTCAATCTATGAACCCTGAAACTTCAAATCAACGAATCAAATAAATGAACCTTGAAGAGGCCTCCGCTGCCTCCACTCCCATCAGACCCTCCAGACCCCAGCGAGTCCCTTCGCCCCCCCAGCTTCCTCGCCGAGTCCGGCGTCGAGTGCGGACTGAGGCCCGGAGCCATTGAGGAACCGGACCCTGACCCAGCGTCCATCTGTCCCTCACTCCCACTGTCTGACAGGCTCCTCTGTGGGCTGGACCTCCGGGCTCTCTCCCCGAACAGGCTGCGTCCTCTGGAGCCGGCAGAGGAGCCTTTAACCAGCTTGCTGAAAACGGGGGAGGAAGAGGCCAGGCTGTCCAGGCGGTCGCGAGCCGTGGCGGCGGGGAGAAACCAGTCAGCACAGGAGAGGCAGGGAGTGGGTGGAGCGCTCAGACGCTCCTCGATACCCGCCTCCAACACCTCCAGCTGCAGCAGGGTGGCCTTCACCTGAGCACAGGAGAGCTTCAGTTTGTATTTTGGGGTAGGAAACCTTCTGAAAGCTACAAGAACAAGTAGAGACCTCACCTGATCTACGTAAACACAATCTGGTCCTGGAGAGCCCAAAGCTGGTGAAGCACAGCCGCCTGCTTCCAACAGTACACACTGCATGAAGTGCCTCTGATGTGGACACAGAGAGGAAGAAGTCATTTAAGGTTAAAAAGACCAAATTAGAAGTGTGCAAACAACATATATGAACCATCGAGTAGTCCTCACCAGGCCCACTATGAGGAGGAAGTGTCGTCCTTGAGGCTGGTCGTAGCCTGGCGCTGCTGTGCTGGTACCGTTGGCTCTCTGCTGGGGAAACACCTCCCTCCAGATGACCAGCTGACCCACCCGCTGCTCGGACGCCAGCGGCAGCAGGCAGTAGTGCTGGCAGTACAGGCACACATCCAGCAGGTCCTCTTTAGGCAGATGGTTGGCGATCAGGTAGGACTGAAAAATGAGCGTGTGGAAAGGAAAATTATTTTTTTTTCTCTGAATAAATGTAGCCAAGCACAAAGAGCCTTTTTTTCCGAACTCCTTGGTAATTAACTCAACTATGTATTTTAAGAAAAAATCAAAACAATGACGTTTTTGGAGGACTTTGATTTCCTGCAGCACAAAAGACCAAGAAGAAGAAAATGGACGCTGTGTGTCGCACACAGAAAAAGGAATCACTGTTATTTCCTACAGACATGTGAATCAAGTCATTTGGTCCAAGCATCAAGCAGGTCCTAAGGGTGCATTCAGACAGGATCCAATGGGGCTAAAACGCAGGTTTTTCCATTCATTTGGGTGGGTGCGGGACGCGGGGTTGTCCGCCAAAAAAGCTGCAGAGAAGCTGAGCTGGATCTGACTTTTGGAAAAACGCAGCCCGACATCACGCTCTGGACGGGTCAAACCTCCACAAACGTCTCTGAAACCGAGACTATCCAGGTGGATTCATGGACTGAACTCTGATACTCTAACTGTTGTGTTCTGGCTTTGTTTATTTCATGTACCCAGCATCTGAGTCTGGCTCGCAATTCACACTGCAAAATAGTGGCGCAAAGAAGTTTAGTTTGGTTTGTGTCCAAAAGTAAGCAGTGGTCGAGCGACAAAGACAGTGAATGAGAGCGAGTGAATGCCGGCCTCGATAAAGTCGCTAATCAGCGAAATAAATTTTTAATTTTTGTTCTTGGTGCAATAAATACTCCCCGTCGGGGAATCGAACCCCGGTCTTCCGCGTGACAGGCGGAGATACTGTCCACTATACTAACGAGGAAGGTGGTGGGTAGCATCTATCAGCAACATGCTCGAGGGCACTTCAGCAGTGCCCAGGAAATGAACTGGCACCCCTCCAGCTACCAGTCCACATTCCACACTTTGGTTCATACAAGACGTGAACCACCCACCCTCCGGTTCCCAAGCCATGTCTGTACAGACTAGTGCTAGAGCTAATGCTGCCTGCAAAATGTGTTTCCGCCCGGTTTCGAACCGGGGACCTTTCGCGTGTGAGGCGAACGTGATAACCACTACACTACGGAAACCTGTGATGTCAAAACTTAGTGACATCATCGAGTGATCGTTCACGTGGTCTTCCTCTCTATCCTGCAGGGTTGTCGGGCTGCAGACAGGCCTCAGGGCGGCGGTTGGGGTTTCAACGTGCTGTTCCACGTGACAGGTGGAGATACTGTCCACTATACTAACAAGGAAGGACACTACAGAGAGGCTAGCAGCCAGACTGGGGCCAACATGGACCGCCAAATGTGAACTAATTTTAAGTTAAGAAATCTAGTGAAGCCCAAAACCACGGATGAAAATCAACAGCAAAGTTGCCTCTTGGGGCAATAAGTACTCCCCGTCGGGGAATCGAACCCCGGTCTTCCGCGTGACAGGCGGAGATACTGTCCACTATACTAACGAGGAAGGATACCACAGAGAGGCTAGCAGCCAGACTGGGACCCACATGGACCACCAAGTGTGAACTAATTTTAAGTTAAGAAATCAAGTGAAGCCCAAAACCACCAATAAAAAATCAACAGCAAAGTTGCCTCTTGGGGCAATAAGTACTCCCCGTCGGGGAAATAATAAATAAGTGTAATAAACAAAGAAACCCTTCCAAACAAATGTAATCAAGCAAACAACAATGCCATTCCAGCGTGTGTTTGCATCCCGGGTAATGTTACACAGACACTTGTAATGTCAACACTGACGTGTGACTCTCACACCTTCACTGTAACAAGATATCCTACACAGTCTAGTGCTCGCTGTTCTCCTTCTCCCTTCTCCCACTGGTTAATATTTAAACACAGTAATTAGGTTGATGATTTGTCGCTGAGCCACCGAACAGTCTCACCACGTTGTCTTATTTGAAAGGTCATCTTGTGTACACAGTGTCTGTTAGCTGGGTTTTTTTTATTGGTGTCATTTAGCGATGGCTAGACTGTGGGGGGGGGGATATAAATACGATAAGGCTGCTGGCACTGGAGCGTGTGTTTGTTTGTTTGGGGAGGGGAAACCTACCTTGTAGAACAAACAGGAGCCAAGAATTACATAAAGACGCCTCAGACCGAAGAAGTCCTCAGACTGTAAGAAGAAAAAGATAAAAAACGTCAGAAAGAGATTAAACAGGAAGGTTGTTTTAAGTTTGACCCGTTAAAAATCTGAAGTCACATCCTGCGGCGTCACTTTCTGCATCAATAAAACCTCTTTCATGTTGGTCTCAGCTGTTTTCTGTCCTTAATTGCAGCTTCATGTAATCACTTAAAGCTGCGTGTACAAAGGACAAACCAGACCATTAGCTCCTCATTAAAAATACACACTAACATGACTACACCTCTAAATATAGTCTAACCTTCTCCTCTCCCCCTGCTGAGGTCAGAAGACAGATGGCATCTCGGCTAACATGCATGTTCGCAGGATTAAATATCGTGTCACCGCTTTTAGTACTGATGCACAAATTGGTCACTTTTTTGAGACGTTTCAAGGCTGTGACGTTCTTTAAGCACAGGAGATCATTTAGGAAGCGATATCCGCGTTATAACTTCAGGTGGAGTCTTCTTGAAGTGCTTTAGAAGTTTTAGGTGGTTTGTTTCATGTTAAAGTGCGTGGCCGGTTTCATATTTTCACCATTTCTCACCATTTCTCCAAAATCAGAAGACTCAAAATCAGAGAGAACAGTGTCCACCTCCATCTGTGGACAGAAAACATTTAAATATTAGCATCAGACAAATCATGGCAAAGATATTTAATGTACGTCCAATTTATTGTTGTGTTATCTATATCCTTTTATATTTTCAATCATCTGATCTGATTTCAGTCCTGCTGGTGTCTGAGTGTCATTTTTAACACTGGACAACAGAGGGCACCATAGCTACGTCTGCTGGGACACTATGCTACACAAATAGCTGTTGTGATTGTTGATTTACCTACTGCTCCAAGACTATCTATCTTCGTCCGCACACACACATAAATGCACCTTGATTTCTGGAGGCAGCGTGAGCCATCGGACCGCCGGCAGCCCTTGGAGGAAAAGTGTTCCTGAGACGTCGGTTGGAGGGGCCAAGGAGCCCTCCCTCAAGCGAGACGGCTGGATGAGCTGCTGGAAGAACAGGCAGAAGAAGTGGTCCAACCTGGGAGCATGGTCCACCTTACAGAAGGCACTGCAGAGCGACACAATGAAGACAAGAGGAGCAAGCAAAGAGTTAAGGGACAACGGAGAGTTTGTGTTAAATCCAGTTGGCGCTTCGACTTAATGTTTGTACTTCAGTATATTTTGCGTTAACGACAGCCGGAGAGGGGAAGTTTCATCCAGCTCTCTCAGCAGGATCACAGGAAAGCAAAGCGCGACCGACCTGTCTAAGGAGCCGTACATCACTTTTAGCGTCCGGACTACGTCTCCCACCACCGTCTGCAGATACAGCAGTGGAACCCTGGAGGGAAACAGAAAAATGTTAAACGCAGACATGGGTGAACTTCAGCTTCAGTTGCTTATCAAATATTTGGCCAACTAACTGCCAGGAGCCATGCAGGAAAAACATTTTCGGAGTTATTGTTTTGTCTGCACGTGGGTGTTCCTCGAGAATCAAACTTTTAAGCGTGAGTGAGATTATTTCTCAGCCGGGATGGTGATTGATCGAGGGCTGATCTGGCTGCTAAAAATGAAAGGTTGCCAACGTGACTCATCTCATGAAGCATTTTACGACCACATGGTCTGGAAAGACAAAGAACAAAAAGAAGCTCTTAAATATGTTTCCTCTTTCTCCTTTTAAATAAAGATGTCCTGAAAATTTGCTGGCAGATCTCGCCGTGAAATATCAGCCTTGAAGCCGGCTAAGCTGCAGCTCCAATGAAATGTGGTGGAGCTATCTAAGTGGGATAATCTGTGTCTGAGTGTTGCCTGCCTCTACCTCTCAGCAGGAAGACCGATGACCAGAAGGTTGTTGCTTTCCTTCCAGTAGCTTACATGTACCAGATGTTTCCCGAGCAGCAGAGAAGAACTAAAAAGGGGAGAAGATAGGAATCGAAGAACAAGTGACAGATAAGGAGGAAGAAGGGGGGAGGCTGAGGTTAACATAAATACAATGAAATATTGCTCCTCTAATAGCCAAATAACTCTCCCAGCTCACTGTTGTTTTAAACTCAAACGTGATGATTTTGTTGATATTCAAAACATCCAGCGGCGTACTGGAAGAGCAGCTGGAAATTTGGGGGAGCCACAACAAAAATAATTTCATTGAAACTGGTTTCATCATCACCACATTTGGCCTAGATCCAGACAGGATCAGGTGTAGCCGTCGTGTGGGTGTGGCTTGAAGTCCGAAGCCACACCCCTACAAAGACACAGTCTCTGTGGCGCAATCGGTTAGCGCGTTCGGCTGTTAACCGAAAGGTTGGTGGTTCGAGCCCACCCAGGGACGTAAGGTTTTGTGCCCAGGTCTCCAGGTAACCTTGCGTAAATGAGTTACCTGCTTTCCGTGATAAGGGTTTCAGGTTACACCGACAAAGTGCAATACTTGTGAGTGTGAACGGGGCACATATCAGTTGCAGCATGTGGGAAGCATTGAAAAGAGCAAGCTTCTGGCTCTGGCTCAACTTTGTCTGCCACAGATCGCTGCGTTTTTTGGCGGACACGGCTGTGGCTCACACCGCCACAGCCAAAATGCACTACCCACTCAAATGAATGGAAAAACCTGTGTTTAGCACCCTAATGCTGACACCTTATTATAATACTATATAGTAGTTGCATTGCTGACCTGACCTTACCTGATTATCCGCCCTCCTGTGACATTCTCCAGCATGTCACACAGCGTGAGGAAGATCCCTCTCACTCCTTTCAGCTGGCTGGATGCTTCAGACACGGGATATTGGTACAAGATCTCCTCCTGAGGACACAAACACGCATAAACACGTTGTAAATCGGATTATGTGTCATGTAAATTACACGAGCGGCGGAGAGAAATATCTCTGGTTAGCCTATCAACAGAAAAATGTCACATAAAAATATGAAATATCTGCGGTCGGATGCTACGGTGTCTGTACAGCGGAGAAGCATGAACAGATGAACCACTGGAGGTTTACTCTACTGCCTCAAAAATGTTAGCTCGGTTTGACTTTTACTGTCAAACCATTCTCGCTGTGGAACAAACAAAGACAGAAATGTCACTTTTAAAGATGATGTGTTTAAATATTTGACATGCTCGACTTTCCAGAGCAGATTCAGGAAACACAGGAATTCGACTGAAGCTCGGAGAAACTCTGAAACGGTTCACAGGACCAAATGTCACAGAAAAAAGCCTTCATGCAGGCTACAAAGCAGAGACGAGAGAGTGCCCCGGGCAGTTCAGTGTATTGTTTTTGATATTAGTATTCCCCCCAGCACGCTTGGATACACGGTGGATAAAAGCCGAGCTGCTGAGAGGATCAAGAGGCCAGAGTGGTGGGCGAGGGGATAAAAACCCTGAATGAATGGACCCTTATAGCCTTGGCAACCAGAACAAAGAACTGCCAACGTATAAAACACCTAGTTACATGTTGTTTGTACATACAAGGCAGAAATACCACCACTCAACCTCTTCAATTCCTGCTACCGTGCAATCAAAGGACTAAAACATCAAAGTCAAGAGTTTAGTGGTTTTCTTGCATGGCACGGCCGTTTACAGAGTCAACTGCTGGCTGATGTGGCTCCAGACAAACGTGCATCTCTGCTGCAGTTCTGGTCAAGAAAAATGTTTTTTTAATCTGGCTAGCAGATACACAGAAAGGAACTGCAGAACCAGGAAGTACAACCATAAAGAAAACATCAACCTGCCAATAGCCGTCCACAGGGAAAATATGATTACAGTGTAGGAGACGACGGTCAGCAAATGAGTAGTTTGCTTCTCTGAGCAACAAAACACACACTTCGGGATTAACACTTCCCTACAAGCTCACCGTGTCCTACCTCATGGGATATAAAACCTATAGGCTGCTGCACATAAGCCAAAAGAGGCATGTGTGGGTGTGTGTGGGGAGCTCAAGGCATTAAAATGACAGATCATTTGTAAACTGGAGCTCAGCTTCTCCCCTTTCTTTCTGTTTTCTGTTAGCAGTACCCAGAAAACGTTGGAAAACGTTGGAAAACGTTTTCTGTAAGACTCTGACTCACATCAGAGATTCTCAGAAGAAGATTTCCACTCCTGGACGTGGGATTTCCTACACAACTCAGGTCATTCTTAATACTTCCATCTCCATTCTAGAGTACTTTAAGCCTGTAGCGTGGACCGTCATCGGCACCAAAGCTGGATGTCTGCACAGGGGTCCACGTGGATGGAAATTTACGCTACACCAACATGGATGATTAAATACTCCTGTTTGGTATAGCTCAATGTTTTAAATACGGTTTAAAGCTGCTCACAGTCAGTGTTCCTTTGACCGCAAATTCCTGGAAAATCATGCAGTCATGCAGCGTTTGGAAATAAACAAAAGTCAATGTTTGGTTCTTTCCATCTTAATTTATTGGCAATATTTAGGCTTTGTTTGTGCGCTCTGAGCACTGACTGCATATCCATTACAGATGAGGCTTGCTCTTTTTAGCGCTTTTCAATTCAACACTTCATATACAAGGCTGTACTGCAACTGATATCTGTCTTGTTTACACTGCTAGCCCTAACCCATTATCACAGAAAGCAGGTAACTCATTTACATGAGACAAAACCTTACGTCCCTGGGTGGGCTCGAACCACCAACCTTTCGGTTAACAGCCGAACGCGCTAACCGATTGCGCCACAGAGACTGTGTTGGTGCCACTTTGAGGGGGTGTGGCCTTGATTGCCAAGCCCCACCCACCAGCAATCATTACCTATTTTTACTACAAATAGAGCAGAAATTTTAGTTTTTTAGCTCAACTTCAGACAACATTAACTAGTGACTTAGGCCCAAAACCTTGCTACCCTTGTGTGTGTGCCATCACGCAAAGCTTCATTCAGTGCTGCCTCCATTATTATCGATACAAAGACATTACCCAAGCACAAAACTGTACGTCCCTGGGTGGGCTCGAACCACCAACCTTTCGGTTAACAGCCGAACGCGCTAACCGATTGCGCCACAGAGACTGCTTTGGTGGCTCTTTAAGGGGGCGTGGCCTGAATCATCAATCCCCACCAACCAGCATTTACTATGATTTACTTTAATCATGATATTTTAAATCTGTACTCCCATGGGGAACCATTGGAGTGGGGTAGCATTAAATGGTGCTGATTGGGCAATTCTGACTTCTCTACGGCAAACATGAAGTTCAGGCTTTGGGAAGCATTTTTGTGGAGGAGTAAAACCAGTGGGAGTTCATAATGGCAATACATAATGAAACAGTGGACTATAAGATTTCATACCAGTTACACAATTATAGTTGAAAGCTAGGGTAGCCAATATGGCAGACTCTAAATCTGTTGCTTTCCCATGGCCCGGGAACTATTGGGGTTTCCAACACTAAATGCTGCTGATTAGTGAATACTATGTTTTGTTTTGCAGATCTTTGTTTTAAGTCCAAGATTAACCACAGAGAACACGAAGTGACTTTGGACTGATGATGAAGTCTCGCTTATTTCCTCCAACTATATGAGTTTTGTTCACATAGCTGTCACAGTCAAACCTTTGTTTGTATGTTTTCCTGCTGCCTCAAGCACAAAACTAACGTCCCTGGGTGGGCTCGAACCACCAACCTTTCGGTTAACAGCCGAACGCGCTAACCGATTGCGCCACAGAGACCGCTGCGGTGGTACTCCAAAGGGGTGTGGCCTCTATTATTAAGCCCCACCCACCAGTGTTAGCTATCTTAACTAATATTGCTATCTACTACAAATATGCCAGAAATCATGGCATCTTAAATCTGTGGCCCCAAAACTTGCGTCCACTAAATTGTGCTGATTAGGCAACAAAACCTGACTTTTCACAGGAAACACAAAATTAACCATAAAGGAGGCAAAACGACCTTGGACTGACGATGAAACTATTACTTATATCAATGCTTCCACCATTTCAGATACAGCAATATACCACAACTGATATGTGCCCCATTTACACCGCTGTCAACCTTCTGCTCTCTCTCTAACCCTAACCCCTTATCACAGAAAGCAGGTAACTCATTTACTCGTTACCTGGTGACTCAAGCACAAAACTAACGTCCCTGGGTGGGCTTGAACCACCAACCTTTCGGTTAACAGCCGAACGCGCTAACCGATTGCGCCACAGAGACCATGGTCCTGTAGCCAAGACTGATGATTGTTTGCCATCACTTCTGAGATGGCATAACGGAGATGTTAGCATGTCATGTTTGGTCTGTACTTTATGGCTCAGGTGTCACCAGCATATCTCCAGTTAAACATTAAACGTGAATGCTTTTGCTGATTTTGTACAAACTTACCTCTTCCTGTGGTGATGCTGAGTCCAGTTTAAGTGAGAGGTACATGACGATATGCGGGATGTGTCCGATGGACATCTGAAGTTCGGCTGTGTCCTCGCCCCACAGCAGACGCACCAGCTGACTGACTGGCGGAGAAGCCCTCGTCTTACGGACTGATGAAGTGTCGCTCGCACTGCTGCCATCCACAAGAGCCACCGTCTCCAAGGTCAGCTTCACCTGGAGGGGGTGGCCGGAGGAGACAAGGAAAAATATGGCGAGAAGTGAAGGATGGGACAAGTTTTGGGACAGAGAATGATTTATAAAAGACAGAAAATCAAAACAAGAAAAAAAAGAGTATTTGAAAACAAAAACTTTTTTTTTCTGTAATAATATCATTGCATCAGCCTGCCGAACAGTCCCAGTCACTTCTCATTCATTTCTAAAAATAAGCCACTATGGCTCCACATGATTATACTTGGCAAGAAATGTTAACAGTGCTCATGTGTCTGTTTTAGGAAAGTAGAGGTGTGCACATGTGCCGGGCTTCCAGAGGGGAGAAAAACATCAATCATGCGCATTCATTCAGGAAAAGGCTGAAATGTGAATCAATTGTCAGAGAGAAAGTGACATCAGCATCCAGACCTAACCGCAGCATAACAAATAGCAGGGAATTGTGTGTGTATGTGTGTGTGTGTGTGTGTGTGTGTGTGTGTTTTGTGTGCATTCGACTAAATTAAAACCAGACCTCCGCAACCCGAAGAAACAGTGGCAAGACAACAGACGGCCTATCTTCTCTCGTTCATGCAGTGTTTTCTCGACTTTCCATATCCCAGTATTTTACACTGCCATTCATAGAAAGAAACAGTGGAAACAGACACAGAGCTGCACGGAAATCCAGCAAGCACGCACATGGAAACACCGTCTAGATGCAGAGGAGGATGAGAAACTTCAAGTTTGTGGCATTCCTGTTAAAACAATCGGTCAAAGCTAGATTAAGGTCTGGTATACTACGTCTACGTCAGATTTTACTGAGTCGATAGTAGTAGATGTTTAAATTTAGATTCTGTGAACATATGCATATATACAAACGCATTTATATAGTTTAAACTTGCACATAATCAAGGTAAATGTGTTAAAATTAGAAAACAATAAGAAAAATATTTATAGACTCACAAAGTGCATGCTAATGTAGCATATCTGTCCGCACCTTGTGTTCATTCTGGGCTATCAGTGCAGTAGAGGAGGTCTACGGAGCTAAACTGATGTTAACTCAAGAAAATCAGCACCAGAGTCCAGATGTGAGAAACAGCAGCTGGATCCTAAATGGTGCTTAAGATCTGGAGGAGTAAATGCCCCGCGTGGCCTTAACATGGTGTAAACTGGTGCGAGGGGAATATCCTATAAAAGATAAAGCAGTAGGTCTGAGGAGTTTTCTCTAACTGGAGCATATAAATGTAAAAATATGAAGAAAAGAAAGCCTGAAGACAGGCAGAACGGTGGAGGTTCTGCTGGGATTTGACCTCAAACCACCAGGGACCTTGCAGATCCAGTTATAAGTTTCAACCACTACATCTCAACTGGACACACCCCAACTACATTTTGGCGTTTGACTGTAACGCAGAATGTGAAATATGCAATTTATTGAACACTCCGTGACCGCGTACATTGTTATACACACACACGAGGGGAGCCCGGTTCCTAACCGAGGCATTGTTTGTGTCGGCAGCTGACCCAAGAAAGCCATTTAGAATGCTTAAAGCAATACGTGAGGTATTGCGGTCATTACTTTAAAGAGAAAAAAGGTGGGAAGTCTGCGTTTTCTCAACTCTACAGCACACCAAATATTTTTCAGACGAAAAAAGAAAAAAAAAAAAGAGAGATCATATTCCCAGGTCAAAAATGTCGAAACTGTATTTTTCAAATCCAACGATCACTCCCAGAACTCTCCAAGGTCTGTCAGCACTAACCACAGGCCACCCGCCTCTCCAGCAGGCGCCTGCATCTGGGCTGCCAGCCATTTTAGCCAATTTTAGGGGTATTATTAAAGAAGAGCCGAGTAGTGGTGAAGCACCATGTGATGTACCTTTCAACTGGTGATTCTGAGGCTCACTCAGTCTGGGGGATTTAAAGCTACCGTGTCCTTAATTCTCCCGCACTGATTAGATTTGAGTGTGAGCACTTCGAACTCAGACACGAGAAAAATAGGCAAACCCTGAATTTAGAGTAAAAAAAAAGGCTGAGTGGGCTAACTGCAGTACTTTCTCTCGTCATAAATAATAAGGATGTGGTTAGACTGGAGTGTGCTCTCAGTGGAATTCCAGTCTGTTGATGTCAGTCATTTAGCAAAAGCTCAGAGATGGACACACACACAGACATCGCAGTAACTGAAGGGTTAGCAAAGGGCACGGCGGACTGACTTTAATACTAATATTTGTTCCTCCAAACGTAATAAGTACTGTCTACGTTCCATCTGGGAGGGCTGGCAGACAGAAAAACCATCCTCCAGCTCACACACTCACACAAAACAATCATTCTGTCAGCAATACAACTCTATTTCAAGTTTTTTTTTTTTTGAGAGTCATCGTGGTGCCTGAGGAGCCTTGTATTTTTCCAAAAAATCTCCCTCGCTCTTTCCCCTACAATGTAATTTAGTTTCCGACTATATCTTCTAATCAGCTGAGCTTTCAATCCCACAACAGCTTCCTGTGGCACCGAAAAAAGAGTCGCACCGCAGTCCCGTCTGTCCGTCGTGTTCACCATCAATCCGTGCGCACTCTGTCATTTGCAAATTCCAACTTTTTGATGGTCTACTTTTTTGGTGAAAATGCACGACTGAGGCACAGACTATGGATTTTTTAGCTACCGATCAAAGGATCATTTCTCGGTAATTGAGGGTTTTCTAATGTTAAAACTGCCCCGACTTCTGCTTTCTATTCACATTTTAGCAGCTCACAAGAGCCGATGCATTTCAAAGTAATTTAACGTCTATGTTTACTGACCGAGTTTGCTGTTTTGTGACAGCGCTTAAATGCTACCATACTGATCGGGAACGCTAATCCAATATGGGCCACAGAGATCATGACAGCCAGCGGCTTTTAATATAGTCTATAAAGACATCAGTCAAACTGTTGCTGTGTCTTTCTTGGTAGATTTACGCACACACTGACCTGTGTCGGTCCTGGGATGCAGGACAGAACCCGCTCGATGTTTTCCGATGTCACGTCCACGTCGTCCACCGCTACGAGCACATCACCTGAACACAGCATGCAGAGAAGGAACGAAAATAAGTGATGGGAGTAGTGCATGTTTGACTCGCATGAAAACGGAGACTTAAAGTCTAAGAGCAGTGACATGGATCTGACAGATAAGCTGTCCACATGAAAGGGACTGAAATGCAGGCCCAAAGCAGTGTCCAATACGGGCCTTTTCCCACAAATAATGGGAAGTACCTCAAACTTTATCTTCACATTATCTAGAGAGACAGCGTACACGACCGACACTGACTAATCCACCACAAGCAGTATTTATTAGAAACATTAAACCCGTGTTAGGTTAGTAATCCAATTCTAGCTTGGCTTCTAAGGTCAGTAAGAACAACGCTTACTCTGATTGATTGTATCGTTTGTGGTGTGTTCCTGACCTATGCACTACACCCAATAAAAGGCCAGTAATGAACTTCACCTGCTTGTGTGCAGAGAGGCTCACCGCCATCTCGTCAACGGAGCTATTTCAGGTATTTAACCGCTCTAATTGTTTAAGCATGTAGCCGCGCTGCATAATAGCTTCTCTAAACAGTAACTCATGTGGGTAGTCATTTGTGGTGAAGCACGACTGCCATTCCTCTGTCTGCTTGTAAAAACTGTCCGATCATTAGCCCTGATAGAAGAAAATCGCTTCAGAGAAGCCAAGGACGGACTTCCACAGGACCAGACCAAACATTTGGACTTTCATTCACTCTGCAAAACCGTGCTGAACTTTCACTAGGACTCAATATAGTTGCTGCTCGGGGCTGGCCATGAGAAGTAGCTATTAAACGTCCTACACGCGGTTTTAAGAGCTTTCTGGTTTTTACAACGCAGAGCTAAAAGTGAAAGTATGATAATGATTTGTGTTACTTTGTAGTTGTTACTATGGATTCAACAAACGGGAAGGGCCTCGCTCCGAAACCTGGGCTAGATCTCGCAACAAAACTATCCAGTTACCTTTGCAAATCATAATTGTGGATACTATTAGCTGCCATTATGCTCATTATTTAAGCTCCGGGCTGTGTGTGTGTGTGTGACTGTAGCGTTGTAGAAATTGTAGCCCGTGCTTTGGCAGTGCATTCGTGTGGTGGTGGAAATGAATGAGTCAGTGCCGGTTCATGAATCTATGAGGATGACTGTTATTGAAATCATAACGTTGTGAGTGCAACTGGTTCTTCTGGAGGATGGAGAGACTAGAGTTGCCTTTGGCAAAAGGTCAGTCATAAAAGCTACTTCGCTTTTTATCCGGATAAAAATGTTCCTCTGAAGTTTGTGCCTCCTCTACGGAGGCCCAACCAGTAACTTTTTAACAGGTTAGGATAATGATGGAGATGATGGAGCAAGCTTGGACATTCATATATGATCTTGTAAAGGATAGCCATGTATTTTTAGGTTAACTAATCTAGTATTAGTAGTGTTAGAATGATCTCTGACACAGCAAAATGTTTGATAACAGCTAACTGGTCTCACCAATTAGGATTTGGCCACATTTGATGGCCGGGCTGTTGGGTATTAATCCGTGAACAGTCAGTCTTTCCTCCTGTCTGACCACTGCAGGATCTACCTGTCCTCTACTCCAGGAGGGCCGATGCACCACCCCCAACAGCACTTCCAGCAGGCCGCCGCTGTCAGACAGAGGTGTGGATGAACCTCCGAGACGTTTGGGGTTGAGGTAGACACACACTTCCTTCAGCTGCTGCTGCTGAACCGTCACACCCTGCCTCTGACCCGGCTGGTTCTTCAGGATGGACGTCGGGGGTGACGACAAGGCGGCGTTGTCTTTCCCCCCGTCCTTCCCGCCCCCTCTGCGCTGAGATGGCCGGCGCTTTCTCCTCAGGATCCTGGCAAGCCTTTTAAGCGCGGGCTCACCTTTCGCCCGCGAGCCGCACCGCTGCTTCTTGTTTTGCTCCGTGATGATCTCTGCCTCCTTTTCGCTGAAGCGAACATGATTGGTGGACACGCCTTGATTGGCGGCGGCTTGGGCCAACGCAGCCTCCTCTTCGCCCTCACTCAGCTCCAGGTAGAAGAGCTCACCGTTCTTCTGGATGTCGTCCAGCCATTCTGGTTCCAAGTCACTGAGAAGAAACAAACATTGAGAGAAAACTAGCATCAGGGTACAGTAGTAGAGATAAGAGATGTATCAATATTCCCCTTGGTCTTTGCATGGGTCCCTGAACGCCTCTCAGACATAACTAGATGGATGAAAGCTGAACCTCTCAAACCTACTATACACCCTCAAAATCGACTCCCTATGTCTTGCACCCACCGGAGTAGCAAGAAACAAGGTCACGATTGATGACCAACTAATCCACCAATCACGTCACCTCAGAAAGAAAAATCAGGCCTTATCTGACTCAATGTACCTCCTCCAATGAATGATGTCTGGCTCTGCCACCCATACGTATCCCGTCCATTGTTCCCCGTTGGTGGAACGTCACAGGCGTCCCTCCCTACCTTTAAATACCTCTTGAAGACTCTCTCCAACACTAAATCTACCCCTGTCTTCTGTCACAGTAGTTACTGCTGCACTAACATGTCCTTGTCACACCGGTTGGTTGATGGTTGTTTGTCTCTACGTGTCAGCCCAGGGTTAGGGTGGACTTCGCCTCTAGCCCAAAGTCAGCTGGGACCCTGAAGAGGATACGCGGGTATGGATGGGTTATTATGATTCATTACAAGCTGTCTTTATATTATCCGTGCACACACACAGTTTGAGTATTTGTGCCAAAGATCATTGATTGAAAAGTACTGTTTAATTGAATCTTACATCATGTATTGCCCGTGTGTGTATACTGGAATTAAGAAAACAAAAACCTGAACTAAAAACTACTATATGTTCAAAGTGTAATCACTTGTCTGACCAAAAGGGTGGGAGTACAAACCCAGATATTTTTCTTTCTGGTCTCTCTCCTTTTTATATCCGCTTTGAAGAACCTGCGGTGGGCAGCTCTGACACGATATCCATAAATTTAAACAGAGAATGGCACGAAGCGTGCAATTATTTATGAAGGTTTACCTCCCAAATTGAAAACACTCCCTCCAAAGCTATGAAAAGCACAAAGGGAGGAGTGTGATGGAAAAGTGTGTGGATGGAGGGAGACGCTCTCCTCCCTCTTTGGCAAAGCTTGGCCACTTCTGACGAGACTAATTTTAGATTATATGTGCAAATAAATTACCACCGCCGCTGTTTTTATATCTGCATTGTAGATCATATAAATGACGGTTGAGGTGTCAGGTTACAGCTGCTCCTCACACACAGGGGGGGGAACTTTTCTGTAGCTTGTTCGACCTGACTCTTTGTCTTTATGGTCTTGTCTAGCTCCAGGAGGGCTCGTGTCGTTATTTAAATGTTTGTTTGTCGTAGTCTCGGAGTTGTGAGTTATCTTCTTACTCGGAGTAGTCGGAGCTGCTGAAACTCATCGCAGATTCACGGTCGCTATCGTTGCCATCTCGCTCGGCACCGTCTTCCTCCGTTTGCCCGCTCGAAACTGCTCTCCCTGTGTGATGTCGGGCGGCCATTCCCGCTGGAAAACAGCCGTTGACCGTCTCCAAACTGTCACTATAAAACGTTTGGCGCCTTAACTCTCTTTTAATTTGAACCAACGGTCGCGTACTATCGCCATGTTTGCAAGCGAGAAAAGCGGCGACCAGTCTGTGTGCGCCTCTTGTGGCGTCGTCACGTGACCCGGATGCGCTCGATCTGATTGGACGCCGCCGCGGTTGCCCCTGACGACGCAGAAGCTTCTCTCCGAGCGAGCCTCGGTGGCGCGAGCCAGGTAATGGAACGTGCGACCGTTGTGTCAGTTTACCTTTATACCGTTAAATAATGCACACCTGCTCATATTATTACATTTCTACCCGGTTTAACCCGTAAAAATAAACACCAAAGGCGATATTCAACGTTTATTTAACTACAAATCCACAGATAGGTCAAAATATATCGATATCACGTGTGGTAAAGTACACGAGAACCTCTTTAACGTCGCTTTAAACCGACTTTTGACTGTCAAAACAATTAAATAACCCCAAAATAATGTTGCCAAATGTTACATTTGCTTTGCATCTCACATCTCCACCTCCCCGCAGCCATGCCTGCACGAGGTTTTTTTTTTTTCTTAAATCCCCTCCGGTATTCAGAAAAAAAAAAACTTCTGGCAAAGTGCCTCAGTCCACACAAAAGCTCACAACTTCAAGTTTGCAAATGAAATATATCATATTTATTCATACATTTGTGGATAGGCGTGAAAGGGTTTTACTGACCTGTAAAGGAGAACACTGCGAATAGAGTCGAAGTCCTCCAAGTTTTTAGAGAATGAACCTCCATCTATAGAAATGTTAAACATCATTTGTGTGTCATGTTTCCGCCGGCCAACAACGCTGCGTTCACTTTCTGGAGATGTAATTTAAAACTCCTCAAAGGCTCCAAAAGAAAAGCACGGGGGGTGGAAATAAATCAATTTTCTCTGCCTCCGTGTGAAGTTTTCTAACCGCGTGCAACAACAACAACAACTGCGTCTCCCGGTAAGAGCAGAACCGGTCCTCCTCCCGATGCTCACGTCAATCACGTCAATTCAACACCATCTCTGTCCAAAGACAGAATAAACCCCACTCGTGCTTTTCTCTTTCTCTCTCTCTCTCTCTCTTTCTTTTTTTTCTCTTCCCTTCAAGTTTTGAGTGTTTCACCAGGCCAACAGGGCGGAATCTGTCCCAGCAGTCTTCTTGGCAGGCAGGTGGAGTAAAAACCCGCCTACTCAGGGCTCCCAACAACAAAAAAAGGCTCAGCAGACAAGCCCACATTTGTATTTTAATAATAATAAAAAAAAAGAGTCTGGGGAAATAACTTCACCACGCGTATCCTTGGCTATAGTCCCGACAACAAAGCACACACACACTCCTATTACACCGTGATGGAGGAAACACTGGACTCGTTTAGTTCGGTAAACGCAGCAATAAACGTTGATTCATATTGCGGGTTGTTTTCATGCCAGCACGATGTGGCAATGTCATTTCCATCGGCTTTAAATACAATAGCCGAACATCTAAAGCATTATTACGCAAGCTTACAAAGTTCCTCTACTGTGGAGGAGAGTTATAGATTATCTATCTATATTATTATGATTATTATATGCTGTTATTATTACTATATACTGTTATACAACACCATCTTACCATCAGTACTATTATATCATCTTGCCAATGCACCTTATCTACCTATTTATCTTGTGTGTTAAGTGTCCTGATTTGTTCTATTGTATTTTTTATTGTACATGCAGTATTTGCCATATTTATACTGTTTATATATTTTAGATTTGTCACAGTTTCCTTAGACATCTTTCTAACTTGTATATATTTTTATGTTATATTTCATGTATATTGCTGTTAGCGCCAACGATGTGAGGGAAACACCATTTCAACTCTCTGTATGTACACATGGCAGCATTAGCAATAAAGTGCATTGACACTAAAATCACTCACACATCCGTTCATTAAGCATGAGACACTGAAACAGTTCAGGTTGAACCACGTGTTACCCGAATATTACATCTTTCAGTATCAGTTTAAGAATTAACCTACAGAATTAATCAGATTTGACATTTAACATCACTCCGCAACCACTCTGATCATACTCCTTCCCTCATTGTCCCCGAGGAGACAGTGAACGGTCATCAAAAGCACAGAGCATATGAACTGAATCAAATCTCTGTGCCCGCTTCGCGCTCAGGAAGGCGTATCACCGACTCTTCATCGTGGTTGGCGAGACCAATCACTTTAGAAACACATTTCTCAAGTCAGAAACTATAGAAATGATCCCTGAAAGTATAGTCTTAACGTAACATAGCTCGAGCCCAACCACTACTATGTCGACACTGACGTCCTCGGTCACGGTGCTCACATTCAGACACTAAACTACAGATGTTTACATGAGTAGAATGATTATAAATTATATTTTTAAAAAGCGATAACAAGTGTTAAAAACCTTTATATGTTAAATAATTTGTAAATTATCTTAATTTTAAATACCCACAATGCTGTCTGGTGGCATATATCCCACCTCCTCGTCTCTCATTGGTTACTACAAGGCAGCATGGCAGCGTGTTAGCCTCAAATGCTAACAACAACGCGGGGTATAATGATTGTTTTAGAGCCGAGGGTTAAATCAGTATTAAAGGTATGCACACTGGCTGAATGGTGGTGTCACGCAGTGTAAAACAAGTCTACATAGACACGCTGACACGGAGGGAAAGGCGAGATATTTATAATTTAATGTTAACAGAGCTAGATGGTAACAGCCCACGTGTGCACCCACTTTTGGCTTCCGACTACAAGAACGAGATCCCACGATAGTTCCCCCTCCAAATATCGCGGAAATACAACTTACCTCAAAACATTTTAAATCTTTGAAAGCACAAAGAACATTAAAAATAAATAATTAAATAAATAATACTTATTCATTTGAAGTTAACCAATTAGGTGTTAGTGACTTCCTAAATATTTCTCTGCAGTGTGGCTTTAACAATGGTTAAAGGATTGTTTTCTAGGAAGATTTCACTTCCTTTTTTCTTGTTACACACAGACATTTTTTTATCATGCTAACTCATTACTTTCATCTCTCACACTCATACTCAGTAGAGCTTTGAGATTTTATGAAGTTTGCAGCGCTTGTCTCGAGATGAAAAAAACATCTCTGTATAGCAAATAAATCATACAAAAAAAGCCAGGGGACGATATCAAAGTGTGTAAAAAGAGCAAAAGTACTTGTGAGGGCACAGAGTGAATTCAAAACACAAAAAAAAAAAAAAAAGGATAACGAAGGCATGCATCTCAGCATGAGGAACTCGCTCCTCGAATGGCAGGAAGTCTGTAAAAGGAAGAACAAAGTGATTCCAAGAAAAAAGCGGTGTACAAAAAGGAGGCTCAGAGGGTATTAGGATCACAGTCTGGCTTATTTTCGCTCAAAGGAGAGATTCTTTGAATCTAAAAGAGAGGAAAACTCTGCAGAGGGACAAAGCTTTGCCTCACTTCAGAGATTCAGCAGGACTTATTTCTACCATTCGAGGCAAAGATGACTTCTGCAGTCCGGTGCATCTTTATCCTGGCATGCACTGCCATCCTGACTTCATCAGGAGGTAAGTCTGGCCAATTTGTTGGCTTTATTTGAGATTTATTGCTGAATTCCTGCACGTGCATGGCTTCTTTTGTCGAGCCTAACATATCAGGAAACACTAAAAAGTGAAACTGTAGCTTACTTACACTGTCTTCTTTTTTCAGCCAAGATAATATGCTGCAGTAAAGGATATGAGACTGTACGTGTACCGTTCAATCAGATTGTGAGCGTCACAGAGCATCCTCCTGGTCCATACTGCAACAGGAAAGAAGTCATGTGAGTACCTACAGGAATATCTAGACAACATTTTTTTCAGTGTTGATTACACAGTTGTTTTACATTAAAGCTCTCTCTTCTTCTAAAGTATTACACTGAAAAATGGCCGCTTCATGTCGCTCGACCCAAATGGAAGATACACCAAAGCAGTCCTAAAATGGTAAGACACGGTGCATTTCTCTGATTGAACATTTGCTCATAAGTAGCTTCTTTTTAATGGGTCACGAGCTAAAAAGAAGTGAATCCCCTGTCTCAAATGATTTCAAATTAAAGATTAAACATGAAACATGTTTTCTTCACAGGATGAAGGCACGTGAAGCTGCGAAAAACAGGATTGCAACCACAACTGCAGCACCAGAGACACAGACAGCGTCATAGACAGTGTCAGCAATGCAAACTGCATGGAGTAATCATCATAACAATTAAAAAGACGTATCAGCAAGAGAAAATCAACACACTTTGTCAAAGTTAGATATAACTGGCTGAGTGTTGGAATGTCAAAGACACTAACCTTTAGTTATATATACATATATATATATATATATATATATATATATATATATATATATATATATATATATATATAATCTTCATATATTTAGAAGGTAAATTCCAGTGTTGCCTCTCTGTAATGCTTGTCTCGAGATAAACATTTAAAGAAAGATGCAAAAATACTGCAATAAAAGAGTTACGCAATCATAAAAAACGATGTATAGAAAATGACTATCTCAGTATCAAGAAGCTTGAATTTCTTGAATCCCAGCAATAAACATCTCTCCAAGAGCAAACAGAATGGACACAAACAGGAGTTTGAAAAGCTCCTTCTGTCCTCAACATGAATGGTCAGTATGATCCAACTAAGAACTAAAACTGAGTCCCAATACAAATATTTTACACCACCAGTAGACAGTGTCACTTCTTATGAAACTGTTCTTATGAAACTCATGAGGGTGCAGAGTGCATTCAAAACACTGAAAAAAAAAAAAAAAAAGATGAAGCATGTCACATGAGGAACTCTCTCCTCGAATGGCAGGAAGACGTACAAAGAAATGCAGAACAAAGTGATTCCAAGGAAAAACCACAAATGCAAGAACAGCTGTTTCTATATTTTTCAAAATTGTGTCACTCTGGCTGGGTGTACAAAAAGGAGGCTCAGAGGACATGGGGATCACAGTCTGGCTTATTTTCCCTCAGAGGAGAGATTCTTTGAATCTAAAAGAGAGGAAAACTCTGCAGAGGGACAAAGCTTTGCCTCACTTCAGAGATTCAGCAAGACTTATTTCTACCATTTGAGACAAAGATGATGACTTCTGCAGTCCGGTGCATCTTTATCCTGGCATGCACTGCCATCCTGACTTCATCAGGAGGTACGTCTGGCAATTTGTTGGCTTTATTTATTTAAGATTTATTGCTGAATTCCTGCACGTGCATGGCTTCTTTTGTCGAGGCTAACATATCAGGAAACACTAAAAAGTGAAACTGTAGTTTACTTACACTGACTGTCTCCCCTCCCCAAGATGCTAAAACAAAATGCCGCTGCTTGAGCTCGGGCAATGGTGCACGTGCACCTTTGAGAAACATTGTGAGCGCCAAAGTGTATCCTGTTCGTCCACACTGCAACAGGAAAGAAGTCATGTGAGTACCTGCAAAATATCTGGACAATAGACAACATAGAAAGTATGTTTTATTTTTCAGTGTTGATTACACAGTTGATTTACATGAAGGCTCTCTCTTTTTTTTCTACAGCATCACGCTGACAAATGGCCGCAAAATGTGTCTCGACCCAACTGAAAGATACACCAAAACAGTCCTCCGAGGGTAAGATGGGCTTTTTTTTACATGGTGCACTTCTGAGGTAATTTCAAGTTTTTATCTGCAAGCAGAGGAGAGGGTGTGACGTGTAACTTATGTAGTCCTGTAGTCTTTGCTCATAAGTAGCTTCCTTTTAATGGGTCACGAGCCGGAAAAAAAGTGAATCCCCTGTCTCAAATGATTTCAAATTAAAGTTTAAACATGAAACATGTTTTTTACAGGTTGAAGCCACGTGAAGCTGCGAAAAACAGGATTGCAACCACAACTGCAGCGCCAGGGACAGAGACTCAGACAGAGACAGTGACAGCGTCGGAGACAGTAAAGCGACAGCAACGGCGACAGCAACTGCAACAGCAACTGCTACAGCAAGTGCTACAGCAAGTGCAAGAGCGTCTGCGAGAGCGTCAGCAAGAGATACTGCGTTCCCGACAGTGAAGCGTCATGTAGCAGCAGTTATATTCTATGTACATGTATTAAACAGTGCTATACATCTGCGCTACGCGGTCTGTGTATCACAGTATGTTTGTGTGATTGTTTTAAACACCAAATTTAACCATTTAATCACGTTTAACCACGAATGAATAAAACGTCTTCTTGGCCACGCCCCTTTGTCTGTGTTTACTCTGACGTCACTCTCACGCGCCGCTCACGTGTTCGCAACCTGGAAGCGACTTCGACCTTTTTTCTCTCTCCTCTCTCTCTCTCCACGTGAGGTTTGTTTTTCACTCTTTCTGCCTCTGTATCACCAAAGTGTCGCTTTTTAACTTTAAGGCGTTTAAATACCGACAAACACACGCACACACACACACACACAGCTGACCGAGATGGCACAGGCGTGTCCAGATGTGTGTGAAGTGCAGCTGGATGGAGTCTCAGAGGGGATGGAGCTGCTTCACATAGACGTGGACACCGATGTGGTGGAAGAGAGACCGGGGAGAGAACATGCAGCGTGTTCAGTAAGTCTGTCTACTGAACCTTTAAGGACTAATTCATGGTTTCATGACTTGAAGCATAAAACAGCTGAATTAAATGCAGCAGCTCTCGGATCGACACATAAAAACCGGCAAAACATGAAAAAGTATCTGAAGTGTGCATCAAAAACCTGAATGAAATAAAAAATACCCGGAGTATTTCTATCACGATTGATCTCATTTGTGTTTTTTCATGTTGTCTTCCTACTTCTGTTGATGAATTCTCCATGAACTTCAACCAAGCTAAAAAAATTCATTGTTCGCGAGCTGAAAGTCAAGCTTTCCCTGAAATCCCTGTTTGTTTGTTTTTACCTTAAATTAGCAGTATCTCATAAGAATCTGTGGGTATCTCGAGTTTGCCCGCGCTCTTCATGCCCTTTTGTCTGTCCGCTGATCAGAGGAACGTGCTGAGGAAGCAGCGCAACTGGGAGAGGCAGGTGGCGGCGAAGAAAAGCAAGAGGAAAGAAGAGAAGCAGAGGAGGAAGCTCAACCGCGAGGAGTCAGGTAAAGACGGAGGGAAGAGAGCGAAGAGACGTTCCAACCTAGAGTTTCTGTAACCAGGACACGTCTTTGCCGGGTTTTTGTCGTACAGGCGCTCGTGCTGGCAGTCCTCAGTTTACCAAACGGGTCATGAAAGCGATGACCAAAGAGCGTTTAGCCGAGGCTCAGTCCACAGGACCCAAACTCTGCGTCGACCTGAGTATGACAGACAGCATGTCTGACAAGGTAAGAGCCCGACGAGCAGGTCTCAGAACACAGAGACGTTTACCTGTCTGCTTTTGTTCCGCTTCCTTTAACTGTGTGTGTGTGTGTGTGTGTGTGCTTCAGGAGATAAGTCGACTGGCCGGCCAGTTAAGGCGGCTGTACGGGTCGAACAAGAAGGCGGCGCGGCCGTTTCACGTTTTCCTGACAGACCTGAGAGAGGACAGCCGTCTCTACAGAGAGTGCCTTCGAATGAACGACGGCTTCCTGAACTACATGGTGATTGTAGTAATATGGCAACCAAAGACAGACGCAGAATAAAAACAAGGCTGGTAGGAGACACCGGGGCAGGCCTCGAACCCACTGGAGGGACTGTATGACCCATCTAGCTTGGGAACAGCCAGTGACCTGACCCAAAATGCCACGGTGGCATGATCTGAGGGTCCTAGTGGTGCTTCAGGGCGCGAGGAGTTATTAGATACATGAAGGGACGAGAGAGGACAAGTCTGAAGGATTCAGTTTGATCCTGAAGTGAACAGGAAGCTTGATACTTGAAACGCGGTGATGTGTCTCTTATTTCTTGGACTTTGTTGGTAACCGAGCTGCTGCAGTCTGAATGAATTGTTGACAGTGAACGGTAGCCAGGAAGAGTGAGTCACAGCAGCCCAGCCGGGATGATGTTAGTGTCTGAATGAGTCTTGAGTGGCTGATTTTGGAGATGTTGATTCCGAGTTGGAAGAAGTTGACCCCTGACCCCTTCTTTTCATTTTTCAGATAGACATAACAGAGGAGAGCTGTCTGGACCTTTTCCCTGCGGAAACCGTCGTCTACCTCACTCCAGACGCTGACGCAGGTTTGAATTGTCTCAAACGGCATTCGTGAATAAAACACCTCTCTCTTCAGAGCGTTTCATAGACATGGTAAATGCACCATTTGCCCAGCAGAGGGTGCATCCAGACCATCTTATCATAACTGCAGCTCACTGTGCGCTACTGCTGCTGCTGATATGAGTACTAACACTATTGAATAATGTTTTCAAGCTTCCACTTATAAAAACACAAACACGGTGTTAGATTCATAAAAAAGCTACAAAGTCTTCAGAACAAAGCTCACAAAAAGTCTGGATATTCAACTTTGGGCTGAGATTTATGGGAAATGTAAAGAGTTCATGCTGCAGTCATATCAGATCATTATCAGGGCATGTGATGGTAGACGAGACATCTCACGCTGTGCATAAGTTGACATATTGTAACCTGATAACGACCGCTTGAAGCCTCGCCCCACCCACGCACTCCCGATACACTGATAGCCCTCATCTTGTTCTCACGGTGTCAAAAAGTGAACGGCAGGATGAAGACGATGAACGCAAACTCACAGAACCAGAACCGTTCATGGATCCTGTCACTTGTTGTGACTTCTGCAGTTAATCACCTTGTCAGCACGTTGCACAATAAATCCTGAAACGCTGAGCAGTTTGACACGAGCAGAGGAGATCAAGTTAAGTTCACCAAAGAAATGTGAATATCCCTGACTTCCTGTGAGTAGTGTATGTTCATATTTAGTGTTTTTTCTTCTTTTACTTCAGCTTTAGAAGCGGTCGATGCTGACAAGGTTTACGTCCTCGGAGGCCTCGTGGATGAAAGCATCCAGAAGGTATTCTGAGTCATGACAGCAGCTCCGAGAAGCCAACTCGAAATGACCGATTAGGTGTTTGCTTTCTTTATCTGCTTTGAATCCGCGTTATCTTGTTGCTGTCTCATCTCTGTGCTAGATGGGGATTATATTAGCCCACATGTGTCGTGTTAAATGTTAGCGTTCTGCCAATTTGTCTGAGCGTCTCCCCCCGCCCCGCAGAAGTTGAGCTTCTCGAGGGCCAGAGAGCTGAGCGTCCACACGGCGAGGCTGCCCATAGACGAGTACATGGTGAAGAGAGACAACGCCAAGAACTTCCACTCAAAGATCTTGGCTGTTAATCAAGGTGGGGGGATTAATTCATGATCATTTACACGACAAGTAAAGTTGTTATTGTAGCTGTTGGTAATCATTTCCTTCTCTGTCCACAGTGTTTGACATCTTGTTAACATTCTGCAGCACCGGCAGCTGGACCGAAGCCCTGCATACGTGGTTCCCACACGGGAAGGGTTATGTTGTCGCAGCAGACGACCCGCAACGCCTTTTATGTCAAACTGAGTCTTGACACAAGCGCCTTCTGTTTAACTTCTTTTTGTTGGTCCCACTGAAACTAAACAAAATATCATGTTTCGATACTAAAGATGTTCTTTTTTATTACTGGTTAATAAAATTTTACTGTTTGCCAGGAGTCATTTTTATTGAGTTTAGTTTACAGTGCCCTGCCCTTTTGCTCAGTGGGATTGGCTCCAGTCCTCTGTAAACCTGATGTGTTTACAAGAAATGGATCAGATCAAATCAAATCTTATTTGTACCGTATATGCCAAATGCACAAAACACCTCGGAGGGCTTTGCAATCTGCACAGGGTGTGGCGACCTCTGTCCTCCGGCCACAATCCACGAGACCCTGCTGGACGAGAGAGATTGCAGAAACTCCAGGGAAGAAGTTCAGTTGCATTAATGAGACGCCTACAGATGGTGGTGATGATGGAGAGAGAGAGAGAGGGAGGGAGAGGGGGAGAAAATGACAAAAGATCCAGGCATCGGGTGACCGAGAATGAGATTGTGCATCACTATATGAAGTATGCTGTCTCCACTTTATCGCTCTTCTTATTGTGAAAGCCTCCTCTGTCCTCGATGACACAGCCAGCTCTTAGTGGCTTGGCCTCGATTTCACAAGCATGACCTTCAAATAAATAGATATCTATGAAAACATGCATGCTGATAAGAATCATATGGGACCGCCAAGTAAAAACCAGATCCAAAGAGAACATCACAACATCAAGCTTTCTCTGACTCAAGGATCCTCTTAGAGCGTCTCTGTCTGAAAGTCAGTGGGTATATGGTAGTATTGCTTCATTACCTAGCTGTACTTGTTTAAACAAGCATGCCAAAGTTTGAAGGAATCGGTGTGTTAACGGTGAGAGAATTTCAAATCAAGTCAAAGTTTTATCTTAGACAAAATAAATATCTAAAAAATGCTTAATGGGTTTCTCTGGAAATACTGAGCAATAACAATGGTATTTGAACAGTTGAGAGGTCACAGCTTGCAATTAATCCACGCAGAAGTGAAGCCAATACACTGCAGTTCCCCAAACGTCCACCTGAGGCTGCTCCAGAAGTGAGTCAGTCTCCATAAGTCCCCATGTTCAAATGACTTCACAGCAGAAATAAACATGTTTACAGCCTGGTACAAAAAACAGTTTTGGTCTCAACAGCTAATTTCCCCGTTCATGACAACTGTACTGAGGGTGAATTTCTATACAACTCACCTGTTCAGGTTATATTAAGGCTTAAAGTTATCCAGGATAAAGACTTTTTATCCTGCAATTTCACAACCACAGAGGTTTCTACATGCTCCATCTACCTTCTGCCAATTCTGAAAACAGACGGCGGGACTGCCAAGATTGTATGCTCATATAACTTTCTTGGCAAGAGGACGCTTGGCTGTAACCAAACCGGATGCATTTGGCTCTGGCTGACCTGCTTGCCTTGACTGGTGAACTGGTGATGGTTAATACGAGGTGTAAATGATTGTGAATGATTACCTTAGACCTGTCATTAATTTTTATAGATTTTTTTTACGTGTTTCACTTCTGCACAACAAATTTCCCCTCGAGGGCGATGAAGCTGAAGCCCTTACATCATGGAAATACGGTACAAGAGGATATCTGAGTGCAAGAAACAACACATTTTACTTGTTTAACATTCATTTATTTTTGTTTTAAAGCAGTAGATACTTTCATTGGGACTTAAATTAATCAGTAAGTTCTTGTTGTTATTGGAGAAGCTTGAAAATTACATAGAAATGATACGATATATATTAGAATATGACATGTTTCATGCTTCATCCAGCATCTGCTTTCCAAAGTTCAGTTCTTTGTAGACATGATTTACATATCAGGTCTCACTTCACACACCGCCCTCCTCCCAAAGCTTAACACAAGAAGCTTATAAACAATATCCAACATTCAGTAGAAATACAGTTCTGAAATGAAAACCTTAAGAAATCAAAACCACATGCACAAGAAAATGTATTTCATTTACACAAACCGTGCGTGTTATATTTAAAGTAAAACAGCAATGGCTCATAGCTGCAGAGACGAGTTGCTCTCGATAGCTTTATTTGCAACATGACTTTAATTTACGGCTCAGTTCTTGCGAAGTGCCCCTCCTTGCACGAGTTGTCTCTCGAGAACAAAGTGGATCAGCTTCTTCACCCAGGAGGACCGTGGATTAAGGCAGACCTTCTCCCCGCTCGCCAGTCCAGCTCTGAATAATAAAACACTTAGAGCATGAGTTCAAAAGCGACCACAGCCCCAAACAATGATCTGAATCTGCTCAGGCAAAGACAGAACAGTTCTTTGTGGTTGTCTGATTGCAATAAAGATAATTTATAACACATCCGAATTAAACTAACATATTTCTAGGACCTCCTGCCAAAACATAAGCCATCCTCAAATCTTCTCTGTCAGCAAGCGTTCAACTGTGAAAGAAAACAAGATGAGGAAGCGCGATAATGGCCTGGCTGAGCTTGTGCATGTGATGTAGTGATAATTTCATGGAAAGCTATGTGACAAGGACTGTATAAACAGTGCAAAACTTGCCTGTTTATGTCTGAGAACAATCTGATTCTACCTTTATTCGGTAGTTTGCTGTGTAGAGAAGGAGAGGTTTGACATGCAACTGAAGTCTTCCAGCTAAAATAAAAACAGCAAGTGAACTGTAGCCACTTAGGCGGGCTATTTTGGCGGAGAGAGAGAGAACAGCATGGGAAAAGTTAAGTTGTAGCAACAATAGATTGGATTTCAGGAGCAATGCTGACCTCAGAGGTCTGAAGAGGAGACTGATGACTGTGGGGACATCATCAAGGATGTTAACTGAGCTGTCAATGTCTACCAACCACGGAGGTGTCTTGAGCTTTGCGGCCAGCTGCTGCAGATGATGCAGACTGACATTTCCGTCGAGGTGCTCTGCCGCAGAGCTCTAACGTTATTCACAAGCGAGTTTTACATCGGAAACCTCTCCAGAACATCTGTCAATCGTTTACGAGGTGGGCGTGTGTCCAGGGCAAGAGCAGGCATGTGATAAAAATTCATTCTCACGCTCATGCTGCGAGTCTGTCAGTTCACGAAGCTACAGTGCCTGATTTCTTACCTTTTTGCATCTTTAGCACACTTAAATGTTCAAGATCATCAAACACATACGTTCATAATATTAGACAAAGCTACCCAGCCCTACCTGGCCCTGTGTGAAAAAGTAATTGCCCCCCTTGTCAAATCATGAACTCAGTGTGATAAAACGAATTTGAGTTCAATTACGCTGTCCCCACCCAGGCCCGATCACTGCCAGACCTGTTGAATCCAGAAATCACCTCAGCAGAACCTGTTGACGCTGAGAGATCTCAAACAGCAACACATCACGCCGCCGTGATCCCAAGACAACAAAAGCAACGACGACTGTCCGGAAAGATTTACAGAGACATTTCTTAAGCTTTGGGACTCCAACCGTGATGACACCCGTTATCTACTAATGGAGAAACCCAAGAGCGTTTGACCTTGAGGTCATGGACGTTCTTTGGTTCCATTCTTTGGACGTCAGGTCCTGAAGCAGCAGATCACCCCACCACCACCCGGTATGATGCTCTTTTTGTGAATTTCTGTATTAGTTTTACAGCAGGTCAGTAAGGGGATGCACACCTGCCAAAATGTTCAACTTTTGTCTCATCAGTCCGCAGAGTATTTTCCCGAAAGTCTCAGCGATCATCAAGAAGTTTTTGGCAAAAGTGAGACTGTGTTGTTTTTGGTAGGCGGTGGGTTTCAGATTTAGTCCTGCCTCTTTCTTTACTTTGAGTCATGAACATTGATCGTAACTCAGTGAGACCTACAGTTCTTAGGAAGTTGTTCTGGGTCCTTGTGTGACCTTATGGATGAATCGTTGCTGCGCTCTTGGAGTGTTTTTCATAGGGTGGCCATCTTGGGAAGGTTTTCACCACTGCTCAAAGATTCCTGCATTTGTTCATCAGTTCGCTTGGAGTCCCAAAGCTTTAGAAACGGCTCTATAAATCTTTCCAGACTGACAGTCAATGATTTTGTTCTGTCATCCTTTGTTGAACTTCTTGAGATCACGGCGGCGTGATGTGTTGCTGTTTGAGATCTCTCAGCCTACTTCTCAGGTTCTATTGAAGTGATTTCTTTTTTCTCTTAATAAATGAAATCATCATTTAAAACCTGCATTTTATATTTACTTGGGTTATCTTTGTCTAATATTAACATTTGTTTCATGATCGTAAACATTTAAGTGCGATAAATATGCAAGAAAGTAAGAAATCAAGAAGGAGGCAAATACTTTTTCACAGCACTAAACCTTCTGGAAGACTTCCATGCATAGTCTAAATGCCTGCGTCTCACTTGATGCTGTCTGTCTGTTTGTTGGTTTCGTCTGTGACTTTGCGTAAACTCACATCACTTCTGTATCCGGGCAGTGAGGCCCTTCGGGGACAATCTTGATGCTCTTCAGGTTGTCTGGCGGGATGATCCTCGACTCCACTTGCAGGCACCGGCAGTGTGTGTTGTAGTCCCTGCCGATCGGCGGCATACCTGCAATCAGACAGACAGTTTCAGTCACAGTACCGATTCGACCGGTTTAAACAGATTCATTCATCGCTTGGCTTCGCACAGTTTTTACTGAATCACATTTCAATGGAAATGATTGCAGACTCCAAACAAACAGCACTTTGGCTGCTGTCTGTGTTTTTATGGTGATCTTACGGGTATAAAGCTTTTGCTAAAATTCCAGCTTAAGTTAACTCAAGTTGAAACTGGGGCGCATTAATCCTGTATTCATGCAATCCTCGGTCACGCCTTCTGCAACATGACATGAGGAAAGAATAATGTTTTCTTCTTTTCTCGTAAATCTTCATCAGCGTGAAATCTCCTCCTACACTTTTTGAAATGCTTGCTACTCCCGTTCCCTTTTTTTTGTTTTATTGACCCGGAAACCTGCCTCTCTATTTATCCATTATCGGAAACCACTTATCATGGTCACAGTTTCCAGCTCATCGGTGCATAAACCAGCATTCACACTCACATTCACACCTATGGCAATTTAGAGATGCCATGGGAGATGCCAAGTGCATGACTTTGAACAGTGGGAGGAAGAACGCCTGCAGACACGGGGGAGAAGATGCAAACTCGACCGGGAAACTGAAGCAGGAACCTCCTTGCTATGAGGCTGAGCGCTAACGATCAAAAGGCTGCCTGATTTCTTCTCGCTGGTTTGGTTTCATAATTCGAGTGCTGACAGCATCACTTTCTAACTGCGTCCATCACAACTGGATTGTGACACCCTTAGGACGGGCACTTCTTCATTTCTGCTTCTTCTTTTCAGCCGGACTCCTTTTCACTACCTTAATCTGGAGTTCAACCGAGTGACACACTTTTTGCCGCTCCTGCCATCTTACCTGATTAATATTAATATTAATATTTGTGAATGTGTTCAGTTATAGTGATAACCTTCAAATAACATCTTCAAATAACTTGCTGTGTCAGTGTAAAATAAAATATAAATATATATATAACAGCACTTAAATAGACATTAGATGAATGAGTGGGTGAATAGGCTTGAACGCGCCCCATTTCTGCACTTAAAGCACTTCATCTTTTCTTTTCATTGCACAATAACATTTCTTTTGTCACACGTCAGTGAGATCAGTATCCAGTCATGCTCCGACACCAAACAACTTAAAGTATCCAAATACCGTATATCTGGGAGAAGCTGCAGAATATATCTACGTTAAGTCACTGCGGTGTAATTTTTGTTATATATAACAAGGATTTGCACATCGGATGTTGTATAACATTCTTGCACAATCATCATGGGTGAACGTTGTTTCCTTCTTGCAGCGTTTCATATTTTTTCTCAACCCCCCTTTTTTTGCGACATCCATGCAATACTATTTGAGCTTTGATAATGAACGCCTCGTATTTCCACACATATCGAACATATTTAGCTGGAGAGTTGCTGACTTCGACATATTTACTTGCCATTTCAGTACAGATTAGGATTTACAGCTCGAGCTACTAAATGTCTCACAGATTGAGACCTCAGGCAAACAAAACAAAGACATGTTTTTGTATTAAAAGGGTCTAAAAACACAAGTGCAGTTATTTAATGTGCCCATCCTCTAAATCTGCCCAACACAACCATAATGGAATCAATAGTTTTCTGTTACACTGAGATATTTACCCCCAAAAAAAGAGAGATTCATTAGAAACTGGTGCGAAACCGTGCCAGACCACCCACTTATCTTTTGTTATCGGGTTGAATACTTGAATACTACTGTCAAAGCACAAATCCTCTCTGCAGCCAAATGAGGTGTAACACTGAGGTCACCACATCTTCTCACAGCAACGCTCACAGGAATGTTAGTGCCTTCTCTTACCGGCAATGACGACAAGCAGGGTGGCGAACACGAGCAGGATGCAGGTCTTCATCTTGTTTGAAGCGCTGTGTGAAGTTCAGCTGAACTCAGATCTGATACCAACCAGCTGCTGTGACTCTCCTTATATACACTTTGTGCTTATGCGTACTGTGATCATGTGCTAATTGGGAACTTAGTAGCGGGCAATCTGAGAAAAAACCTTTGTGGATGTACGTGCACGCTCATGTTGGTTTCACTATGGTGCACTCACATGTGCAGCAGGAGGTAGTCATGGGACGGTGGGTGCAGGGACAAACTAGAGGCCCGGGTTGAGGTTAAGATACAGCATGCTGGATGTCAGCGGCCAGAAAACTGAGTCATGCAGCTGCAGTGTGTCTGTCTGGGTGGTCAGCCCACAGCTTGATTTCTTATCTGTCTGTCATAACTCATGTCTAATAAAACGATCACAAGACACAAACAGAGTTTTACCTGTGGCTACTGTGCTCATGATCTGTACGTCGTTGTTGTTTTTAGCCCCTGTGGGCTTGTCCTGACCTTGTATACACTCAGTCCCTCAGTTTTCAATATTTTTCTCACTTCCTTTTGGCCTCAGTTTGTGTTGTTTTGATCTGGCTGCTATTCCGGTAAACTATTTCATTATTTGGAGAGGAGGTAGGGGGATTTAAGCCGCATTAATCTGTATTTGTATTTGCTCACGGCTCAGTGTAGAATCTTTGGCGCAAAAAAAGCTGATTTACCAACAAGGAGAAATACCACAAGTCTCAACTCAGTTTCTTTTTTGTCGTTTATCTAAACTAACATCATGTGTTGGTTTTAATGTTCACCTAATCTTTCTTTTCAACGTTAAATTACAGTGACACCCATCACCATCATCCTCCTCCTCTATATGAGCGCTAATGCAAGATGTAGCCGCCACCTGCGTCGTTTCACTCAGGTTGTTTAAAGGTTTCTATTCAGTCACTAACAATGAAAGTATAATATTTGTATCTCGAACCCCAAAGTGATTATTTGGCCCCAGATCTACCCGGTGTTTTTATAAATAATTAAAGTTTAGTGAAAATAGCGGGTTATATAATATTATATGTGACAAAGATCGCAACTGAAAGTCACTATTTCTGATGACAAAGGGATTGCAGAGAAATATTACTCACTTATGATTCAAACCATGTGGGGGGGAACACGTGTAGGTGTAAAGGCCACATGACAGAAATAAACTGATCTATTACAGCATGACTCAGCAAAACTGCCATCTTCTGAAAAACAACCATGAGGGGATTTCTTACAAACAGAAACACAGAATGACAAAAACACTGTGCACACTGTATATAAAGCTTTAGTGTAAATACCATAATGCTCATAATAATGTGATTACTGGTCGTTAAAATCCAGTTTGCTCTGCTCTGAACTGTTCAGCGATGGAAGACTTAGCAAGCACGAAACCAGAAATTGTAATATTTCTAATATATATAATGTAATTGGTTGTTTAAAGCATAGACTGTATATAACATGGACCTCGTTCTGCTGAATGAGTATGTTTACTTTAATATTTAAAGGAGCAGTGTGTAGGTTTGAGTGGCGTCTCGCTGCGTAGTTGCAGATTGCACTGTAAAAAAGAAACTGTTGTTTTTAACGGTAAAAAAACGGCAGCTATGGTTGCCAGAAGTTTAACCTTTTCGAATATTACGGTAAAAGGATGTTGGAAATGTGAATTTCACGCTTAAAGTTGGCTTTTGTTCCATATTTTAAAATGTCTCTGGATTTTTTTGCAGTGAAAAACTGTCAAACCACGACAGTAAGACCAGACCGTAAAACATGCTATTAAATATTACGGTATTTTACTGTTTATTTTGTAGAAATGACCTGAAAATAGTGTATTAATAGTGTAGATACAAGAGGAAAGGTTTGGTACACGGGAATCAGGTAAACCGGGCAAACAATCCAAAAGTCAGGGTCAAAAAACAGGCAAGTTACGAAAACCGGTAATCATAAGCACACTAGAAAAAAGCTGGAAAGGAGCACACAAAGGGGAAGTCAGTCACTGGGGAAGGGTTTAAGGGATGATTGAGGAGATGAGATACAAGTGTGGGTCATTAAGGGGTGGGACTGTGACAGAAGTCATGATATATTTTACAGTCTTTTGCTGCTGCCAAACATGAGTGTTTAGTTTGTTCTTGTTTTTCAGGTGAATTTGAACAGAGTTTTGCACATTATATTAAATTTCTGCCATACGGTGTAAAGAAAGCACCCTAAATCTTACACACTGGACCTTTAAGTTCACTCTTACTTGCAGCAGAGTAGTTTGAAACTCTGCCACATTGCCTCGTTTTATTAATTTACAATCTAAATATCTATCTTATTTTCAAATTACAATGCTGATGATTTTCCCACCGTAGAGAAAATGCTAAGTCAAGCGCTGATCGCGTGCATCTATTAAATGATCTATTAAAAGGAGCTAAAAGCAGGCCAGTGATTTCGCAATATGTATCTGGATTGTTCTCTCTGCTCTCAGTTGGATAATTGGAAGTTCATGGGAGCTTTGAGATGTTCACTACTGGTGCATAATAGCCTGGCCACCCACTACAGGAGATTTTTGGCAGTACATTTAACCTCCTATTAAAAGACCCCTTTCTGAAGAAATGCAAAGCACATTATCAGTTCACCAAGTCAGTGGACTATCACAAAGCTGTTTACTATTATTTTTAGTTGCATAACGTTATCGCGTCATTGCCACTGTTGCCTCACAGCAGGAAGATTCTGGGATCTGCTACAGCGTCCATCGTCACCCTAATGTGGATAAGTGGTTACAGAAAATGGATTCTGGGGAACAGTAACAGTCTGGGAATTCGGTAATCCCCTGACTTTTCCTCCAGCAGCATCAGCAGGCTGACGCTTTGAAATGAAGGTTTTAAACGAAATATCCCAAAAACTTTTGCATGGATTGCCGTGAAACTTAACGTACACGCGACCATCTTGTTAACTCTCTTACCTTTAAATTGATACTTTAATTTTACGTACTTAACATCAAAATGTTTGTCACTGTGAATGCGTTAGCGTGGCATTAGGATTAAACTCACAGAGCTGCAGCATGGCTGTAGACCAGGCATGGGCAAACTGTTCCACAAAGGGCCGGTGAGGCTGCAGGCTTTCTTTCCAATCAAGCAGCAGCACACCAGACCTGACTCATTTAATCAACTGATCTCAGTCTTCAGAGAGTGGATTGGTCAAACTGTGTGCTCTTGGTTGGTTGGAACAACAACCAACCCATGCCTGCTATAGACTCTGGTTCAGTTTGTGCCTTTGTCTATTAATTTTTAGTGATTCTGAACAATCAGCAAACTCTCTTTGTTGTTCACTAACTTTCTACTCTGAGTGCAGGAAAAAAACTAAATATTTGTGGTTGTACAAGGGAGGAAATGTTTATGTCTGCCAAGTATATGTCCTGAGATCGCTGTAGGGCTTCAATCTTGTTGTGAGAACACTGACTTCTTCAACTCGGGTTGCAGAGCGCCTTCTAACACCACGACTCCGGCCAGGATTTGTTTACCAGATGTGTGTGCTGGGAGCGTCTCTGCAAACACGGCACATGGAAATGTATGCAGCAGACACTGAGAACAAGGAGGTTGAAGTCTAACTGGCTGCTTGTTTATTTAAAAAATCACATTACAAGATGTCAACGTTTCACAGTCTATTTCAGCTTTGCAAGAGTTAGTATCGTGCGCTATTGTACAGCATGCTATGCACATCCTTCAGAATGCAAGACCAGTGATGGTGAAACATCCACCACAAGTTCACAGGTTCACATATATGATATAAATCACCGTCAAAATGTTAACAGACATTATTATAGACATAATACAGATCCGTTATAGATATAATTATTATTATTATAGCTACAATAATGCTATTACACAAAGCTTTAAAGGTGACAGTGCACTGATTGCAGATGTAGCGAATAAGAAGACAGTAGTGTGGACAGTACATTCACAGTAGCAACGTACAAATACATCTCCTCATTAACGCTGGCAGTATTTCTGGCTGGAATACACTGAGGTCGTCAGCGTAAACTGGGAGCACGACTTCCCAGCTTGACCTGACACACACCTCCAGGTAACAGACTTCACTAACTGCCTCCTATATGTGTGTTACGAGTGAAAAACATTCAGCATCGCACCTGTTAAATCTTACTTGTGGGAGGTGCGCTGCTTTTCTTTCTCTTACAAACTGGTACTCAATTTTAGTTGTAACAAAGATCGTCGCGTGCAGCTCGCATTACGACGACGTCGGCGATGTCGTCGCCGACGCTGACACCGTCGTCGTTGCCGTCTTTGGCGCTGTAGTTGGTTTTGATGTGGTGCTGTTTTTCGCAGCCTCACGCAACTTTAACCTGTGAAGAAGACGCAACGTGTTTAAACTTTAATTTGAAATTTGAAATCATTCGAGACTTCTTTCTGACTCATGACCTATTAAAAGGAAGCTACTTATGAGAAAACGTTCAATCAGAGATCTTTTTCCTCAGCGTGCTTATGTTGGGTTAGCTGCATAAACAGCCCAAAGTGCAGAGCATCACACTATGACAGCTGACCTCCTCTGCTTGCAGATAAAAACTTGAAATTACTTCAGAAGTGCACCATGTAAAAAAAAGCCCATCTTACCCTCGGAGGACTGCTCTGGTGTGTTTTGACTCTGGGTCGAGACACATTTCGCGGCCATTTGTCAGCGTGATGCTGTAGAAAAAAAAGAGAGAGCCTTCATGTAAATCAACTGTGTAATCAACACTGAAAAATAAAACATACTTTCTATGTTGTCTATTGTCTAGATATTTTGCAGGTACTCACATGACTTCTTTCCTGTTACAAGTTGGACGAACAGGATACACTTCGGCGCTCACAGTTTTACTCAAAGGTGCACGTGCAAGCTTGCTCGATCTCAAGCAGCGGCATTTTGTAATAACTGGGGGGAAAAAAGAAGACAGTGTTTCACTTTTTAGTGTTTCCTGATATGTTAGGCTCGACAAAAGAAGCCATGCATGTGCAGGAATTCAGCAATAAATCTTAAATAAAGCCAACAAATTGCCAGACTTACCTCCTGATGAAGTCAGGATGGCAGTGCATGCCAGGATAAAGATGCACCGGACTGCAGAAGTCATCATCTTTGTCTCGAATGGTAGAAATAAGTCCTGCTGAATCTCTGAAGTGAGGCAAAGCTTTGTCCCTCTGCAGAGTTTTCCTCTCTTTTAGATTCAAAGAATCTCTCCTTTGAGCGAAAATAAGCAAGACTGTGATCCCCATGTCCTCTGAGCCTCCTTTTTGTACACCCAGCCGGAGTGACACAATTTCCAGAGAAGTTTGAAAAAAAAAAAAAGATAAACACCTGCTCACGCAGTCGTAATCCAGCGGTTTTCCCTAGAATCACTTTGTTCTTCCTTTTATAGACTTCCTGCCATTCGAGGAGTGAGTTCCTCATGCTGAGACATGCATGCCACCGTCATCCTTTTTTTTTCTTCTCAGTGTTTTGAATTCACTCTAGCATTTAGAGTCTTTTTGTTTCGCCTCTTGATCATGTTGAGAACACAAGAGGTCTTTGTGATCCCATTTACAATCACTCCTGTTACTCTTGGCACTCAAAATGTTTATGGCTGAGATTCAAGAGTCGTTTTCTCTTCATCCTTTTTCATAGTTGCTGAACGCTTTTATTGCAGCACTTTGGCATCACTCTTGAAAAATCTTAAAATCTTAAAGCCCCAGTGAGCATGAGTGAGCGTGAGAGAACTCATGAGTCAGCAGGAGAACTTTGGATGTTACGAAGAAAAAGGTGTGAAAGTGACAGTTTTGCCATGAACCACCGCAAAAGCCACCCTGCAGAGAAATTGGTATTTTAGTGATTTAGTGCCCCAGAGTTCATAAATATGTATTTGTTATGATTACATGACATTATATTATATTCAGTGCGTGTTTATTTTCTTTATTTTGCACTTTAATGTTGCAGACGAACACTGAAGACAACAAAACTGTGAAATAACACATACGTACATACGTGATGAAACTGGATCTGCTCCAGGAAAGGATGACGAGGCAGATGGCAGATAATCACAATCATCAGTTAACGGCACCTCTCATTAGAGCCCACGTAAACGCTTCAGATTTAATCATCACTCTCTTTTTTTGAGCAGTAAGAGCGAGGATTGAACCGCCAGCCTCGGGCTTATTGGACTAACCACTCAACCGCAGAGCCACCCTAAAGAAGAAAAATAACTTTTTCCCTCATTAACGGCACTCTCTCTCTTTGACTGTCTATGGCACCGACTATTACCTATTGATATTAATTCCTATTAATGTCAATTAAAAAGTTTTGGGACCAGGCAGTGTTCAGAATATATAGGAACGACTCCAAGGCGCTTCAGGCTAAAGGCCTGTCTGTCATTTGGACGTTTAAGGAGCCAGACATAACAATTGATAACCGATACTTGATATTCATCAAGCGTGTAGTACGACAATAACCTACTGTGTCCCCAGACTGTGCAGGGAATGTTAATACTAACCAGGTTCTCAGGTAAGTTTAAACCTTCTATGGATCGAAAGTTGCAGCGTTGGTAACGCAACACACAGTGTATGCACAGAGTATAAAACTGATCGCCTGCCATTAAATTAAACAACGTTCGGTATTATTTAAGATGTTTAGCCTGCAGCCTCGTGCAGATAACGACAGTGGACAGTGTCAACTCTGAGGAGACACAGAAGTGTTTCAGAGGAGGACATAAAGACAGACAGGCAGCTCTGACCAAAATCTATTTTTGTTTTTTTTTTGCTCTGTTGCTCAACAAAAAAAATCTCAAAGTGAATCTAGCTGATGTCGTGTTGTAACTCCTCCATGTTTGACATTTGACACATTGTCTTTAAATTACACGAGGGCGCCATCCGGGCGAGTTTTTTCTTTTAGTTCTTTTCTAGTTTTCTAGGTAATCGTGAAGTGAAAGTGTTTCACATACGTCCAGTCTTACTCCCATTTCCTCTGCTCGGACAGTAGTGGATGTGACCGCAAGAGAAGGCACGATGCTTGCTAACTGGGTAGCTGGCGAAATGTCCATGGAAATAACCATGAAAAACAACTCAACGGGCTCAGTCATGTGTTTGGATAGATAGAGTGACCCGGCGGTTTTTATGAGGATACCGTCCAAGAATGTACTGTATAAATTATTAGTACAGATACTGATAAGTCTTGTTTTGAGCCTTGACTGTGCCAAAAATCTTAGTGCTTACTCTTCATTTTTAATTAGTTAGTTGATAAAGACATGAAGCATCCAAATATTGGGGCATTCTCCGCATCTGCATGTGAAGCAACACTGAGATCTTTGTGTTTTGCAATATGACTTGAGGCGAGATGGAAATATCTCCAGTTGTTGCGGCGAAAGTGACGTCGTCATTTGATGGTATCAGTGCACACATCTGCGTGTGGGCGAGGGTGCCGCTATCATGTGGCAATGCGGCGTGAATTCTGGTCGGCGGGCATTTTTCATTCACCTTTTAGGTGGGAACTTTCACTTGTGTTTCAAAGGAATAAGTAAATGTGACACACACCTATCACCGCGAGTCACCAGTTCATCACAGTTCATCACATGTTCATTTGTCTGAAGCTTTAGAGGTGCTGCTGGGGGAATTTCTACACCTTTTAAAGACGTTTTAAGTAGCATCAGTCTTCTGGTCTAACTCTTGGTAACAATGTAGTTTATTGGACCCTCTCCTCTCTGCAGTCAAAGCTTTTTTAGGATTGTTTTTTTGCCCTTTTCAAGCTTTATTTGATAGAGACAGCTGATGTGTGAGATGGGAAATTACAAGAGCCACGGGTCGGATTCGAACCCCGGGCTTCCGCAGCAAGGACTGAGCCTTCGCACATGGTTTTTGACCCAGTATGTTATGTTACAGTATTCTGCTTTCCAGTCACTCTGATGGCATACATGCTGGTTACAGGGAAAATGACTCAATCCCAGGTAAAACGTATTTATGCTGCAACTAAATATTTAAAACAATCCTCAAACATCCACTTGAGGCTGGCTCCAGATGTCCAGAGATAAACATGTTTACAGCCTGGTACAAAAAACAGTTTTGGTCTCTGTAGGTACAACTGTACCGAGGGTGAATTTATATAGAAGTCACCTGTTCAGATGAGATTAAGGCTTAACATTAGAGCAGCCAGGCTTCGTTCAGCCCGCCTCAGGTCCACCAACGATCCATTAGATCAGAAGCAGGTCAGAGGCCAGAGCAACAACTCCGAGCTTCAAAAGAGCTCTTCAGAAACCCGCGGGAGACTTCGTGGATAAGACGCCTGATCTTTATACTGTCTGTTTATTTACAGGTGAAAAAGAATAAATCTTCAGGAATAGGAAGTTTATAAACTTGAAAGATCGTCCCAGCAAAGCCTGTTTTTATCTCACAGCAGAGGTTTTGAAGGAAAAACGTATCACCAGGGCTTCATTAGTTCTTTGGAAATAAGTTGGCACTGTGTCATTTACAACACACACACACTCACATCAGATCATCAGATTAGCACCACTGACTCAGAACAAGCACTTCTTGACAAGAGAAGCAGTTTGAATAAAATGAGCACTTCATTCAATGTTTCATTTGTTTTAGTTTATAATGTTTATTTAACAGAGTTCTACACACACACACACACACGTTATAGTTTGCTATGTGCTGTAATGTTGTAATATGAATAATAAAGTGTGTGTGTGTCTTGTTTGCACTGCAGCCTGTCTTGGCCAGGACTCCCTTGAAAAAGAGGTGTTTGATCTCAATGGGAAAAGAAAAGAAAAGAAAAGAAAAGAAAAGAAAACACACAAGGCCCCTTTAGTTATGAAACACTCAACACAAATTTAAATCATCTGTGAGCAAATATCTTATAGCTGCTTGCTTGTTCAAACACAACTTACACTCCTAGACATAAAACAGAAGTGCGTTGCATGAGAATAAAAGGGAAGTACTATGTGTAATATGTGTGATTTTACCAACTAATTATCAACTCATTTCCTCAAGAGAACTGATGATTCTAGCAAAAAAGCATCCATTCTGAGTAGAAGCAAAAAAAAATAAAATATTGCAGCAAGTTTCTCAGGAAAGTAATATAGTTGTAGGCCCTCTTACTCAACGGACAGCTCAAATGCTCTCTGGTCTACGTAAGTATCCCGAAGTGACCCTTCTGATCAATCAGCAACCTAAGTGCTCCTCAAGTAACACCCAGTGTGCACCAAATTACCCGTTTGCACAAGCAGGTTCCCTGTGGTCAGCCCTGAAAGTCCCCCAAATACAACATGTAGGGCCGTCACGTTGACCCCCAAGAATCCCCCAATCGTCCCCGAGAGTCCTTCTGGTACACACAAGTGCCTCCCTGCAAAACATGGTACAACATGGTTTGTATAAATTTGACTGGGCTTTCAATGTCACCACATGAGGGTGTAAAAGTTCAGTAGAGTTTTTAGGACATCCAGTGGCTTGAAGCAGTAATGCCACGGGGCGTCAGCTTCACACCAGAACTTCTTCTGTGGGGTGAAATAACTCACGAAGAGGATTCATGTCCCGGTGGAGAGAGATTTTATTGATCCCATGCCAGGGAAATTCATGTTTGATATAATAAATGGGTGGTTCAGCTGGTCAGTAAATCCAGCCTGGTCTCTGTCTCATGGAAACTGGAAGTTTCTCAAATTTTCTGTGAACCTATGAAGTAACTAATATTTGGGGAGCAACTATAGCCGAAATTAATTAATTTACACAACTCTCAGACTCGTACCACCTTTTTTAAAATAATTGGGTGTAATATTGTCGCCCCTTCTTCTATTTTTGATATTTATCATTATGACACTCCTCACCTGCCAACTGCTGGGAACAGGACTGAACCATTTCGTGTAGTAGAGAGGGGTGTTAAGCTCTCTTTGTGTTTGTACACAAACATTGTAAATATGCTACATTAATGAAGGTAAGTTAATAACTTAATATTGAAAAAAGTGTAATAATAATGTTTTAGTTTTGCTTTAGTCCACCCCCCATCTGTGATATGGTGTCGACGTCACAATATAAACCCTATACAAACATCATAATCATCAGTGTATAATCGTGATTTCATTGCAATGACGTTGTTTAAAGAAACTGCATAAGAGTATCCTCTGGAAAGCCCCACTAAAGCTAAAAATAACCTTTGCATGCAACAGGGTGTCCATTTACAAACAAGTCATTATGTTATTATGGGGTAGTGAACAGACAGCTTACAGTGCAGTAAGTGAAAGTGAAAGTTAAAAAAAAAAAGTAGTTCAGTACTTGCTCCCTTGAAGAGGCACGGAAGCAAAGAATGCTGAAGCTTTTCCTCTGAGTTTGAGCTCAGAAGCGTAAAATGGATGAATTTCAACATCCACTGTTCTTTGAGGCGAGAGATGTGACAGACAGAGAGAGGGAAAAGATCAGGAGACACTTCCTCAAAAAACGAGACTCTGGAGGAGGTGAATGTGGAGCCGTTGAAAAGATTGGAGGCAACGTCTATAAAATCAGTTTCAAGGAGAAAGAAGGTAAGAAACTCCAATGTGTCAAAAACATTTTTAGGTTATAGCTAAAATACTTTGCTTTGTTTATTATTGGTTCATTGGACTTGTTTTTGGCAGACCAGGAAAGAGTTCTGCAGAGGAAATTTCACACCATCTCTCTTCCTTCTGGAGAATTACATCTGACTGTGAGTCGAACAGATGCACCACAGAACCCTGATCGGCCGTCCACGAGTCAATCTTTTCAGGTAAGAAAATAATATAAAACCTCATAGAAACCTGGGCTGACACTGTCAGTGTGAGTACAGTGTAAAAAAAATGACTTACACTGACAATCTGGCCCAACCTGTTGAGAGGAATTTCAACCACTGATAACTTTCATGCGTCACAGCGCTGGCTGTTGTGCCAACTCAAACACGTACAATCTGTTAAGTGCACAAATGTAGTTTCATGTTATATATATAGTATAAACCAGATTCAACTTTTGGTTTTGTTATTATTATTATAGTATTATTATTAGTCTTAGTGTTGGTTCTCTGTAATTGACGAGTTGTCAGGTGGACAAGAGGGAACCTAGTTTATAAAACTCCATTTAAATCTAATTGAATTGAACTGAATGATCCTAGCTGCACATTCCAAAAGAAGGTGGGACATTTTTACCTTTTCTTTTAACACTAAGAAGAACTAAGGACTACATATACACTTACATAATTTCTTTGATATTATTTTTATTTATTTATTTTGTTATTTTTTTCTTTTAGACATGCAAACAAGCAAACAAGAAAACCCTTGAGAAGATTTTCAAGCTAGATATTTACCTCCTCTATTACCTGAGAGACAACCTGAAGGCAAATAAAATATTAAGGAAACAACTGTCTTCTATTGACTGCACAGTGGACTTTGATCTAGAAGAAGAGGAGGCAGTGGTTAGGGGGGATATTAACAAAGGATCTGGAGGTGCCTTTGGCAGTGCTGCTGAGAACTGGGAGATACAAGTGGATCAGGTCTTCATTGGTCTAATTGAGAGGTACCAAAGCTATCATGTGGTTGATCCAAAAAGTGCCAGAATCCTACTGCAGGACCTCTCGTTTGTGACTGATGATATCAAAGTATACACAGAGGGCGGTTATGCTGTGGTAGTGGGAGAGGTTGAGGACGTAAACAAGAGGATTGCAATCCTGGAAAAGAGCGTGCCAACCCGGAAAGAAATACCAATTGCAGAAAAGCAGTTCAAACTGGTAGAGGAAGAATTTAGTCGACACGTGACTGCACACTGTCCAGAGGTTAAAATCCACAGAGGAAATGCCACAATTTTCTTGGAAGGCCTTGACAAAGATGTGCAGCCAGCAGCTATAAAACTTGATGAACTGATCAAAAAGATAAAGGAAAAGAGAGTAAAAATCTGCACACCTTTACTTACCTTCATAAAATCCGGCAATGCCATCTCCAAGTACCAGGCTCGCTTCCAACAGAGCCTCAGAAATCCGGTTTCCCTGGAGGTGGGGTCAGACCTGGTTCTGTCCAGTTTGTCCCCTGATGCCCTTGATGAAGCTGAGGCAGCACTGCAGAGAGACCTGATCGTGGCCAACGTGGAGCTTCAGGGAGCTGCAGCTGTACCTCCAGATCTTGACAGAGTGAAAGAAATCATGATCAAAGCCAAGAACGAAGAAAACTGTCGTGAGCTGAGAGTGGACGTCAGCTTCATCCCAGGTCCTAGTGGAACCGCCAAAGTTCGTCTGGTGGGCTACAATGAAAATGTGAACAAGCTCAAAGAGGTTCTGCATGAGTACCAGATGAACCAAGTCGGGATACAAGAAGTATTGAACTTACCGCTTCCTGAACTGGTTGACTCTTTTGATAAAGTGTTAAAACTGATTGGCATGAAGCAGACCAACGTGACCTTAAAAGCCTCCCATTTTCCATACCCCTGTGTTCTTGTGTCAGGCCCTCGCTGTCTGGTTCAGGAAACTCAGAGAAACTTAAATGCAACTCTAGCCAGTCTGACATCAGATAAATTGGTTCTAGATGGACCAGGGGCACAGCTGTACTTCCAAGCAGAGGGTAAAATGAGCAAGGAGCTGGTAGAGAGTTCCTGTCATGTCCTTATCAGGGAACAGCAAGGTGTGAAAAATGTGAAAAGCTCCAGCACCAGCAGCATGCCACCTACACCTGCCCCCAGAATGCTCCAAACTTCTCCTCGGAGCATTGCAGTCAACAACACAAGCCTGGAAATCAAACTCGGCAGTTTGGTGGATGAGCAGGTTCGACAATTTTCTGTTCCGTTTTACATAAAGTATTATAGCACCAATTCAACAGTTAAACTAATATTATACCTTAATTTTTCCACAGGTGAATGTGTTGGTGGTCCCCATGCACAAGATGAAGCTAACATCTACCAAAATTGGTAAATATCTGTTGACAAAAGCGGGGAATGCATTCCAGTCAAAGTTTGACTCAAAGGCAGCGACATGTATCCTCGTCCCTGGTGGTGTTCTGCAGGTTGATGCACCGTCATCTCTGGGCTGCTCCAAGCTCTTCTTCATTAACTGCTTGCCATGGGATGGAGTCAGAGGGCAGAGTGTGCAGGTGAAGCACTTCAAAGTTTGTGGTGTTCTGTTTATAAGAAATAAAATAACTGAGAAGAAATGATAATTATGAAGAAAGTTCAAACTTTCGTGCTCTCGGCATACGAAAGTGGAAGTTGTTGTAGAGGTTTAGCTACTTAACTGAAATTTGCTTTAATTTCCATGTTACAAAGTGCCACACAGGGACAACCTTTGAAGACACTGTGGATTTTTGTTGTTTTCTAGGCACTTAGCAATGGGCTGAGGAGATGTTTGGACCTCTGTGTACAGCAGAACTTGTCCTCGGTGGCCTTTCCAGTTATCGGATCTGGAATTCTTTTGAAATTCCCACTGGGAGAAGCCATTCAAGTGCTGACTGAGTGCATTGGTCAGTTTGGATTGTCTGCATCCTCTGGGTCTCTCACCAACATCCACATTGTCATTAAACCAGACTATCCTGACTCTGAGAAGGTGACTATCAACACTTGGAAAACTGTTGTAAATAAGATACATTATTGATGAGTAAGTGTTGTGTAATGCTTGTATCTTTATTTCCAGTGCTACCATGACGTCTACAAGCAACTCAGCATGAAAATGAATCAGGGAGGCCAAGGTAAACTACATCGCTGCAGATGGACTACTTTGAATATTGCAAATCATTTCATTGTTTCCATTGACGTTCTTTCTCTCAGCAATCTTCAAGTCCCTCACTAGTGACCTTGATGACATCACAATGACAGTAGGAAGCGGGGTTACACTACAGCTGGTATTTGGTGACATCACTAATGAGACTACAGATGCCGTGGTGAACACGACCGACTTTGTCAATTTTCAGTATGGTGGGTGAGAGCTGCTGTAGCTTAAGATATCCTAGTGACCAGAAGGCTATGTTAAGTCATATTTAGCTATGTTAGTGCTGAGTTTCTAGGGGTGGCATCGTTGTCAAATTTAATCTTTAATTTGCAGATGGTGTGTGCAAAGACATCTTAACTGTAGCTGGACCAAAAGTGGAGGCTGAACTCAAAGCAGGTGAGGGCACGTGCTAGACATTTTCAAGCAACGCATTCTTTACTTTTTCTTACTTACATTGTTTGTGTTGTGTCTAGCGAATGTGAGCCGAGGGGAGGTTTTTCTATCCCAGCCTGGATTGTTCCCCTGCAAAGCCATTTTACATGTGTGTGGAGAAAAGGATGCAGGTCTCGTCGAACGACTGGTGTGTGACATCATTGCATATTGTGAAACATTGCAACTCGAGTCCGTGGCCATTCCTGCCATCTGTGCTGGTGAGTATTTTTTTCCTAGATTCAATAAAAACATAAACACCTAACACCTAACACCTAATATCTATCAAATTTGTAGTTGAAGTTTTAATTCTTTTAGTAAAAATTTAAACCATTTCTGCAGGAGTTGGTGGATTGGACCCCGGTGTTGTGGCAGCTGCCATCCTCCGAGGTATCAAGACTGCCACGTCGACCACTTCACTCAACTTTCTCACCGACATCCACCTTGTCCTGATCAAGATCAACGTCTTTCTGGCATTTAAAGAGGAAGCAATGCAAATGTTTTCAACTGCTGTAATCAACAGAGGTGACGCCAACTTTCACAAACAGCCTTCTTTCGTGTTTGCTTGAAAATCTGAATTTTCTTATTTTATTGGAAAGTTTCGCTGATTGTTATCTGTTGACACACCTTGCAGTGCCAGTGCCTCAGTTGCCTCAGGTGCCTCAGGTGCCTCAGGTGCAACAGCAACAACCCATTGCGTCTGTGAGTTTAGATGCCCTCTGTACCACCTCCACAAGCCAGTCCGTCTTCCAATTCCTGGGTCTCTCCAGAAAAGAAGTTGATGATGCCATGACAAAGCTGAAGGAACTGTATCAGACTCAGTGTTCCACTCAAACCTTCAAAAAGGAGGAGCTGGCAGGCCTCGCTCCGGACGACATCGAGGATCTGAAGCAGCTGATGAAGACCAAGGGTTTGTACATACAGATGGACCAGTCAGGCCAGGGCAGCCTTACAGTGAGTGGGTTAAAAGATGGGGTCAACAAGGTGATGCAGATGATTAATGTCTCTCTTCACGGCACCCTTAGAAGAAAGATGAGAGTAAAGGAGGAAGACGATTTGTACCCCCGTGTGGCTTGGTGCATCCTGGGACATAACGGCAACTGGGAGAGACTCCCCAAAACAGCCAATCACAACCTGGAAAACAAGGATGTAGCAAGAGGGATAGTGGATGCACAGGGCACCAAGTGGAGTGTGGATCTACAGAGATTTGAGGCCACAACACAAATGAGATTACTTGGACACACAACGCAGCTGAAACGCCTTGTGAATCTACCAGGTGAGAAGATGGTGCACTTGTAAATAACAAAATTGTAACAGTAAATACAATAAAAGATCATTTTTATTTTCATTAAACATTACTTATACTATTTTACATGACACTGAAATACAAAACTTCAAGCTGTCCCTTGGAAGATTTTCTATAAATGACGATGAAAGGATACTATTCTCTAGGTTTGAGACTTTGTTGAACTGCCTTACTTAACCAAACTTCTTTCTTTTCATTTTCTTTTCTCCAACTTTGCCCAGACTTCACCCTCCCTCTGTACTGGGACAACATGGGTAATGATGAACATTTTAAGGTGGTTGTCCTGCAACCTACTTCTGCAGAGTACCGGACAGTGAAGGAGGCCTTCAAACGAACTGTCACCAAGACTGTAATGAAGGTGGGCAGCTCTGATTGAAAAAGACATTGTCTGCAGACTATTTAACTTCCAGTTTTAGTTGCCCTGGTGGCCTTGATCTAGATGAATGGAACTTTTTTGAGACAGAGTATCCCTTTAAAGTGTTCATATTTTGCAATCAAAGCTGTGAATTTGAAACTGGACTTCCTTCCAGTAGAAATTTGGTAGCTAGCTCTTTTCGTTTTTTTTTTTTGTGAGTGTGTTGGTTTTTCTCAACAGATCGAGCGCTTGCAGAATGTTCATCTGCGACGCGCCTATGAAGTCCAGGAGAAGAAACTTTCTGATAAGAACAAACAGGAAGGTGGAGCAGGTGAAAAGCTTCTGTACCACGGGACGACCCAAGACAACTGCGACTCCATCATGAAAACTGGGTTCGACCGGCGCTTTGCTGGGCAGAACGGTAAAGATCTTTTGGAGTGATTCAAAGTAACATGTGGTCATTGCTTCAACTGTGTAGGATCTGGTCTTCAATTGCCTGTTGTTTAGATTTAAATACTTGTTAATTTCTCTTTTTATCTTATTCTCAGCCACTGCATATGGACTTGGAACTTACTTCGCAGTAAACGCAAACTACTCAGCCAACCCCACCTACTCCAAGCCAGCTGCTGATGGTACTCAGTTAATGTTTGTGGCCCGAGTCCTGACTGGCATCTACACTCAGGGCCGAAGCGACATGAAGGTTCCTCCACCTCGCACTGGCCTACAGTCCAACAACCGCTACGACAGTGTGGTGGATAAAATGGACAACCCCAACATGTATGTGGTATTTCATGATAACCAAGCATACCCAGACTACCTCATCACCTTCAAGTAGGACTATGAGGAGGGGGGATGACGATGATGGTATATGGTGGACCTTAGATTAAAGAACTCATTTAGGCCACAAGTAAACATATAGACATCATACCACAGAGGCCTTAAATCCAAACAAACAAAAAATTCAATAGTCACAGATCTCTATAAACAAGAAAACCTCCACAGCCGCTGCAGCCACAAACACATTTTAAAGCTAAAAGAGAGCTGCACAGTTTATGCACAATGTGTCACATGACGCAAAAACAGCAGAAAGACGTCACACACCTCACCGACGGTAAAAGTTCCTCACTTAAAGCAAATGTCACCTTAAAGGGCCACCATGAGCATTTTAGTATTTAACATCTAATCAAGCTGTGTAGAATCTGTTTTATTTTTTATCTATGCTAAATGAATTCTAGCCATAATGATATAATTCTTATATTATTGTTGTACTGCTCATAAACTGCCAACCCTAGTTCTCACTCCACCTCATGTTTGACCAGCTTCTTTTCTGATGCAGGTGACGGTTTTAATGACTTTTGTTTTTACTCTGAGATGGACTTGAAATGTAGCAAATTGCAATACAGGAAATGTGGGTATAAAACATTTATGAATGTTCTTATGTTAAACTGAAAGATCTCAGAATTATTCTCAGGTTCAAGTCAAAATGGGTAATTCCTGATATCGGATGTTTAACTGATGCACTTTCGTTCTCTAGCTTACAAAATGTAGCCTACTGTTTTATTGTTAATCATTATTTTTGTTAAACTGGAAGATCTCAGAATTATTCTCAGGTTCAAGTCAAAACTGATTCTTGTCTGCCTTTAATTGCTTTGATTTCTGCAGGATAATTCAGGTAATTCCTGATTTGGGATGTTTAACTGATGCACTTTTGTTCTCTAGATTACAGGATGCATCCTACTGTTTTACCATTAATAATAACTTTTGATAAATGATTAATTCTGTCTGGTTTTGTGTTTGTTGTGGAAGACATTAAGGATTAAATTTGCCAAATCTTTGATGGAGTCAGTCTTTCTTTATCTGGTTAATATTTGTATTTTGAAGAAACAGATTTTAGAAAAAGGTGGAAAGAGCTCTTTGCAGTTCTCAAGCAGAGACATCGATACTTCAGATCTATACAACTAATGATCTACAGATCTAACGAATCTACAGAAATCGGCAGAAATACAAAACCAGCATTCTTTATTTTTGTCACATGCACTGACACTAGTAACCATTTTCTGCATTTCTTGACATTAATGGAGGTATTTCTCTACAAAAAGTCACAATACTCACCTCAGCTTTCCTTAACCGTGTTGCAATATTCCCGCCTCTGTTTACCAGAAATGTCACGTGATTTGCAATCGCGCCGTTCTTAAAGTGACAGTGTAACATAACTGCAATCACAGAATTATCACCCAGCTCTGCAAATTTATTGAGCTTTATACTTCCTTTATCTCTTCCCAGGTCAATATTGGTTCTAGCAGCTGCAGACTGACTCACAACAGGTAGACTTAAACAATGGTCTTGCCAGCCTAACATCAGTGTTGTTCTATCTAGAACGGAAAGGAGTTGGTAATGAGCTCCTATCTGGTCCCTGTCAGGTAAAACCAAGGTGTTCTACCACAAAACAGAAGCATCCCCGGGTTTAGGCCACTAGATGGCAATGCAACATCATGTGTAGCACAACCGTCTGGGTGGGCAGGTTAAACCAGGTCTATTCAGTTCTAGTGCTTTATTAGCAATAGTGCTTTATTTCTTAATATTATTTCACATAATTTAATAATCTGTGATAAAGAAGACATATGTTTCCCTTCTCTTCCCTTCTGTCGTCTCTTCTATGACCACACCACTTCTTTCTATGTCATTTTATTGACTGATGTGACTGTTCACATGACACCCAGTTTCAGCAGCAGCAGCAAGCAGCTGTTTTCTTTAAACACACTCTGTTGACTCCTGTGTGATGCTATGTTTATATTTATAAGATATCGGCATCATTTTCTGTATAAAAACATCATCATCAGTCAGAAGTAGAATCAGAATATTGGCCATGCATGTGAACGCATACAAGAAATCACTCTGGCTTCACTTTTCTCTCAGCGTAATGTACATATACAGATAAAGGGTGACAGAATATCGTATGGACAGCACTGTAGATTGCGTATGAATCACACCTTTTGTTAGAGGCAGAGGCGCACTGAGATGTGCCCTACTTATTTCAAGTTCAGAACATATGGTGTCAACATCACAGCTCTTATATCAACATCATAAACCCTATACAATCATCATCATCATCATCATCATCATCGTGTTTCAGCGTCATTCCATCGCAATGACTGATCAAGTGACCTGCATAAGACTTCTACTTCGTCTTACTTTGTAAATATGAGCTAATGAACAGACAGCGCATGGTTTAAAGTGAAACGAAAGTGAAAGTAAAAAAAGCTTATTCATGAGTTCGGAGCACAGAGCACGGAGACAAGGCATGCTCAAAGTTTTCTTTTGAGTTCAGAACTGTCGGTAAAATGGATGATTACCAACATCATTTGTTTTTTGAAGCGCGAGATCTGACAGACACAGAGAAGAACAAGATCCGGCGACACTTTTTTAAAAAACGAGAGTCGGGGGGAGGTGAATGTGGAATGATTGAAAAGATCGGAGACAGCACCTACAAAATTAGTTTCAAGGAAAAGGAAGGTAAGGAATCGAGTTGAAATAAGTAATAGTGTGGCCATATTTTTAGTTTACATGTGTGATTTTGTTGATTCAACAGACCAGGAAAGAGTTTTGCAGAGAAAGTTTCACAACATCGTCCTTCCCTCTGGTGAATTGCAACTGACCATTAGTCAGACTAGTGAGTCACAGGTGAGAAAACATTTCCCAATTCCAGTGGTGTAGTGGAGAATTGGAGAAGTGAAAGTAAACTCTTAATTTATGATTAAAATGTGTTTGTTTAAGTGGCCTGTCAAGCAAGGACAAACGCTGCAGCCACAGACAAGTCAGACTACATAATTACGCATTTTTAATCAAGTATTCTTTATTCCTTACTCCACCCACTTAAGAAAATTGGACAACTATGTCATCCTAGAGAAAAAAAATCTTGCAGAACACAACTGAAATATATACATCAGAGAGGATTTAGAAGTGGGGATACTCACTGCTGACTGAAAAACAACTAGGCAAACTCCTGTGTATACCCTCCACTACACCACAACCATTGAGAAACCTTGGCTGATGATTTTATGATTATGAGAAACTTAAATGTCATTATTAAATCCTCTATCCTCTTGAAGGACCCAGAAAATGCGGTGCAGTCAGGAGCACCAAAACATGATGAACCAAAGAAAAAGGTTATGGAAAAGAGGGTTAACCTCCCTACAGATTTAATAGCCTTTATAACATCCAGTGGCGCCATCTCCAAATACCAGGCTTGTTTCCAGCAGAGCTTTAGAAATCCGGTTTCCCTAGAGGTGGGGTCAGACCTGGTTCTGTCCAGTTTGTCCTCTGCTGACCTTGATGAGGCCTTGGCAATAGTGTTGAGAGACCTGAGTGTGACCAATGTGGAGCTTCAGGGAGCTGCAGCTGTACCTCCAGATCTTGACAGAGTGAAAGAACTCATGATCAAAGCCAAGAACGAAGAAAACTGTCGTGAGCTGAGAGTGGACGTCAGCTTCATCCCAGGTCCTACTGGAACCGCCAAAGTTCGTCTGGTGGGCTACAATGAAAATGTGAACAAGCTCAAAGAGGTTCTGCATGAGTACCAGATGAACCAAGTCGGGATACAAGAACTGTTGAAACTACCAGTTCCTGAACTGGTTGACTGTTTTGATAAATTCTTAAACATGACTGAGGTGAAGCAGACCAGGGTGAATTTAAAACCCTCCCATGTACCAGACCCCTGTGTTCTTGTGTCAGGCCCACGCCGTCTGGTCAAGGAGGTCCAGGCAGAATTAAGCAAAGCTCTATCCAGTCTGATGTCAGACAGATTGGTTATAGATGGACCAGGGGCACGACAGTACTTCCAAGCAGAAGGTAAAGTGGGCAAGGAGCTAGTTGAGAGTTCCTGTCATGTCCTTATCAGGGAACAGAAAGGTAGGAACTCCCCAAATGTGAAAAGCTTCAGCACCACTGGCGTAACACCTACACCTGCCCCCAGAATGCTCCAAACTTCTCCTCGGAGCATTGCAGTCAACAAGACAAGCCTGGAAATCAAACTCGGCAGTTTGGTGGATGAGCAGGTTCGACAATTTTATGTAGTACTTTACATGAATACAGCAGCGAGGTAATACTCACACTGACATCATTTGAAATTATTTCAACAGGTGAATGTGTTGGTGGTCCCTATGATCAACAGGCAACCAACATCAACAAGAATTGGTAATTGTCTGTTGAAAAGAGCAGGGAGTGCACTGAAGTCAAAGTTTGACTCTATGGAATCGACGTCTATGCTTGCCCCTGGTGATGTTCTGCAGGTTGATGCACCTTCATCTCTGGGCTGCTCCAAGCTCTTCTTCATTGAATGCTTGCCATGGGATGGAGTTCGAGGGCGGAGTGTGCAGGTGAAGTAAAATAGTTGGTGGTGGATTCAAAAATGTTGAAGAGAACACACTAATGAAATTATGTTTTTTTCTAGGCACTTAGCAATGGGCTGAGGAGATGTTTGGACCTCTGTGTACAGCAGAACTTGTCCTCGGTGGCCTTTCCAGTTATTGGACCTGGAATTCTTTTGAAATTCCCACTGGGAGAAGCCATTCAAGTGCTGACTGAGTGCATTGGTCAGTTTGGATTGTCTGCATCCTCTGGGTCTCTCACCAACATCCACATTGTCATTAAACCAGACTATCCTGACTCTGAGAAGGTGACTATCAACACTTGGGCAACTGTTGTAAATGGTTTGTCAGATGCATTATTGACGAGAGAGTGTTAAATCATGGTATCTTTATTTCCAGTGCTATCACGATGTTTACAAGCAGCTCAGCATAAATATGAATCAGGGAGGCCAAGGTGAGTCATATGCTCAGACTACTTTAAATAACAAATACAGTGAGGAATTTGCAATATCATAAAAGAAGCAATTCTATATTAGACAAATATGAAACATGCTCTTCCTTTCAGCCATCTTCAGGTCCCTCAGCAGTGACCTTAATGACATCACAATGACATTAAGAAGTGGGGTTAAACTACAGCTGGTGTTTGGTGACATCACTAATGAGACTACAGACCTTATCGTGAACACGACCGACTTCAAAAATTTTCAGAAAGGTGGGAATCAGTTGACTCTCAATATAACTGAATGCACACAGGGGGTGTGTTTTGTGAAAATTATCTTATATGCCTAACATCAATATGTTAGGCAGCCTTTGCAGAGCTGCTATAGCTGGGCTGTAGTGTTGTTCTTTTACAAATATCGTCTTTACTTTGCAGATGGCGTGTGCAAAGACATCTTAACTGTAGCTGGACCAGAGGTGGTGGCTAAACTAAAAGCAGGTGAAAGGACATGCTGAACATTTGTGCTTAAAGCAAAAACTTTTTACCTTGCTTGTAACAATGTCATCTTGTAGTAAAAATTGGTGTTTCCTTAATCTCCAAGGACATAGGATGGTGATTTTATGATTTAATTCAGTAAATATCTAACATATTGTTTACATAACTCTTCTCTTGTTGTGTGTAGCAGTTGTGAACCGCCCGGAAGCTGTCGTGTCCCAGCCTGGGTTTTTCCCCTGCAAAAAAATTTTACATGTTTGTGGAGAAAAAGATGCAGAAATCGTCGAACAACTGGTGTGTCGCATCATTAAATATTGTGAAAGATCTGAATTCAAGTCCGTGGCCATTCCTGCCATCTGTGCTGGTAAGTAAGACTTTCTAGATGTTTATTACAAACACCTAATATCAAGTTTGTAGTTGAAGTTTTAATTCTTCCAGTAAAAATTTAAACCATTTCTGCAGGAGCTGGTGGATTGGACCCCGGTGTTGTGGCAGCTGCCATCCTCCGAGGTATCAAGACTGCCACGTCGAGCACTTCACTCAACTTTCTCACCGACATCCACCTTGTCCTGATCAAGATCAACGTCTTTTTGGCATTTAAAGAAAAAGCAATGCAAATGTTTTCAACTGCTGTAATCAACAGAGGTGACGCCAACTTTCACAAACAGCCTTCTTCTTTTGTGTTTGCTTGAAAAAATGTCTTATTTTATATTGATTGTTATCTGTTGATGTACCTTGCAGTGTCAGTGCCTCAATTGCCTCAGGTGCAACAACAACAGCCACCTTCATCTGTGAGTTCAGATGCCATCCATACCACCTCCACAAGCCAGTCCGTCTTCCTGTTCCTGGGTCTCTCCAGAAAAGAAGTTGATGATGCCATGACAAAGATGAAGGAACTGTATCAGACTCAGTGTTCCACTCAAACCTTCAAAAAGGAGGAGCTGGCAGGCCTCACTGCAGACGACATGGAGGATCTGAAGGAGCTGGTGGAGACCCAGGGTCTATGCATGCAGAGGGACCAATCAGGCCAGGGCAGTCTCACAGTGAGTGGGTTAAAAGATGGGGTCAACCAGGTGATGCAGATGATTAATGTCTTTCTGCAAGGCTCTCTCAGAAGAGAGAGGAGAGTAAGAAAGGAGGAAGATTTATACACCCGTGTGGCTTGGTGCATCTTGGCACATGACAACTGGCAGAGACTCCCCAAAACAGCCAATCACAACCTGGAAAACAAAGATGTAGCAAATGGGATAGTGGATGCACAGGGCACCAAGTGGAGTGTGAATCTACAGAGATTTGAGGCCACAAGAATGATGGGATTCGTCACAGCAAAGCTGAAACGACTTGTGAATCTGCCAGGTGAGAAGATGGTTTATTTTGCAGGTTTACAGGTTGCTGTGACTGTAATTTGAGACTGATAAGTATATTGAATAATGAATATTTGAATATTGTACTTTTAAAAAATTTTGACCTCCAACTCTGTCCAGACTTCACTTTCCCTCTGTACTGGGACAACATGGCTGATGATGAAAATATGAAGGTGGTTGTCCTGCAACCTTCTTCTGCAGAGTACCGGACAGTGAAGGAGGCCTTCAAACGAACTGTCCCCAAGACTGTGATGAAGGTGGGGAGCAGCCTAATAGCTTTCATCTAGATAAATGGAACTTGTTTTAGACAGGGTCTCCCTTCAATTGCATATCTTTACATACATACATATGTTTTTTTTCTCGACAGATCGAGCGCTTGCAGAATGTTCCTCTGCGTCGCGCCTATGAAGTCCAGAAGAAGAACCTTTCTGATAAGAACAAACAGGAAGGTGGAGCAGGTGAAAAGCTTCTGTACCACGGGACGACCGAGGACAACTGCGACTCCATCATGAAAACTGGGTTCGACCGGCGCTTTGCTGGGCAGAACGGTAAAGATCTTTTAAACCAAATTAAAGTAATATGTGGTCATTGCGTTGATAGTGTAAGATCTGGTAAAAAAAAAAAAGAATACTTAATTCCCTTTTTTTGTATTCATCATCAGCAACTGCATATGGACAAGGAACCTACTTTGCTGTAAAAGCCAGCTACTCAGCCAACCCCACCTACTCCAGGCCAGCTGCTGATGGTACTCAGTTAATGTTTGTGGCCCGAGTCCTGACTGGCATCTACACTCAGGGCCGAAGCGACATGAAGGTTCCTCCACCTCGCAGTTACCTACAGTCCGATGATCGCTACGACAGCGTTGTGAACAGAAGAGACAACCCTAGCATGTATGTGGTGTTTCATGATAACCAAGCATACCCAGACTACCTCATCACCTTCAAGTAGGACCATGAGGAGGTTGGTGAAAAAATGGATATAATCCTGATAATGTCATATGGCATCATTATATGTCATGATATCACAAAGTGCCACTGGATCTTTTCTACTTTGCTGCTTTAATACAGTATCTGCAGGTTAATTCAGGTAATTCCTCATTGAAGCTGTTTACTGATGCACTTTAGTTCTGTAGATTAGAAGATGTTTTACCGTTAATGATTCCCCCATTTTTCATCACTTAGCTATATTAATATTAATGACATTGGTAATACCACTGTCAGAAATGCACTGCCCAGTTACATTGACTACTTGGCCAGCTCTGGTTCTGGCACGACACCAGCACTCAGTTCTTGCCCGCACCACTGTAGTATAACTATAAGACCAGCTATAGCTATAGCTACAGTTATAGTTATATAGCAACTATAAGAGAGCTGAGGTAGCTGGAGGTCCAGAAAACTTGAAGTCATTTGTTTTGTGTGACTTAGTGCCTTAAAGGATTATGTATTTGTTGCAAGTTGTTGTACCTGATGCACAAAGTTAAACAGTTCAGATCAGACCAGTGTAGCATCAACATGTTATATTATTGCTGCTTTATGTGACAGTTTATGTCTGATTTTGTGTTTGTTTTGGAAGCCATGAAAGCCTTAAAATTAATAAAATGTGGTAAATCATTGATGGTGTCACTGTGAATGTGTTTTAGACTCTCACCACAGACTCACATAAGCACAGACTTTAAGTAAATCTTTTATTTGGTTGATATTTGTAATTTTGAAGAAACTGATTTTATAGACTGAAGAAAGAGGTGGAGAGAGCTCTTTGCTGTTCTCAAGCAGAAACACTGACACTCCAGATACATTTCAAAAGTTAAGCTCATCGATCAATAATTTGTATTTTTCAGCATCAAATGTCTCATATCTCTGATATCCACCAGTTATCACTCAACTCTGCAGATCTACTCCGCCTGTAAATTCTCTTTAGCTCTTTTCTAATCAACCCTGCTTCTAACTGCAGAAAGTCTTTTTCACAAAATCCATCTCTGGTAGACTCACTGAATTACCTACAAAGCAGCAGACGAACATGCAGAAACAACACGTGTTATAGTTATAACAAATAATGATCCAGATATTTTTCTGAGTAAAAGAGAGAGCATATTAGATTTAAAGACAGTAGGCCACTAGAAAAGGCCACTGTTGCTGTGTGTGACTATAATATGATATGTCAGGTTTTGGGTGTAATTCTGCCCCCTGATGGCCAATAATAGACTAAGGCAGCATTAGAAAACATAGACTGAGTCAGAAATCTCTCAGTATTTACTACAGAGTTTTGGATTTACTACATAAAGTCCTTAAATTTCACAATGAAACTAAACAACTAGTATCCATGAACATGTTTCCAACTTTCTGCTAACAATCCCTCAATGTACTGCATCGTATTTCTATTTCATGGATGTGTAACGCAAATTACGCAAATGTATTAATGTCCTAAATCTTTGTTTACTCTATAGAGTGTCCTATTATATAAGAAGTAATAAATGATTGAGGAAGTGATTTCAGAAACAACCGTACTTACTGTGTAGTATATAATATAATGTAATACTGTATATGTTCTCAGCCTCAATGAGTTGCTATTTATCTGTCAAAATGTTTGATATAATGCTAAAGTGTGTTGATTTGCCTCTATTTAAACATGCAGTTTTAGAAATTACTACTTTTGAACTAAGAGATCACAACTGTTAATGCTGAAGCTACAGATACAAACCTACAGATACACAACTATGTTATACGCCTATATTCGGGCTGAAGTGTAAGTAAGTAAGTAAGTTAGTACGTTGAATGACGTTTAGGCGTCAGTGATCCTGCAGAGATCCTCAGGGCTCAATGGTGACAGACGCCTGGCCTTGGACCTGCCTGAGAGCAGGGCAGTCCAGGATAGCGATCATCCTGGTGCTGCCAGCCCGGTACGGGGTGAAAGACTCGGTCCAGGTCAGGGAGGAGCCTGCTGGGATCAGACTAAAAACCAACAGAGTTACAGTTAGGACTGTGATGATTTTTGGTTCCATAGTAAAGATTATACACACACACACACACACCTATTCCACCTCTGCACTAAGCTCACCTGTAATATTTGAACTTGATCATCAGGATACCGGCACCTTCCATGCGAACGTAGACGCTCTCCAGGTCAAAAGAGAATGGGTTTTTAAACTCCACAGTCACAGTCATCTCTTCACTCACTTTACCTTTCTCAGACACCTGAAATAACAAAAAACATGACAAACCCACTTACAAAAAGTTATTTTCTTCTTTGTTAGTGCATTTAAAGCCACGTTCCTGCATTCATTGGCTTGTACGTATGATTACAAGCATCATTTCAGACCGTGACTGTGAGTTTGGGATTGTGCAGGATGACGACTTTCATGGCGCTGATGATCTGGCCGGTCTCCTTGATCTTTCCAGTAGCAATGAAATGGAGGTTGGCCTGCTCAACAAGATGCTTCATGTAGCTCTTTGACTCGACCACCACCAGCTCCTTCACACCTGGAGATAAATATAAATAAATACTTGGTGAGTATTGCTGTATTGTTGTTGGTTTTATGTGATTTTGATACAAATATATGAATGAACACATCACTCACTTTTGTTAGGGCCAATTGTCACCCTGGGACTCCTCAACATGAACTCAGAGCTGGTGACTCCGGTGTAATACACCACGCTCCCGCTAATGTAGGCATCCACGACGCGGCGTTGGTCACTGCGATTTATGAACTCCATGTTCAGCTCGAAGTCGTCGCCCATGCTGACCTCCAGGGTGGGCAGGACGACGTCCACGTCAGCCTCAGGAAGGCTGGACTTCTCTCGTTTACTGCCATACGCCTCTGCTTTTTCCAGAGTGGTCCGCTCCTCGGTACTACCTAGATTAAAGCATTGAAATATATTATCAGTCAGTGTTTGTTCTAGTTTTTGCTCACAGGTTTTCACCTTCCTGATTATCTGCATGTTTGGGAAAAGCAGGACTTTTTCTTTATTTGAGAAAACTATTCCTAGTCCCACCGGGGCAAAATATCTCAGACTTAATGCAGATTAAATCCTTGTTGTGAAATTTGTGGTAAACCAAGCACCAGAAGTATTCTGGTCCTTTTCCATGCACAGTCTTTGGTCCAAACCAAGCCAGAATGATGCCAACTGGGGCTGATTTCCATCCAAGTCCATACCCCAAAAAACCTCGCCAATTCTGGCAGCCACATATGGGCACATGGCCGGTCCTCTGGTGCCACAATGCACTGCCAACATCATCATCCCAAATTAACTTGGTACTGGCCTGACTGTCCGCTTTTCATTCTGACACCATATCCAGGATAAATGCATGCATTTATATTCTTGAAACATATTTGTTACGTGTTCATTACGTGTGTTGTCACTGACCCTCTGGAAACTTGTAATGATCCGTAATGTCACGGCGGGTCACGTCTCCTGCTGCTTTAGTCAAAACCAAGCGGCCTATATGAGTCGGGTTCACTTTGACTAGCTCCATAGTCCCATCTTTACTCCGGGAATGAAACACCACATCACTGTTGACCTGTACAGAGAAAGACAGAGATTATCTATAAAAAAACAAACACTGGCTTAAATCTGACCTGAACCGAGGAGCCCCAAACGACTCACCTCAGCAAACACGAAGGCGGCATCAAATGGGTAGCATATGTGCCCATGTTTGATGGCCTGGACTGATGCAGGTCCACATCTGTACAAGCCTTTATGGATAATGGAGGAAGAGATCAACAACAACCAATCACATTTGTTGGGTTTTCTCTATAAATAATTGGATTTCAATTTCAATTCATAGCACTACTAACCCACAAACAATTATTATAAAGACAGCCATTATTTCATATTATTTACCATCACTGGTCTCCTGTGGTGTTGCATCCACAACCTGCCAGCCTCCAAAGCCGGGTGGAAGGTCTGGCCTGGCCATGAAGCACTCATTCCAGCAGTGGTAGTTCCTGACAACGACAATGGCAGAGATCATTTAAAATATTACAGAAATGTATCTTATTGGACTGTTACAGCCTGGAGAGTAGAACCTTGAACATTACATCTTCACTAGTACTGTTGGACATGGGTAGGGATTCATCCTCTGGGGACCATACCAGATTTCACGACAATATCACCATTAGTTGCTGAGATATTTGAGACTAGTGGACCAGCATTGTAATTTCTTGACCACCACAGCACCAGAAGCTCAAAAAAAAACCAAATGTCTCTGTAAAATGTCAGGCTACATAGAAAATATGTTACCAGATAGAGTCCCTGGTGCGAACGCGGTCGATTCTGCCGGTCTCATCCAGGATGATGTCAGTTCTCAGGTTTCCATCATTGTCATGAGCGGAGTAGTAGTTGGTAACAACCCGCGATGGGATGCCCAAACAACGCAGGACTACACAGACCAGCAAAGACAGAAATCAGTCTCCCTTCGAACTGTCAAAGTTCAGCTCTTTACCATATCCTTATGATTCTCTTTGTCTGTCTTTACGCCTGATTATATCATTATGACCTTGGAAAGCACTACTTGAATTAGTCAAAATCTCACAGGTGTTGAAGACGGCAGCGTAGACCCAGCACTGAGCATAGGCGACAGGCATCTTGCTGCTGGCATAGGTAAGCAAGATTTCTGTACTGCCAGTCCAGGAAGTGGGTGCCACGCCGTAGGTGTAGTCGCCACTCCAGTTCCCCATCAGCACTCCGTCATCATCACGAGAGTCCAGCTGAGTACAACAAAGAGCAGATTTTAGAGTCATCCAAACTTTTACTGTAGCTGTTTCATGTCCAAAAATGTTCTCTCACCATAGCAGAGGCCTTTCTGGACACCTTTATGGGGTCTCCCCTGTTGGTGATGGGCATGTCAGACCTGTCCATGATGTACAGACAGGCATCCAGGATTCCATAGTTAAACTAGGGGAAGAAAAACACAAGTCAAAAATATTTTCTTTCTAAAAGTTAGACTTCAAGTCCTCGATCTGTCTTTCTACCACCTGTCCATAGTTCCAGTCTCTCTCTGCGATGTCGCCGTGTGCACCGTGGTAGATGATCCCCATTTCATTCATCACACACTCGTCCCTCTCTTTCTCGTCATCCAGAAACACGGCATCATCTGAGGAAAAAAACAACAGGTCACGTGGATATTTGTGATTTATGATGATGTGACAGAAGCCAGTAAAATGCCAAAATAATGGTCAAGAAACTTAAACTGACCTGCCGCCCATGGATTGAAGAGGATGTAGAGAGCTCGGCTGTCGTCCCGTCTGGTCCTACGGATGCCGAAGGGCGTCATCACAGCAATGTACATGTTGTACTTTCCAACAATGCAGCTTGCCAAAGGAGTGATACCCATGGTGACCGTGTTTCCGTTGGTCTCTATGACGCGTCCAGTCCAGATGCTCTGACGTTCGCTGGTGGGGAATACAGGAATATAGGTGCCCTTGCTGTAGTGAGGGCTGGAACCTGGGCGAGCATGGAACATTGGTAAGTATAAGCCACAACTCAAGTCTATAGTCTATAGTCCCAAGTCTTCCTCTCTTATTTCTTACTGTGTAGTCATACATCTTTCCCCACCAGACCATTAAGACCACATGATGCTCACCAATGGTAAACTCCACAGCAAACTGGTCTTCGGCAGGTTTGTAGGGGCGATTGAAGGCGATCTTGACCCGGAACTCTTGTCCTCGACGGACGATGAGATAATCCGAGTTGTACAACATGGTGTGATGTTCCTTCTTGTTGACCTCCTCTGGCCGCTTTATCATGTCGACTTCCCAGATGTCGAGAAACTCTGAATGCACAGAGGAAAAAACAGAAATACAGCAACTTTAACATTTACTGTTACCATAGACCACCATACACAAGTGCCACTGTATCCCTGTTTGCTCCTGTAGTCTGCTCACACCACTGCCTCATTAGCAGCATGACTTTTTTGCAAGTGAAAATTAGTTGCAGAAATGCTCAGCATTTATTCTCTAAACAAGTCAACAGTTGTAAACTTATCATCTTGATGTTGTACTTTAATCTTCCCCACATATTCCAGTCAATGCTTTCATAATTTCCCGTCATATCTGGGTATCTCCCACTGTGCAGCTCTTTGGCAACGACACAGGGTGAAGCGACAATAGGAAGCGAGCAGTCTTAATCAAGGCCGGACGTCATTCATGCGTCAGTCATGTGCAAAAACTACTGGAAACTGGGTCACTGTCGGGAAAAAGACCTTATCTTCTCCAACAAAGACACACTGCCCTTCAACAATGCATGCTAGGCAACACGCTGATTATATTTCATTAAAACTTCAAACTTCGTCAAAAGACAAAGTCAGAGGAACTCAGGTTTATAAGTTCTGAAATGGTCAGTCTATAAAAATCCATTCATGATGCTTCACATCTCACCAGTCAGAGGTGGAAACCCTCTCGGGCCCGGTGCAATAAACGGCTCAAACTCAGGTACTTCATTCGTGTCAGAGTTGGAGCTGGCGATGGGAACTGCGGTGCGGCCACGGTTGGTCACCTTGGGAGGTGGTCCGGTGGGAACGGGAGGGGCATCAGAGGGAGTCGGAGTGACGATTTCATCAGACATAGTGGTGATGGTTCAGGTTCAGGATGATCCTTCACGGGACTGAAAGACGAGAGCGGATTGAAAGCAAACAGATTATTCCAGTGTTAGTTTGAATATATCTGAAATAGCTCAGACATATTTTACAGTAAAATCAAACGTGAATTGAATTTTTTTTTTTTTTTTTGAAGAGGTGCCAGCAGCCTCCACAGATTTGACTTCACGTTTAAAATGAGCCCATTTAAGTTGTCATCTGTGCAGTTTCTAAAGGCTGAATTCCCCTCATGCTCTGCTCATTCCTGCGTGCTGAGTGAGCCATTTTCAAACCCATCTGCTTTACATCTGTGGAAAAAATTGGAAACACGAAAGAGAGAGAGAGAGAGAGAGAGAGAGAGAGAGAGAGAGAGAGAGTGTCCTTGCCCTTTTTATTCAAGAGGGAAATATTTTCAAATTGGAAAGCAAAGAACGTGAAAATATTAAAGCCTGCGAATAGCGAAAATTGACAACAGCACACACACATAAAAACCACCGCCATGTGTGTTTGTGGGCTGGGTGGAGGACAGTCACTCCCCTTCCTGTAAGACGCTGGTAACAAGAAGATTTATTCCCGATTCTCAAATATTGTGTTTCTGTGGTCGCAGAGAAAGCCGTAACACTGAGCATTAATCATGTTAATTGAAGGGCAAATATACTGTTATAACTGGTAAATAATCGTGGAGGGAAACCACACTGAGTCATGCTTTGTTTCAAATTATTATGAATGTCATGTCAAAGCCAGAGTACACAACATAATACAAATAAATATAAATATCCACTGGGACTATTTTACCTAATATTGCTTGCAGTCAGACTGGAGCCAACCAATCGAATAATTAATAAAATACTTATAGAGGAGTATGAATGGTGACACAAGCAGGGATTATAGAAGTTAGATTTATTATTGAAGTGTGTATGGAAAGAAATATATTACTCCTTTGCACCTTACGGACAAACTGTTGCAGTTTCGCATGAATATTTGCTGTTTTTTTGTCTCTTTATGATCGTAATTTGACCGTTCATGCAACAAATCAAAGAAATTAAAGACTTTTTTAGCGTTTTCTGACATTTTATAGGCCAAATAATTTATCTGTTGATTAAGAAAAACAGATTAATGATCAGTAATGGGAAAAAAAAAAGAAGAACATGAGGCATGGCAGAGGAGTTATTGGTGACCATGCTATCACTCGTCAGAAACAAGTTATTTCCATTCACGGTTAAACAAAAGTAATTAAAAAGAATCCACGAAGGTCAAAACAATAAAGCAAAAAAAACAAAAAAACACGACTGACTAAGGCTCAAAGTTAGCCCTGGGTGTGAACACACAAACATGAATTCAGAATGACTCATTAAATCCACAAAACATGACACTAAACCTCCGTCAACCCTTCAGCCCGCACGGGGTCTACCTAAAACCTGCAGGTCTGGGAAGTCCCTGCCACGATGATTATGTTAGCATGCGGTAAGGCCGATTTAACCATTAAAATACACAGCAGCTGTTTTCCTAAGATGCACAGCGTGTCAGGTTTGTGGCTCAAACACCTGCCCGAGAATGAGACTCACTGTTGCATAATTTGGGTGTGTGCCGGGTTGAGGAGGAGAGAAATTTGTTTGGCCGCATGAGTCATCGTTCAACACAGTGAAGACTCTGTTTTCACTTTAACCACCAGTGGCACAGATGTCCTTATTGGACACATGCTCACCATCTGCAGCCTGGCAGAGCGGCAAATGGGCAGACGACAGCACAGTGCAAGAAGAATTTACATTTATTCTATTCTTATTTACTTTTTATATAAAACACGTGAGGAACTTTTTAGGTTCAGACTTTAGGTTGGAGTCCCTTGTCGTGTTTCTGGTGTCTATGAGTCATTTACCTCAGAATAAAGCAAAAAAGATTAGACAAAATCATAAAATATCTAGTAAATGTATAGTAAAAGTATTTATTTTGAATACTTTAAGTACATTTCCATGTCAAAACCTTTGTACTTTGACTAAAAATGTAGTTTGAATGACTTTACATGTTGTAATACTAGTAATAGTAAAGGATCGAAGTACTCCTTCCACCACTATGACATTACATAATAAATCTTACATCCTAAAAGTTTAATACTGATTTCAGACTGACAAGTCTTAGATAACCTAACCCTTTACAAGAATCACCATATTGGTGATAACGTTTTCCAAGTCTGAGACACTTGTTACATGCAGACACACACACACACACACACACACACACAGACACACATGTGTTTAACACGAGTTCGGCAAATGCTGACACAGGAGAAAACCTCCGCTCAGGTTTACTAGTATAACTGAGCCTGAGGAGGTTTTCTGCTCGTAAAACTCTCTGTCAAGTAAAAACTTCAGTTCACTGGAATAAGTTTTGCATGTAAATGTTTTAAAGACAAATAACAGTTTGGAAAACTGCACAACTACTCCAGGATCAGACTGTTATTACCACAGCAACTATAATATTCAGGTAATAACCCCCTGAATCTCTGTCCATTGTTGCCGTTACTACTAATAATACTCAAGTAGAGACACCTGATGATGAGAATAATGCAGACATTACATCAAAACACATACAGTGAAGTACAACAGGCTTTGTCTGAGTTATTTGTTTCACCCAAAGAGATTTTTGCACAACGACTGCAGAATGTTTCAAATTCATCTGGAAGATATAAACAAAGCAAAGTTTCCAAGCTCGTACAGTTTCTGTGCGATAAGTCTCTTTGCACCGAAGCAGAACTCACTCTAATTGTGAATGCAACTTCCATACCTGTGCAGAAAGTTGGAGTGCGGAGCGGACTCACCTCAGATTAATCTGCAGAGAGAAGCTGCTGTTGGTTGGAGTCGGTCTGCTGCTGCTGCTGCTGCTGCTGCTGCTGCTGCTGCTGCTGCTGCTGCTGGTGATCCGACTTTGGAGACTTCTGCTTCTACTTATATACCCTACAGGGGATAGCCATCCGTATGTGTGTGTGTGTGTGTGTGTGTGTGGAGTGTGTGTGTTTGCAAGGAAATGTTGTTGTGTAACTGGTGAGTCCAATTTAGGAGCAGGATGTGGAATCTACCGTCTCCGTACAACCCACAGCTGGATGGAGCTCAGACAGATAAAGTCCCCGACTGATGTTTGAGCTCTGCAGCTGTCGGACACAGTTCGATGTGATGAATTATCAACTATCGTCATCTTATCACTGACAATAAAGAGAAGAAACATCTTTGCTGTTTATGTTTAATGTATATTTATTAGAAGACCCAAATATCTTGACAGGTATTTGATGGATTGCCATGAGTTTTTGTATAATCATTCATAGATTCACAGATGAGTTAAGTTTTTAAGTTTTAAGTTTAGTTTTTAAAAAAATCTTAGCTTCCTTCATCAATGTCCTCTTTAGTCTTTTCAGCTGTAACATAATGTTCATATATTCTGCTGAGCCCGGTTATATTGCCCACTTGCCCAGCTCCGGTTCTGGCACGACACCAGCTCCGCTCCCCGTTAGCCTTCACCCACACCGCGGGCCTGCACAAACACTAACACTCCCCCCGGTGCTCTGAGCTCACAGCTAACAAACTGAGCTAACAGCAGCTACAGTTTGCGGTAGTTTACTTCACTGTCCATCAGGAAACTCTGTAAATCACAGAGATCACAGATCAAGGCCATAAAATACGATGCAGCTTCAGTAAAATCATTGAAATCGTCGCCGTAAAACGCCTCAGACTTCTCACGAGTTATCAAAGCTACATTGTGTGAGAACAGACGTACAAATGACAGAAAAGTTACACAATGTTGCTTTAACTTCTAGCTGACAAGTTTCCATCGGCGTCAGCGTTGCTAATTTCCAACTGTCAACTTAGATGCTGAACATGGTCATGACCTGAGGCGGTATTGAGGTTTGTCACCTACGCGTACACGTTGTCATCTATTCATTTAGTGTTGCTAATAATTCATGTTTGTCTTGTACCCCAGCTGTCACAGTGTGCTGTTTGCACACAGGAAAAGCTCTGACTGATGTCTGTTTCAATATTTGGTTTAGCTTATTTCAGGGTTGATCAGAACATGAGTTTGCTTCGAGTTGTGCAGGTCGCGGCGGTCGCTCCGCTCACAGATGTGGTCATGTTGATGGTGGCATGTTTATAGGTGTGATACTTTTATTTGAGGTGTTGGTTTTGGAGCGTGTTATCTTTACAGAGGTAGGCAGGTTACTCCCACTGCTCGGCCGCTGGCTTCCCAGCTGTGGTGTGACCTCTACTTCTCCTCTCTTTCTGAGGTTTTAGCCTCTCTTATAAATAAAGAGCCAGATATGGACGTTAAGCCACGGCTTTGTGTTGCTGTGTTGTGTTGTGGCCTCTTCATTGTAGCCTCTGTCGTTATTCCCGGCAGCCTATTTACACCTGGAGTTTCACTAATAAGAGCCTGTTTGCTGGATTCACAAAGAATGACTGGAATAGACCAGAATAGAGCGCCGGTCTGATTCAGGATGCCGATACCGGACTAAAGTTGGTCTGTGGCAAACTGGAGCTGGTCCCGAAACAGAGTTGTGCACGTTGGCTTGAAAAGGTATGCGGTAAAGTTTTATTTTGAAAGAAACAAACATGATTTTTACTGAACATTGTGTTTCTCACAAAATACTTTGTTGGCATCATCGACCAAGTTTGCATTCAAATTTAGTTCATATTTTAAAACATTTCTTCAATCGTTCTTTGTCACATTTTGCTTTTTACGGATTCACCAACTTTCTCGCTTCTGCCAAGCGGTTCATATTTTACATAAAACGTGATAAATGTATCCAAAAATGTATGAACTTTTTCGCTATAGGTGACGGTTTCAGGTCTCTATGGCTTATTTCTGTAGGTTTCTGTAACTTTTAAGAAGATTTAGTGAGAGAATTGGTAACTAATTGTATTTTGTTATATCATTTAGAACAGGAACTACATCTCATAGTGATTGTTAAGATAAGGCGGAGTGATATGAAGTGAAACCTTGATGTAGGAGTAAGAGTAACCAGCGTTACATTTCTGTCATGGGTTTGAGTCTGTTGGTTGGTGTTTCCTGTTCCTGTCACTGTACTTCCTGCCTTTGTTGTGTTGCCAGTTTTTATTGTCCGATCCTGATTAGATTTCACCTTTGTCCTCACTTGGTTTCAGTGTCCAGCCCTTTGCTTTGTCCTTGTGTTTTTGGATCTTCATTTTTCTGACCCTTCCCTTTTCTTTTAAATTTTTGTCACCCTGTAAGCTTTGTGTTCATGTGTTGGACAAACATCTACATGTTGGACTTTCTTTGAGTTACCTTGCATGCACAACCCTGAAAACTGTGACTTCTATTTTAAATATAGAGTTTAGATAAGAAGTTAAATATGTTTCCTTCCTCGTTGACTTTTTTCAACGTCTGAAAGCTTTTGCAGCTACTGCAAGGAAGACTGAACAATCTTACGTAGCGGGTTCTGATTTCAGATGAAGCTCAGGTGTTGAGACAGGTGAGAGGAAACCCGAGGGCCACGCCCAGCAGAAAACAGAAAACACAGGGAAAGGAGGCCTCCACATGACAACCACTGCTACTATTGCAACATATATTGGTGCTGTTCCATTACCACTGACGTTACTATGTGATATTACCGTTATTATTCCTCTCACTGTTGCTATGACTGTTCCTACTCCTGCAGTACTTCATCTGATACACAGTCTTATTTTCCACATTGGCACTGATACGGTAATAAAAAGCCAGAACTGAGTCCAAACAGAGATGGAAGGCACAAGTGTGGAGTCACCGCGTTGCTTACGCACAAGACAGCCTTTTCATTTATCCGATTAATCTCTTCTTCGTCTGCCACCATGAAAGAGAGTTTCAAAGAATCAGTGCTCATCAAAACACGAACGCAGAAAACAAATTTATTTTCCATCCTACAGGAGAAAGATGGAAGTTTCTAATGTTTCGAAATCACCGCGAAAGGAAACTTTATTGGATGCACAAACCGATTTGAAGTCGGCGGCTGATGTGAAAGCAAAAAGCTAAAAATACCCACGAGCTCCACTGCAGAATGAAATTACAGAGGAAACACTGCATGTTTCTGGGTTTCCCATTTTCACCACTAGCACTTATCTTCTTGATTGACCGGTTAATTCCAGGGGCAAACTAATCAGCAAAAATGCCGATGCAAATTTATATGTTACATTAAAAAGAACGACAGTGAGCTTCGGCGTCGGTGGTAACATTTTCTGGGCTGTTTTTTATTCATGATATGGAGTCTCTTTTTGATGCCTCATATTTGGAGGAAAGTGCTGCTGCTGCTGCCGCTGCTGCTGCAGGGAGTCCAATGAAAAGTAATTCATTTGACATTTACAAAAAGCAGCACACATGTGAAAAGGCATCCATCATGGTAATATTCACCGAACACTTAACAGACCTCAAAACAACTCTGCTCGGGTTAATGGCGCCAAATCAATACGGCTGATTCAGTCCTTTCCATAAACAGGGTTTGTTTTTATTAACCCTGGTGCTGAAGGAAAGGGTGAATCATAAAAGACGTGATCTAATGTGTGTGTGTGTATTTTCATGTGGACTGGACATAAGAACATGTTGTACCATGTATGCAGCCAGGGACACACAGCCACATAGCCAAGGTGCACCGACAGCAGGCAGGCATGATTTAAAGATGCTGGCTCTTCATACAATACGACGACTGTTATAGGGGCATAAAAAAATATCTGATGTCTCCAGAAAAACAAACTCTGCGGGAGCCGCGGAACAGAAAATCAAAAGTGATGGGTAGCGCTTCACGATTTAGTGGCACACTGCAATAAGGACATTTGAAGTGTTTACTAATGTATATGGCTGTCGTGGTGGCGCAAGACTCAACGCAACACAAGAAGGACAAAACAAAGGGCTGGACACACAGTAAGGCAACAAACTGACACTGAAACTAAGGAGATCACTTATGAAACACGCAAGTGAAGACTTGCGTGTTTCATAAGTGATCTCCTTAGAATAACAAGACACAGGTGGAAACTAATCAGGGTGGAACCGTAGACAGTATTAATATGGACGTTGTCTTCTCCGTAGACGTCTCCAGGGACGTCTGCCTCCCGTCTAATCTAAAAATGGGCAAAAACTTTTGTTTTTTTGTACCAGGCTGTTTATTTCTGCTGTGAAGTTTTTAACATGGGGACTTATGGAGACTGACTTCAAGTGGACGTTTGAGGAACCGCAGGTTTTGACACTTCTGCTTCACTTCACAACCCAGGAAGTTGCAGCTTGGTATGTGTGTGCGTGTGTGTGTGTGTGAGTGTTTTAGACTTCCCTACTCAACACACAGATGCTTTTTTTGAAAGCTGCTCTTCTTTCAGTTCACACGCTGTGTGTGGCGAAAATAAATTCGCCTGAAAGATACTCAAACAACCGGGACATCACTGCAACATGTCACAGTTTGTATTTTCTATGAAACTCAACATCTGTCGGCTGTTTGTTCGCCGTAGTCTGAGCATTTTGACAACATGAGTCGAGGCAGGAACTCGTAACCGCAGGGCCGTGTTGGCTCAGTTTTGCTTGTGGGTGAAGGAAACAGAAGTGCCACACACTTACCACAGGCCTGACGATAAAGAGCGATCATGAAGCCTTCACGTGTGTCTAAGCATGTGCACGCTACGAGACGTGCAGACATGGATCCTTTGCAGCATGCATACAGTATGTGCACCGGTGTGAGTTTTGCAAGCGTGTGCATGCCACAAAAGCTCACCGCTCCATCTCTTCTCTTAACTTCCTGTCATCTTGAGTGAGAGTCTGTTAGGAAACCACAGGTCGGGTCACGTGACGCTGACAAGTTTCCCACACCCAGCGCACTGTTCTGCGCGGCACGAAGCACTCGAGTTTTGTGTGTCGGTTGTCTTTCATAATGCAGAAACGCTTCCTGTAAAAGATACACAGGAACCAAGAAGAGGAAGAGGAAGGACAAGCGGAAGAAAGTGGACGGGGGAGGTGATGGACACGTCAGACGAAACCTGCAGTCCGGCCATCGTCGCGAATGGTGGTGAGTTAATCGTGGAGCTCTTTCGTTGTTTGCTCGAGTGTTTTAAAATAGAGAAACACACATGCATGTGCTTTCTTATAGCAAACACCGTTAAATGTTTGTATATTTTATGATAATTATCATTGTAACATTGAAATTTCAGATGACTGACTGTGTTTTTTGTGTCCTTCAGATTATCCGGTACGGTGCACAGAGGAAGCGCTTCTCCCCTTCTTCACAGATGAGAGTCTGCAGATTACCATGAACTCAAAAAACCCTCCTGCCTCCAGCATCTCTGCTCCTACTCTCTCAGAGCTCAGACTGGTCCTCCTGGGCAGGAAAGAAGCGGGGAAGAGCGCAGCAGGCAACACCATCCTGGGTGGAGGCTTCGAGAGCGGGAAGCCCACGGAGGAGTGCGTGAAGAGGCGAGCAGATGTGGCGGGGAGAAAAGTCACGGTGGTGGACACCCCGGGATGGGAGTGGTACTACCCGCTCAACAGCACTCCCAACTGGGTGAGGAGAGAGACTTTACGGAGTGTGTCGCTTTGTCCTCCTGGACCGCACGCTGTTCTTCTGGTGGTGAGGTCCTGCGCCTCAGTAACAGAGGCTTACATCAAGGAGATAGAGGAGCATCTGGAGCCACTAGGAAAAGAAGTCTGGGAGCATACCATGCTGCTGTTCACCAGGGGAGACGAGCTGGGCCTGGTGTCCATGGAGCAGCGGATCCTGACGAGCGGCCCAGGTCTCCATAGACTCCTCCAGAAGTGCGGGAAGAGATATCACGTCGTGGATAACCGCAGCAAAGGAGATGGGACACAAGTTAACGAGCTGATAAGGAAGCTGGAGGTGATGGTGGATGGGAAGAAGGATGGCAGCAGCCACCTAGAGATGGACAGTACGGTTCTGTTGGGTCTGGAGGCGGACGGGAAGAGGAGAGCCAGGGAGAGGAGGAAGAAGCAGAGGCAGATGGAGGAGCAGATGCAGAGAGGGACCATCAAAGCTGCTCTGATGAGTGAGTATCAAGCATAGCACAATCGGGCACAGAAAACCTGCTTAAATGTCTTACTGGAAAATATAAATGAACACTGAGAGATGTGGTAATCTATATTTTTGTACTAACAGTGCATCATATTTCTAAATGTAACATGAAAGGTGTCAAAAAGATGAAGAATTATCATCCGACTGCAGTTCCCCTCAGCTATATTCACCGTTTTAGGGCCTTTTAGCCTGTTGTTTTGTTTTTTTCTTAGCAACTTTACTGCTTTAGTTAACTTTCCCCAATATATGTCATTTCTAAAAACAGCCGGCCGCTTTGTTTTACCCAGAAACCTTAATGTATGCTAACAGAGAGGGACACCTAGCAGCTAACTGGTGAACATTTAGCATTTATCGGCTGAGGAGTCAGATAATTTCCCTTCAGGAGTCGGCAGAAACTGAAACTCAATCTGAACCAAGCTGAGAGAGAGTTGATACTGAATTTACATTCATCAGTTTCACAAGATTCTCCAAATGAATGCTAACGTGTGTGCTAATGCTCTGTGTCTGCCGCTAACACATTCGCCGTTTCTTTGTAACGTTGCGAGGTTTCCTGTTTGTTCAGCTGAGTCGGATGACCACGTAATGTGAAGGGGTTTCTAAAGGTGCTGAAATCATGATGTACTGATCACCTAACTAACCAAATGATGGTTAAAACGAGCTAGGAACCATTCAGCTGCAGCCGGTGGAGACCAAAACAAAGTTAAATAAAAGCAAATATTGAACGATACTAAGTTCATCGGCCACAACAAACTCCAGGTGAAAGCTATAAAGCTGTAAAGAGTGTGTAGCTTAATGTTGAAGTCTTGGAAAATTGGCACCAAACCAACCTTTTACAGTGCAATGTTTTGGTCGTATGGCTTTGGCCTTTATTGTTGAGTTTCACTCACTTAGTCAACAATAGCCAGATGTTTCTGGCTCTGATAAAGCTTTGACAAACCCACCACCTGCCCGCAACAAACATTGGACAGACAGTAGATTAAATTAAAGACCAAAAAAAAAGCTAAAACTGAGTCTGACTTTCATGACGTGGCCATGAATATGATGAATGCCAACAAGCTTCATCCAACAGTAGCCTTCGTCCTTTGGTTTGTTGGTGTTTCTGGCCTTTAGTGGCCCAAAACAATGAATGAATGCAGTTTTAACATAAGCTTAGCATGAACGTCACCATATATCTGTACCTTTCTTCCATCCAGGCGACGGTCTTCAGAGTTCCGAGCTGGACGCCCACCAGTCGTTCTCCAAGTCTCCTCGGCGTTTACACGAGGTCAGGCTGGTTCTGCTGGGCGAGCGCGAGACGGGAAAGAGTTCTGCGGGGAACACCATCCTCGGCAAAACGGCCTTCTTCCACGCCGGGGCGGTAACAGAGGAGTGCACCCGTCAGCAAGCAGAGGTGGCCATGCGGGTGGTGACTGTGGTGGATACTCCAGGCTGGGAGGGAGGCGTAGCGGGTGCTACACCAGAGAGGGTGAAGAGGGAGATTATCAACAGCGTGGCCTTGTGTCCGCCGGGGCCGCACGCCGTCCTGCTGACTCTGAGGGTGGACACGCTGGTGACGATGGGACATGTGAGGGAACATCTGGAGCTTCTGGGCGAGGGTGTATGGAGACACACCATGTTGCTGTTCACCCACGGGGATCAGCTTCGAGAGGGGGTGGATATTAAGCAGCACATCCAGGGAGGGGGCAGGGACCTCCAGTGGCTGCTGGAGAAGTGCAGAGGCAGGTATCATGTCATCAGCAGCGTAGACGGAGGAGGAAGAGGAAACGGAGCCTCTAGTGAGGTGACGGAGCTCCTGCAGAAGGTGGAGAAGATGGCCGCAATGAACCGGTGCGAGGCTTTCTCCGGCATGGTTCAGGAGGTCAGAGATCTGAGCCGGCAAAAGAACGAGAAGTTCAACCAACGCCTGAAGGACATGGGAGATAAAGTACTTCGCCAAGAGGCAGAGTTGAAAAATATAAGAGACAGGGAAATGAAAAGCATCAGGTGGTTTTTTGACAGGAAGAAAAAAGTAAAATCTCCCGGGAAGGCCGACATTCAACGGGAAGAGGAGGAGGATGAGGACAGGAGGATTGACGAGAGGAAGAATGACATTGGGGAGTTGGAGGACAGGATGCGGTGGTTGACAGAGGATAAAGAGAGAGAAATTCAGGATCTGAGCATAGAAAAAGAGCGACTCCGAGTCGAACTAAACCAGAATGAAAGAGAAAGAGACAAGGCGATGCTCAACCTGGAGCTGAAAGACAGAGAGATCGAAGATCTGAAAGAAAGGATTGACGAACAGCAACTGAAGCTGCTTGACCTTGAGTGCGCCAGCGTAGAAAACGAACACGAGAGAAAACAGAGGGAGGACGCCATTAAGACAGCAAAACAGGAGTGGAGGAGTCAGGTGAAGAAACTGGAAGAAAATATCGAGCGGCAGGAGAAAGACAAAGCCGGTTTGATGGAAGAACTCGGTTCTTTAAAAACAGAGATGGACGAGACCAAAAGACACTATGAAAACGTTCTCGAGGGGAAAGCGCAAGAAAAAAACAGCGCGATGGCAGAGATGGAAGAAAAACTGATAGCAGAGGTGATAAAACTGCACGAAAAAGACAAAGAGCTGGAGGAGCTGAGAAAGAAAGCGTCAGAGGAAAAGCAGAAAAGTCTTGATGGCATCAAACAAATGGAGAGGAACGCTGAGGACATGAAGAAAGAGAAAGAGGCAGAGATGCAGAGCATGAAACAGAAACATCAGGAAGAAATGGCCAGAAGAATCAGTGAAATTGAAAAAATGATGGACACAATGAAAGTTCAACACCAGGAAGAAATTAATAAGAAGTTAAAAGACAACGCAGAAGATTTAGAAAGAATCAAACAACAGCATGAAAATGAAATTAGGGACATACAGCGAGAGAAAGAAAGAGAGGTTACAGAGCTGAAAGAGCAGTTTGCAAAACAGACAGAAGAGCAAGTGCAAAGAAAAAAGAGAGAGATAGCAGAGTTAGAGGAGAGTTATCATGTCCAAATGGAAGAGAGAATGCTAGAAAATGAAAAAGAGAAGGAAATGATTCATCTAAACCACAACAAAGACGTGGCACAAAGGATGCAAGAGAAAGAAAAAGAGGTAGAAGTGTTAAAACTTCAGCATCAGGAAGAAACGGCAAGAAAAATGAACGAAATGGAAAAAGTAATGGAGGCCAGGAGAGCTGAACACCAGGAGGCAATCGACAGAAAAGTGACGGAAAAGGAGGAAGACGTGAAAACAGTCCAACAAGAGCACAGCGACAAACTAAGGGAGCTAAATCAAGAAAGACAAAGAGAGATCAGAGAGCTGAAACAACAGTTTGCAGAAGAAACTGAGAAACAAATGCGGGAAAGGCAAAGACAGATGAGAGAGTTGGAGCAAAAATACGTCGCCCAAATCGAAGAAAAGGTGCAGGAGCATAAAAAAGAGAAGGAAGTGATGAATGAAAATCATGAAAAACACATGCAGCAGAGAGACAGGCTGATAGAGGAGTTAAAATGTCGGCACGTCGATGAAATCAGAGGCAAAATCCAAGAAAGCGACAAGGAAAAAGAAAAGATTATGACGAAGCTCAAGAAAGAGATGCAGGAAAAAGAAAGAGAGACCGAGCAGGTGAAACTCACGCTGCAAGAGAAAGAAACAGAAAGCCTAAAGAACAAGAATGAAATGGAGCAACAACTGGCAGAGAAAGAAAAAGAAATCGAGGAGATGAAACTACAAATCAAAGAGACACGTGAAAAGCTGCAAGAAAAAGAAGAGAGAGAAGCTGATCACTTTAATTATAAGAGAGAGACGGAGCAAAGGCTGGAGGACAGAGAGAGAGAAACAGAGGTATTAAAAGAACATTTAAAACAGCTTGAGCAACAATTGCGACAGACCGAGGAGGAAAGAGACAGAGACACTTTAAATCTTAAGAAAGAGATGGAGCAAAGACTGGAGGAGAAAGAAGAAGAGATTGAAGAGATGAAACTAAATGTTCAAGAAGTGAATGAAAAGCTGCAACAAAAAGAAGAGAAAGAAATAGATCATGTCCAGGCCAGGAAAGAGATGGAGCAAAGACTGGAGGACAGAGAAAGAGAAACACAAGTATTAAAAGAACATTTAAAACAACTTGAGCAGACCAAAGTGGAAAGAGACCGAGATCATTTAAATCTTAAGACACAGGTGGAGGAAAGAGAAAGACAGATGGAAAAACTGAAGCAACATATAAAGGATGTTGACGAACTCCTGCAGAGAAAAGACGAAGAGAGAGGAGAAATTATTCTGAATCAAAAGAGAGAGGCAGAGCAACGACTACAAGACAGAGAGCAAGAGATGGAGGAGATGAAACTACAGCTTTTGAACGACACGGAGAGGAAACTAAAAGAAAAAGAAACTGAGATTGAAAGTCTTAAAGAACAGGCCGACTCCAAGGAGACGAGATGGAGAGAAGAGCAGAGGAAGAAGGACGAGAGGGGAGAAACCGAGATCAACCGACTGATCGAAATCATTGACAAGAAGACGAAGGAAATGACAGAAGCGCAGCGTCTTCTCGCAGAGAGAGACAGTGAGATCAATGAGGCAAAAAAGACGTGCGCAAACAACGTAAGAGAAATCGAAGAGCTGAAGGAAAACATTAAAAACCAAACCAGCAGCATCATCGAGATCCAACAACATCACGCAGAGCGGGAACGGAAGAAAGAGGCTGAAATGTTGGAGAAGCTTCACGAGAAAGACGAAGAACTCGACCAACTGAGACAGAAAGACGGCGAGAACGAGAAAGAGCTCGTCCAGCTGAGGCTGATAATTGAGCAGACAAAGTCCGAGCTGAAGGAGCTCACCGCCAGGATGGAAAAGGAGACGACAAACATGATTCAGGTTTATGAAAAGGAGATAGAGCGAAGGAACGAGGACATCGAATCCATGGCAAAGGAGAAGGATTGTGCATTAAGTCGTCTGGAGGAAGAAAGTCGACAGAGGCTCTCGGAAGTCACTGAGAAATACGAGGAAAGTCGGAGGAGGGTTGACGAGCTGCAGGAGCAAAACGAGAAGATGAGAAAGGAGGCGGACAATCTGAAAATAAAGTGTGAGGAGCTGAAGAAGGAGAGCGAAGAAGGAGTTAGGAAACATCTCGAGGAGTATGAACGGCAGGTGAAGAGCACTGAGGCAGAGATCCAAAGAGGTCTCGAAGAGAGACACGTTCAGGTCGGTGTTTTAAAAGAGGCAAACGACAAACTGCAAGCGGAGATGGAAAGGATGAAAGAGAGAGGAGGCGAGGCAGAAAAGCAGATGAACGAACTGAGAGAACATTTCCAGGCACAGCTGGAGGAGAAACAACGAGAGTTCAGGATGAAAGATCAGGAGGTCGAAGAGGAATTCCTGAAAAGGGAAAAAGAAGTAGGAGAAAGGGAGCGGCTTCTGAGTAGAAGAGGACAGGAGCTTGATGAAAAAGAGACGGAGCTCGTTGAGAGAGAGGTAAAGTTGGAAAGTAAGGCGCAAGAACTCAGCGAGCGGGAAGCCAGACAGCGAAAAGAGCAAGAAGAGAAACGTAAATACGAGCAGGACGTGAGCGTGAGAGCGCGAGACATCGAGAAGAAGGAAAGGGAGCTGGACAGCTTGCTCAGAGCTCTGGAGGGCAAACAGAAAGAGCTGAGCTGTCACGGTCAAGATCTTCAGAGGAAGGTCAAAGGGCTGAAAGATCAAGGCAGAGAGCTCCAAGACAGGGAGTATTACTTAAGAAACGAAGAGCAGGGGCTGCTCAGCTGGAAGTCGGAGTTGCAGATGCGAAACGAGTACGTGAACTCCACGACGCAGGAGTTAGACGAGATGGGGAGAGAGTTGGCTTTGCTGAAGGAGGAACTCCGCAACAAGGACAAAAATTTGAAGGAGTCGCTTAAGAAAATGAGCAAATGGGAACAAAGTCTTAAAGAAAGGGAGGAAAGGCTCCAAAGAGGGAAGAGAGATATGGAGAACGGACAGCACGAGGTCGATGCGTTCGACCTGGCAGCGGCAGTCGAGAGCTCGGAAGACGACTCGCATTCAACGTGCCAGGAGGTCAGCGAGAGAAGGGAAAAGGGAAGAGGAGGAAAGAGGAGGATGGAAACAGCGTCGTCAGCTGCAGAGAGCAATAACTGTCATCCTGAAACACTAAAGGAGGAACTGGAAGGGGTGACAGGAACAGGAGCAGAGACGGAGGAGCTGGAAAGGGCAGAGTTCACTCGAGATTTACAGTTTTTATCTGCAAGCTCAAACAACAAAGAGTCTCCTGGATCGGATTTGAGGGTGGTGGTGTTAGGGGAGTCCTGGTCGTCTAACTCCCCGGCTGGACTCAGCATCCTGTGTGGGGAGACATCCAAAAATGACGGCTACACCTTCAGGCGCTGGAGAGGTCAAAGAGCCGGACGACGCCTGGCCGTGGCAGAACCGCTACGCCTGAAGTGGCGCGACGGCCCGGATCCGAACAACGCGACGCAACGACGAAGCATTACCGACAGCATCTCCTGGTGCCGCCCCGGACCTCACGTCGTCCTCCTGCTCATGCCGGCCTTCTTGACCTGCACGCAGAAGTACAGGAGAGCCGCAGAGGAGCACGTGGGTCTGCTCGGGGAAGGCATTTGGCAGCGCACGCTGGTGCTGTTCACATGGGGGGAAATCTTAGGGGAGAGCGCGGAGCAGCACATCCTGAGGAACGGGGAGCTGAAGAGACTTGTAGAGAGGTGTGGGGGCAGATATCATGTAGTGACCAGCAAGAAAAGCAACTCTGTGATCGAGGGTTTATTTGAGAAGATGGAGGACGTGGCGGCTTTGAACAGCGTGTAGAGACTGTGTCGTGTAGAAACAGTTTTTTTCATCTTGTTATGTGAATATCTTTGAATAAATTTCAACTATCTAAGAAGTAATCAGAGCCTTTATTTTAGGAGATTATAGGAGAATTTTAGGCTTCACTTCACGTCCACGGAGGCCGCAGCTTGAAATGTACACACAACCTCACCCGAGGATCGATTAATGATGCAGAAAATGAAGCACTGCAACACAAATCTGTAGTCACCTTTACTTATTTGCTAAAATATTTCATAATTGTACCTCTTTGGGATTCAGTGTGGAACCTCTATGCGTAACTACACTTCTAAAAAACAAGATAATCGAGTAAATAAGGAAAAATATCGGCCAACAGAGCAGGATAATTAGATTTTTCTAAAAAATATCTAACTCAACGAATCCACAGAAACTTTAAAACTTTAAAACAACTGCATTTGTCTTGATATAAATCAAATATATGAGAATTATTTCTCATATGCTGGAAAGCAAATAAAACGCAATGAGTTGGACATCAAGCTTTACATATTAAAACCACGGCTGAATTTAACATCCTGCCTCATGAATGTTTCACATGAATATTCATGACTTATTCATGTCTTGGAAAATCATATAAAATTCTGAATGAGCTGCAAATTCGACACATTTTTTTTTTAGAGGAACCTCAGCTGACCCGCAGCGTCTGCGCGAAGGGAAAGACTTTCCTACTCTCTCCACAAGATGGGGACCTTGTGTCAGCGTAGAGATTACTCTCTGAGCACCAAAGTAATGAGTGTTGAAAGTCACTGATGACAAGGAGTTGATGGTGAAAGTATAGTGAAGCTAGTCGAATATATATTTTTTTAAAACCGTGTTTTACAATTTTCTGCGTAAATGGCTACTTTTAAAAGGAAGACTACACAAAGGCTGACTAGCAGGCCTCGTGCTCCATCTTGACTGGAGGCATTTCAGGAGAACCAAACCGTCTCGCAATTATAACCCCGGGAGGCCTCCCCGCACACGCTGAGAGGACTCCTGCTTTGACAAGTAAATTATGACTCTTGATGAGAGGAGTACGGCTTTCTCAGAATGCAATTTTTGACAGCCCGGGAAAAATGCGGGTGGATACATACAACAACTTCCATCATCATCATCCTGCGGAGCCAGATGCAACAGCCGCGGGAAAAAAAAAACACTCACGTGCAATCATCAGGCTAAAAATTATGGAGTGTTGAGTGCCGGTCTGTATCTAACTTGGCAGCAATGTTTTTTTAATCTGTCCATTCAACGCGAGCCGCCTTTAGAGGCGAGATGAGAGGGCGTTGTGTCAAGATGGAGCCCTGCTTCTTTGAGCATCTCTGAAGGGTGTGACTGTTTGCAAAGCGTCTGGGGAAAAATTAGGAAGAAGAAGAAGAAGAAGAAGAAGGGGGGGAAAAGTTGCCAAATTGCAGTTGATGCACATCATTTTCATACATTTTATCATAATGTTTTAAAGATGTCAGGTATACAACGCGAACTCGTGTCATAAAGTGTCATAAGCAATGCACTTTCTCATTTTTAAATCCTCAGATTTGTCTGGGAAACCTCCTGAAAGTAACTCCGCAGACAACTCAAATGAATAATATATATAATATATAATAATTAATGTGTTGCGGGTTGCTAAACTAACTAGCTGCTGGCTGTAGCATCAACATGTCAGTGTTCAAATGTCCGAGAACTATTCTAGCCTGTGCCTTTTAATAAAGTTTGAATATTTTACACTAAAAACCTGGACTGAGGGTGTAAAAGTTGATTAACACCGGGGTCACAGAGGTTTGAGCGCGAGGATTTAAAAAGCACACGCGTGTAAAATGTGTTTAAAAAAAAAGCCATCACACTCTGTCTTCTCTCCGTTCAAGGCCATTCAGGAAATAAAAATCACCACTATATCTGCGGGCTCAAAGGTGAGTCCTTGCTCCACATCGGCATCGTCACCGGCGAAAATGGTGCAAACAGTGAATGATGAAACCACTCCTGGGAACTCATTTTTGTTTTAGCCGGCATTAGTTCAGATTAAGGCAATATGGTAACCCTAATTTATCTTTATTTGGAGCCTTTTAAGGTCCTGAATGAGGCTTTTTGGGAAATATGGATGAGGCCACATTTACATGCTCTACGATAGACAGGAACAGCACCGTCAATCACGGCTACAAATGTTGGAAACAAAATTACTGGGTACTGTGTTAAAACAGAAGTTAATGGTTGGGCTGATTTCTATTAAGGTCTGTGCACTCTCATTTGAATAATGGTCTTTCAAACAATGTTTTTTCTTTTCAGTACTTGACCCAGGAGGGACATAAATGTGATTCCGCTTTAACACCTCCATTAATATTCAAGTGGCTTTAATACTCCAGGTTTATTTCTGACTCACCGTAATTAGGATGGCAGTCTGGTGCTAGTTTATGATAAATCATGCCCTGATTGTTCGTTTGGATGCTGGTGGACAAAAAAAAAAACCTCTGGTCTTTATTAAATATAAATACATGGCTTTAGTCACAGTCAGATTTTCGAAAAAGACGTCTTCTGACTTTTGACATGGATGATTAATCTTGCCTTCATCTTTTATAAGTCATGAACAAGAACAAGTTTTCATCAGGAAAGGTCCCTCAAATTGACTAATTTGATCACTTTATAAGTTATTAAACCAATATTTCACTGCAAAATGGCATTTTAAGGGCATTTATACGGAATAAAGTCACATTTTATATTAGAGACTGCTAATATTACAGTGAAACACTGTAATATTTCAAACTTTACCAACCATATTTATGTGCTAAATTACCGTAAAAGCAACAGTACTAAAATCTTATTAGCGTCATAGCAGAAAAAGTTACACTGTTTGGTTCATTACCGTAAAAAACAACTTTTTTTTTTACGGTATTTTCCTGTATTCAGCAGTATATACATAATATATGTATAATATGTTTTTTACAGTACACAGTAAAACACGGTTACATTTCATGACACCTTTTATCCGGCATTTTAAGGAAATGCATACAGCATAAAGTAGTATTTTATCTCAGAGATTGTACAGTAAAAAACTGTAATATTTCTTGGCAAAACCTTCGTTTTATACAGCACTATGATTTAGATTGTGTATTTGTATTTTGAACTTATAAATTAACTTCCTTTTTCTGCAGATGTCACCTCTCCCAGTCCGGTGTGGTGCACAGGCAGGTAACTGCACGGTCACGGCTGTAAAGGTCAACGCTGGTCCGTCTAGGGGAAGGATTTATATTGAACCTGATGGACCATGAGGAGCCCCAGATCTGCCCTCCCCCCGTCCTTCCCCATCTTCCAGAGGGTACATTTAGATAATGTTAGCCTTTAAGATAGCTCACTCTGACCTGTTACATAAACCACCCGTGATCCCACACAGTCTGCACCTAAAACAGTTGCCAAGGAGAGCCACAGAAAATGTTTCTGTTAGTAGAAAAAAGGATGCTTGAATGTCAGTTTAGTTTGTAGCCAAAATAGGGAAGGGAGGGCAAGTAAGGTTTGTTACCTGATTGCAGCGTGTGTGTGTGTGTGTGTGTGTGTGTGTGTGTGTGTGTGTGTGTGTTTTACTTTCTCACCTCCCCTGCCCTCTCGTTTCCCGAAGAGGGAGGGCGAGTTGAGAGCGAGGAAGAGGAGATGCTGCTGCTGCAGATGATGAATCCCCCTCTGGACTGCATCCCTTCTGGCTGACTGCGTCCAGTGGGCTCGAGCCAGGTCCTGGAATCTAGCTAATGACGAGACACAACCCCCTCCGAGCGCTCCCTGCCATCTTATTGGCTGCAGAGCTGTCGGCGGTCCAGATGATTGGCTGATCGGGTCCTGTGCGAGCAGCTGTCAGAGAGCGTTGCAAATCAAACTCACTGTATTCATATCTAGCATGACACGCAGTAAAGAAGTTAAATGAGAGGAGTGAAATGTGAACTCAAACTAAGATAAGACTGTTCTAACAAGAACATCTGTTGCAGCAGTCTCACATAAACAACATTAATTTAAACACCTTGTCTTCACAGAAAATAAGTGTACAGGCCTTAGGTTGGAGGTTAGGGGGGCAATAAAAGGAGATGGGGGGCAACACGATGGCAGAGAGTCTTTGTTGGCAAACTGCTACGGGGTCCATTTGTGGTTTGTGAGCTGAACCAAGGTGTAGCTGCTGATTGCAACCTTGAAACTTGAACTCTGTAGAGCGAGTGTTTAGTTTGTCTGTTCTGAGCTACCGTAGAAACACGGCGGTTCAAAATGGCGGACTCCGTGGAAGAGGACCCGCTGCTCATTCAAAAGGTGATTCTTATTTTCGGGTGATTGCACACTCATGAAGATGTAGGTACACACACGTTCTTTAAGTAAAGCCCCCTAAATGTTACATACTGCACCTTTAAGTGTGAGTTTTTAAACCAAATACTTGATGTGATCACGTGCGGATGAGGTTTTTAAACATATTTTCAGGGACATTTACAGCGTCAGCACCGATATATCTACAGCAATTTCACACACCACATTTAACTCACTGTATTCGATCTTCTGTGTTTAGCCTTCCTCTCATGGCTGAATGAGTTATCATGCCTCTACAGCCATCAAGGTCCGCATATATGTAAGAAAATATACACGTATATAGATTTTATTTATTCAGTAAGATATCTGAGGAAGGCCTTTGACAATGAAAGCGACATGCTGTGGATCTTGCAGTATGAATAAAACATCGTATTTTATACGACGTGCAAAAGGCAGGACCTCTCATCCTGAACGTCCTACTAATATTTATAGTTGCACTTGAACTGGGAAGAACTGGCCTGAACAAAGAAAGAGGAACGTCTTCATGGGGTCAAGACGTATACGTGATTTACCCGAAAGGGAACAGAGACCAAGAGGTTCAGGACATTAGAAAAGGAACTACAGTCCAGAAAGTCGAACCAGTTTTCCGCTCCGTCTTTGACATTTTGCTTCTCTGTCGTCTGTTTGAGGCGAGTTCAGCTGACGGTCAGGATGCAAGATGAACATTGCTGGTCACCAGCGAGCGTCCTCTGATCAGCTCCTGGTGGCGGACGCCTGAAGGCAAGCTCAGACATGACAAAGGCCCCGCAACCCCTCCAACAGAGAGAGACACGACTGTGGACGACATGGCTGCGTTTGTAGTCGCTTTCTTTGTGGTTGTTTTCTGTCTCTTTGCAGCAATTTTACATGTCACTGTGGTTGTTTTAAGTTTCTTTGCAGTCGTTTCATGTCTCTTTGTAGTCGTTTGGGACCTCGTTTGGTCATTCTGCCTCTCTCTTTGGTCGTTGTGTGTCTCTTTGCTGTTATTTTACATATTATTGTGGTTGTTTTGAGTTTCTTTGTGGTTGTTTTATGTCTCTGGGCATTCTGCATCTCTTTGCAGTCGTTTCGTGTCTCTTTGTAGTCGTTTGGGACCTCGTTTGGTTCTCTCTTTAGTCGTTGTGTGTCTCTTTGTGGTTGTTTAGTCTCTTTGTAGCCGTTTTGCAACTTTCTGTGGTCATTTTGCAACTCGTGTAGTCGTTTCCGCATGTCTTTGTGGTCAGTCTGCCTCTCTCTGCAGTCATTTTAAGTCTCGTTGTGGCCATATGACTGACTTTCAAACTTAAGTCCATCTGGTAGAGAAGCATATAAAAGGAAAGCATTGATGCAGCACAGGGCAGGACGGATGTACAGCTGTTGGATCGGCTCTGAGACAGAAAGCTTCTGTGTATTTAACTGTAATCCACACAAGTCAGAGCAACACGTCTTTGACGTCAAGCTGAATCAAACGCACTCGCATCTATGACCAGCCCTGTCAGCTCGTCCCTTCCTCCTCCTCCTCCTCCTCCTCCCACATCCTCCATCTCTCTCTTTCTCCTCCGTTACATAGTTTGTCATTTTGCATCGCCTCACGCTCTCCGTTTGCTTTGCCTCTCTGATAATCGTCCGACGCGGGCCTCTGTCCTCGTCATAGAGTCGGCGTGTGCCGTCATGTTCACCTAATTAATCAAAGCTAAATCACATTAGAACAGATGCGATCGCGCTCGAGCGCACAGCAGCGAGGGGGTCAAAAGTTCACATGAGATGAGCTCATCCCATCTGTAAACAATGTTTGCTTATTATTTAATGCATGTGGATGTACAGTATACACTCCACAGATGCATGCATGCATGAACGTACACCCCTGGGCAATGCTTATTTTAGTATATTTGCATCATGCTGCGATGTTTGTGTATTTTTCTTTTCTCTTTCCTGCTCTTTCCGCTGTCTCGTCCTGTGTGTACCGACACACACACACAAGTACATGCATACATGCACGCAGGGAGCCTAAGCCAGGCGATCCTTGAATGACCCGTTCACCTTATCTAAGCTGCATTATATAAGACTATGGGAAAAAAAAAAAAAAAGATTTGCATGACAGACTAGCAGGGAATTACATGGCTGTGCAAACTTATTAGACACACGCAAGTACTCTCATCTGAACTACTTACTGTCTTAATCTCTTGTTGAATAACAATTTCACCAGTGTTTCAGTACAAACTGTCCGAGTGTGCGCAGGATTTAACCCTAAAGATCAGGAAACGCACACACACACTCACACACACACACACACACCGCCCGCTCCCTCGGGCGTATGTAGAATATTCTATTGGAAAACACTCTCACTCGACGCCTTTCGATGCTCCAGCCAGGTGGCACATTTGGCTAAAAAAGCTAATTCAGAGAGCCGTCTGGCACCTTGTAACACCTTGTTTCCTTTCACCTCCTCCTCCGCGATTTTTATATACGGAAAGGGCATTTATTCCATTTCGGGTTTATCTCGATTACCCTCATGAAAGTTTGATGGGTCAGCAGAGAGCCGGAGTCACAGCTCCGGTCGGAGGTGAGGAGCAGATTAAAGATTAATTGTGCATATAATGAAGTCATGCTTGGACCGGGACTATTATTCCTCTGCTTAGGTGTGCTGTGGTGTGTGTGTGTGTGTGTGTAAGCATGTTTTAAAGGCAATGATTGGCAAGCGGATTGTTGTGTGCTTGAGTCCTAAAAGTCTTGTTTTCTTAAAGCATGTGTGAAGATCTGCCATTTTCAACTGACCTACACCTTGTTTCATGAATTTTAGGCTGTTTTTCTTGAGTCTAGTGCAGCGACCTGCTTTTTCTGTTGCTTTTTTCAAGTGACGAACATTTCTAGAAAATAAAATCTTTCCGAATATTTTAAAAAATCACAAGGCGCTGATACAGTCGATGCCTTTTACTCTCTGTACAAGATTAACCACAGCAGCGACCTACTGCATCACTCTGTGTCTCAGGTGAATCCAAGGCCAGAAGGATCCACAGCCTGAAACACAACCTTTGCCATGATGACAAGATCTGATTGGTTGTTTGTCACCATTTTATCCCAGATCAAGAGCGGCGTTAATGTCTGCGGAGAGCTAAAGGATGCAGTCGGGTCAGCTCGGGGTCAAAACACAGCACGGAGCCATTTTACAGCGCATGATACTCCACTTTTTTCTGCAAGCCAAGATTATCAGGCTGTAATACACGCCGTCATACATAAAGAGGATTGGGAGTGAACATGATCACCTTTCTTGGAAAGCAACAGAATTTGACTCCAGTTTTCTTTTAGAAGAAAGATCAAACCTCAACCTCAAGTTCTTTCTGTTCTTTGATATAATAATTATTCAAAATCATCCTGACAATCCGGCTTGGGCAAGATATGTAACAGACCACACTGGTTCCAGTAAAATAAATTGTTTATACCTCCAGCGCAGCCTGAGGCCCGCTTTAACAATACTTTAAACAATTCTCAGTCCCTCAAGTGCTACATGACAGATGACAAGGTTGGTCTGCTGTAAATCCAGCGATGTAAAATGCCAAACAAATAGCGACAGCCGTGGTTGAAGCACCGGTCAGCTCTGTTTCTGTGTATGTAAAGTGTCAAAGCCTGCAGCCTGCACGCTGTAGCCTGTGGAAAGCATGCAGAAGCAGCCTCCTGTGGTTACCATAGTGTGACTCACTTTGTGCCCGAAGCCATTGATGCATATATGCATCCTAATCTGTCAAATTAGGTCTGCAGTTGATTCAGCTGTGTGCGTGAGTCACATGTAGAAAGTTAGGCCATATATGTAAGCCTGGCTTGGCTATATTAACTTTAATATACTACAAATTCTTCTATATATTCTTGTCTGGACAGAGGTGGAGGTTGTAGCACCTGTTATTGGAGTTTATATCCACTTACATTGCCTGTTTGCCCAGCTCCGGTTCTAGCACAACAAATGCCCTGTTCTTGGGCATTCGCCTGAAAACCTCCTCTTACCGGGACATTAACACCCCTAATTAACATTTGCTAGCAGCAGCTTCAGTTTGCAGACGTTTCTTTTACCGTATCGGGCATCCAAAGTTGATGCAGAGCAGAGCAGAAACAGGCGTACAGGGTGCAGACCGGGAATGACAGACACGATTCACCCGATTACAAGTCAGCGTGGCATCAAAATGATTTAAAAATGAAGTTATTTTATGAGAGAAAAGTTACACCAGGCCGATGTTTATGGCCTACTGTAGCCGACACCACGGGATATTTCTGGTCTTGTAATGCCTGGATGATTATTATGCACGCTACAGGCCATCTGTCAACAACGGTAAACCGGATAGTGAAAGTTTATCTGTCATAAACACTAAATCTCCTCAGAAATCATTAAAATGATGAACAGATTTCTGCTTTTTTTTTTTTTTTGGGCTCTGCGAGGTCCTCCGGATCATAAATGGACCAGACTTCAATAACTTTATAAGTCCTCCATCCTCTACAAACATTTTTTAAAATGCTGTGTCTGTGTTTGTTTTCTTAAGTTGCAGCGTACTCAGCTCTCAGGGCCACCGATATAAGAGGTAAAGGTATAGTTTGTGCTGCATAGTTTCACTGTGTGTACACTGCTGCAAATCCCCCATGAGCCCATAAGCGAAGCAATTCGTTGCAAACCCTTGCAAGTAAGTAGGCCCACATCATACAAAATGCATGCGGTGGCATATGGTGTGCCAAGCTGTGTTAGAGGAAATGTAGCTACAGCCCATACACTCATAAATCCATATCCATTACTACCATTTCTCTTTTTTTTTAAAGGCAGAGGTCAACAGTTCACATCCCATCACACAGGAGAAGCAACCTCAACATCTGCTTCTGTTGCCATGGCAACTGGCTGCTGCCGCCGCTGCTGCCGTCGTCGCTTGACAGATGGAGAGAGAAAGAAAAAAAAAAGCTGCAGGTGCATTTTAATGCACTTTGACGCAAACTGGAGAGCGACGTCGCCCCGTTTTTTTTTTTTTTTTTTTCCGAGAGCACTCCAGGTCCTCGGACCTCAATCGTCTCGCAGTACTGAACCATTACGAGCGTTTTTCCAACACATCGGAGCGCATCTTGTTCACCTGTTCCTAAAGGGGGAAAAAGGGCGCGACTAGAGGTGGCCTCGGTGACTGATCAACAAACCACATGCAGTACAGACCAACGGATGCAGCGCAGACGCATGCACCAAAGCTCAAGTGATGTGTCGCATGAATATTGTGAGAATGTTCTGGAGTAGGAACAATTATATTCCAGAATAATCTCTATTACACAGTCCCTTTGTTGAACACTCGCTAGATTTCTCTGTAACACAGCTGAATTTTGGACATTTATATTCCAGATTAATCTCTAAAAATTTCTTCCTCTAAATACTCTCTAGATTGCTTTATGACAGAATGTTGGACGTTATATTCCAGAAAAATCTCCTTCGTAGAGCACTCCCTGGAGTAGTACCTGGATTACACGATAACAGAACTGAATTTTGGCAATTATATTCCAGAATAATCTTTGTTGAGCGCTCTGCTCTGGTGTAAAGCCACTGCACCTGTATTAAACACATTTTAATACTATTTTCTGGTATTTTCAGCTACAAGAAGCAGGTGACTCTTTGAGCTTACATGAATTAGTCACGCATATATCATAGATCATGGATCATAGAGAGTACAGGACTATTTATTTATTGTAAAGAGAGAGAGAGAGGCAGCATCAATGAATCATAGCATACTTGTAACACACTAAAGCATTCATGCAGACATGTGTGTTGCTTCCTCGCGTACACAGCAAGGAAAAGCAGTAAATAAGTGGAGCTTTAGCATGACACAGGAAGTGTGGCTGTTGCATCAATTTTATATGTTTGCATGTAAGCGGATTTTTATTTTTATTTATTTCTACACTTGACCTTGATTCAAATCTTGGACACCATCTGAGAAACGTAAAGGACGAGCGGAGACGCATTTAGGAAATATATTTCCTCAGTCATGAACTTAATGTGACCTAATTATGTTTGTATTCTGCCTCAACACGTGTTAACCTCCGTTTAACCGCTTCACTGTGAGGCACACACTCAGCTTCTGGCTGTTTTAAAGGGGCACACACACACACACACGCACACACACATAACAAACACTAATGTAGCTGTAAGGACTAGTGTTATGTGTGGACCACTGAAATCTTAATTTAATTAAAAAATAACCAATGGACATTAAATAAACAGATATAAAACTGTGGGGAAAAAGTCACATCTTAAACAGCGACCCTAACGTCATGATCAGAAATTGTTTGGAATATTTTTATGAATGTTTTTATTTTACCCTCAGTTAAATCGCTTTTCCTCTCGACGAGTCTGAAAAGAAATATTAGCATATCTCCGCTGGCAAACAAACTGAGCTATTACACAAATTAATACTTAAATGAGCTGTTTGGAGTTTAGTTTTTTTTTTTCTTCCACTTACAAACTGTGTACAAATTTAAAATTAATTTCCCCTAAATCTGTTTTCATATTAACAAGCAGGGTTAATGCAGGGCTATTAGAGAAAATATTTTTCTCCCCATCACATTAATTTAATTTCACGTTTTAATCGTACGCACCGGAGAGAGCTGGCAATAATAACAATAATAATGATGATGATGATGGAGAAGGCGTCCAATTAGCGTGCTCGTTTGTGGTTCTGATTACGCGATGAATTATTCATGAAATCAGAGTTAACAAGAAGGACAGTGGAGGGATCAGCTTGCCCACTGAGGAGGGATTGCTATAAAGACAGGAGACACACCGCTGCCTGTGAAGACTCACAGCCAGACTGCTGCTGCTGCTGCTTGGTGGATACAGCTGCACAAACCAGGTACTTCTTACTCTTAAAAAATACTCATTTACGCTGACAATATTACAAATGTTAATATATTTATTTATTTGAAAAATTGCATTTTTAAAAAAACCCATATTTTTCTGCATGTATGATCATTTTTACAGCTTTTATTATCATTATTTTGTCTCTCTAACTTTAAAAAATATTTTAAATTTATTTGCTTTAAAAAATTAAGAAAAAATCTAATTGTAAAAAAATATTAAATTATTCAAATTCATAGATTTTTGTTTATTTTTGAATATTTTCTTAATCCCTGATTTTTTTCTTCAAAAAAAATTTTAAAGGTAAATTCTTTACATTTCCCTTCATGTGGACACAATTTATGTATTTTTTGTTTGTTCGTTTGCTTACTTGAACTTTTATCCTCATCATACAGGAAAACTAGAAATTCTTAGCAGGTCCCTCAGCATGGGGCAGATCGCCCATGAAAACGACAGACTCTCAGACCCGGAAGCTTCGGCGTGTTCAAGTCCCTGCGCGCAGTGTATTCACAGTTCACAGGCATCTCGACCTAAATGCGATGTGACGGGAGAACCTTTACTGAAACAAACGGGAATATAGTATCAGGGAAGGCTGACCGAGCTGTGAACTGGGGCCCTAACACGGAGCAAATTAACATCAGCAAAAAATAGCTCCGCGTTCTCAGATCACTTATGTGCCAGGCAGCAAATGCATCAAGCGCTGTCAGGTCATTTCAGCCCGCAGATATCTTTTTTGGGGGGCCGGCCATCGTCCTCAAACTCCGACCACCGGGCTGGACCGGCTCCTGAGGTGACGCTGTTTCGTGTCCTGCGGGCAAACTTGCCCGAGTCTGAGCTTTCAGTGCCACTATCGTCCGTCATGAGATCTCTTTCGTGATGTCTTCGGCTGAGCTGAGTAGTCTAACGATGCTATCTTTGCCACTCTGCCTAGCCAGCTGAAAACACAGAGAGGGGAGAGGCTGCCTTCTACGAATGCAGTTTGGTTTTAAAGCCACCGTCTACGCTCTCGTGCACCGGGTTGGTCATGGAGGTCGTGGATGATGACAGTGATGTACAGCTGTCATGGCAAAGCTTCTATTTCTGTCCACAGAGCAGCACAGTGGACTGGTTATGTCGGATAGAAGTGATGCGATGTGAGGAACCTATAGCAGCAACACGGTCGGGTTAAAATCATTTTATTGTATCACGTGAAAACTCACTTTTAAACAATAAAAATGACTTTATTGCCACGGCACGGTCGCGTTAGTTCGTCACCTTCATCCAAAAACCAAATTAAACACACTTCAGTTGAGTCCAGGAGGAAGTCCTACCCAAACTTTGAGCTGAGTGTCTGTTTTAAGGTAAGACGAGATGCTCTATACTCTTCATGAAACCCTAAAAACCAACATGTTTCCATGGTTACATCTTTGCTCATCATTTGCTCAACAGCTTTTAACTTCAAGTGTGCTCCTGGCGTGGCACCCGGTTGTGGAAATCGAGGTCTACATCGCTACAGTCTGGTGCTGCTTTTTACTGCTGCACCACCTGTTTCACCACCTCACAGCACATTACTGTACCAACACGTGCCAAATCAGAGACACAGATTCCTTCAAGGCTTGTCAAACTATCTTATCAGAGTCCGGCTCCAGTGTCAGAAAAGGGGAAGGAGGTGCAGATGAGTCAGAGTTGATCAAACTGGTATTAGTTGTGCAGAACACGGCAAAAATGGCAAGAAGTGGATGCATAAAGCGGTGTGATTGGTTCCCTTCCTTTACGTTCATCCTTCCTTCCTCTCTCACCCTCAGGCTGACCGCCGTCTGATTTCGAACCTCGATCTCGCCCATCTTTGACCTGTGTGTCAACTGCCTCGGAGGATTTGGCACCCTCTGGAAAGGCCACCCATACCTGAACTCCAGGTTTTCGTACTTAGACCGGTGACAGAAATACCGCAGGGGGGTAGAGCTAAATCCCAGCTGTAGCCCTAAAAGGATTTTTTGTCAGTTTTCAGGGCGCAAACTGCAGAAATCGAACCAAAAATGGGGAAAGATAGACACGCAGAGAAGGGGAGAGACAGAGAGAGGTGAGAAACAGTCCCCCCCTCCTCCCTCCCTTCGCTGCTTTACAGCCCATTAGGTCAGAGGAGAGCAGGGAGCGCTGCTCTTAGGCTGGGCGGTGTAATATTGGCTGAGGGAAGGACCGGGGAGGTTTTTAAAAGCCTGTGCTGTCGGCTGTGTGGGTGAGGTGAGATGTCGTTTCCTCTCACAGCCTGAGAGCTCCATCGCAGTGATATAAAAGCATGCAGAGGCACCTGGAGAGGGGAGCAGGTAGACGACGAGGGTGCGAACATCTGGACCAATGTGTGCAAATAGAGAGAACTCGGCTGAAAGCAGCAACGTTATTTAAAACACCGGTTCAAATGTGATTATGTTTTCCCCAACCTCCCCCCAGTCCTAACCCTTTGTCTACTTGTCAACCATCAGGAATGGCTGAACACGTCCATGTAGGACGACCACGTCAGAGAAAAAGTGATTTTTGTTTGTTTGAAGCCTGAAAAGTTGAATTTATTCAGGAATTCACAACAAAAAGAGCAGAACGTTTTAAAGAAATAAAGAAAATTTTTCTGCTTTCATGTCTTATAAAACATTTCAGGACCCCTCAGACTGATGTTGAACCCAACCGCTTGATATGTAATAATATCTCAGAGAGTTTGCCTTCTCTTGCCTCAAAGCAAACGTCTGCACTCGAGAGTTAAAACAGTAGTTCACCCCCTTACATGCAGTTTGATCTGACACAGGTCTGGAGAGAGTCTCTGTGTTTCATATATTTGAGCTAAAAGCTTCAAAAAAATCTATCTCAGAGATCCCAAGAGCAGCTGTCTCATTGTTAGGAATGAGTAGGTGGACCCTTGCACCCACTGTTCAACCTGCAGGATGTCAGCAGATAGAACTGTAGCTACTACAGAGTTAACGACACGCAAACAAACATGTAATCTATGGATCGAAGACTCTTCCAGACTCTTCTGCTGCACTTCTGAATGTCTCCAGGGTGATTTTTACATCGCTTTTAAAACTCTGAACCGCTGATATCTGAGACGATAGAGAGGAGAGAGGACAATGGGCTCCATCTCTTTGTCCTTGGCCTCTCAGGATCTTCTCAGATCTGCTCTCCTCGCTGCACATTAGCCTTCTCTGAGGTGAGGCGACACCTGAGAACCAGAGGAGCCAGACTCTGGTCCGGGGTGTGATTTAACCCTGATTTCTCATGCCCAGGCTTCTTTTCACACTCCGATCACAATTGTGAAGGCGACCCCAGGTCAAGCATCTACAGATTCGCCCGAAGAGGGGAGGCAACACTGAGCATGCTCACAGCCCGGCTTTATGGGTCATATCTCTTTTCCCCGAGGGCGCAGGAACACACATTAAACACATGAAGGCCTACACGCTCGACTGTCAACACTCGATGAAGACAGACAGATGTGAACGCATGAGGAGCATCCACACATTTTCAAATGAGATGAAATAAGATCATATGAGGGAACGCATTAAATACACAAACACACGCACGTGCAGTGAATAACAGCACATCTGACAGACTATCCGAACCATATGGCCCAACACCGAAGCGGCGACCTCTGTGACTGTGAATGTGGAAGTGTTAAAAACTGCAGTTCCTCGAGCGTCCACTTGAGGCTGGCTACAGAAGTGAGTCAGTCTCCATAAGTCCCCATGTTCAAATGTCTTCACAGCAGAAATAAACACGTTTACAGCCTGGTACAAAAAACAGTTTTTCCACATGTTGCAACTGACGCCAAGTCAGTTTTATTTAAATATCCTGTAACTACACTGGTCCAGTAAATAAAACCACTGATCTTCGAATTTATGGACTACCTCAGGGCCACGACCGCCCAGATATGTGGGCTGAAAGTTGCTGATGCTCAACATACTGTATGTCAACGTATATGTGCGGGGAAACACATGGGCAAAAAACACATCTGGCATCGTCATGGATACAAATACTCAGACTCAGACGAGCTGTAAGGGCCTAATACGCGCGGCACAGCGGGTGTCTACGCGAAGACTCGACTGAAAATGCAGAGAGAGCCCAAACATGCCAGAGGGGATCAAAATCTGCTGCATGATGTCGTGACCCCCCGAGTAAGAGGAGCTGGGCGAGAAGGGTGGCAGACCTCGGCGTCGGCGCCGTGGGGGATGCCAGGGGAGGTGAGGATCACACACACACACACACGGAGCCGACAGACGCTCGCAGACCTATAGTATGTATGCAGTACTGGTGTGAAGCGTATACCGTCCAGCGAAGGATGCTTATAAATGAATTGTCACTTAACGTCTGCTGCTTGACATCAGGGAGTAAATGATCATCGTGAAATCAATATCAACGAAGAAAAAGTGAAGAAATTTTACAATAAATCCTGACCCGCGGACGAGCGAGACAGCTGCATAATTATACAATTTGAGTGAAGTATTCTTTACTCCATCCTCTCATGAAAATTGGACAACGATGCACTACGTTCCGCACTACGGAAATAACAAATGACACCCTGAGAAAGTGTGTTACTTTTACTTAAAGCTGCTGTAATCAATTTTTTTTATGTCAGACGTCAATGTGTGAAGGTGTTGTCGACAGACCGAGGGATAATAATCACCCAACTCAGCAGTTCCCTTCAGTTCTAAGAAGCTTAAGCTCTTCTGTACACGACAGAGATAGCTGGTGAACACAGATGCATAGATGAAGGACAAGAAAGGATACGTGACTCTAGCTGAATGTTGTTCTGAGTCAGTTCAGCTGCAGCAAAATGAGCCGAATCGAGCGCTGACGTCTCCCCGTTTGTTTACATTCTTAATGTAATTCATTTGAGTTTGAGTTTTTTGAAGTCAAGTTTTCTCTCGAATGCGGGATGAACTTTGTTGTGAACTTTGTGTCCTTGTTGTTTTGCAGCCCCGAACTTTAAAAGCACTTTAACTCCTGCACCATCACTGGGGGATTTTTCGAATCGACTGAGAGGAGACTTCCTCTCCAACCTCGCCGACTTATGAACCTTTCTCATAATCAAAACCTGATAATGTCAAAAATGCTCCCTCTCAAGCTGAAAAACAAGACTTTACTTTAAGTTTTCACCTCACGTCACTCGTCCTTAGATTTATTAGTACTTCTTTTCTTTAAGCTCACCACTTTTACACCAAGAAGTCTCAAAGACAAATCAACGACGACATTTAGATGAGCTGGAATTCACAAAAGAATACCGTGCATGGCACTCTCAATATCAATTAGTCATCCCTATTTATCAAATAATGCCCTGTGTTCTGATTTACATGTGAATTATGAAATGTGAAGTCTTTGGGGTTAAGTTTAGGTCTATTTCAGTGTCAGTTGAGCTTGATAAAACACTCAGCATCAATAATACAGCGGTCAACATGTCGTACACAGGGTATGAAGCTACATCCTTTTAGTCTTGTCGGTCCAAATGGATTTCAATGTTTCTGCATGTTGCTGCCAGCTGAATTATTTAAGGCGGTAATTAGGTGATTGTGGCTGCTGTACGTCTCGGGAGAGTGACGTAACTGTCAGAACGTCGTCGTTTTTTTAAGGAGGAAGATCAGATCAGGTGTCTGTCCTCCCTCCACCTCCTGCACATGCTTTACGTGTTTATCTTGGCCTGACTCCAGCCCCGCCGCCTCGTAAAATGAGCAAAATACAGGCAGCTTAATTGACTAGATGAAAAACCTCAGGCAGAAAATACCATTTCGACTGTGTGCGGGCCTGGTGTGTGTGTGTGTGTGCGTCTTTTTACTTCCTGTCGTGTCATGTTTGTCGTGGCTGACTGTCCCGAAGCTGTTGTGGTATCGCTGTCCCACTGGCATTCGCATCTCTACGTCGTGTTATCTCTACCAACACCACGTTCTATGAACACAATCGTGATGCGTGACACAAGAACAATGGGGACGGGGGGGTGTTTGTGGAGCGCTGCCCTGCTGATGAACCGGGACAAGCCGATGCTCCGTGACCTGGATAGAAGAGGAGAAACCGCCATTTTAGAAAGGGTCACGGTGTCAGCGCAAACACACATGCGTGTAGCGGCAAAGCAGTCGCATGCGACGCGTACACACACGACATAAACGCGATGGCGTTTTGCGTGTGCAGAATTTGCATGCGGGGGGTCGCGTTCCGGTTCGTCTCCCCGTTCACGCGCAGGTTAAGAGTGCGAAGCGGCGAGATCGCTGCGAAGAACATGTAAATTTGACCCTGTTAATGGCTCTGCTGAGCGGCCGATCTTTGCAGCTTTACACCCGACCAGAGTGTGAGAGTTCACACAGCGGCTGAACCGGTAAAGTCTGAGGTCACGACAAAGTCCACGAGCTTCACGTGGAAAAAGAAGGATAGATCCGCTCCTTCTCCAGTTTCCACGGGCGCACGATGGTCTCATTACACGGTAACACTTTATGGTAATGGTGCATGAATTATATATTCATGCATGACATCATACACACGCCAAAGTTTGAATTTATTCATGCAGTGCTTAGTGAACTATCAGGAATGTACTAGAATTAGCAGAATCTCTCTCACGGCTTAATGCAACAACTATTTCATTCATAATTTCTGAGTAATTAATTGTTCATATCTTCTTCGCAGATAAGCCTGCAGTTAAAGGAAATGAATTCATGATAATTCATGCACCCTTACTATCAAGTGTACTCGTAAAAACTCAAAGTGGAGGTGTTCTGATGGTTTTGACGCCGTGTACTGTGACGTTTATGGACGTTGTAACTAAACTGCCTTTCACTTGCAATCAGCGTATCTCCATCACATTTCATCCAAAGCGTCTTATTCCGACAACTGTTAAGGATCAGTGGATGAATTTTAGCGAGAGTGAAGCTCGATGTTATTAGGTGCCCGGTCTACGGCGGGCCGGCGCGGAAGATGTGACACCCAACAGATGGAAAGACTCCCCCTCAGGTTTGATGGAGGAGAGACGTGCTGCCTTCTCCAGACCTATACATAAATAAAATGGGACAGGTCTGCCATGAGCTAGTTTGAGTTTGACTATCTCCACCCATGCTTAGACAAACTGTACACACACACACACACGATATCCATCTTCCGTCGTGACCTTTAAGGCCTCCCTCTCTCCTTTTTTCTCACCATCACAGTCCTTTTTATCTCTCTCTCCTTCCCTCTGGTAATTTCTGCTGAACTGTGAGGATTGAGAAGAACGTATCCGTGGGATGTGGGAAAAAAAAAAAAAAAGTGCTCGGGATCATGGGAAGGTGTGATGTTGGGATGTCTGTCGCGACCTCGGGGATGAAGGAGCATGGCCCGGCACGGGGAAAGGAGATTAGAGGTAAGAAAGGATGTGAAACCCCTGCAGCAGCAGCAGCAGCAGCAGCAGGATGGCCATTTTCCTTCAACGATTACTGGAGGAGTCGTCGTCAGCAGTGGCTCAGCTGTTAGGCTTGAAAACATTCGTTTTCCAACATATAAGAAACACATACATGACTCAGAATAATCTGGTCACGGGGGCGTTTGTCATGTTGCGTGCTCCGCCCGCACACGTACCTCCTCTTGTATGACACTTTCACATGTGGCACAAAAATGTCTTTTAGACGGCCGTTTATTTCACCGTCGTTTGATCTGATCATACCCGTCAGCGGCAGAACCTCGCTCTGTCTTCTTCTTCTTCTTCTTCATCATCATCATCTTCTATTCCACCTCACCCCCCCTCCTCCTCACACCACCCATCGCCTCCATCCTCGCCCTGAACAGGCCCCGGTACAGCACAGCGCAGCGCGCGCGCACGCGTGTGCAGCGATACCGAGGGAGGTCGCCGTGCGGTCACTGCGCAAAGCCTGGTCGCATTGTGACTCGAAGCTGCAGAATGTGCCATGGTGCATTAGCACGCTGCCGCCTGGCTGAGCATGAGGCACAGAGAGAGAGAGAGAGAGAGAGGACGAGAAGGAGGAGGAGGAGGAAAAAAGGAAAAGGAGACTGAAGGAGGAGCTGAGGGATGGAGTAAAAGACACAAAGATGGGGATGCAAAAAAAAAAAAGAGAGGAGGACCTGAAGAAGAAGAAGGGCATCAGCGCACTTACACAAGCCAAATTCAGATGCCCCAGGGCCACGGGGTCCTTGTACGGTGGCTCATTTAGTTAGTTATTTAGACTTTACTGTCCCCAGGGAGGGTGAAGTCCTTTTCTCGGCACTGTACACCATAAGTAAGATCAACAAAACAGAGTACAGTGTGTGCGGCAGAGCATACGCCATCGTCTTGGTATCATGCATCGTCATACATTAGGCATACACCTGTTTTCTGTTTCTAAAAATTAAAAATCTGTTTATATTTTGAGGAAAATCTCTTTATTTTACAGTGAAGTCAATATATAATTTGACAGATCAAGTGTTCAGAGCAGCAAACAGTCTTAAAGCGAAGCTAAATACTGAGTGAGGTTGCCACTGGAAGCTCATGTCCCCGCACGGTTTGCAACACACAAGACTAAATGCATTTCCATCCCATGTGCACTGAGATCTGATAGCCAGTTGGTCAGGTGCCACTAGCCAAGCAGAAGCTTCTGTTGCGCCAACAATAAAGACAGATGGGATGTGATTGGATGATGTAACAGACCAATGAGAGAGCCAGCCGCGAGGCTGCTGGGACATGATCTCATTTTCATCCTCGCCCTAAGCAGGTTTAGACATCTCTGATCGGTCCGTTGCTAATCTGCTCTGCGCCAACTGCGTGTGCTGTAGCTAATGCACGCATGCACACTCGCTGCACTGACACACACACACACACACACATTTTGCATTGTGTTTTTTTTTTAATGCACTGAGCATTTAAGGGCAGGAGAGAGAACTTAGAGTCAAAACACTCACGTAAACAGCTGATCTATATTTCTAATATATTTCTTTGCAAACCGAGCGTCAGACATCGAATGACGGAAAGCTTTTAAAGGTTCTCGAGGTTTTAAGGAGAACACACTCCACATACAGACTGAATTTGACAGTACATGCTCCAGCAAACACACACACTCAACTGTCAGAAGAAAGAGGTCACGTCGGGGGTTGTTGTCCAGGGACTTGTCCTGAAAGTCAAACACGAAAGAGCTCTACAACGAGCGCTCCGTACAACCTCCGTGACATGTGACCAAGGTCGAAGGAAGCCGCTGAGGCCGCTGCGGGGACGCGCTGTTCTCTTACTATTAACCCCGTATACACTCACAGATGTACACACGCACACAGTTTACTTGTACTCAATCTTCCTGCGCACACACACACACACATGAATGTGTCGCAGAAGTAGCTGCATGGTGTTGTGATAAAGGCGAAGGCTCTCGGGGCGGTAGGGGTCAGCAGGAAGCCAGGGGTCCGTGCCCCGTCCTTGACCATCCACTGGAGCATGACGGCTTTGAGAATGACGGAGAATAAAAGGGGAAGTCACAAGTTAAAGAAGTAGAAGCAAAGAAGGCGGATAATGTCAGCTAACTGTGAGATTTTATGTCTTCATCAGAAGGTCAGGAATTAACTGACTTTCATCATAAGATGTGGTCGAAAAAACTCCAGATAATCAAGGAAAGGATGCACAGCATCTGTCGTCGTGTTTGGTTTGTCTGTTCTAGGCTCCTGTAGAAACACGGCAGACTCCGTGGAAGAGGACCCGCTCCCACTGCAGACTCATTTTAAAGTAACAAAAAACAAATATTCTTGTTTTCAGGCGATAATACACTTAAAATTAGAGTTTTGTGTAATTTAATTGAGTTTAAGGCTTCATAGATCAGGAGAGTCTTACACTGCTGGGGGCCGATCTCTGTACAGTATCTCTGCCGTGACAAACACTGTTTGTTCTCTCGCAGTTCAAGCCGGGGTCAAGTGGTCGATACCAGTGATCAGAGAGGCCTGCCGCCCGATGAGCCCATCGACCCCTCAGCCCCACAGAGACATGGAGAATATAACCGGACCAATTCATATGGACCTCGCACGCGGCGGCGGGTCCAGGGTGCAGCGCAACGAAACGGCCTGCACAGCATTGGCACGATTGATCTGCTTTACCGCGAGCCAAGCGCGGGCTGCCAATCCTAATGCACTGTCAATACGAGCACACCGGGGATGTATGAGGAGAGAGCGGGGACTACATGGGAGGGTGGAAGTATCCATTTCTGCCATGCCTGCAGCTACTCATCTGCCTGTATCTGTCACAAGCTATTACATTGACTCAAACATAACATGTGCCACTGAAAACTCTGTACAAGGAAGCGGGCTTTTATTCAAATAGATGGAAGAACGGCAAGCAAATAACATGCTGATGAAGGCTCCTGCTGCTTTTTCCATCTAAATCTAACAAAAAATGAAGAGCTTCGCTACTTTTAAACCCACTTTTTTAAGAGAAGCACCAAGATGGGACAAAGTACACACAAGTGAAGACAAAACGTCGAGACAGAGGTGAAAGTAATAAAGCTGGAACGGACAATCACGAGAGGCGGGAAACACAAAGGCAGGAAGTACAGTAACACATGCAACAAGGCGCGGGTAGAATTACAAAATAAAACACGAAGGGCTAGACGATAAACACAAAACCACGGCAGTGTAACTCAAATATAAATTATTATTATTGTTAAGAGGGAGCCTGCTTTGATTGACAGGTTACACACAGTCTACGGACCAGAACCAAGACAAAGAAAAATGACTTTCCGTTATAGGCTGCTCAAACAAACATAAGTCTGCCCTTCCAAAAAAGATTTATGACTTAATTAACTGTTAAAAACTGAGAAAATGTCCCAGAAAAAAACAGGATTATGTCCCTTTAACGCATGCCAACATTATATGGGCTATTAGTAACACACATACACTGTAAACTGATGTGTAATCTCTGACATAAAACACTTAATTTGGTGTTTTTTCGTGTTTTTGAGCGTCATAAATCAGAGTTCATTTCCGGGTGGTTACCGCGTTTCCACGGCGACCATGGAGACTGTCAACAAACCCGGGAAGAGGAGGAGACGTGGGAGACGTAAAAACGGGTAAATAACGTTAAAAGCGTAAATTTCTGTGCGTGTGGCCTGACTTTAAACTCTTATGCATCACATAAAGTGGCTGCTTTGAGAATTTGAACTCGTTAAAAGCGCGAATCTGATCGTTACACAGCTGCACCAGTCATCGTTGTTGGCTCACGTTAATGTGTCGTCACTCATACGTGGCATTTATCAACCGACGTCATGTTTGCAGTGAACTCACCCACAGGGCTCCTCCGGGAGGACAGATGTTTCCAGCTGTCGGCAGTCTGGAGAAGCTGGATGTCAGCCTGAACAGACAGGTAAGATCATTAGGATGGACACATGGTGACATATACAGTGTTCTGACTTAAAGTTACAGTTATTATTATGAATTATTATATTAATTCATTATTATAATTGTAAATATACACAAATACAGCTGAAAAGTGAGGAAGATCTGAGTGTAGATGTACTCACTGAGAAGGACAAGAGGAAGGAGGAGGAGGAAGATGCCGTGAAGAAGAAAGAAGACAGAGGAGGAGAAGGGAGGAGAAGAAGATAGATAAGAAGGAGGAGAAGTTGAAGAAGAAGCTGGAGGGGGAGAAGAAGGAGGATAAGTAGGAGAATAAGGAATAGAAAAGGAGGAAGAAAAAAGAAGGTGAAGAAGGAGGAGGTCAGTAAGAAGAAGGAAGAATAGAAGAGGAGGAGGAGGAGAAAAAAGGGGACAGGGAGCAGGACAATAAGACTGACTTGTAGGTTGACTGACCATCATGGTTTTCTTGTTTCGTCCTTCAGGGTCAGTCAGCGCTCCACGTGGCCTGTCTTTACGGCCAGCTGGCTACAGTTCACCTCCTGCTGGAGTCGAGGCCGGAGTGGATCGACGGCAGCGATCGCCAGGGTCGCCGGCCTGTCCACATGGTCCTGTCCTCCCGGAGCTCGCCCAACACCTCGCCGTGCCTCAGATGCCTGCTGGAGCACGGGGCCGACGTCAACGTGTAGGCGCTGATGACTATGCTCACACTGAAGATGATCATGAACCCGAGGAGTCATTTTAATGTTTCATTTCCAGTACCACAGATTCAGGGACGACCCCGCTGCACATGGCCGCCTCTGAAGGCTTCCTGGACTGCACGGAGATCCTTGTACGAGCCGGAGCGGACGTTTCGGCTCAGGATAACGCGGGACACACTCCTCTGGATTTAGCCCGCATTTGGTGCCGCAGGAAGGTGGCGAGGTAAAATCTACAACTCACACAAAAAGTGTTTGGATAAAATTAGCCCCCTGTAATCAATAAAATTGTGCAGGTACCTGAAAAACTGCACGTGGCAGGAAGATAAGACGAAAGAAATGCAGGAGAGGATGCTGGTTCAAGCCTTATACAGGGATCTTGTTGATATGAAACTGAATGATCCCATTAAAAAGGTGAGTTTTCCCTCAAAATACCACCCACTGTGACAGAAACACGCATGAAAACATTTGTTTGTTCCCATTCTAGACGCTTGTTGGTGTGAAGATGGAACAGTGGGCAAGCAAGAAAGGTCTTCCCCTCCTGAAGGACTTCTCCCCCAGAGTCCTGGTGAGTCGGTACCACACCCAGTGCCTCCAGTCAGATGAGAACACTTCAAATCTAAAGCATCCCAAGCACCAAGTGGGAGGACCTCAAGAGGACAAGAGCACCTCCATCAAGCAACCACCAGCCTTGAAGCCCTGGACCATCTTCATGGGCCTCCAGCCGGAGAAGCTCCCCATGGCGCCGGACCTCCGGGACAGCGTCACGGTGTGGAGGGACAGCAGCAGCCGGCAGCCTCAATACACCACCAAGTGGAACAGCAGGCCTCGCCTCGCCCCTGACCTGCCTGTGGATGTCCTCGAGAGGGTGTTGTTCCCCAGAGAGTTCCCCTCGAGGATCGCGTCCCCTCGCTACTTTGAGCCACAGGACATCGCGGAGGTCCAGCGCAGAGGATGCCCCCAGGGGCCGAGCACCAGCCCCTGGACAGAGGTGGCCATGCACCTGGCTGAGGTGCTAGAACCCGGACACTACTGATCATCGCTTTGGTGTAGAGCTGAAAAGAGCAGATGTGTTCAAGAAATGCATTAAAGCTCATCCGGTAGTGACATACTTTGTATATTTTTACATCCAAACTTGTTTAAATTTAACATCTTTATAGTTTTTATATCAAATAACTTTAATTCTAGACTAGCAGTGTCCTCTGTGCGACCTCGCATCAAGAGTATCAACAGAACATGAAAGCAGACCTTTCCTAACAAAATAGACTTCCGCCCGACAACTCAAGCTCAAAGTGACAAAATTAAAAATGCCACGGACTCCAGACGCTGCGCCTCCGAGAGCGGAGGGGGTGAGTGAAAGGTGAGAAAACCTCGGTGAACTGGGTCACCTGTCACAGATGTATCCCTGCACTTTCCATGATCCCCCTCAGGGAACTGACTCGAGGATCCAGGTGAGGGCTTGTCAACAGTGTGCCCGCGTGTGTGTGTGTGTGCAACTGCGAGCTGTGGCCTGTCAGCTAAAGGTGTGTGTGTGTGTGTCACAGTTTTGTCTTTTTCCTTTAGTCCATGAAGCACTTCACACCTCCACGGGGGTCAAAGTGCACACTAGCCACAACCGGGTGCACCCTCTGAGAACGAGCCATATGGGACTTGGAGAGCATTCAGCTCCACACACACACACACACACACATCGATATTCTTGTGATGTTGGGGTGTGACGACAGTTAGAAAATCCATTGTACTGCACAGAAATGTGAACAATGAATGGCTGAATATGCGAGATTTAATTGGAAGTGACGAGAATGAGCACATCTTTTTTCTTTTTCTTGCTTTTATTGCCAACCTGTGAAAAGAACCATTTCATCTGCGATTTTCCAACAAAATCTCCTTTATTTTATTTTATTATACACTTGTGTGCATACCAGCCTACAAATAAATCGCACTCTGTAATTGGTAAAAAGTATTTCGGCCTCTTTTTTTTCTCCAATTTTTCAATAGTACTTTCATCAAACCACTTTGAGTAGCTTTTGTCCTCCCCCGACACCCGTAAGCTTACAAGAGTCATTGCACAGGTTCAATCTTCAGTTTTTTTTTTTTGTGTTTCTCCCATTTGTCTCTGATGTCAGGTTAACTCAACGATCAATGTACAAAAGAAACCAGTCTGTTATTACTGTTAGTTTTTAAAAACAGTCCAAAAAAAAAAGACAGGCATGTTGTAGACTACAGCGCTGGTGATTAATGAGAAGTGTAGACACGAGGCGAGAAAACAAAAAAGTGCATTGTATCAGTGGCCACATGTCAGAAGTGTCACTTTATTAAAGGATGTTTAATTATTATTATGAATGAATCCTTTTTATGAACCCTTTTTTAAATTGATGAGCTGCGACTATAATCAGAATGGGATGTCTCCGTAATCCGAGTAAGCGACCTAAGGCATTTTCTGTGCAGCTGGTTTGCAAATCCAAGATTTTTGCCCCGAAAAGTGCCTTTAAGCTGTCAATCGAACCTTCATCTGTGGACATGTAGAGTTGTGTTTTGTCCCCGTAGTGCTACTTTGTGTCTGAGTCAGATGAAGAGTGAGCAAAGCACCACAGAAAAAAAACCCGACAGATGTCATCTGAAGAAGAAACATGATAAGGATTTATCTGCCAAAGTCAGAACGGTTAATTTCAGACCCCGCACGTACACGTTTTAATACCAAAGCTTACAAAATGGAGGAGTCCAATGAGACGATTAGAAAGCGTTGCGCTACGGACGAGATCCCCTAAGTGAGGTCTCGATTAGATGTTGTTGGCAGTCAGTACAGACGGACAAAAAAAGAAAAGACAAAGAGAGACGAACGTGGCCTGTGTAAACTCGTCGGGGCTCATCCAGCAGGAAGCTCTGTTCTGTTCATTGGTCCATCCGCTCTTTGTGTGCTCTTCTTCCCGCTTTGGCCACGGCTTCGTTTTAGTCCCAACCAGAAAAACTAATTTTCCGTAGTCCTTCCTGCTTCCCTCTTTAATCTCCAACACATACACAAACTCACAAACCCCCGACGCCCAAGGCTGCACCCCCCGAGCCTCGGCTCCTCAGTACATTTTCTGTCGGCTGGGCAGCACTGCCTCCTTGAGGAAAGAGAACACGAGGAGGATCCCAGACCTCTTCCCCCGCTTGCCCTTAGTGAAGTAATTAGACACCACGTCATCTAAAAGAAGGAAAAGGGAAATTTGTCAACACCAACATCCATACCCACTTATTATATGCTTTGGAAAGTCGCTGGAAGTTTCAGATAAAATATACTTTATTGATCCCACAGAGTGAGATAGAAAAAATAAGCACGCCCAACGTGGGGCTCGAACCCACGACCCTGAGATTAAGAGTCTCATGCTCTACCGACTGAGCTAGCCGGGCTATATATATACCCCACAATGTCTGTCGGTGTGAAGTGAAGCCAATGCACAAGGGTCAGAGTGTAACTTCAATTAACTGGCCCCATGTTAACATGCCCAGCTTCAGAAACTTATGGGTGACGTCACTCATGCTCTGTGCGTCTTTGGTCTTAGGGTGAAACTCACCTCCTTGTTGCATGGTGGACGGAAGAACGTTTTCTCCCGCTGACAGTGACACAAAAAAGGCGAAGGGGATCACCCACAGGCAGATGGTGAAGTATGCCAGCACCTTGATGCCAAATGAAACATTATAAGACGAGTACAGGTGACGCTACATCAACGACTGTTCGTGGAATCATAAATCTGAGATGAACTTACCTCTGAGAATGGATAATACTCTTGTGCAAAGTACTGGAAGGCCATATAATGGTTCACCACCACCAACACTGAGTGAAAGACAAGACAAAAGACACGTGGATAAGACAAAGATTCATGTAGATCAACTTCTCCTCTCACATAAATACATAAATGTCTGTCATACGTACCACAGGAGAGGATGAAGTTTGGAGAGCTCAGCAGTATGTAGGGGAACGTCTGCAGGAGGCCGAAGTACACCAGGTTGGTGAAGAGGCCTATTCCAACCATAAACACTGGGAAGCCTTCAAATATGTAGAGACCTGCCAGCACTCCTGTCGAGAACTGAGCACATCCACGCAGAATGTTAGCGGTGCTCTTGTGTGCTCTTTAAAAACAAGCGCACGAGGACAATTACTCACCATTATCATGTACTTTATTATTCGACTGGTGGCTACTGTGTATTCTTCTATTAGTTCTGCCAAGTAGTAGAGGCCAGCAGCTGAGTGAAGACAAGCAGAAAGTTATGAGCAACATAAGCTGCGTCTGTGCTGGAAATCAACTAAACATTAGGATTGCAATGCACCATACAATGTTTTTTTTAATGGATTCATAGATTTATGGGCATTAATCAAATGATACTCAATGGAAATTATTGTTCCGTACTTCAGTTTTAGGAACATTAAAGCAACATTGTGTAACTTTTGTGCCATAAACTAACAGATTTTAAATCATGTTGACGCTATACCACCAGCTAGTTCACTGATTTTGGTGAAACTGGATCACTCTCTGTGATTTACAGTTTCCTGAGAGAGTGTTAGCGATGCTGATGGGAAGTGTTGTGCTAGAACAGGAGCTGAGCAAGTAGGCAACGTAACTAGGCTCAGAAGCCTCTGTGGACATAATGACAGAGGCGAAGAGACCTAAGAGGACGTTGACGGAGGAAAGAGAGTGACCAAGGAAGAAGCTGTCGGAGAAGAGGAAATCTTGGACTGACTTTGACACTGAGCTGGGTTTCAGATCAGTAAATTATTTATTAAAGAATAAGACAGAGTGTAAATGTGAGCAGACATTCAAGGCAAACTTGACAGTTTTCTATTGTTAGCGCTAAAGACAAATTTCACTTAGCGCCCATTGAAGTATTGAGATTCAATATCTTGCCCTAGTCAACAGCCAAGGCGAAGCCAACAGATCGGCTAGATAATATCAGTTCAATGGAGTAATTTAATAAAAGCACACCAGCAGCACAGACATGACCCACAGTTACAGAGCCCATGTTGAATGAAGGCCAAACATAGCCAGAAAAGAGGCGGGCAATTGTTCAAACTAATCAAAACGTGCGTGCCAGAGGGCTGAGAAGGTGACAGCTCACAGAGAAGAGGCCCACGGGAGAGTCTGAGAGCTTTATCATACTAAAGCAACCTTCACTTTCCCAAAAACACGGAGTCAAAAGGAGGAGAAGAGACGAGAAGAATGGCGACGATAAATTGCCTTGTGCTTTTGAACTCCCCGTTTGTCTGTTAGCAGACAGACACTTTAATCTTTGTTCCTCCTCTCAGCACCGGACGGCTCGCCACAATAAATAAAACATGGATAAGACATTTTTGAGAACACTGCCTGAATTAAACACAGTATAAAAACAAATAAATGACGATTAGAATTGGACTATACTGAACAGAAACAAGTATGCGATGCCACAGGTGACACAGCTTTCATCATTAATTGCACTGGTTGATATGAGGCGTGAATCACAGATGCTCTCTTGTCTAGTCTTGATTACAGGATCGCTGTTGCAGCAAACAGCAGGAGGGAGCTCCTAAGTAAGACAGTACCACTGTTTACAAAGGGTTTATTGACATTGTAAGAGCCAGTTAAGTCACGGATATTTATGTGTAAAGTCAACGAGTACGTTAAATAGTGAATGAAGTCATTGTGATACAGTTTCTTGTAGTTTGCGACAGGTTTAACTCCGCTGCTGCTGCACACACCTACAGTAGGCAGCCATTCGTTACCTCCTCCAATGAATGACACCTGGCTCTGCTACCTGCTCGTTCGGGGCGATCCAAACTTTTCTCGTCTGTTGCTCCCAGAACACATTGACCCTCTCTACCTTCCCAAACATGGGTACAATAACACTATGTGTAGATAAGCTTGGTACTACAATATGATAAGAAGTCAGCTGAGTCATGATTAGACACAACTTCCTGATGTGTAATGTACCGACTCGATATGGACAATGTAAATTGTCCATATTTAATAAATAATTGCTCAGGTTTATTTACTCTGTTGCACCGTGAAGTCAAAATAAGACTCTCCACGCCGAGTGACGCCTTAATCTTTTACAGGTCAGTTCTAAACTATTAATAAAAGCTGGCAGGTTGTGAGCGATCTTTCCGGCTCTGGAGAAATGTTAGCAATCCCCTGGTAAATGTCCTGTAATATGATAAAGGCAACCTTTATCTAGGCAGCGTGTGAACGAGAAACAAAGCAAATGTCATGCTCGAACCAACAGTGAGCTGCTCTTCACCTCGAACAGGTGCTGCCTCATTAGAAACGTCACTGAATATTAAGTTATTTCAGCTCAGCAAACATGACGATGTCTGCAAACGCTCAGCAGCTGTAAAACCGGAGGTTGACGGAGTGACTGACAGTCTGACAGCAGCCACACCTGACAGCTGCAGCACCTCGTGACGTGGCCAGGTAACAAACTGGCAACGTGGACAGGGAGGGGGCGGGAAAACACACACTTTGACAAGTCCTCTGTAAACTTTACTTTTACCCGTAAACCAGCAGGTGTTTGGGAGCCAGTCTGTCGACTAACACACTGCGTTACCTGATGTAAACAAACGGAAATGCCCCCAAGCTAACGTCAGGTAGATCCGAAGCAACACCTGGCTAGTTCATACTTAAGCTCACAAGCCAACGCTGCTGCTGCTGCTGCTGGTTGATACTTTCAGTCGTCAGACCTTGTGACCACAGTAAAGTTATCTGCTGCTTGATTAGTTTGTATTGATTAACTCTAATGTAGGTGGCTAAAGAGAGAAAGAGAGAGAGCGCTAAGTGCTAGCTCTCTGTTAGCATCTAGAAAAAGTGACTCCCATGCCTCAGGTGAAGTATTAAGGGAGGGAAAATGCCCAAATATACCCACGATGGGTACATGTACTTTAACTTAACAGTATGCTATGAAAATATGTAACATAAGTCTTTAAAAGCTAAAAAAAAAAACTACATATCGCCCTCTTTCCTGCACAGCTAAGCTAAGCTAGGCTAGGCTAAGCAGGTACGTAGCTATCAGTAATTCGTGTATTTATTCTTGAGGAAGTATTACTGCGTGTATTCGTATTTTATTGTATTAATACCACATTAGTCAGCGCCAACATACACACACACACACATTAACCGGTGCTAACTTCACCTGCTAACCCGAGTCCGCTTCGCGTTAGCAGGCGAAGTAGCAGCTACTGCGTTAGCACCTGCAGCTTGGACTCACCTATTGCGAGAGTAACGAAGGATATCTGGATCACCAACGACAGCCAGCTGAGTAAATAAATAAACCACATCTCTCTGCATGTGAACACGACGACGCACAAAAATATGAAACAGTAAGAAGAAGAAGAGGAGGAGAAGAAGAAGAAAGCAGCTAGCTGGCTGCTAACTAGCACAACTGAGGTAACCGGTCAAAGTTCCTCCCCTCCGTGTGTGTGTGTTCAGTTCAGGCCGAGGAGAGCAGCAGAGAGGGCGGCCTGTGTCAGGGAGGGAGAGGGGGTGCTTTGGTTATAGCGCCACCTGTGGCTGGAGGGGAAGTGCAGCTAAACCAGATGACTGAAATCTGTCCTGAGGAATGGATGCATTTATACCTTTTTCTTCATTCACTGATTAGTTATAATACTACTACTACTAATAATAATAATAACAGTATAAAATTATATGACAATAATAAAAAAAATAATATATTCATTATTTAGCACAAGGTAAAGTGATTAAGAATTATCAAACAGTTCTTCTTTTCTGATACGTCACCAATAAAATGGCGTAACATGCTCTAAGCTGCCCTTTGACCGCCTGCGCTATGGTAAGAAACATGGCGGACACTGTGTATTTCAACCCATGGTATATGTAGATAAAAAGGTTCGAGTCCCAACCTGTGCGGCCCCTTGCCACGTGTCGTACCCTGTCTCTGTCAGTCTACAGCCAGTCTATCCAGTGAAGCAAAAAAAGCCAAAAAATTATATATATCTATTAAAAAAAGGTTCATTCTAAGTTAATAAAAACATAATTATTTGTTTTATAAGGTGATCATATATAACCGAGAAACAGCTTACACATATCAGAAAAGAAGGTTTTTTTTTAAAGAAGTTAAATGTCGACAAACACGCTCATTATTTGGCACAAGGAAAGCAAAGGGATTGAGAATGTTTGCATCAAAGAAGCAAAAAAATATGAAGAAAAACTAGAATAAACATCAGCGTGGCCTTTCCCAAATGGACACGCTGACCTTGTTGTGTGGCGTTGTATCTTCATGATTTCTAAACTTAGCCGCTCACATTAGCTTCTGCAGTTCAATAAATAAATCTGTAGATATAAACGCAGGGTTGGGGAGGTTGAATTAAATGACCCAGAGTGGGAAGCTAAGGCGAGAGGTCGCTGAATTCTCTGTAAAGGGACGACGGCGAGGAAACATACTAATATTTTAAAGACGCACTGTTTGTTTGTTTATGATCGAATGTCTCAACGTTCACTCAGAGCAGTTCATTCAGCGGTGATGATGATGCACGTTTAAATCATCGTCTGCTCCGCAGAGGTCAAGGAAAACGCACTGAATATGAGAAAAGCTTGTAATTCTACATGATCGTCTCTTGTTAACGCGTCCTTCCTGTTTGTATCTTTGAATGCAGAGTATCAGTTTCAAAGCCTCGTCTCCCTCTTTCATCATCTGCATATCTATATCTATAACACACACACACACACACACAGCGGCTTTCATGTGCATTGATTCAATTACAGAGAGAGGGCAGAATACATTAATGCATCTCAAAAGCTAACACCTTTTGAGACTGTGGCGGGAAAACAATAAAAAATGTATGCCGGAGAGTGAAAGGACCGAGACCTTCTAGTAAAAAGAGCTAAATAAAGTAAATATATAATGTGAAACAGCGTGAAGACACTAAAATGGTGTCGGAGTCAAAGGTGAGAGTAATTTCATCCTCTTTTCAAATGCTTTTAACAAAGGCAGGTAGGCAGAGATAGATAGGTGGCGTGGTGTGAGGGTGCTCATTCATTCATGCATGCACGCACGCAGCATCCGTGCGGAGGTGAGAAAACAAAAGGCGACGTGCCGCATTTAAAGATACTTTCTGGAGGGAGGCGACACGGCCTCACCTGAGGCTCTTATCTCAACAACACCTCTGGGTGCTCCGGGCGTGAGAGCTTTAATGTCCCTAAATAAATTGCAGCCTCCACCTTTCTCCCGGATCGCACTTTAAGAGGCAGACACCTCGGGAGAGACGACGAGCGAGGGTATTCATATATACGCTAGAGTGTTTTTTTTTTTCATCTATATTCTGTAGCATTAGAAAAACTGCACCCGAAAGAAAGGATGATAGACATTAAACACGGCTGAACGAGTTTCATTTCCCTTGACACGCAACAAGTTCTGGCTATTTGATTCAAGATCTGGGTTAAACAGCATTTGAAAAGACTGCACACCGCCCGCCTGGTGCTCCCAGGAGGATAAAACAAAACATTAAAGGCTGTTCTGTGAGATGATTTGACCCCGAGCTGAAGTCTACATTCACATTTTTCAATAGATCAACTGGGATTTTATTGCGAGGGATCACAAAAGCAACATATTCACGCACAAATTCAACACATAAGACACAAAAGGAAGCGATTTACGCTGTATGAAAACTGTAAAACGTTCTGCTCTCAGTTGTTCTGGCTGAAGATCAGCGCCGACGCTCTGATGCGGGAGTCTCTCTTCTCCCTGTTCTGCCTCAGCCTCCGGAGCACAGGGGCGCTGCCGCTCTCGCTTGCCCAGGGAGCATCTCCTGCTGCCGGGGCACACTCGGCACCTTGCTGGGGGCCTGACAAAGAGATGAACCACATCCTCGGGGTGAGGCACACGTGCGAACAATGAGAGCCGAAGCATAACAGCAGACCACCGTGTAGAATACTACAGGAAATTGGCATCAGTTAATGGCAACAAATAGAAAAGAAAGCGTGATGCTTCAAAATATGATAAATAAAAGGTAAAGAAAAGGATTATTGAAGGAAGTTGAGCCAGGAGTGCTGGTATTGACCACCTCAGCCCCACACACAGCTATTTGTAATGTAATGTACCCTGCGTTTGCTCTCGGTTCTCTCCCATCGCCTTCCTCCTCCTCTGGAGAACCTGCAGGAGCTCCGCTTCCCCGACATTTCGGCCAGCTCCCCTCCTGGACGGGAGTCTGCGGTGGGGCTGACGCTTGATGTTGTCCTGGTGTGTGGCATGGTTAAAGATCAGAGCTTAAAAAACATATATATATAAATGCTGTTGTGGCTGTGAGTTTAAGTACGTTACCAGCACTCCTTTCAGCTCCAGGATGGCTGATTTTCTGTTCTCAGTCCTCTGGTCCTGTGAGGGGAGATTTGAGATTTGAAGACAGGGAATATTTTTGTCACAGAAGTAAACACGCATGAGGGGAACTGACCTTCCATGAGCTGTCGTCGTCCTGCAAGCAAAGTCAGATGTTTAGTTTATTATTTATCAGTCTGGATTTGTCTTTGTTTAATAAGGTTTGTGCACCTGTATGATTCTCGTGATGGGCCTCAGGACGATGCCTTTCTTTATCCTCTCTATCATTTCATCCACCGCCGTCGACTTCATGCTCGACAACGGCGCTTAAAGATTAGAAATGATTTAAACATTCAAGCGCCTTATTTTAACCTTCGCGATAAATCTCAGACTTTCCACGAAACTCACCGTCCTGAGCGACAGCGCCATCAGCGGCTCGGCTTTTCTTCCTGCTTCTCAGGAAATCAAGTGGACTTTGAACAGAAAGAGAGAGAGAGAGAGAGAGAGAGAGAGAGAGAGAGAGAGGGAGAGGGAGAGAGAGAGAGAGAGAGAGAGAGAGAGAGAGAGAGAGGTCACAGGGGTCAAACTGTTATTTTAACAAGTGTGTGAAACCAAGAAAGACACCTGAAACTCCCCGTCATTGTAACGTTTAAGGGAAGGAACATACTCTGTGACAGTAGTTGTAGATGGGGGAGGAGGTGGAGGAGGTGGTGGTGGAGGTGGAGGTGGAGGTGGAGGTGGAGTGGATTTCTGCTCTGCTGGTTCATCATTTTCATCCTTCTTGGTCACCGAATCTTCTAACTGTTTGACTACAGAGAAACATGGTGAAACATTCACTTTAATCGCGAGAACTGTGGACGCATAGAAAATGTAAAAAACAATATGGACGTCATCCATAGACATTTCTCAATATTTTCAGAATTTTTCAAACCAAAGAATTAATCAATAAATAGAGAAAATAATCAGCAGATTCATGAAAATAATTGTTGCAGTCCTAGTTTAAAATCAGCTCCACCTCAACCAATGTAATGTGATGATATAATACATTATAGTCTAACAGTCACATGGGCCATTTTCCTGCACTCACTGCTTTAAGTTTTAATATTTTAAAGGTCCGGTGTGGAAGATTCATGGAGCTCTATTTATAATATGGCAGCAGTGTATTAAAATATGCATAACTATGGTAAGACATGATAAGAATCGCCGTGTTTTGACTTCCAGTTTAGCCAAACCGGACCAGACGGATCAAGTCACTGTTCACGCTGTTTATATCTTTTTATATTTGCCGTGCTTTATTCTGGGTTGCGACCCCACAATGGATAAGTGGAAGGAAAGGGGAGTTTGTGGCATCCAAAAAATCTACACACCATGTCTCCTGCGGCACAGTTTGGCCACCTTTCATTGGTGTTTTTAGGAGGTTTGCATGTCTGTTTGGAGAAGTGATACAAGGAGGCTGCATCCCAAGGCGCCTCCACTTCACAAAGTGTGTTCGAGCCGTGAGCAGCTACCTTTCTCCTGGAACTGCGCGACAGTGGCGTTAGTCTGAGACAGCTGAGTTTCTAAGGCCTTCCTCTCCTCCTCACTCTTCGCCAGCCGTTCCTTCAGGCTCTGCAGCTCACAGAGGTCGCTGCCATGCTCCACGGCGCCCTGACTCTGTTTCACCTGAAAGTAACAGAGGACGTGACAGAAGAAGAACATAACTAGACACAGGTTGCGCCCTTTCATCACGTCTACACGCACCTGGTCCTGGTAATAGCGCTGTATATCACACAGGGCCGCGCTGAGGGTGGAGATTTGCTCCACCGCCTGCTGCAGCTGCGTGGCCATCTCCGAGCTCTGCGTCTCCGCGCTCTGCCTGCGCGCCTTCTTCCGCTGAATGAGCATCTGACGAGACAAACCGAACATAGCATCACCTCCTGACATCTTTAGCACGTCTTTATGATTATCTGCTCCGACGGGAACGAAACAGAGGAGAGGAGAAGAAAATACATCAGCGACAATGAACCACAATTAAGAGGAAGAATAAAGTGAGATCTGAATGGCTGGTTGTTAATTTTCTCCCCCGGGAGGTTGTCACAATGAGGAGAAAATGTTTTCAAACCAGTGTTTGACTGAACAATGGCTCGGGAAGCCTTGTTAGAATCAGCTTCATTGTTGAATAGCAAACAGGATGATTTAGCCGTGAGACAAAGCGTCATTTCCCTCCAACATCATGATTAGTGGCTTCGAAGGAAAAAAATGAGACGTGTCAAGCTTCGCTTTGATTCACTCCTTCGACGCTGTGACAAATAAATCCAGCAGACAAAGTTCATAATTGCGGTTTAGAGCTCATGAATAATCAGAGCGCCATAAACAAACCTTATCGATAAGCACAAAAAGGTTTTCATATCATACATGCAGGTAGAACGTGGACAGGAGTCACACGAAAGTGACACAGAGGGGCGCGACTCAAGCGGGAACAGGAAGCGTGGCCGGATGGACGACTTTCATTTCTGCGTTCGCACAAACACGAAGCGGCGGGTTCGGGTTCGGGTTCGGGTTCGGGAGCGCAGCTCCGTACCGGCGCCGCGTCTGCAAATTACACCGCCCTAATCTGCCGCTCTCCGTCGTTAAGCAGAGCAATTTTCACACAGCAATTAGCGCAATTATTTCATACGTACAAACACACACACACACATATCCCAAACCACACAAAGAGACAAAGACACACACGCACACAACTGTTTCCTGTTTGAGGCCCTGCATCATTATACCACCGTGCATCACAGAGGAGAGGTGTGAATGGTTGGTGTTTTCAAAACACATGAAAACAGACAAATAGTAGTGCATACAAGAGGCATTCAGCGCAGGGGGGTCTTTTACCATGAATTGAGAGTAAAGGGGCTGAATTGTGTGAACGGTTGGGGGTCCTTTTCACAGGTAAGGACCCCTGCGAGGCGGCCCATTGTGCGCCTGTCCGGTAAATGGAGGACACCACGCACAAAGGCGACAATTGCTATATGCTTGGCAAAACATAAAGGTGTCAGGCAAAGACAGGTTGTGCTTAAAGACCACTATTCTCCTTCAGCAGCGGTGATGACCACTAATTATGGGGAGGGGAGGGGGGCGAAATGGGAAGGGAAGGGAACAGAGAGATGTTTTTTGAAAGAAAGGGCCTTTATTATGGAGCAGCTGGGGCTGCGAAAAACTGTGTGTGTGTGTGTGTGTGTTTGGGTATGAGGATTTTAAGTGAATTGGTGTTTTTTCCCGCGTGTGTACAAGTGTGTGTGTGTGCTTTTGTCTTGTGTGTGTGTGTGTGTGTGTGAATGCCTCACCTCACACAGAGAGCCCAGATTTGACCAAAGTGTCATCGGTGTGAAGACAAAGAATGGAGACCCCTTCTCCTGTCCCGCCGCATCAGCTGCACTCTGACAAGCGGAAGTGTGTGTGTTTGTGTGTTTAGGTGTCTGTGTGTGTGTGTGTGTTGCCCCCCCCCCCCGTCTGGTCTGAGTGTGTTTGCCGTAGCCGCCCGAAGGTCAGCGCCAACACTCCTGCTCCCTTCCCGTGGCACGACCTGTCACCCTCGGTATCTATAGGTGCGAATGTATGACAAAATGTTTTGTGCACAGATATACACACACACACACACACACGCGCGCTCGACGCGCTCACACCTGGTGGGCAAAGACTTCCGCGTGCTGCCGGAGGCCTTGTTCAAGCTCCAGCTTCTGAGACATCTCCGTGAACTCGTCCGTGACAAGCTGGGAGACTGTGCACACACACACACACGCAGAAAACACACACACAATATTCAGTGTCATTTACGACGACATTGGTGGCATTCATTTTGTTTTTTGACTTAACCTGCAGGAAATGAATCAAGTCTGTGAAACAAAAGAAATGACACACGACTTGCTGCTTTTCTCTGTTTCAGATAAAGTCTGTGTTAAAGCAGCAACACTACACATTAATGTGGCTGAATATCACCAGACATTTGACAAAATGTGTCTTCTTTTTGTAATTCGGAGGAAACTAAAGCCTTAGGCATATTTTTTAAATTATATTTTATTAGATTTCATTTATATCACTCAATTTTTGCTTTGTGTTCTATTTCTTTGGCTTCTAGTGCCGTTACCAAAGCTCGTGCTCTCTGTGTGTGTGTTAACCTCCATGACAAGTAAAACTGAAACTGAAGCTAACAAACGCGATCGTCAGTCTAACGTGAGTGGACTCACCTCGTTTGATTTTATTCATGGTCTTGTTCTGTTTGCTCAGTTTCCTCAGTATGACCTCTTTCTCTTCGACCTCCAGAAGCAGCTGAGAGAAAAACACAAGTCTGTGATGAAGCGCATGCACACCTAAACACACACACACACACACTCACATCCAGACAGTGAGGTACCTGCTCTCTGAGCTGGGCCTGCTCTTTGGTCAGAGCTTCCACTTGTTGCTCCAGCTGCAGCTTCTCAGCCAGCAGACCGTCCACTGACGTCTGCAGCTCTGACACGCGGACAGGAAGATGAGTTATAGACTTTGACACCAAAAAATAAGCCACTTCCCAAATATAACCACAGTCTGAGTCTGATTGATCTGGTTATGCATGAATTTATAGCACTTTATTAAGGAAACATATCGAGGAAAAACATTTTTAACTGGTTGAACTGTTTCAAATAGCTTCACTGTCCATCAGACAGACACGAAAATGCCTGATTTTGTGATCTGATCTTGTAATTTCACATCGTCTGACCTGCGATCTTTGCTTGACTCTCCAGCAGCAGCGTGTCCTCGTTGCTGTCCCCGCCGAGATCAACCACGTCACAGTCAGCAGAGAGGTCAGCCTCTGGGTCAGAGGTCACCGCGGGAAAGTTCTCAGGCTGCTCGGGGATGAGCGGCATCAGCATCTGGCTCTTCCTCTTCAGGACCTTGTTCTCTTTGGTCACCTAGGCAACAGAGGAGGCGACGGTGAGTCTGGAGGTCGCTGTTTGTGTTATTTTAATCTGCTAGGTGAGGAGAGAGTACAGTATGCAAGGCTGAGAGGCTGAAAGGAAAGGAAAGGAAAGGAAAGGAAAGGAAAGGAAAGGAAAGGAAAGGAAAGGAAAGGAAAGGAAAGGAAAGGAAAGGAAAGGAAAGGACATACTTGGACAGCCAGTGCTTCAGCACTCTCCCTGCAGGAACGTTCAATCTGGAACTGGATCTCCAGTAAATTAATCTCCTTCAGCAGCTGACCGGACACTGAAAATTAAAGAGTTGTTAGTCACGTCATAAAAATATAGGTTAGGAGACCCGAGGAGAGATTTGAAATGAAATAAACATAAAATATAAACTATGACCGCCCTGTGAGGCGCGCTGAGATCTGTCTCCACCCGCTTTTTTGTCCTGGATCAGGACGAGCAGGTAACTAAAATGAACAAACGATTCTCACCTTCCTCCAGTTCACTCAGTCTCTGATTGGCTTCGTCTCTCTGCATTTCCAGGATTTCACACTAACAATCAATTATCAACAAAACAAGAGGGAGAGGGTCGATCAGATAGCAAGTTTGATTTTATTCTCATCTTATTTCATTATCAGACAGCTGAGGCATCAGGATTGCTTTTGTCCTTGTCAGCGTAATCCAGTTTGTGGAGCTTTTTAAATTATCACCACGTGAAGTTGTGAAGGCCAAATTATATCTTTCTGTGACTGAACGCTCATATTTCGTCCAAATTGCGTGACTTAAGCATGAAAACTTGTTTGACTTTCACCAAGGTAACAGTAAATCTGCTCCAGCAGGATATTCAGCGTTGATTGTCTCTAATGCACGTTACAAAGTGGCGTTAATTAAGCAGTAATTTACTGCCTGTCACTGACAGTGATACCTGAATGTCTCCCTCGTCTTCGGAAGATAAACCACTCTCTCCGTCAGACTCTGCCGGGAAAGGAAAATCATTTTATCTTCACACAACAGATGAATTGTCAGAAGGGCCGTGGCGACATAAAACAGAGAGCGATACTATGAAAGATCCTCACATCCTGCCAGCGTGACTGCAAGAGGAACTTCACGAGGACATGTGAAGGATGTTGGTGAGAGAAATACAAGAAGTGAAATCACAAGGATCCTTTAAAGCGATGTTTCAGTTTCTGGCTTTTGACTCACAACAGCGTCCTACTTCACTTTCTCCAACAAACCGAGTTTTGTCCTCTTCAATCAGTCGTTTAGTCTTCTAGGTTAGCTTTCTTGCTAGGACGACAACACTGTCACGTCTAGCCAAGAAATAGACTCATAACTCTGTAAGACTACAATGTGTTGATACATAACGTGAGAGCAACGCCAATCCGACAAAATTAACGTAATTTCTTAAAGTTTGGAGCCGGAGCCAGCAGGTGTTTAGCCTAGCATAGCATAACAAAGGTAACAAAATCAACATACCAGTACATCTAAAGCTCACTAGCTAACACTTAACTTATTCAAAAACTACAACGTACAGACTACAATTTGTAGTTGTAGGTACTGTCTTGTACATAAGTCCCAGTGCTAAGCTAAACTAACTGGTTGCTAACTGCTGGCTGTGCTGACATCGATCAAAGTAATAAAATAAAAACGATTGATTTAATTATTAAATAACAATATATAGTTATTTAATAAATAACAGCACAAAATATGGTTAATCTTTAACTTTTTTTATACATCAGATCACCAATATTAAAGAAACGATCAGTTAAAAATCTGATTTCTCAAATATATCCCCCTGATTATATCACCACACAAGTCCACCATGAATAACATACTAACTAAGATACTGAGAGCTGCAGTTTATTATCTTACCAGCTGCTGTACTGTCCTCATCTTGTACCCACATCCTGCACAGTTTCGAAGTCGTTAGCTCCTCGGTAGTCTAAATTAAGTCGCAAAATCCAACACAAACAAAAACCTGCCTTCCTTCTGAGCAGCAGTCGCCTTTTTTATGGAGGAAACAAGTCTCTGCTTTAACCCTGCCCTGCTGACACGATCTCAAAAAGAGGAACTTTTTCTTAGGCTTAGGCAAAAAAACATCTTAATCATCAGTCTACTGTGAATTTATAAGAATAAGAGAATTTTCTGTGTTTTTGATTTTAAAAAATGCATTTTTACATGCAAACACAGATAATGTTCGATGAATTTTGCTTTTGGTGCTGTATGTACACTATAGAGGATGATGCGTTTGAACTTTCCCCCTTATTTCACACACTGAAAAGAGGAAAATGTAGCCTCTGTCCATGCATGTGGTCTCTGAGGGACGACACTGTCTCTCTACGGCAAGATCAATGTCACTCAAGCTGCTTTTATTCCTCTATTAGCATCTGTGCTCCGAGTTCATGACCTCTGAAACATCAGACCTGCCATGGGAACCAAATTCTGGGTGATAATTCAGGAGATGATGTTGATGACACACATTCCTCCACTATGAATTATTTAAAAAACTTATTTTATTTAGAGTACACGGAGAGTTGGGTCAGGGGTAAGTATTACATGCATTTAAGTCAGATGGTATCTGAGAGGAAAAGGCTTCGCGTTTTTCTTACTGTCAAGAAATCCTGGTTCAAACTGAAGACGTAAATCTTTAAAAACAGCTCACAGATATAATTTTATTCATAAAACAGGCTCAGCAATTTCTGCAAACATGCTGTATTTTTTATAAAGCATAACTCAAACATGAGGGAATGCTACATTTCTCTGGGACTATAGCATAAAGTCACATTTTGCCTCACCGAGGCATGAAAAGTACAGGCGGGTTGCAGTCCCGGCAGGGGGTGATTATCATGGGTACAAAGGACAAACGTAGAATAAAGAGTGAAAAGGTTGGTGTATAAGACCGAGCGGCAGCCTACGTGGCTGTGAAGTGAAGCCAAAGCAGAAGTGCCAAAACTGCAGTTCCTCAAACGTCCACTTGAGGCTGGCTACAGAACGAGTCAGTCACCATAAGTCCCCATATTCAAATGACTTCACAGCAGGAATAAACATGTTTACAGCCTGGTACAAAAAACAGCTTTGGTCTCTAGAGCTAATTTCCGCACAGACGTTAACATACGTTTATATAATAGAAACTTCTGCATTCATTATGTATCATTTCATTACACAGGTTTGGTTTTTCATAGGTAATATAAACGATAAACAATGATGATCTACAGCACAGAGAAAGAGTTTTATCAGGCTTTGTCTACACAGACTACCTATCTTTAGGATTAACTCATCATTTTAGGTTGACCTTTTCATGGGATTTGTTGACACTTTACCGTCTGTGTTGGATAAACGTCCACGAGGTTCTTTGAGTTCTCCATAAAATTTCAAACATATGCATTAAGAATTCAGATTTTCTGTCGAAATGTTTAATAAATTCGAAGTTATAAATATTGACGTTTGCCACAAGATTTCTTTATTTGAAACACTGATGTGTCCACTGTTTTTCTCTGAAAATGTTCAATATTTTTAATAATTCCTGGTAAAAAAAAAAAAAAAATTAAATTAAATCACCGTCACACGCACATGTATGGCCTGGACAGACGAACGATAAAAAGCTGCTGTGATTCATGGCAGTGATGTCCTTGTGATTTAATGAGGCTTTTCTCTCTCAGTGTGTTGCTCTCTTTACAGGCACCACCTGAGCGCCAAATCCTCCTCCAGCCCGTCACCCTGACCTTTACTAATGATTCTTCACCATGTTAATAAAGGTGAAATTGTCACTTAACATTAGCCGTTGTCTGGTGTTTCTTGCAGTGGGCGACATTGTCAGGAAAGCTGGTCCTCATTAAAAAATGGATCTTTTAAATTCGGGTTAAATGGAGACTGATTAGAGAAGCTGGCAGGATTTATTTTAGAAACAACACGCTGATAAATGCTTTGCTTTTGGTTTTCAGTTCGTAGCATGGTTATAAACTTCAGATCCTACAGAGAAAAGTCAGATTTTATGGTGCCTTTTTCATTTTAATTAAACACGTGCTTTATTTGAATTCATATTGCTGCATTTTATGGGTGAAACAGGCTGAAATCATGTCAACAAAGCCATATCTTCATATCCTGAGTTATTATTCTGGGACTTTTTGAGGGTTTGTAGCAACCTGATGGATGTTCACAAACTGGAGCTAAAAACTGCTCCAACATGTAAACATTTAATAAGTCACTACAGTAGTCAACATTAGTGAATGATAATAAAGTAAAACACAGTGTAATAATATAAAATATGTCCACAAAGGACTAAAAATGTCCTTATAGCTGCACACAGTGATATTTTTTGTGTGTTATCAACTATTTATTATTTATTGATGTATTAAAAGCTCATGATCTGTAGTTTTTTTATTATTTAATTTAAATTGAGATTTCTCCCAGGTTCATTTTAATGCATGCTTTATGTATGTTTGATGTATGTTTGCCTGAGTTATCTGTCTCTATGCTCAGCATGTTGAAGGCATGACTGAGCTCCAGTGATCTATTTTAAGTCGCATCAGTGGCCGCTGGGGTCATTACTGAGGACAAGCAGAGGTTATTTCTTCAAAATAAAAGCTCCAGATTTTTTAAAAAACAAGGCAGGAAGTGTCTGCAAACATCGTGTTTCAGCTCAGCTGTTAATAAGCGGTGTTGTGTGGCATTTTCTATCCGCAAAGCGTGTCTGTCTGAAGCGGGATTCGAACACCTCCAGAGGAGGCTGACCGCTCGGCCATTATGACACGCTTCATGGATGCTTGGCCGTTTTTCAAAATAAAATGCCTGAAACCGTTAGAAATGAAATAAACACGCTTAGGTCGCCAGTCTTCACCCAGCTGAGTGGACATCCACACAATAATGATCCAGGTGGGATTCGAACCTGTGTCGCCTCATGACGTTATATGCAAACGTCCTTAAAACACTAAACATGAACTTAACGCTCCCTTTACGTCTGACAGGCTCCACCCGAGCGTTAAATTAAACATTTCAGATGTGTTACGCAGCATTTTACATTATATAACCTCTTATCTTATATAACATCATATATATTATATAACATACAGTATATATATATTTTGGGCAGCTGTAGCTCTGCCTGTTGGGACTTGGCTTGGGACAGTGCAGGATTGGCAGCTGGAGAGGTGCTAGTTCACCTCCTGGGTATTATCCTTGAGCAAGGCACCAAATGGAAATAATATCACCTTCACAGTCACACATGTCTGCTTTAAACCTGAAAGCACGTGGATATAGGGTATTTTGTTGTGACCATTCATGCACATTTTTCTTATATATCAAAATATTTTTGGTATATTTGGTACCTTTAGAAACGTATGGGAATTTAAATTAAAATTCTTTGAGCACATAACTTATCTCTGCGGCATTATTGCGAAAATCTACTGCATAAGAAGGGCAAAAACTATTTTTAGAGTTATTTTTCAAACATATATTTGTGCTTTGATACTTACATTTCGACCATATATTTACTAAAACAAGGCATGTTTGACTGTGCAACATATTTGAGCAATTCATAAGGTGTAAAATGCATCATGATGTGAAAGAATCGTCGTATAACAAGACAAATAAATATAATCTGGGGTAAAAAAGTTATAAAATATTCTAAAATATAAATTATTATATGCAGCTGACGCTAAAAGCGCTACTGTTTTTATTTGTGATTTATCAATTAAGATTAAAATGAGGCGTCACCATGGAAACAGAGACAGGGCAGCATGAAACAACAATCAAGAGCAAATTAAAAGGCTCCGTCTTATGACATCCATTCACCCTCTTTCAGTTTTAATTAGTATTTACATTAATTACCAGTCAAGATTTTGCCTCACAAACTCTGCTGCAGCTCCTCCACCGGAGGATCCAGCAGCTCGAGCCACACCGGCTCGTCCTCCTCTTCATCGCTGATTCTCCGGCCGTGATTGGCTCGGCATGCCTGTCATCCTGAAATCCTCAATCCTGGCAACCCCTGTCCCTCGTCCGCCGTCCCCACATGTGGGTCCACGGTTTAAAAAACAGAGGGTTAATGAAGCCGAAGCTGGTTTGTGACATCTGGTTGTTTAATACTCGGAGCAGAGTTGGACTGAGGTGGCAGACCGCCACTGATCTGATGTGTTTTCCAGCACGTGACAAAGAGGGTACAGTTGTAATTGTCACAGTAAAAAAACGAGAGCGAGATCACGAGACTCACCTGCTCCAGCTCCGGCCTATACTCAGCACTAATGACTGTGTGATTGGATTATCCGGGCTTTTAGCAGCGACACAGCTGCAGCAGGGCAGAGAAACTAACCTGCAAAAGGTCAAACTGGAGTCAACAAGAGGTCAGCGGGGTTGTGACCTTTGCACGAGACGAAGGCGTGCAGGGGGAAAGCCTGCGGGACAGGCGGACTTTGAAGGGAGGAGAATGGTGATAGACAGGATGCACATTTCTGGGAACTCAGAGGTGGAGATGCTGAGAATGAAGAGAGAGGAGGAGGAGGAGCAGGAGGGGGAGTGTGTTCGGAGGAGGGAGACGGGATGCGTTGTGACAGCAGAGCCTCGCAGACACTGCTGGCCTCCTGGTGACTCCACTGTACGCCGAAAACACAAACAAACAGAGCCTGCCGCCGCCACCACCACCGCCGGCTCCATCCACTTTTTTTTTCTCTCTCTCCATCTCACACTTTCTCTTTCATCGTCCGAGCCATTACATTTTGTCCAAACAAACACAAACACTTCTTTTGGTGTGTGTGTGTGTGTGTGTGTATGCCTCGAAACAGAAGGATATCATTTTCCATGACCCCAAACTATCCTTTAACCATCTGGTTGGAGCCAGCAGGGATTTTTATAAGCTCTTAATAGGATATTTAATATGTGGGCCGCGTTTACCACTTGATATTAGATCACCACGTAGGCACAGACTCAAAGTGCATTCATGTTAGTGTGTTTTATGATTCACCACTACGTACGAAAATATTAAAGGCCGAGTCCGGTTGGCTGAGAATAGCAGCCTGTGAGTCAATTCCCTGCGGGGGATTTGCCTCTGCATTAGTTTGGACCAGAGGATGATGAGTGAGTCTATTAGTGTGAGTAAATGACAATATTCTCCTGTGATTAGCTTCAGCACGCTTACACACAGACGCGAGCAGATTCACACACTGATCCACTGAACTGTGGGGAAATATGTACAAATGTGTGCCGGCTGGTGCTGTTGATCCTCCTGTGCACACCGTCCAGACATCAAGACTCGTTTTAAATCAGTTCCCTCGGGAGCTACCAGGTGAATTTGTTCTTTTTCTTTAAGTTTATGAGCCCGCTGTCATTAAGCTAAGAGCCCAAGGTGAGACTTTTCTGCTCCTGTGAGAAACAGTTAATTTCCTCAACAGTTATTAGACGTTATCAAAGACAATTGGCCTTCTCCGACTCCCCGGGAAGAAAGATAGTTAAAGCTGTGAATGGACGAATGTGCAGCTGCGTATCAAATAAGGGCTGAGTCTCTGTGACGTGACTTGAGAGTAGAAATATTGCTTAAAGCGACTTTGTGTAACTTTTCAGAACAGATTTTAAATCATTTTACGTTAGCTGTTTGTACCAGAAGCATTTTAGGAGCCAGTGTCGTGCCAGAACCTGAGCCGGGAAAGCGTGCAATGTAACCGGGCTCAGCAGTGAGAGCTTGGTGAAACAAACGGCTAAAAGACTTACACAAAAATGCCTTCGCAGCATTGCTTTAACTTGCTTTTAGTCATTCTTTTGACCAAGACAGAGGAGAATCTTTTTGTAAATGTCTTTTTTTGCAATAAAAATCCAACTTAAACACAGATATTTCCACGTGCGGCAGGTATCAAACCTCCAAAATGTGTGAAATCAAGTCCCTGAAGCTCGCACTGAACACTCACTGACATTCTTAGAGCTCGGATCAAATGTTACATCGAATAAATCAAACTTTTTTTTATTCATTTCTTCTGTGTGGTGTGCTGTGTAATGTGCCGCTGTGCTGTTGGACACTGTTTGCCATTAAACCATTGTGTCTTCACTTTTTTCCTTTTCATCTTTTAATCACAATTGAGCTATTATTATTATTTCTCGAACGCGCGCGGGAGCTTTTAGCGTTTATTATACTCGCACCCCGGCTTGTCTCAGATTTCCTCTTCAGGGATGAATTAAATGTTCCGAACTGAGTGAAATTGATTCGCGCGAGGCTGTTTTGTGTCGAGACCAAATTAATCAACAAAGAAGTTTCTTTTATTCAATTAAAAAGAAGTGAAGAGGTTGTGGAAACATGTTTGCACCAGAGAGGTATTGGATTGTGTTTGAAATGGATGAATGGGCATGAAATAGAAAATGCTAATGAGAATAAATGCTTTGTAATTAAAAAGAAAAGCAACCGATTTCCTTTAAGTGTCGCTCCAAACTCTGATTTTTATAGTTTATATCTCTATTGTCTCTCTAGGTTTTACAGTAAACGGTATAAAATGCTCACAAAGTTTGGCTGATTGATGTATTTGTGTTGCATTGTGCATATATTCATAAAAGTCTCCATTAGGACGAGCAAATTACCTCAAACTTAAGCTCAAACTGCGATTTAAACATGTTTGTGCGACCCCTGCAAACAAGCCACCGTGCTGTGATCTCATTCAGCGTGTGTTAGATCCTCGGGCTCTGCACAAACTTTCACGCTCCCAAATTAAAAGCTGTGAAGTCTCAGTTTCCTCCCTCGCGAGGCTCGAACGAGCGGAGCTGCAGCTCGAGGTCTTTCCACCCCGAGCTCTGTAGGTGTCACTCTAACTCTGTGATCTGCCACCTGTTGCTCTGCCACACTCCCTCAACAGGTCCTCAGTGTAAACACGCAGCTCTGAATCTCATGAATGCAGGAAGATTTGAACTTTTAGACTCAGAAATTAAACAAACACTGCAAAAAAAAAAAAGTTTGTGCCTGGTTTCCCTCCTTTAAATTTAAAGTCTAACTTATCTTCTCATGGCAAAACACAGAATCCACACAGCGTTTCTTTGCCCACATAATAATGTTTGATTCATTTATTATTGCAGGAGCTAATAACGAGTGTGTGGATTCAGTTTCTGACCTCCTGCCAGACTGAACTGAAGGGAGAACAATAAAACCAGCACTGTACGGCCAACGAAACACCAGACACACTGTCAGTGTCCTCTGTCCATGGCTTTGGCTCCGTCTCCTGTAACGGCAGCTACATCACCACCGTCTCACAGTGATGATGTCAGTGCAGGGGAAGCCGCCGTCTGCTGAACCAAGTGGCACAAAGTGGCACAGACGGGGCCCGATCTCCGGGGTCATCATGACAGGAGAGGAAGCACGGTGTCTGGTCATGGTGGGCACACAGTGGCACTGTCTGCAGCTAAACACACACACACACACACACACTCACACTGTAGTTTACACAGATACATGCATTCACACACACACACACAGGCAGCAGACTGTAGCTGACAGACAGATATTGACATCTGTCTGTTAGTCTGTCCGGGTTAAATGAACAGGAATGTTTCACAGAGTGATTGTATCACCGCTCGCTCTTAAATCATAACTCGCTGTTCGTTTAGTCACCTCGTCTTGACTGGGGTTATTTTCCCTTCAATAAACGTCAGAGCATCGTTTGACATCCGTCACCTTTCTGCTAAATACTGCTTATAAATGCAAACACATATTTTCAGTGGTGGAAGAAGTCTTCAGGTCCTGTACCAAAGAAAAAGTCCTTTAAAGGTTCATTTAAATAAAAGTATTATCAGCATTTTGCAGTAAAATGTCCTCTGCCTTTGTTTTACAGTGATGTCTGATGTTAATATTACTGCTGCTTCAATGTGTTTGTTGCATTTTACTAATTTAGCAGTAATTTAGCAGTTAATTTAACAGTTTTATATAATTTTGGGTTGTTTAATCTACTGCGATTTCAGATTTATGACAGAAAATAATAATAATAATAATTTTCCAGTGTTTAAAGTAATAGAAATCGCCTTAATCCAGGAAAGAAAACTAAAAAAAAAATCACATTTATCAATAATTTTGATGGACAGGAAGGGTATGAAAACTATCATCTGAAAAGTAAGTAAAGATGTGGAATAAATGCAGTGTAGGGAAAAGTACAATATTCGCCCTCTGGAAGTACAAAGTTGAAGTAAAACGTATAAATACACAAAGTAAAAGTACCTCGATTTTGTACAGTAAAGTAGAATATTCCGTTAGATAGATACTTTATTGATCCTGAGAGAAATTCAAGCATCCAGTAGCAGCATGAGAGACACTAACATACATTAAATTAGTTAATGAATGAGATGTTTCTAATGTTAATGCTATTTATTATTATTATTATTATTTTATCCTCATGAACATGGCTCACTTCAGATTCAACAAATACGCAGGCCGTCAAAGGGCAAAGGTCAAATCCAGACCGTCCACACGAGTGTGAGCAGGCTGGAACGAGACTCGTGTGTCTGTTTGTTGAATGAATAAATTATTAAAACATAAAACGCTGCTTGTTTTTAATACTGAGACGAAACACTGAGTCTTCAGTTCAGCATATAGATGTAAATTAGATGTAAGAGGTTCGGCTTTAAAAATTGTATTCAATTACTTTATTGCCTGTAGAATGAACTCATTTTCAGATTGTTATATTCCCCTAAAATTACAAATGATTGCGATGTTGTTGCTGAAACATTGACGTGTAAACAGCATTTAATTGTAGCTATTTTTGCATGAAGTAAAAATTATTTTTATATTGTTATTTTAGATATTTTCAGGTGGTTTAATTCATTAAATATTCAGCAACCAACAAGTTAAATGAACAGAAACATAAAATGGACGTACAACTAATTTTCCATCCTCATAATTCGTATATTTATCTGCAACACATGATTTCCATCATGCCGCACAAAGACCAGAGACATCAGAGAGACTCAAAGCTCAATAAGAACTCAGACTTTGTTCTGATGAATATTCTGAAAATATTTTAAACAGTGGACGCGACGACACCAGACAGAAGAGAAGATCTGTATCCGTCACCGAGGCCACACCCATCTCTCCACCTGCTCCTCTCTTCCTCCGTCCATCCCGCCATCATACCATCACTCCTCCCCTCTGTGCTCACCCAAACATCTCTCCATACTTCCTGTATTTCGCCTCCTTGACACTCTCTTCATCCTTACCTTGTGTTTCCTCGCTGGTCACCCTCCCTCCGTCGCCCCCTTTCTGTCCATTTTCCAAACATCCCGTTCCTTTTCCTCCTTCCTTTCCTTTCCAACATTACCAGCTTCTCCTCCCTCAAAACCTCCATCCTCCTTCGTCCTCCTCGCTCCTTTTCTTCTTCTCCTTCTTCCTCCCACTGTCTCCCATCCGACTCCCAAATCTTCCTATGCATCCCTTTTTTTTTTTTTCTCCCACCTCGGTCTTTATTCGCCCTTCATCTTTTTTCCTACCTCTCTCTCCCTCCACCTCCTCCTCCACCTCCTCCACCTCCTCCTCCTCCTCCTCTCTGTGCAGCTGGTGGGGCCCTTCCATTAGTCCTGACATGCAGAGGCACTGATTCTGTAAAGGTCGTGACCCCTCACAGCGGGCTTCGCCAGGGCTTAGTCCTACACACTCACACATCTGCGTGCCCCGGGATGCCCACTGCATGCATAACTCACCCTTTACACAACACACACACACACACACACTCGTATCTGCAGAGTATATATACATAGTGACATAAAAATGCACAAATGTGGACACACACACACACACACACAACTATGGCCCGCTTTCATCATGCTGACAAGACTTAACCCCTCCTTCAATAGCACCAACTGACTGCACAGCTGCTGCTGTGGTTGTAAGTGTGTGTGTGTGTGTGTGTGAGTCAGATGTGGAGTGGGAGAAATCCTGCTTAATTGGACTGCTGCAGGCTTGGGAAAGACCCACAGTCGCTCTCTACTTTTCCTCACTACCTCTTTATTTATTTCTTTTTTTCCTTTCCATGAGTCGCTGTCGTCCACCTGTACTCGTGTTATCGCGTGTCTCTCTGAGCAGCAGCAGCGGCTGTGACGTCTTCACGCCGAGCTGTGCGGTGGACGCAGGTGTCGAGTCCACTCAGACGCAGCAAAAACATTAAAGAGAAGAAAAGCTCAGAGGCAAATTCATCCTCGTCGTGCATCATTTACAGCCCGTTATATTTATCCACACTCATCAGGTGTGCGGGGAGCTGTTTGTCCTTTCACAAGAAGCACACAATCAGATTTATTTATTTATTTCAATATCAAGGACGAGCTGCACTATATCACGGCCTTCGTATCCAATATGAAGCAGACGACAGCTGCGAGCAACTGCAGAGAGTGTAGCCCAAAAAAAAGTAATTATACTCATAGAGTAAGAATAATTTTGGATTACTTTATTACCTGAAGGCGTTTAACGTCTCTAAATTAAAGTTATTACAACTTCTACTGGACATAAAACGATAAAAAATTCTATTATAATAAAATAAAGGCTGAAAACAGTACTGCAGATTCACGTCTGTCTCCAACGGCAGATTTATTTGCAAATAAAAGACTCAAATTTAATTCTCAAGTCTTTATTTCACCAGCTGATGACCTTCCATGGCAATTATTTATTCATTTTCAAAGAAAATCACAGTAATGCAACATACCTGTGAATCCATTTTAAAATATATTTGGACTGCAGTGTTGATTTAATAAACGCACACTTATACACTAAATGTGTATTTATGGCCTAATAAAGTTGCATTTAAATTGTTTTGTACAACTTGTACCGTTCAAAATTAAATATACCGTACACGTAGCAGTAAAGGAGGTTGGTTTGTTGACCGCTCAGTAATCACCCAGCACACACACATATACATCTGCATGCGTACAGTTTATGGGTGGAAATAATGATAATAAAACATGAATAAATCAATAAAAATAAGAAATAGGCTCGCTGACTCTCACTGATCAATTTTTATTTATTTCACCTGATTTTATTGATTTGAACTTTTCGTACAATGACGAAACTTCACTGATATTCAATAATATAAATAAAGTGATAAAGGGACAAGAAGTGGCTGCTCAGTTGTCAATTTTTGTTAATCGTTTCATAGTTTTGTCTTAATTTCATTTTCACTGATTTATTTTTGATGCAACTGTGATCAGAAAATCTGCAGACTCGGCACTTCCGCACTGAAAACATATTTCCTCCCACAGCCCCCCCCCCCCCCCCTCGTCTTCATCTCATTTTACCACTGTTGTCATGCACTGAACATCTCCCCTTCCTCAGCTTTCCTCTTTCATCTCGGTCATCTCTCCCCTCCACCCAGGACTCCCTCCTCCCTCCCGCTCCGAGCCCGTCGCTTCTCACTGTAACTGGCAACTTTGCTTCTCTCTCCCCCTTTTATGGCCGTGACAAAGGGGGCCGGTGCCCTCTCGCAGGCTATGTTACAGGCTGTCACATGAGGCGGACACTCTGGGACGGCCCAGCGTTATCTGCTGTGACAACTCAGATTACTTCCACAGCCTCCCATCTGATCAGCACATCCAATTCAATTAGTGACAATTAGTCCTGGTCCCTCCCCACCTCTTCCTCCTCCTCCACCTCCTCCTCCTTCCTCTGCACCCACCCAAAAAAAAAAGCAAAGCCGAGCAATTCGCTCAAACTGGCAGGCCGGCTGGTGAACAACTTTGGAGCAACTTGTAGCTCTACTCTACCCCCACCACCTCTCCCTCTCCAATTACCCCCCTCACTCCCACCACACACACACACACACACACACACAATGACTCATTCACACATTCATACTCATACTGAGCACATATTCAAAGTGACACATCACATAGAAACCGAAGTTTTCTGCACATAAACTCCCACAGTTTATGGTCACATAACTCTGCGGCTCATCTCAGCTCTTTGGAGCCTTTTAGCGTCTTTCAGCTCATCGTTTCGGTTTTGGTCGCTGCTGTCTTAAAGGAGGTTTAAGGGGAGAAAGGAGAGAGCGTTAAATATTGGAATTCATCATGTGACAGGAAAGAGAAAGAGAGACAGAAAGAGAGATTATAGCGATTTGAAAATCATTTTTTTGCATTCGTATGCTCAAAATGTCCGAAAAAAAGTTCAGACAGGGTCGACAAAAAGACTGCGAAAGTTGTTGAATGTTCAGAGAATGCTTGAGTGTTCACAGGTTAGTATCATGGTTAGGTTTGAAAGGGGGCATCCTCGGAAAAAGGCCTCAGTCGCTCGCAAGCAAGGACCAGGGTGAGGTTCAACACTGAGTGGTTTAGAAAGCGAGTGGGCAAGTGGTCCAGTGGTTTACGTCTACGTCTCGCAGTGCACAGTCGCGAGGAATTTACTGATTTCACCGTCTGTGATCTATAATATCATTAAAAGATTTCGAGAATCCAGAGAAAGCTCTGCACGTAAGGGGCACGGCTGCGTGAACTTCGACCCCTCGGGTGATGCAGGATGAACACGGAAAGGAAATGGCGATCTCTTTCCAGGAACGTGCTCTTCACAGGATTCAACCTCGGCCCTCTGTTCTGGGTCTGAAACTGAATTGGACTGAATTCTGCACAATGCATGTGGACCGTCCTACCATTGTTTTTTTTTTGGGGGGGGGGTTCTTCTGTTTCCCTTTGCTGGAACAGGCCAATATATTCAGCCTGAAGCTCATCAAATAAAATCCAGAGACTGCATGAACATGAAATTAAATGTAGATTTGTTCACGATAATAGTACACCAATGCCCTCTGGTTTGTGGGACCCCTTTGTGTGCCCTTCTTTCCCCATGCTCACCCCTTTTCCTCATACAACCTCACTCCCCCTCCCTCCCTCTATCCCCACTGTGGGTCCGTGCACACCTGGCCTTCGCAAATTAGGGCCCTGGAAAACCAGCGAGCGGAGAGAAAAGCGGGATGCATGGCGGAACAAGGGGAAAGGGGGAGGGCAGGGGAGGGGCGTTTGGCCGACGGGATCTTTCAGCATTCCGATGGAGCAAAAAGTTAATGACGGCTCTATTGTGTTGTGAGAAAGTTGGCCGGAGGAGAAGTGTTACAGGGAATCACGGCCTGTGCCAGTGAGCAGTGACAAAAGGGGGCCGGCCCGAAAGCTGCATTGAGTTTTTACCATATTTATATCGCTTACATGGTCGCTTTATGTCGCGCTGAAAAAGTGCACCCACTCATCCTCGCTTCTGCTAACAATGTAAACTTATTTGGAGCGGCAAAGTGGCAAATAATGAGAGGACTTTGTTTTCCTGTAGCGGACACAGCGAGACACATGGGTCATCAAAAAGAACCCGATTGAGTTCTTGACGTTTCGGGCGTTTAAAAGAAGAAGAAGAAGAAGAAAATGTTTGAATTTCTGCAGGATTAAAAAAAAGAAAAATCATATCCAGCCTTTCTCGCTCCTTAACTCCCTCTCTTGCTTCCCTCTTCATAAAAGCCGCCCTAACACGCCCGCCTTCCCTGCAGGCCTTAATGCATGCTGACAGCTTCCCTCCGTAATTGGTGATCACACCCAGATGGATGGTTCCTTAATTTGCTGTTCCCAATAAAGCCAGGCAGCTCAAGGGAAAAAGGGGCAGCAGGGGCAGTTGAGCTGTGGTGGTGGTGGTGGTGGTGGCGGTGGGGGTGAATCCTTGATTTGTTGGTTATAGATACAAGAGCAGTAAACACCCTAGGCTGCGGGCCCGACAGTTTGACCAAGCTTTTGTTCACACGTCCGTTGAAAAGCAGAGAGGGGCCCCCCGCTTTGCCTCGGCCCCCTCTTCCTCCTCCCTTCCTCTTCCCAAATAATCCCGTTCTGAGCCCCTGCTCCGTCTTTCTCACTGGCTCCCTCTGTTTTCAGCCCGGCCCGGAAATGCACTGCATGGGCACTGAAGGATGTTTGAGTGTGTGTGTGTGTGTTTGTGTGTGTGGGCGTCCTGGGTTTTTTTTTTAGAAGGAAATGATCTCTTGTGTGCATGTGTCTTTTCCCTTTTCACCGACTAAACGGATTTCTGCAGTCCGAGTGAATGAAGTATGAATGGGGCCAAAGAACGCAGTGAAGTTCCCGAGGTTATAGGTTACGGTCCGGGTAGGAACCTTGGTTCATGTGTGGTCGTTTCGGCTCTATTAGGAGAAGGACACAAATAGGATGATGGACTTTCTCGAAGTGGAGACCCCCCCCCTGTTACTAATGAGGGCAACCTGCGGTGACCCCAGGGGTGCAGAGGGTCAAGCTGAGCCTGACGGGATGATCCAAGTGAATGGTTCAGAATCAAGATTTAAAAATGTGACACCAGCTGCTCTCACGGCATTAAAGTCAAACTTTTTCTTTTGGATTGTCGAGATCAAAATGCAGATGTTGAAGCTTTAAACACGCTGACGCTTATTTTCCAAAACACACGAGCAAACTGTGCGTCTGTCTGCTCTGACTTAAAGGTCCGGTGTGTACGATGTTCTTCTAAGCCTGACGGAGACGCCCACGGACACTAGAGCCAACGTTTCGTTTGTCTGGTGGAGCATAATGATACTTCTTCATTCAGGTGATTCTACACAAATGAAAACACAGTTGTGTATCTAAAGGCCTCATAGTGGAGAGATGGTGGAGCCACGTTGGAGCAGTTTGGGGTTCAGTATGGACTGCCCCAAATGTGGCCAACGTGGGCCTCTAACCCACGACCACATGGTTAAGGCAAATGTTAGCTCCTACCTAAGCAGAGGGAACTAAACTACTTAATTAGTAGGACTTCGTTTAGGCTAACGTTACCGACTCTTTATTGGATTTCGGGACATTGTACACTTAGAGTTACCCAAGATAGTGCTACATTTGCTACATGGTTGTCTTCATGAAATGCCTTGTTCTTTTATGTCTTCTCTATGACCCATGTTTGCTTTCAGCAGTTGGCATGGCAGCCTCTTCCCTCATTGTACAGGGTGGGCGAATGACCCTGAGTGTTCAGAGATGCTGCAAGGGCAGCACATTTACCATTTTGAAGCGGTTCCACCATGCGAGTTATCAAATCTAGGTACATGGATATCATCCTGAGCATGCTGACTGCTTGTAATGTTTGTATCAAGTTCATATTTAACACTAAAGTCCACTGGAGACGTTGTCATTGTCACTCGCCGCCTTAACGGAAAGCTCAAAAAGGAAACAACAGTTCTGGTCAATTACGGTCAATTCCAGCTCCTGGAAAGAGAAGTAAGGATTAAAAAACATTCACATGCCGTGCACGCAGAATACTGTTCAAATCAAGGAGCAGATGAAATTCCTGATCAAGATGAAGACACACTCAAGATCCTTTAGAAATGAATCAAGGTGGGATCAATACTAAAGAGACGAGGGGACGCAAACAACCCAGAAAACTTCATTCATATGAGACGAGTGCCCTTAAGCTTTGAATGAGATACTTAAGACTTCACTGTAGCGACAAATGACTAACACGTAGACCTACAAGGACACGGACGCGCTCTATTAGGATTGTCTTATACAAAATCTTAAGCACGGTCGTCGTTCTCTGCTTTCTCCGCGATTAAATGCTGTTTCTTCACCGCAGACTGCTCCCTGCTCGGCATCACCTCGCCTGTTATTTATAAAAGTGCACTTGAATGTTAAATTTAAAAAAAATAAAAAATCCCTTCACAGTGTCTCTGAAATGTAATTAGCTATTGTCGGCTTTCCTTGAATGCTCCGCCGCTCCGGTTAATCTTGAAGTATGCAATGATAATAAAATATAAGAAGCTTTTCCTGCACAAAAAAACCTTCTATTCATTAGTCGAGGAAGCACTCGGTATTACTCCTGCAGAGCGAGGAGAGAGGATGAAAGTGGAAGATGTTATGGTGGCTTTAAAAGCAGAGTTTACCAAGTTTCTTCTAACCCGCGTTTTCAAGGTTTCGAGATGGTTAATGGCGAAAGATCATCGCTTTAGAAGCCGTGTGCATTGTGCTCCGGGAGACAAACGAAGGTGCCATCTTGTGTCCTTGAGGTGTGATCACTTTCTGAAAATCCACTGACCTAATCAAGGAAGATAAGCGAAGGAACGACTGCGCCACAAAAGCAGCTTTATACCCAAGGCCAGATCTACCAGAGTCTCTCCGTCAGCTCCGTCCACTGATTCACGGCACAATACAAAACAGCTCGGGAATGTTCTTGATGCACTCGCCGCTTGTTTCACATAATATCACAGCCGCGCTGCCTGAACACAGGCCCGACGGTCATAAAATGCAGGAGGAGAGGTAAAGAGGCGATGCAAAAATGTGGCCTGTTGAGGTGTTTGGGTGCCACGACAAAAACAAGAGAAGAGGGGAGGCGTCCTTGAATAACAAGAGAAAAATGTTAAATGGAGACTTGAAAAGGAGATTTAGGTAGCAGAGCCACGGTCACAAGTGAAAAGAGGAGACTGTTGCCTCTCCTCTCGTGGCCGTCGCTCGGGTTTATTGTGCAGGAGGGCAAAACACAACGTGTAAGCTTCATTCAGACGTGTGAAAGGTCGAGAAATTGAAAATGGAAACAGTGCTGTCACGTGAGCGTGGACGGAATACAACGGCGACGGGTCACGTGCGATTCTTCGCTCGCGCCTGTTTGCCGACGCGCGAGGCCTCGATTCTGGTGTTTGCGGCAAAGAGGTGCTGCTGAAATATCATTTTTTTTAAACAAACACGTTTGGTTCTGCACGATAATCAGCAGACCTTCAGGAAAATTGTGTTACGTGAGCTTTAGGAAGATTGAGACTCGCTCAGTTTGATGCACCGTAACGACTATTTACTCTACATATTTCGTTATATATGCATTCAAATGTGTCATTATTTACTTTTTGTTGTTAGACAGAGGATTAATATTCGTTCTTGAGCTTGGAAACAGCAGACAGCTGATCTTCAAGCACAAAGATGGCAGGCCAGCAGAGGTAATACTGTACATTTTAATGCACACACGTCTCAATGTCTCTTTGTGCCTTTTTTTTCCCCCTCTAAGTGTCTAGAAAAATGCCTTGGAGCCGGCCTGTTTCCCTCTCTGGAAGATTTTTCGGGGTCAGTTTGGTTCTCAGGAATGCAGCTGTGAATCTTTCTCGGCGAGCTTGAGCCCGACTCTTGTGTGAATCGTGTCAAAACAAGCAGACATCACTTAGTCCAAGAGAACGGAGAGAGAGGCGGGCGGGCTTGGGGCCTCCGCTGAGCTGTCCAGCCCTTAAGGTCACCTGGCAATTAACCTCTGACCGGGCAGCGTGTCCCCGCCCTAATTTCTCAACGTGTCTCTCACTCTGTCATCTTCCACTTCCTCTACGAGTCTCTGCATAAAAACTGCACGGTGCACTGAAGTTGCAGCTTTTCCTGCACTGTTTTTCCTGCACTCCGGCTCAGTCACACGGGGAGAGTGATGCTGTAACGGATGTGGATGGGAAAAATCTGTTAATCTTAATATCTGGTGATTTTTTTCAACTAAAACGCAGCTACTAGCAGTCAGTTTCACCCTTTCTGTCGTCTTGTTGCCTGTCGCTTCTCCTCCTTTAACCCCTCTCCTCGTCTGCTCGGTCAAACTAATCCAAACCCCCCCTTCCTTCGACTAGGCAACCCTTGACCCTGCGCACCTCTTTGAATGTCACATGACCGTGCAGGTGTGGAGGGGTCTCTGCCCCGGCCAACCCCCAATTAGTGACCCTAATTAGTGGAGGGGCCCCCCTGATGGGCCGCTGAGCTGCTTTATAGGAGGAGGGAGGAGGAGGAGGAGGAGGAGGAGGGAGGAGGGAGGAGAGCAAAGGGGGAGAAAATAGGCTGGGGTTGCAGGACAGTGATGCATTCCTAAAGGTCTGTGGACCCTCCAGAATCACACACACACACACACACAAACAAACACGGTGGCTGTTAAAAGAAAAACAAAGCCAACGCGGAGCTGAGAGTTCATTTGTTGATGCCCGACAAACAGCTGATGAGTGCTGAGGTGGAATTGATCCGCTGCTCGCCAACACACAAGACCTGAAACATGAGACTAGTGGGAAGCATCAGGTGCACATGAGAGAGAGAGAGAGCTGCTCGTACAGCCATCTCATTTATTTATAGTTTTTAAAGGAAGATTTATGTTTTACCTCCAGTTTTCTTGTCATGATATATAAAATAATAGAAAAAGAATGAATGAGTGCAGCCACAAAGACCACAAATACAGTATGTAGCATTTATATGCTGGATATAAGCATTACATACACATATTAATGTATATTTTATGTAGGGTATTTGTCAGAAATCATATCTTCTCCCATAAGACATATTTATTGTCATCCATCATCTGTTCATACACCCGAATCATGCAGGAACTTCCACAGTTAGTTAAAACATTAATAAACACGTGTGTCTGCTTAAAAAATAAATCGGAGTATGTTTTATTATTATTAATAATAATAATAATAATAATAATAATAAAACAGTTTATAATGCTTAATACTTTTATTACATAATAATGAATAAAAACTATTTTTTAAAAGTGTTTTTATGTCAAAATTTGTCTCTTTTCTATTCCTATAAAATATTTTTGATCTTGAAGGTACAGCAAAAAAAAGTTAAATGTTCAAAATACATTTAATTTAATTTATTTAATTTAGTTTTAACAAAGTTGTTGCAGGTCTGTCGTGGAAGGCCCAGCTGCTGCAGCTTAGGTGTATAACGTGGTATTATCAGCGTATAAACTCATTTCTTATTTTTGATAAAAGATAAATAAAAAATACCTGATAGTCGAAATCATTTTATTTTGTTTTATTTAAAAGTCAAATATTTCAAAGCATCTAGTCTAGAAAGTAGTCTAGTTTTTTTTAAAATTATTATTATTTTTATTATTATTTTCAAACAGGCACAAAATTCTCTAAATTGTTGCTTAGATAAAATTGCTCCATTTATAGCAGTGACATTTGCAACACTTTTATTTTGTTATTTCATCATAATTTCTTTGTACATCTGCAAGAAAACAAACTGACTAAATACAGAAGAAACATTTCTGGCAACCACAGCTTTTTTTTTTTTTTTACGGTAAAAACATTTAGTTTGGTTTCACAGTGACACAGTGTTCTGCAATATTTATTTAGTCGGTTATGTTGAGTTTTATAGTAATTCTTTTATTTCCAAAGGAATTTATTTAAAATAATCATTTATGGATTGTATACTTGAATTTTCAGCGGTAATTTTCACATTATTACCAAATTTCCATTTTAAATAATAGTCCTAATAATAATAATAATCCTACTTACATCAAAACCTTTTTAGAAAAACTTTAGGAAACAACCATGTTTAAAAATAACTAAAATGCAATATGTGATATTATTAATCAAATGTGACTTTTTGGGGTGTCTCAGTATGTCCTTTGTACTGGGGATAGAAACTGTACTGTCCTTTTTCAGTTCTTCTTTAGTGTCTTTATGTAAAAATACATTTAAAAGATGAAAATAAAGCAGAAATTTGTTTTTGCCGTGACTTTTATTTTAAGGAAAATACATGTAGGGCTCATTATTTCTCTCCCTGCACACACACACAGCTGAAGCACAGCCTCAGACTGTTATTCCACTGGTTAATTTGGTCGCTGGTGAGAGATCACCAATTAAAAACACCAATAAAATACCAATTAGTGGAGTTCTGTTGCTCCTCACTGGAAGCTGTTTACCACCACAGTTTCTTCCTCTGCTGCAGGCCAGTTCCTCCTGTCCGTTCCCTCCCTGCCCTCCACCCCACCTCGAAGACGGGCCACCCATCTGGTCTCCTTTCTGCCGGTCCTCTTGCCTCTTCCTCGGTCAAATAAAGGTGCCAATCACTATAATTGGCACCCTGCAGGTCAATTGTCCCAGCTTGGAGAAGTGCCCCTTGCTGAAGTCTGGGTTAACAGAGGGGGGATACATGTAGTGTGCTACGTTTAGAGCTCGGTGGAACCTGAACATGACTTGTTCTTTGACGTTTTATAAGTAAGAAATCATCAAAATATGATTTAATTGACACGTTAAAGACTTGAATCGGGGAGCTGAGCTGGTTTTTGACTTTGAGTCGAGGCCTCTTAAAACAAGTCTTTCCTTGCCACTGTCACCAAATGCTTGCTCATGGTGGGAACTGGCGGGTCTCTGTAAATGATATTGGAAAGAGTGCAGTCCAGACCAAGCGGCAACCTGTGCCAAAAAAACTGCAGTTCCTCAAACGGCCACTTGGGGCTGACTCCAGAAGTGAGTCAGTCTCCATAAGTCCACATGTTAAAGCAGAAATAAACATGTTTACAGCCTGGTACAAAAAACAGTTTTGGTCTCTATAGCTAATTTCCCCGTTCATGACAACTGTACTGAGGGTGAATTTATATACAACTCACCTGTTCGCATTATATTAAGGCTTAAAGTTATGCAGGATTAAGAGCGTGGCCGCTTTGAATGGCAGGTAGATGCTGTTACGGATGGCTGGAAGCAACAATTTGTTCTAAAGGGCCGATTACATTAACTTTAAATCTGTTTTATTATTGAGAAAAAAAGAACAACAAAAGGCTTTACCTGTTCCTATACAGTCTGCTCTGATCACTTTATACCCAAGTCAATTAAACTTGTAGCTTTGTACAAGAGCGTCTGCCCTTTGACAGAATAACCCGCAGTCATTTCACATTTTGTGAATTATATTCTCATATTTTCATCCAATTAGTGTCCCAAGGGCACTTCATTTCAGTCTTTGTGCGCCACCATGCAAAGCAAAAAAACGGAAATTAAAACGTGCAAAAGTATTTCAGAAAGACCTGAAAAGGGTGAAACGTCCACTGCCTTGATGTTTTTTTGCCACGCTGATGAGAAGGACAGAGGTGCCAAGGTTTTTAATAAAGCCGCAAACAAGCAAAGGCGAAAGGCCTCAGCGTGAATAGAAAGAGTCATGTTTGTAGATGTTGTTGACTGATTACAAAGAGAAGCATATTTTCGCTGAATGCTCCTCTAAAAGCTGTTTTCTAAATTCATGTTGCACGCCGTTAGAAACGTACAGAGAACGATGGCATGACTTTTTTTTTTTTAAATAAAGAAAGAAAACAAAAGGTGCATCTTTTCGTTTTTTTGTGGCCTTGAGGCGGAAAATGAAGAAAACAGAACACAGGAGGCAAATTACATAGACATATATTTATATGCATATGAATAAAAATACATATACATATTGTACAATATCTTGGCCGAGCGTGAAAACAGCTCTGTCAGCCCAGAAACAGAAGTAAGCCTCTTTAAATAAGTGCAAAATGTTAATGAGACAAAGAATTGTAAAGCATATATAAAGTCTTTTTTTTTTCCTTTTCTTTTTTTCCCACTGAATCTTCCTTCGCATTTTGTTTTTCCTGTTAAAATCACATGGAGCGGACATGGAGATAACTTGTGCAAAGACCCATTTATATATATTCATATATAAATTTATATATATGTACATAGAGTTTGTTCATCATAAGTAGTAGCTGGTGCCGTTAGCTTGACGTTACTGCTTAAAGAAAAGACGTTTTGGCCTGTGAAGGACCTCGGCTGTGCATAAAAAGAAAAAAGTAAACCAAGCTGTTCATTTTTAAGAAAAATATATATATATGAAGGAACATTTCCACACAATCTCAAGAGGATTCATGAAGTAGCGAGAGCCGCGCAGGTGCCTCTGAGATGGGGAGAACCTAAACAAGTGCAAGATGTCAAAGATTGCACACAACAAAAGCAAAACTTCCACTCAGCTGGAATGAGAAGAAACCGCCTGAAAAAAAAAACTAACTAAAGGAAGGAAGCAGAAAGAAAACAAAAAGGCTTTGTTTAACCGATGCAAGGCTTTGCAAAGAGTTGTGGCATGGAAGAGGAACGGCATCTCGAGCTCAACCGCTCGCCCGGTAGCTGCCCTTCGGTAGCCTTGTCGCGACGGAGCTTACGATACAGCAACTGCAGATTTACGTTACGAAACACCACCGTACAGTGACAGAAAATGGAGCCGGTGTCGATCCTGAAAGTCGAGGGGGAAACGTGGAGCACGGAGTCTGTTTTTTGTCTTGTCTTTTGAGAGTGAAACACGCAGGGAAAGCAACTTAGTGACGAAGCAACACGACCTTCTTGTGACTCAAGAAAAAAAGAAAGAAGAGGGGTTGTGAAAAGGTACACCGGCCTTACACGAGAAGCAAGCCTCCTGACCTCTCAGCTCCATCTCTCTGCTCAATATTTGATGCCACGGCGTGTGAATTATGGATGGTGCTTATAGAAAATAATACAGTATTCAAACACCAGCGCAGGTGCATCGCTGCAAAGAGCCATGAGTGGATAACAGGGGTTTTTGCAGCACTGTTGGGGTGCTGAACACAACAACAACAAATCACCTGCTACCAGCTGCCGCGACACAGGTGCAAAAAGGCCCAGAGAGCTGACATGGGGGGGGTAGGGGGTGTTTCATGGGCTCAGAAGCTCTCCGTGCACTCCACGAGAAATATATCTGCAGCTGGAAACATGCTCGGCTGCTGCAGGCGTACCCTGGCCTTTACCTGTCAGCAGCTTCTTAAATTGATGTCATAGGAGTGTCCGTTTTTTTTTTTTTTAATAGATGTCGAGTCACCTACAGCAAGCACGAGGGGAGAGCGATTGGGAAAACGTATTAAACCTCACAATGAGACGAAGTCGGCATGAATAGATGCATGAACACGAGAGGCGGCACGCAGACGAGAGGCAGAAGTTATGAAAAGGGGGCGACAGCTCATCTGACACGCACAAATTGAGGGCAATCTGCTGCAAATTGCAGGTTCTCGCAGGTGAGTTTTGATTTTCTTTGGACAACAAGGAAACCTGGACAAACGGGGGCAGAGGAAAACACTACAGCTGATTCTTTCCTCCTCCAGCACGCCGTACGTGAATTCAACATGTTTTCTCGACCAGAGAAACGCGTGTGTTAAAGTGGGCTATTTTTAGAGTTGAGGCAAACCAATTAAAAAGAACGGAGCTCAAAGAGAGAAGCAAAGTTTTTCTGAGCATAAACACGAAAGCTTAAGTCTGTCCTCAATGAGGGTTCAAAGAGGGGGAGGTACAGAAGGAAGTGTAAAAACCGACAAACATAAAGTGCTTTCATTTCAGACGGGCCCAGGTGAGGTCTAACAGGAGCGCCAAGAGTCCACCAGCGAGGGGAACATGGAGCCACAACACAGATACCAAATTAAAGAAAAATCTAATTAATAAAAACAGATTTCCACGCATGTCGTGGGAGCTTTAACGTGCTTTTCTCGTGATTATGGACGTGACCTGACACTTGTTGCGAACCAATCAAAATGGCCGTCATGAAACAGCAGCAGATTCAACAGGTTACATGTTCATCTCACCCGGGGCTGCGACTCACGAATAGTTTGATTGTTAGCATGCCAGTTCATCGAGTCGTTCGCAAGGTGGTGTCTGACGTCAAACGGTCGCGTTTTAGAGGCTGGAATCAAAAAAATGTTGTCGGTATTTTTGCTTGAAAAAAAACAAAAAAAACAGTTTTCAAAAATTTTGCAGATTGACTCGTCGTTGCAGCTCTAGTAGTCCGAAACAAGCTGAGAAATAAGACAAAAAGAAAATTCTGGATCGAATGTTGACTGAGACAAACTAACTCCTGGTCCGTAAATTAAAAAGAAAAAAAAATTGGCGTGATCTTTTAAAACTTTTACTCATGTCTCTTTTTTTTATTATTCAAACTGTCTCTTAGACGTTAAAGGAAGCTGCGAATTCAAAGATTGGGAAGTTAATCTAGGTTCAAAGGTAATTTTCTCGGACTTTGATTTGCTGAAACGCTGAAAACGCTTTGGCAGGGTCTAACCAGCTTTCTCGCACAACTCACGTGTTCTTTTTATATTAAAATGGGATCTAGATATGTGTTTTTTTTTTTTTTTTTTGCACCATTTGTCCAGATCCTACCACATATTATTTCATACACAAACACCAAATAAAGAATTTACAAAAAAACTACTGCTGGACACCAAAACAGACTGATATTAAAATGCTACGATTCTTTTTTTTTCAGTGTTTCTTCCATATTGTGATAGCACATAAACTAAAATCAAACATGGCCACTTGGAATATGTACCGAAATGTGTACAGACTGCTCCGTTTGAAATACAATGTGTCACATTCAGACTGACTCTGAGTCTGAACTGTCCATGTCAAGTATTTTTTTTTTTCCTGAACAGTAGATGAAGGCCTGTGTAGAGAAGAAAAAAACCACGCACACGAACTCACTGGACAAAAAAAGTGAAGAGTCACTTAAAACCACTGCGAAGAGAGTGGCGATAAAAACATCTGTCTGTCAGGGTTCACACAACATACACACACGGCATTTCTGCCAAAAAAAAGAAGAAAAAAAACACAAGTTTTTTTTGTTTTTTGTTTGTTTTGTTTTTCTCCGCCACATCACGTCCTTTTCACCATTTTGTGTCCAACAGTGCTGTGGCACAAAATGGTGCCGCCACATCTTGGTCTCTTCACATTTCTTATGATCCAGGGACTTTTTTTTTTTTCCACGTGTCAAACAGTCGGCAGGGTGACCGACCGAGAGGAGGAAAGTCCCCTGGTGTCCTAAAAGAGGGACGAAGTACTTTAAGAAACTGTCTTCTTCCCTCCCAGATCTGCCTCCTTCCTGTCCAGCCGCATGTACGGCTCGAAAGCCGAAGAGCCGCAGCCGTAGGCGGACGTCAGTTCGTGATGAGCGCCCCCCAGCAGCGGCATGGAGAAGCAGAGGGAGTGCGGCGGCGGGACGCCCAGCCGCGGTGACGGCGGGGTGCCGCTGAGCGAGGGCAGCGACAGCCCGAAAGTCCCTCCTGGTAGGGAGCTGGGTGGGGTGCTGCTGCTAATGCCCGGAGAGGTGGAGGAGCCTCCGCCCGGGCTGCTTAGCAGGGAGCCGTTGTGCACCGGATGCGGAGGCCCCAGGAGGGAGTTGGGTGGCGGGGCGGGCCCCGATAGGAGGCGTCCCTGCTCCAGGAGGCGTAGGATGTTGCAGGTGGCCAACGACTCGTTGGTGGAGGAGGAGCGTTTGTCCGAATCCTTGGTGGTGTCCTTCTTCTGTTTGGTCCGGCGGTTTTGGAACCACACTTTGACCTGCAAGAACGCAACAAACAAGACTCGTATGATCAGTTTTTGTACCTTTAATTTCTCATCCTACGACTGACAACAGCTTTGCAAAGAAAGAAATGACAGTTTTAAATGTTCTTCATGTCATAAAAACAACTAAATCCCTCTGAAATTTGCCAGTTTTGAAGATATTTGGCGTCTGTGTCGCACCACAAAGCTTTCCTATCCTGAAAACCTGAAAACTCCACCTGGATTTCTTTTATAACGTGTGCAGATCTCTGTAATTCATCCTCACGTTATCCTACATGCCTGAAAGTTAAACACATGTATGACTGACTTCTTTGTGAAACCCCCCCCCCCCCCTTTGGGACCCCCCCCTGGACCCCCCCCCCCCCCCCCCCCCCCCCCCCCCCCCCCCCCCCCCGCTATAGCATGTTGGTGAGAACACGCAACACCTTAACGGTATAGTCACACACACACGCATATATCCCGTGCAAGAACAAGCAGGGATGCTGTAATCCCCCGGCATAGGCCATTGGATCAACTCCTGTTGTTTTCCTCTGCACATTTGATCATGGTTAGCTCCATGCACTTTACCTCCTCTCACACTTCACGGCTCTAACAGGCTAGAAATGCACATGTGGGGACGGGGCGGTGATATCAGAGCTCTAGAGCAGGGTGGGAATATTAGCGCAGGCATGACAGAGGGCCAGAAAAATAAACAGATGTGTGTGTTAAAGTCTGAAGTTATGCAAATGCACAACAGATCGAGCCGTTTGGGGATATTCGTTGGCTCCGACATGAATCGGCATCGGCATCATCGTCCTCTGTCACGGCAGCAACCTTCAGAGTTTCGCCGCACGAGCCGTCACGCCACCAGCCCCGCAGCAGATTGAGAAAAGCTCAGTGAACTCTGCCTGTCCTTGTCCGCCATGTTTAATTGATGCGCCACAACGTAGCTTTAATGTATAGCGTGTGGAGGGGAAAAAAAAAAGAAAAAAAGTTGGGCCTGGGCGCGGGTGTTTGATTAGAGGGCACGGTGGGGTCACGGGAGATCGCTGCACGGAGAGCCACCACTGAGAGGAATCACACACGTGTATAATTTATACGCTCCTGACCGAGTTTCGCTGCAGACTCACTACATGCAGGCTGGCGGTGGAGACTGGCACTGCCAGTAAAAGATCAGGAACGTTTGACATGTTTGTAATGTGAACAAACGTCTTGATTTGTTCCACCAACACTCAAAAATCCAAATATGTTGAGTGTAAAATAAAGCAGAAAAAAAAAAATCAAGTTTTAAGTCCAAAAAAGAGAAAACTGCAGTTCCTCAAACGTCCACTTGAGGCTGGCTACAGAGTGAGTCAGTCTCCATAAGTCCCCATGTTCAAATGACTTCACATACACACAATAAACATGTTTAAACGCTAAAAGTTCAAAAGATTAACGTGCCCGGTTTCAGTAGGAATGAGCTGAACAGGTGAGTGTCTCATCCTCAGGTTTACTGCATCGAAACACGACAGACTTTCAATCAACGTCTTCGTGATTTAATAAAAAAAGTTTCAGAACCATTTATTGATCGCGCAACAGCCAGGGAGCACAAATAACCTGAATGAAGGTCCAACGCAGCACACACACCCACACACACAGCAAGGACTATGTAAGCACACACACATTCACAGAAGTCACATGTAACCTGAACACGCGACACTCACACACTCGCACACACACACACATTTGCAGCGAGCACATGACCCCGTTTATCAGCAAGACCCGATGTTCTTACAGTCGAGATCCTTGCAGCTGTGTGGGTGTGAAAAACAGACTTTTTGCAGCGCCTGTAGTTCAATATTTGTCCTGTATTGTCCAGCTGTCGCGTCGGCACACACTGCTCACGACTTTAAAAACATGTTTCTGGTCTCTCTTTGCAGATTTCACTTGATCTTCTCTTGAAAAATGACTGATTTGTTCATGTGGACTCGATAAACATTTCTCAAGGGGTGGGGAAAACCAATATTTCAACCAGTCCGGACAAAAAGCCTCGACAGTCACAGTCAAAGTCAATCACTGGACTACTAGAAAGTGACTCTCGAGTATTTCTAACTTTTCTTTGCCGACAGCTGAGAACATTTGTTTGTTTTGTAGTTTGCTTCCCGGCCACACAAGAACGTCAATATTGGACGATTCTGCACATCAAGTGTCGCTAAAATTGAGAATTTCATAGCAAAATCGAATGGATGTGAAAGGGGTGGAACCTCCAGGGAGCTTTTTTAGTCATCCGGCTGTAACTTTGCTGTTCTGGTTCGCCCCTGACGCTCTTGCAGCAGCTGTTTTTGAGCGAAGAACCCAATGCAAACAGCAGACAGTCTTTGTTAGCGCGTAGCTGGTGTAGCAGGGAAAGAGACAAATACTTCCCTCATGCTCAAGGGCACTTTATTGTTTCTGGAGGATGCAGACGGCGTCAACACTTCACGTCCTCCATCCAACTTGTCTAACAGTTCTTGCAGCCGGTACCAGCGAGCGTTCATCTTTGAAAAAACACGACAAGCAACAGGGAGGTCGCCCAAACGTAGCCGCGTCGACCGCGAATCAGGCCGCCTGGTGTTAACTACAGTAACACCCAGCCTGGGCGAGTGAGATCATAGTTTTGGCTACTGACCATGACACAAATAATGGGATCGGAGAGGATCCCGCAGCTCAGAGAGGAATACTGACGCCAGCAGGTCTTACTGCAAAGACCCGAGAAGAGGCACGGAGGGAGGGATAGTGGTGATGGAGATAAGAGGGGCGATGGAGGGAGAAGGGACAGTATGGTGGGATAAGCAGTGGAAATGATCCCTGTGTAGCTGCCTCCGTCTATATTTAGTTAGCCGCCGCGCACTGCCTCTCTAAGATCACTCTTTTACTCATGCGCCACCGCCTGCCAGACACCCACATCCCATGAAACGCTTTCACTACGGATGAAACTCCCAACCGCTCCTTCTCCTTGTGATCCCTACGCTGCGGGCGTGGCTCGGTCTCCTGCTCAGGTCCGATCCGTCGCTGCTGGTGGGGATGAGGAGAGAGGAAAGCAAAGCTGCCGTTGGTATATCTACACTATTGGATGTAAATCCTTTTTAATGGGATCCAGGGTTCAGAGCTGGGGCAGAGATTACAGAGGGAGATCTGCATCTGCCGTGACCTGCATTTCCCCCGGGCCTCGCCCTCCGCACTCTGGCCTGGCACGGGCGGAGTCCGCATGAGGAGGGTCAGGACTGAGGTGGTTAAACCAAGACCAGCGGAGGAAGGATGGGCCAAAGGGAAGTTAGATTAAAAACACCCGATTGACTAATATCCGCATCTTCATCATGTGCAAACAGCCGGGCACTGCAGTCTCTAGCAAACACTCTTCAAACAGGAGTAAATGCTGCTTTTATTAGGGACTATTTCCACATGTGGATGGATACACGGGACAGGAGGAAGAACAAAACTTTATAATCAGATCACTTAATTATTCTAAATATTTATATAAAGGTTTTTTATGTTGTTTTTTTTCACGAATCACCAGCCGTTTAATTAAACACGTCGATAGTTTCAGTATGTGAACTGTTTCTGAAAGATAAGATTCGCTTGATCGCTTGTGTAATGATAATTATCATGTGAGTTTTTTTATGATTTATGAAGCAGCAGGAGGGCGAGTGGATGAAGATTTTTATTCTCTCTTTGATTTCCTTCTGTGAGTCGATTATTTCATAAATTCAATAAATTATTTATTATCTGAGTGAGTTGTGTGAAATCCAAAATGAAAATTTGGGCACAAAAAAAAGAAACAAAACTATGTTTTTTTTATTTTAACAAAGCAAAACAAAGAAAATGTGTCAGAGTAACATTACGTTACATTAACGTAATGTTGCGTTAATGTAACGTAACATTACAGGTGTAAAAAAATATATTAGGAGCAACAAAAAATGTGTTTTAAATGTGCGCATGGCCACAACAATTCAGACCTTTTGATTACTTTGATAATTTGTGTTAAGCTTGTATTTCATTTTGTTGTAATTCTCCATAAAATTACTGTTATTAGATGCTAAACTGCATTCATTTCGTTGTCTCAGTATTTTTGTCAATGACAATGAAGTTTAAGCTAAATCTAAAATCTAGTTTCAAGTCATTGTTTTGTTTTATTTAACAGTATTTGATGGTGTTTTTGTGGCATGTTAAGGTGCAGCTTATTGAAATAACATTTCATTTCTGATGAGGTCTTTTGTTTGTGCATGATTGTAATAATGTGACGATAATTGTGTTTAGAAAAGACTAAAAAAAAAAAAATAAATAAAAAAATGTCAATTATTTTGAAACACCGCACTTCCACACCGGCTACCAACTGATCTCTCATTTTATTTTGAAAGCCGCTTCCTGCCACGTTCTGCTACGTCACACTAAAGGAGCAGGAAGCAGCTGTGACCATGACGACGAAACGAGACAGGTGGGACGTCACCAGACTGGACGAAGGATGACAACAAAAAAAAAAAATGAGAGGACGGGGGTTAAGTGTAAGGGCGGCGGGGTAAATTCAAGGTCAGGGAGAGATGATCGGGCGGGCATGCATGAATACACAGGCCAGTCGGGCAGAGGTCAGCCAATCGGAGGCCTACGCTGTGAATCTAGACAGCTGCAAACAGAGTGGCAGGCAAACTGGGCTAGAGGTAGAAAGGTTAAGCCAGATCAAGACCAAATGTACAGATCAACCGGGCATCCATATGTGTCTGTTCAATAATTCAGCTAAGCTGCGCCGCGTCCCAACGCCCAACTGCGCCAAGTCGGAGACGAACAAATGGAATTATTTGTTTGTTTGGATGTTTCTTAAAATCCCGTCTCTCCTGTTCTTGTGTTTTTTTAATCACTCCTCAGCTTTACTGACCCGAGCGAGCATTAACGTGATAAAATGCCGCATAATACCCATAATGCAAAGTGAAATGTGAGGACTTTAAGAAGGACGCTCGGTGACCGTCTTTCGCACTTTCCATGACCTCTCCGGCAGCTCGGTGCTCCCACCGTGACCCCGTTCAGACCCCCTGATCCCGGGCATGTGATGTGATGAGTAGCAGCACACAATGGAAACTCTTTTTCATGGAGACTGTAGCGGGCAGACCAGCCACCATTCAAACGTACGCAACAGACAAGTAGATACTCAACCGTATGTGAAGTGACGGACCAATGGCGGCCAATGTGACGGGCCGAAGGAATGAGCGGCACCAATTATTAACAATTAAAATAATGAAGGATGAAAATTAGCTAATGTTTTGATGGATTTAACTTTTACTCTCAGGTTAGCTGACTGACTTTTACTGTCATGTGTCCAATTTTGTTCAAAACATACGATGAAAATAGATTTTTCAGTGTTAAAAGATAAAACTAAAATGAAGCTTGAAGGCCGTTTGAAAGCTGCAGCGACTTATCGACTAATCGATTAGAAACAACAATAATAATCGATTCATCGTTAAAGTATTTTCTATTTTTCAGCAGATGAAACTGAATATTTTCTTAAACGAACGAAACAAAACATTAATCAGACAAACCTTGGACATTTTCTCACATTTCAAACTATTAATCAAGATTATTTTCATTTAATTAAGAAAATAATCGGCAGATTAATCCATAATAAAAACAACCATTAGCCGCAGCTGTGCTAACACAACATGAGGCTTAAAAATGAAGTTTGGGCCAGAATTTAATTATTATAACATTCTTGGGTTATTTAAGTCTCTCCAGTCGGCTAATCGCTGTCCTAATATGAAAGGACATTTCCTGCCTGAACCACTAAACTTTGGAGCGCACCCTAAAAATAAAGCTGAGGTGATGTCATGCAGGAAGGTGCAAACAGTGTTTATCCTCGAGTTCATTTAAGGGGCAGTGTGTAACAGTTTGGATTTAATCTGACATTTACACCAGTTATTTATTTGTTTAGTAGTTTATTTCCTTCGTGCTTTTATTGTGAAGATACAAGGACGTGACCTCGGTGTTGCTTTGGGGAGGATTTTTTCAGTCTTTGTCCACCTGGATTAGATTTCTGGTGTCGTGGGGTTTGTTTTAAAGCAGCATCGAGACGATCGCATGAAGAAATGTGAAAGACTCATCTGGTGTTGAGTCAAAGTCTGTCGTGGTGACGGAGGCGGAACAGTTTTGGACTTCCTGGGCTGATCTGACGGTTTAAAAACTGTTTTTAAATCCATCAGCGAGTCACTTTCACATCGCTGCATCAACGCCGCCTCCGTCACCCCGACCCCTGCCTCACACCGCCTTCCCATTTTACCTGTTACCTTAAACCCCCCCCTCCATCACCTCGCCTTGCCCGAATAAACCCGCTCTGGTGCTCCATCGCTGCAGCACATGTCCAGCCAGGTTCAGCCGGGGGTTAACCCCGTCTTATAGCATCGCTGGTAGATATGGCTGCCTAATCCTCCTTAGCGCAAAAGCACTTGGGACTGTTATGAGGCCCACCTCTTTTTCTCCCCCTTCATCCCTCCCTCTCTCTCTCTCTCTCTCTCTCTCCGCCCTCCATCCATTCACCGCCATTGCTCCCTACCCCACCGGGCTCAGATGACAGTCTTTGCCTCCTCCCTTCGCGTACTGTAATCTCGGAGATGTGCTGCGGCTCATTCGCGAGAGAAAGCAGCGGGGGCTTGAATGTGGTCCATGACTTTTCGTGCATGTCGCCCCGCAGTCACTCCAAGCAGCGTCGGGTCTTTTCGGCACTGGCTTGTAAGGACAGTTTTATTTCTTTTTGTCCTTTTGGGAATCACATTTGGTTTTTCTGATTGTTTTCACAGCTGGGAGAAGAGAGGACCGGCTTCACGGCTCGGCCGCCTCAATTTTTGATTCTCCTAAATGCACGACGCCCTTTTTATCTTTATATACCAGATCGGTCTGTTTCACGTCTGTCCGCTCTGGGAGAGGCTGATCCTTCCTCTTGTTGCTCTTCCTTTTTCTCCCCATCAAAAGGTCAAAGAGGCCTCCATCATGCCGAGGTCTTTGTGCGTTCGTGAAAACAAATCACAAAGAAATGGCACAAAAACCACAGAACACAACAGACGGGCAAAAGAAAATCCCGCAAACACTCAAAACAAAAGACTTCCTCACGGTTATGTTTCATTTACATTGACACAACTTTATCTGCGTGAGTTGTAGACACAAGCAGACAGAAACATTTGTGTGTAGAAATAAATAGTTTTCACACCTAGAACTGATGATGACTGAAGATTTGGACATTTTTATGTCATTTATTTGTGTATTTATGGTTCCTGGCCTCATTATATTTTGTTAAACTCACAAAATAAGAAGTCGGAGCTGAATTTGTGCTTTAAAAAGGCGGTAACTGAAGTATTTTCACGACTTCGACGTCAGTGTTTTCCAGTCAATGTTGTTTTGTGATCACGCGGTGACTCCTGGTCCCACGCAGGTGATCTGCCGGTTTAATTGTATTACACATTTGTCTGGTGAGTGACACAAAGTGGTTGCATGGACGAGCTCTGACCTCGCCGATTGGTCTGAAGACGTGTGTGTGTGTGTGTGTGCGTGTGTGTGTGTCTGATTTTCCAGTTTCCGCCTCAGCTGATGGACGCCATGCTCCTCCATATGTTTGGTAAATGACACCGTCCTTGGCTCCGCACACACTTCACTCTGCCAGAAGCTGATGAAACAAGTCAATTCAATCTTTGAGAGTGATTAGGGACAAAGGCAAATATGACTTAATTGCTGTTATGTTCTCCTAATTATCTAATCAGTTGATTAGATAATCAGAGCCTCGCTGGTTTTCTTCCTGACCGTCAACGAGTTTGGACGAAAAGTTCCCGTTTCCCGAGGACGCCGCTCTCATTTCAGGTCGCCGCAGAGTTTCTTTAAATCGCGGAGGCCAAACATTTTAACTGAAAGGGCGACAGCGAGTATCTGTCTGTCTGTCCGGACAATCGCGGCACTGTGCAGCCGCTTCCCTGCTACATCTGCACGGCTACGCGTCATGGCTCGAGCCCTCTACGCTCCAGACAAGTGGCCAGACAGCGTCTGTCTGGGGCCGTCGTGGAGAACAATACACACAACGAGGACATTCACTGTACGCAGACATAGAAACACAACGTGTCATCTTGTCTGCCGTCGCTCTCTGCAGCACTGAGGGTCTTTTAATGGAGGCGAAACGCTTTTCTCTCGACGTCGGCGAACCAAATCAGACCTGGAGCGCGCTCCTGTGTCTGTCCGCCGCTATAACAAAGCCTAAACTTCTTAACGGGGAATTTAGATTTCATAAGAGGCGATTTAAAAGGTCACATAGTCTCTAGAAAGGGTTCTTTCAAGGCGTGACATGTTCGAAACTAACTACGAGAACACCGAATGTGTGTGTGTCCTTTGACCTCGCCGTGGAGCATCGGCTGGAAAGTTTTCACCGAGGTGCGTCTGAGGCGGTTTGGTATCAAAGAACTTGAGGCGGAGGACGGGAGGAGGTGTGACACTGATCTCAGACGACTTGGCACACCTGTCGGCAAAGTTCACGCCGAGGTGGAAGGTGGATTTAAAATCATATCAAGTGCAGCGGGGAACATTTGTTTAATGAACGCCTTCGCGGCTCAGACATCGAGAATAATCTTCTGAACGGTTGCTTTGTGTTCGGGTGGAGCGACGGTGGCACGCCCCAACACCGGCCGCCACTGGATGCAGGGTATAACTCCACCTGCGACACAGGTTGGGAACATGAGATGAGATAAGATTTTGTTTCTCCACGGTCAAATAAAAAAGTCTAAATTTGCTCTGACGACCTCGAGTTGTGACTTTTGGCCCAACGAAACCAAACCTTCATTACAAAAAGTTTGTCGTCTTTGCTCGTGGCGTCAAATTGTTTCCAGCTGAGCCAATTAAAGCAAAGCAGATCTATAATCCATCGTCTGTGTTTACATTAGATAACGGTGAGGCTATGCACAGACAACATTCCTTCAAAGGACGATAAAGAACCCATCTATCTAACTTGTGGAGCTTAAGTTGAGCTGCTTAACTTCACCTCATCCTCCTGTAAACAAATCTATGATGACCCGAGAGCCCGCTAAACTGAGTAAACCACAAAGAAACGGCGTGAGTCGAGGTGTTTTCCTGCCATGAAAGAGCCTCCAGCGGAGCTGATCTGGGCTTGAACTCTCCTGAGCTTCGCTTTGTGTCGACGTGAAAGTGACTCGACGCGCGCTTGCACAGAAATCACCAGCACGCCGGGGTCTGGACTGTAAGAGTTGTTGTTGTGCGGCTGGAACGTGGAAGTCAGAGAGACCGAGGACATTTCTAAACAACCCAGACTCAACACACACACACACACGGGTCTCTCGTCTTGTTGGCTGTTTGTGTGCTTAAAAATGGCACAGTAAAGCAAATTCATGCACACACGTTGGTTTTAATAACTGCAGGTCCAGTTTTACAGTCCTGAATTAAGAAGATCTCCGTTGCAGCTGTGATCTTTTGGCGGGTTTCACTGCAGAAAATCTTCCTTTCTCTTGAAACGTGCCACGCGTCCTCGCTTGGGTGCATTTCTTTCAACTTGCGGCAGCGGAACATTTTAATTCGAGCCGCTTTTCTCTGCTAAATCCACGTCAAAGCACAAATACGTCAACTCAAAATCCAGTTGCACCGTGTCCTCAAACAAACGCAAACATTTGCCCACATCTGCACGTTGTTTGGCCAGCTACACATTAAAGATTAAACATGATCACCAAGCTCTCTCTCTCTCTCCCATTTGCTGCGGGATTAAACCAGTTTAACGCGGCCCAGAGACCATTAAATCCATAGCTGCTCCATGGAAGAGCTGCAAACAACAATGGACTGATACAATGGCACTGTATATGTCAGCTGCACTCAACTCAGGGGGACTGTGGAAGAGCTTAAAGTGACCACACAGCGTGGGGGCCTGAAATCTCCTCCTGAAGTCTCACTCAGTGGCCAACCGGCCGGAACGGGCAGGACACGAACGTGTGAAGTTTTTGTGCAGAGAGAGAAACAGACAAAGAAAAAAAAACACTTGCATGAAGTATTTTGAATCATCTTTAGTCTGGATTTTTGGGGTAAATGTGATCAAATAAAATATCCAGAGCAGAAATGAGAGACGCTCCTGCGAAGCCAAAAATCTTTTTAAGGTGAAAAGTAAATTATATTTTGTTGCTGAGGCTTTTATTCACATTATTCAACATTTTTTGGTCCTAGAAATAATAGAAATAATCCTCCTGGACATCAATTAACAGAACAAACCTTCAAAATAAGACGCCAAAGCCTCTGTGAATATATAATATTTCCATATTTTGAATCCTCTCTGTGCAAACTGATTGAAATGAGGCAGAGGGTTCATGTTTTGTTGTTGGGTGGAGGTATGGCTGTGTCCACAGCAGCCCCTCCTGCTGTATTACCCTGTAGCGGGGAGCCACCTGCCGGGATGAAGGGAGAGCTCGGAGCTGGTAACGGATTACTCAGTAACGCGTTACTGGATGCACGGAGAGTTACCGGCTTCCTCTCACGGCGGCTGGAGACAGAAGCGTCGTTTCTGCCCGCGCGTCTCGGCTCAAAGTTGAAAATGAGGCTCAGTTATGATCCTAGAAGTCGCGTTTCAGACAGATTTGAAGAATTTTGTAGATAAATGTTTGTTTCTCGTTTTTCTGCGGGAGTTCATGTTGAAGGTGAACTCGCTCCAAATTTCGCATCCACAAGTTTTGGAGGTTGAAACGTGACAGTGAAGACGCGCAGGGTGAAGCACCGACACGAAGACATTATTAATGTGAGGCTTGGTGTTTGGTTCGATCTTCTCCGAGCCCGGCAGCGCGGACACGGAGACTCTCCACCCTGTTTTACGCGCGTTTATTCTCTGATTCGTCGTGTTTGTTGGACGCGGTGTGTCTCGGATTTAGTTTCTGCGACTGAGAAAAGTTGTTTTTGCGCGCAACAATCAGTGCTTCGCTGTGCAAAAGTCTGTTTGTCCCTTTTAAAGACGTAAATCGCCACAAACGCACGATTTTAAAATACCACCAGAGTTCTGTGCATGTTGGAGAAATGTGGTAATGTATTATAAATTAAAGATTCACATTATTCCCCTTCGTGGCTCCGGTTACCTTCAGAAAACTTCAATAAAATTGAGATTTTTGCCACTTTTTGCGTTTTGCGTCCGTGTGTGTGTGTGTGTGTGTGTGTGTGTGTGTGTGTGTGTGTGTGTGTGTGACCACTGTCTGCTGCCTCATTGCGTGATCAGTTTGAATACCTGACCAAACTAATTGGAGTTACACCATGGGTCAATGACCAAATCCCCAAACATTGTTAAAAAACACTTAACGATCCAAACCTCCCATATTACTGTAATTAGTATTTGTGTTTCAGTCCCTGATGAGGAGCCCTGTCACATTTATACAAGTTTAGAATAAGACGTGTCTTCATTAAAAAAAAGTGCGTAATGGCGCTTTGATCGTGTTGCGGCTGCTGAACCGTCTCGAAATGTTTCTTAAAACAAGTTCATCTGTTAAGTTGTGAGACTTTTAGCTGAATTTCCAGCTAAAATTGTGTCTGAAGCTCCGTGTTGTATTTACTGTTTTTGGATTGTGTTTAATATTTGATGAAAACATCGAAATCTGACAGAAAACTCCACCGATTTTCTTTCTTTTTTTTTTTTACTTACTAGGCCAGACAAGACAGCTGATTTTATGCTTTTACGCACGTCAAACTGTTCCAATTCCAGCAGGTTACAACTTCGTATTTCCATCCGTGTTTATTGAATCTGACCGAAATAAAGCAGAGAGGGATTTCAGTCCAAATTTGGTGTGTTTGTGCTCGAGAAAAGATCGGGGGGGGGATAAAATGCCCCTCGATTTTAGATGGATGGCTAGAGGCCAGTGTAGAGGGGAAATAGTCTACCTTTCACTTTTCACCATGTGTTTATGTTCAGAGCGCGCTATAGTCTCTCTGGGGTCTGTTAGTGCACACAAATATGCGCGTAAAAATATAAATATGGGCATAAAAAATCAAAGAAGAGCACCAACAAACACGATAGATAGATAGATAGATAGATAGATAGATAGATAGATAGATAGATAGATAGATAGATAGATAGATAGATAGATAGATAGATAGAATACAAACAGAAAAGTTTTTTTTTTTTTACCACAATGGAGGTGCTTTTATACCCAGCTGTATTTAATTTAGATATAAAAAAAATCTAATTACTTCCTGGGAAACCTGTGAAAGCCTTGAGCAGCGAACTAAAAAACACTGAACACTGGACCCTGAAAACAGCCCCAACAAACTCGCTTAAAAAAAAACGAGACCTTAAACTTCCATCTTCCCTTTTTTCTCTCCGTGACTGGCCTTGAATGGCTCATTTGCTTAAAAATATGCACACATAAAGAAGATCATAATAACAACAACACTCATAAAAAAAAGAGCCGGCACTAATGCCAACTAAAAGCATTTCGATCACGCGTAAAGAAAAAAAAAGCTGCTTCAATAGCGCACAGCATTAAGAAAACTCAGAGCAATGGGTTTAATATTTCACGCCATTACTTTTATTATTTACATTTTGTTCCCACTTGAAGGTCAGAGCCGTTTTCAGACGGCTTCATTCAGCCAATCATCTGCTGGCCCTGCGTCTCCTCAGCTGCAGCAGCAGGAAGCTGAGGCCCTCCCATTAACACCCCTAGTGTCAGCACTAATGAGGGACACAGTGGCTGCTCTGTGTTCCCAAATCTGCACACACACACACACACACACCTCCTTCCCACCTCTTTCTATGTTTGAGTGCGGTTTTCTTTTTCTTTTCTTTTTTTTGTCGTGGTTACATGAATGTTGGCGCACTGCACAGCGCCACAGCGACGATGCGTAAAGTTCCTGCAACAAGTGTTTTTCACACCAGAGAGTGATTAAAGGCGAACAGACCTGTCAGATTTGATATTAATATAACATTTGGGCCTGCTTTGAATTCGTAATATTTCATTTTGTGGAGTCTTTGGAGCCATTCACTGCGAATTTACAAGACGAGTGTGGCCTGCAGACGGAATGCAGCGCGCACAGGGCATGAGTCTGTCGCCTGTTTCTGAGATTACACGGCTCCATAGTGAGTAAAAAATCTTTTTTTACTGGTTTTACTGGTGTTGCTTTAACACAGTTTACACTTCCAAAGCGTTAAAGAATGAGCTGCTACAGCGTCCTGTATAGGAAGTCAATGCGTTAAATAATAACACTCATAACAAACACACACACACACATACAGAGGGGTTGGGCTCGTGGCGCGTGGAGGTCGATGAATGAAATGTGCCATGAAATGTCTGCAGCGTCCAGGAGGAGCCCGGATGTACCGACACAGACAGACAGACAGCAGGCCCGACGGGAAGCAACAAGATAGTTTCTCTTTTTTTAAAAATTATTTTTACAGCTGCAAAAGGCAAAAACACACCGTGACGCTTTTTGCTGTGATTGTTTGTATTTTTAAAAAGATGTGGATGATGGTAAGACGCACGCACGCGTGCAGACACGGTGCGTCATTTGCATTTTTCAGGCTGGTGATGTTGGATTTAGCGCCACAGAGCTGGTCCCTCATCTTATTCATTCATTCATTCATTTTTTTTCTAACCACAGCCTCGATTGTAGGTCAGCGTGGACAAAATTCGACACTTTTTAAACGCGCTCTGCCTCCACAAACTGTCACTGCTCAACAAAAACAAGAAGGCAATCGTGCAAATGTGAGGCCGCGGGCTCCGATGCTCGTGTAAGGCCCTCACAAAGACCCCGGGGCCTCGTTATGATCAAGTGTGTGTGTAGTCAACATCTGAATTAAACATGTCGGACTGGAAACACCGTGAGCCTGGACGTGACCCCGGATATGGAGAGGTCAGCTCTGACTGGACGGTGTTTCTTTTAGGGGCGGGGCGGATCTTATTGCTCCCTTCTGATTGGCCGGGGAGCCAATTAAAGCCCAAACACACCTGTGACCAAATTAACGAAATGACCTCCAACACCGGCCATAAAATATAGAAAATAACACTCTTTAATATTAAAACGTGCAACTGGTGGCTAAGCTACTAGCTTAGCTGCAGCATCTCTGTTACAGTGTCGCGTTAGCTTCGTTAGCATGTCCTCTTACCTGCGTTTCCGACAGGTTCAGCTGCCTCGCGAGCTCCGTGCGCTCGCGGCCCACCACGTACTGGCACCGCTGGAACTCAAGCTCGAGCCGGTACAGCTGCTCGGCCGTGAAGGAGGTCCTGGTGCGTTTGGGCCGGTCCAGGTCGAGACCCTTCGGCAGCACGATCTCCCGGATGGTGCCTTTGGCGTCTGTCCAGAACAGTAAGAGAACATTTTGGGAACATATCCAACAACAGTTACTCACTTATGAGTATTTTTTTCTGACATTTTGGTGCATAACTTTAAAAATATATATAAATAAGCTAAAAACTGAAGGACTAGAAGATAATTTGAGTTTAAAAATGAAAAGAGCTGCACTGTTTTGTGCAGGAATGTGCAAAATATTCACCAAAAGTTCAAAATGTGCAGAATATTTAAATGTGCAGGACATTTTTAAGACATCTGAACACCAAAAAAAAAAAAGTTGTTTAAAGGTTCTTGGGAGGTTTGTATTCATGTAACAGGTGTAAACATGAGCTAGCTTCCTCTGTGTGACTTTAACGTCCGCTTCAACAGCAGGACAACTGAACGCCTCACTGCGTTGTATCCCTCCGCCCATATTAACTCTTACATTTGAGCCACAGAATAAAGTCCCTGCACTAAACGAAGCAACAGAAACGGTTATTATCGGTTTAAATGTGACAATTCTGTCACCAGACAGAAAAATAACGTCACAGTAATAAATCTCATCTCATACTTTTATTCTAAAACGTGACCGGAGTCCGGTTTTTTTCCAGTATTTTAGTGTGGAGTGACTTTACAGGACAACACGGTGCCAAACTGATGGAATATTCATGAGCGGTGCTATAGGCTAATGGCTTTAGACACACAGGGAGAGGATGGATGGATGGGTGGATGGATGGATGCGCATCTGTGCGTCTTTGAGTACAACAAACTGCATATGTGTTATTTTTAACACGCCTGAATAAAAGACCCTATTGTCATCACACACACACACAGCTGCATATGTGTGTGTGTGTGTGTGTTTAAAAATAACAGCGAACATGTGAGGCTGTGTGAGTGATAATTGATCCACATTCAGAGTTAGCTGAGGTGAAGGTTAATTGTAGATGTAGCTCGGTGGTTTTGCGGGGATTTTTTTTTTTTTTTGCGTGAACTCCAATTTAAATCCTCCATTTAACGCCGCTGCGTCTATAACACTGTGCTGGAGACGTTATCAGACATATGTGTCCATGTAAAATACACACACACACACACGCACACACACACACACTGTGCTCTGCGTCTAAAACTCTCTCCATGATATTTAATCTCAAGCTAGTTAGAAAATGTAACCAAAGGCTTCACTCTCAACTGTTTCCACTCCAAGTGATGAGGCAGTGTGTCATCATCTACAAACAACAACAACATCAACAGTCTTTAAATCTGGATTATTGTGCATCTTATTTTTAGTTCTTCCACCCTGTTGGCAGCAAGGCTGACCTGATTTTTCAAGAATTACTTACTACTTAGATGTTTGTTTGTTTGTTTGTTTGTTTGTTTGTTAAATACAAAAAAATGTATATTTAATGGTAGCAAAATTAAAATATTAGAGATATCCTGGATGTGGTGCATTACACCCGCCCTGGATCCAGAAGCCCTCAGGATATTGTCTACACTGTAAAAATAAAATAAAAATTACAAATAATAATAAATAAATAAATCGCATTTTCTTGATTTAATTTTGCTCTAATCGGCTATTTTATTTCTCTTTTAAAAACTTCTTTCCCCGCGTTAAAATCTTCATCGTTGGCTGCCGCCGATTTGTTCGTATTTATCACATTGAACGGACGCGCAGGCCAGACACGAGCCGCTCTTTGTCCAGAGGTTTGGAGGTCATAAAATATGCAATTCAATAAAATATGAAGAGCCCTGAATTAAATATGAAACAAAACTGATTGAACCGAACATCAGCAGCGTTTCTATAGAGAGATCACACCGACTAAAACACTCAAGTCAAACATAAAGTTGATAATTTGATTAGCTGTGCTGTGAAGGCGAGCTGGACTTTGCTTTAAAAGCACATCCTCTGTTGTATTGACTTAAATCACGAGGTCTTCAAACGCAGCAGGTGTAGCTGAATTAGAGTCAGTGCGTAAAAAGGAAAAGTGCGGAGTGTTTTTGGTGCAGCGGTTGAATTCACTGCGGTGTTTAATGAAGCGCAGTAAATCCATCAGTTCTATACGTCCTGATCTGCGTTAAACAGATACTCCAATCACAGATTTACAGCCATTCTTAAGTGTCTGGATACAGGCCCGAGCCGCGTAACGCAAACAAGAGAGGTCTCCATCTTTACGCACGCGTAATGACTTTGCGTAATGCGTCTCACCAGATATGCTACAAACCCTCCGAATCTTGCGGTGCATTGGTACATTTGCACATTTTCTCCAGAGGGATACAAACATCTGCAAACAGTGAACGTTTGAGAGCGGCGGAGTGGAAAGCAGCGGCGTGTACGCAGACCTGCTGACCTCTCGGTGACCCCCCCCCCTCAGCCTCGCTGCAGAAAAGCAGAGCATCCAGACTCAGGCGTCAAAAACAAACCCCTGACGCTGCAGGCGTCGTTGGCTCAGCGCGGACTGTACAGTACAGTAGAGTATAGCACCTCCACCCAAAAAAAAACAAACAAAGATGGGAAGCATTAACAAAGGTGGTGATGATTCATGGAGGATATTTGGACACCAGATCTCACGAGAAAAACAGTCAATTTAACGAGAGAGCTGTCTGACATTCATAATCTGAGGAAGCAGACTCTCATTTCTGCCCGACCGAACCACGCAGCACAGACATTAAACAGAGCTAACAGGAAACCAGCACATCCACGTTCACTCTGCTTCATAACCGAGAATTCACAGGCCGACACGTTGACTGTGTCCGGAGCAAACAGCCACACACCACTGCAAAGAAAAATCCTGCACACACACACACACACACACACACACAGCAGCAGCGCTTTAAATGCATGTTTTTTAAATGAGGATCTGAGTGGAGAGGAAGAGTGCAGCAACAGAGAGTTAGTTCTTGGAAAGCATTTAAATAAAATACAGGAAATGTGGATTTAATGCAGGAAACTTCACAATAAAAATAAAAATTCCAAATATGTTCAATTCAAACCTGCATAAGATTTTTATATATGTTCTATGTGTGACCTTTAAGCTTCCCTGCAACCGTCTAACACATTTACTGTTTCATTTTCTATCATTTAACCTGCAAACATGAAGTCTGATGTTTTATTTATTATTTAGGCTCAAAACAGACCTGTTAAAATAAATCAAACTATTTACAGAATTATTATTAATAAATATTTAGAGAATAAAATACAGGAAATAAATGATAACAGCGTATTTTTTAAAAATATATTTTTAGAGTTTGTGGCTGCTGATTTTTTTTTAAAGAGGTCTCCGGATCGTTGAGAGGCTGCTGGCCTCCCGCAGGAGGGCGTGGACACGCGGAATAACGTTGAATCAAATATTATTCTGACGTTCATTAACGCGCAGGTTGGCGCACAAAGGCAATCAACGACTGACACACACTCACACACACTCTCTCTCACACACACACACACACACACGGCCTTATAGTGATCATTGATGAAGATCTGCCTGATTGCTTTTATCTGTGTTGATTAAACAGCTGATTATCCTCAGCAGTGTGCACATTATTATTATTTTTCTTTAAACCTTCAGACACACACACACACACACACACACACACACACACAGTTCACCACAGCAACCTAATAAGGCCCAGCTCAATTCTTTGACTATCGATCTGACCAATCAGTTGATTTATTTTCAAAATAAAAGCAGCTGTGGCAGCTGATCTGTGCCCAACAACTATTATCAGAGCTGCTGATTTATTTTTTTCCTAAATCAATATTTTCACATATTTATATATTTATTAGAAGTGGACACTTGCAGGTGTGGTCTGGTGTTACAGTCATTTGGGTATCACGGAAGTGAAAGTAGCCCATTGTTATCAGAGCAGCAGTCCACCCTGCAGCACAAGTGTTTGGAAATTAACCTTTTAAATATTAATAATAATATTATTCATATTAATATTGGCTTTCTTTCACTTTACGGGGTTTTACAATGACATCATTTAAGAGGAGAAACACAAAATAACTCCAAATTCAGGCCCCCTTTTAAAAAAAAATATTTTTATTTTAGATTTATATTTTTCTTGTATTATTTTATTTGTTTTGTGTGTCATTACGTCTGTGGAGGCTTTTAATCAGGATCCTGGCTGATTTATATTTAAATTGGCGTTACTGTGGCTGAAATATTGAAGTTAAAATGGCCTCATTTCCCTCCAAACTCTCACACATCCACAGTGTGACATTTCGTTTTTACGCACAGTGTTTTAGTCCACTCACCTCTCACTAATATCCTCCGACAGTAGTCTGGGTCCACTCCCAAAAGTTTGTCGTGTCCGTCTTCGCTGGAGGACGTCGGGGTAGACGCTGATGTCCCCGGGGTGTCGGTGGAGCTCTGCACCGGGGACCTGCTCCCTATCTCGGCGCGGCACTTTGTCTCCATCCGGTCCGGGCACAGCGGGTTGGGTCCACAGCGGTGGTTCCCATCGCCCATAGTCGTGGCCTGATCAAACATCTACAAGTAAGTTAGACTCTCTAAAAAAAAGAGAGAGAGAGATCTCTCCCTCTGTGTGTCGCTTCTGCTGCTTCTGCTGCTCACCCTCGTCTTTCTACTTTCTTCTCCTCTTTGCAAGTGTTCTCCAGAGACGAGGAGAGCATGCCCTCCTCTCGGTCCAAAAATAATAATAGTAATAAAAAAAGTAGATCCAGTTACAAAGGAAACATGCGGTCCTGCAACGGGACCGGAGTGTGCTTCAGGTGTCGCGGCATGACGCGCGGTCCGGAGTCCAAACCAAAGCAAGAGGGAGTCGGCTGAGGGGTGATGATGGTGGTGGCGAAGGAGCAGGAGCGGGAGGTGGAGGTGGAGGAGGAGGAGGGGGAGAAAATCAGTGGATCCTGCTCTAACTATAGTAGCCAGAAGAAATGCATGGTGCAGGCTGGGGAAGGTACAAGAGGGCAAAGCAGATCTATGGAGGAGCGGGGAGGTGCCACAAACACACACGAGCACACACTGCTCACCCACGTAGAAATAAAGTGAGAGGCGGCGCACAAAAAGAAGAAGAAGAAGAAGAAAAAAAGAGAGCAGACAGCAGCAGCAGCAGCTCACAGTTCACAAAGCCAGGGAAGAAAGTTTCTCCTGGGTTGTCCAGAAAAAAAAAAATCAGCAGCAGCAGCCAGCCTGTTACTTCAGCCCCGGCCACATCAGCGGATCCTTGATTGAGTGTTGTAGTTGGTGGTGAGATGGCCACATGAAAGGGGGGTCGGTGGTCTTCTGCTTTTGGAGAGCCCACAAGAAAAGATGTCTGGGTTGAAACGCTGCAGGAGGGGACAGTCGGGGAAATGGGAACAGGTCACATTTGCGCACAGAGAGGCGTCTGCAGCGCGCTCTGTCAGCTCGCTTAAATTTGTTTTAAAGCCGAAACATCACGTCCGAGCGGAGGGGCGGCTCGCACGCCCTGCCTGACACTAACACCGCGGAGAGATGTCGGCGTGTGGATAACATTTGTGGTGACACGGTACACTTTACGGAGAGGCAGAAACCCCCTACGTCATTTCCTGGCCACGCAGGGTCGTCGCCGATTGGTCGGGCGGCTCAGGGGCACGTTTTGACAAGAGGAGGATGAGCGACGCTGCAGCCCGGGATCAGGCGCAGGAGGCATGAGATGATGGCTGTGCGCGCTTTGCTCCACACACACTCTGACATTTTCCTTTTTTTGTTTTTAGCAGTGGATGAACCTCTGACCCGGCGAGGTAAATTAAAACACACCACTCACCCACGAGCCCGAAAACACTTTCTAAACCAAAGGTGGCTTTACACGCATGCAGGCCTCACACGGGCCCACGTATGGAGGCCAATATCTGCTCTGAGGCAGTGAACGCACCACGCAAACAGTCAGTCTGCAGGCATATTTGAGTGTGTAGCTTTGTTTTTTTTTTTACTCACTATCTTCAGTGTTGATTCATTTTTAAATCGTGTAGTGTCTCCTGCAGTCTGGAAAAACGTCTTGGTGAGTTCTTCTGGAACTAAATGCAACAAAAAAAAAAAGGTCGTTTTAGTCAAAGTTGGAGTATTTTTGAACAAATCATCTTTTTATTTGCTTCTATGAGTCACCTGATTTGGATAAAAACCAACAAATGGAGAGAATAACGTCTCATAGCTGCCTGACATGTTGATTAACATGTGGCTGTGTGAAAACATCATGATCGTAGTGTCATTTCTGATAAACGGTGATTATTCTACAAAGCATCTCAATAATAATTGAAATAAAGTGATAAATAACTTCACTGAATGACTTTTTTGAAGTAATCTACCCAGTGCAGCGTTTGAATGAAACATTTGAATTCAAATTATTACATGTTGCACCATGAATCAGCTTCAATGCTGTTTACACCAACGTCTGGGAAGAGCGGGATGATGAATCAGGTTTCCATCACCTCAGGCTCCGACTCAAACTTTTATTTTTAAGCGTGTTTACATCCTGTAGTACATTCGCATCTATGTACAGTGATATCTTTCCACATGTACGCAGTGTGCGCACACACACACACATATATATTTTAATCTATTTTGTTGTATTTTATTTCTTTGTCTTATTTTTATCCTTTAAGTCTTAAAGTCTTAATCTGACACACGTTAACCTCCATTTAGAGTTTGTGACCTCTTCATTAAAATGCCTCATGCAGCCTCAGAAAGTCTTTCTCACCTGGATCACAGCGCACGTTCAGGTGAATGTGTCACATTTTATTATCCGGCAGCTATAAAAAGATTTTTCTCGACTTCTCTCCGTCACGAGGAAAAGTAAAATTCAGGCTGTTGCAGTGCAAGAAGCCAGTTCAGGTTTATGAGAAGAAACCGACCAGTGTCTCTTCTTCACAGGCTGTTTGTCTTCAGCTGAATGAAGCAGATTAAAACCAAGAGGCTGTATGAATGAAGGTGACCTGCCGTGATCATTCTGCACGCGCTTATACTCTGTTTGACAGTCAGCCTGGTAACTGATGAGAAGAAAACACACAAAATAAGCTTGTTTTTTTTTAAAGAAATCTATATATATATTAGAGGAAACTGTTAAACTGAAACACTATCATGAGCACAGTGCAATCCAAGCAAGAGAACACCTCCAACAACCCGAGACAACGTCCACGTTACAAAATAATCCAATAAGAACAAAAAAAAAGCCTGAAAACGATCAGATAGGTGAATAAGTTATCAGATTCAACAGGTGTTCCTGTTACTTTGTCCACCCCCTCCCCTCCACACACACACACACACACACACACACACACACACACACACACAGGCCTCGACGTCTTGTTTTATGAATCGTTGATGGCACACCGCACTCCTACAGAAGCTAAGCGTGCCGTTAACACATAATCAGCGAGAGGCGCTGCATAAAGGGAGGTTGCTATGTGTCATTTACTGTATACATGCACCGCAAACACCACCTCCTCCACCTCCTCCACCTCCTCCACCGGCTCACGGGCGGGCCCAGGATTGATGTTGCTGTCGCAGCCTGTAGTTTGTTGTGATTGTGAGATAATTTGGACTGAAACACTGGGAGGAATTTCCTCTTTACAGGTGAAACATCTCTGGAAAACGGGGGGTAGGAAAAGATTTTTTTTTCAGCCGGATTATATAATTATAGTTTTGCTATATGTGTGTGTGCGTATATATGTGTGTGTGTGTGTGTGTGTTTTTTCTTATTTTTCTTATCCGAGGCCGTAATTACTGCTCACAGCCACGGGTCGTTACTCCTTTCAGCTGGCCTAATCTCACAGAGGATGAATAGAAACTGTCAATCAGATGCTGCACTCAGCAGCGAGACAAGAGGGGACTGATTGCTGCTGCTGCTGCTGCTGCTGCTGTGTGACACACACACACACACACACACACACACACACACACACACACACACACACACACACACACACACACACTCACTCCTTCCTCCTCCTCTGCTGCGGTGTTTTCAGCCTCCCCGTCCTCTCCTGATGCTGCAAAAATACGTTTAACGTTCACCCTTTTTTTTTTTTTTTTCGATGACTGCTCATTTTTGATTTCATCCTTTAGGAGCATTAAGAGAAAAGAATCAATCTGTCCTCCCGCGATCATACGAACACACACTCGCTGACTGACACCTCCTCTGACACAGAAAACAACCTGAAATATGGAGAACAAGTTCAGATAGATAGATATAGATTCCTGCTCCCCGCGAGCCAGAAGATAAGATAAAATAAGTAGTTTATATAAGAAAAGTTGATTTTTACGCTCAGGTTTCGTCAGCTTTGAGCTTCTGTATGTCGTCGACTGGATTAAACAGCATTTAGAGCTACTTCTGCTGGAGTGTTTCCACTTTCTGCTACTTTATACTGCTCCATTGCTACATTTCATATTGTGCTTTTTACCATGTATTCATGTATTCATATGCATGGAGTGAGCTCTATGTAAAGTAGATAACATGATAAATAGTTTAAAAGAAGACAGGAGTTACATATGCATTAATATGTTTGCTCAGTACACACAGTATATTTGCAGTATTTACAGTGAGTGTTTCCATTTCCTGCTACTTTAAACTGCATTTTAAAGGGCGGTGTCGTAGTTTTAGTTATTAAAGGGGGAAAAAACACGATGAATATAAAGCAGTTTCAAAGAAGACTGGAGTTAGATATTTAAATAACAGCGTATTAATTTATAGACTGTGTATTTTCAATTGTTGGGTCTGCATATAATACTGCATAGAGGGAGTTTTTACAGCTACTTCTACTTGAATATTTCCATTTTGCATGTACTTTTTTTTTTACCACGTGTTCGTGTGTTTGTGCTCATAGATGTTTAACTCACACAGATACCTGAGCTGAGATCTATATATGGTAAATAAATAACATGTATAATATAATACAGATACAATGGAGTTCATCATGACAGGTGCTTGCTCACAGTGGGGATTGCTGAGTTTTATTTATATATATATATATATATATATATAAAACTGAATTGTGCTGAATAAAAAATGACAGTTCAGGAGTGAACATTAGCCTCGGCTTCACCAGCTGCAACATTAAAATGATGTTTACATGTTCATGCACAAACACTTCTGACTGAAATAATATTTTAAACGCAGGATTTTGCATTCTGAGAGCTGACTGTCGAGCTGAGGGAACTTCAGCTGTAGTTCAAATGTGTTTTGCACTCTGCAGCAGGGGGAGATAACTTCAGCTAAGTTCTGATCTGTCTGCCTCGGGAGATGTTTCCAGTAGAATAATGTTCTTATTACGGTGAGCCTTCAGTGTCCTCGATATGTTGATTCTATATCATGATGATGATGAAACCAAATCATATTTCTGCTCCAGACTTCATTAAGTCGCATATGCCCTGCCTCATGATACTGATGCCTCTAAACAGAGTGAAAACACACATCCACTCTGTGCCTGTAAATGCCCACAGGCCAGAAGGAGCAAAAAAAAATGTTTATTTGCACCATGCACCGACTGCCTCATCCTGCTGCTCCCCCCTGTCTCTCCCCTGATCTCCACTCTGTGTGCGCGACCGTGCCTCGTGGAGATGAATCTGATCAATCAGATCAATCAACAGAGATTACTGTAATCCCAGAGGTCAGGGCGAGGGCACCGGGCCACTCAGAGTTCACACATCCCCGCACAAGCTCCAGGCAAATCTGTGCAGGAATGGCAAACATTTGGAGATTTTGATATAAAGAGTCAAGAATCAGAGTTCAGTTCAGACTCAGAGGAACACTGAGTGCAGCGTTTCGATATTTAACCCTTTACATGAAGCAGAAATGTTTTTTAAAAAAATAAAATGTCACATATAATCATTTGTAGGGCGTGTGATTTTACAGTGAGCTGAAGGAAGCGCGCCGTGAGCCGTCTCCGTGCGTAAAGTGGACGCAGACGCGCTGAAGGTTTAGTATTATTATTTTTATTATTATTTGAGGGGTGATGCTGGACAGGAAAATGAGCGAGGACGCAGGTGCTTTGTTGAAATAAAACCTTTGCAAGGAGGAGCGGGAGAGGAGGTGGCGCAGGGTGGAGGTGAAAGGTGCGCAGGAGTGCGATGGATGGACACTCAGCTTTACGCGGCGTTTAACGTCCGTGTTAAAGGACAGACTGGCCTCATCTTTGCGATCAAACATCAGAGACTGAAGTCCAGTCAGAATTTAATATACACATTTATTAAAGAGCTTTTTGTTCTCGACTCTCAGGCCATAAACGTGACTCAACTTTTGTTCACAGGCGGCTGCACGCAAGATTCTTTTTGTATCATGTAATCAAACTAAGAAATAATGTTACGCGAGAGAGGCGCAGATTATCTGGTAAATACAGTAAATCACAGAGGACACGTGAGCAAATATCAGCAAAAAATGAATAAATACTTAATAATAAAAATTTTAAAAACCTGCAGAAACTTTTCGTTCAACCGAATATCTAAAAAACTTCATTTGGATGAAATGTGGGTTATTTTAAAAATCATTAAACCGTCAGAGATACTTCAGTGATTAATAGTTACTAAGTGTCTTGTTGCTGAATTCATATTAACTGGCAGTGAAGTCAGTAAAGTTGATATAAATGCTGATAATACATATTTTGTTGCACATTTTCAAATAATAAATATACATACAACAAGAGATGCAATTAAATAAAGTGATATAAAGATGTTTAATTGGGCACATTAAATTAAATATTATATAAATATTCAATTAAAAAAAACATTTCTGAGCATTAAAGGGACAAACTGTAAAATATGGCCGACTTAAATTAAAGATTGAATAACTTTCTGCCTTTAACCGGCCGCAGAGCTCAAAGATGAACAATATTTATCACCGACACATGAACAAGCTCATCTTAATGCACATTATGAAGCCTGCTAACACCAACACTACCACTGTTAACAAGGATGAAAGGACCGTTTTGTAATTAAACATGTTTTTTTTCTCCTCTGCTCTGAAATATACTAAAATAAAATCACACAAACATTCTTTGGATGTGCGTAAAAACCGAGCAGGAGTGAAAAAGCACCGGGTTAAACACGTTTCTTCATCTTTTCATACAAACTGACGCCTCCGCAGCTCCGCATCACTGTCAGCCTCTTCTAAAACAAAAATTAAAAAATTAAAATAAAAAAGTTACAGGCTCCTCTGCCACAGAGCTGGACTCTCCTGAGCTCTGTTAGTTTGTGTTTCATGAGGCTGTTTGAGCGGCTGTTTTGTCCGGATTCAGCTGCAGGACGCAAACTGTCCCACAGGAGAGCAAAAGATCTCTGAACTCTGTCCTCAGACTTTCTGCTTTCACTTTCTCTAAATCAAATAATCAAACTTTTTAAATCAAAAGTTTAGTGTTTGAGTCAGAGTCTGTTTGTTTAAGGTTGCTTATATAATTGCTGGAAATGTGCCAGATATTCAAATCGCTGCAGTCTTACTGTTGCAGCTTGACAGGATGTAAATAAAGTTTTAATTCAAGAGTTTTTCTTCGTTATGAAGCATTAGAAGTTCACATAGTTCTCTAAATATTCACACTTACCTTTATAATGTTGAATTTCTACTTCCCCTCACACAGACTGGTTAGTCTGCCCTCTCCTGACAGCCAGCAGTGCCAAAAAATACAACATATTCTTTTATTATTTGACTGCTCTGAGTTTAATAAGTTTGTTTTTCATCAGTGTTTGTGATTTATTGGTCATAAAGCCACGTTTACATCAGCCTCTGTGTGTCTTCAATGCAATTATTCATTGTTTAGTGCAACGCGTTAACGTTTGAAGCTAATCAAAGACTTCATGAGGCAGATAAGTAGAAAAACACTTTTTCTTTCTGGGGACTTTGAGGATTCATCAGTAGGTCGGTGAAAAGTTTTTAGCAAAAATGTTATTCTTTTTAAAAAAAATGCAAATCAGTCTCTGAAAGTTTAAAACAGCAAATGAAAAATCTACAAATTAGAATATAAGTCTTTAAAAATATCAATAAAGGTTGTGGCTGTAATTTAAAATCTTCTTTTATTTGAAGTTAAACTTGCACATAAACACTAGAACACGAGGAAAAAGTTTTTTTGTTTGCACCTCAGTCAATAAAATATCACCAAAAGTGTCGTAGAGTCCTAAAACTACTTAAAAACAGTTAAACAGTTCATATTCTCACACTCCTGAACCTGGTTTTGGTTTCTTTACACACCGGTTTAGTTCACTATGCAATATATAGCTCATTATGCATAGGCAATATGTTTCCAATAAGTTCAAATGAGTTTAAATGACGTTCACATTCATCGGATCAATATTTCAAAAAGGGAAATGTTGCGTCCAGAGATGTTTCAGTCTCCTCTGGAGCCTCGTGAAAAGAGATGTAGTGATGAGTGCAGCGGCGCAGACTGCCACCAAGTGTTCCTGCACTGAACTGACAGAAGGACTCAAACGTACACACATTCTTTTTTTTTTTATTGAATATATTTGACATTAAAAAATAAAAATCACACTCACGGGGGAGCAAATATCAACAAATGAACTGCTACATTCTTCAAACAGTAACCTATTGAGCACATCAGTTTCACACACCGAGAAGAGACAAACCAGACTTTGACCTATACTATACACGCAAGCAAACAGTTTTAATTTGCACTACACCAACAGCTCGTGGTCACTTTACGTAGAGAGGTTTCACACACAATCGCTTCCTTTAAGGCTGATGCATCCGATCGGGGGCAACAAAAACAAAGAAATGGAGCAGTGCTGACGGAGCGATCGTGCCCGTCAGCTCTCCGATCTGCACTCGTGCTGTGACAAAGTGATACACCTGTTGGGAGCAAGCAGATGGAAGAGGTGGGACTGAAACACCGGAAAGACCTCGGACGAGCAGCTGTTGTTGCTCCAGTACTGTATGTGAAACGACGGGGCGGTACAATGAAAGGCACTTGTGTCGCGTGTGTGTTCTGAAGGCCTTGTGGATCCAAGCGAAAGAAACAAATCCTTCCCGAACTCTCTCTTAGAAGAAGAAATCAAGCCAAAGTACGCTCATGCAAGGTTATTTTCAATCATGATTATTGTCTTGATTAGTAGATTGGTTAAAAATACTGAAAAGATAGCCGTCACACGTGTTTAAACGTCTTGGTTCGTCAGGTCAAAAGTCCAAAATCCCCCATAAATGATTACATTTACCAAGTTAGAAAACAAAGACGTGCAGAAAATCCTCACATTTGCAGAGCTGGTGCCAGAGAACGTTTGATTTCGACTCATCTGCTAACAGGATAGCTGCAGATTAAACTTATTTGTTTCACCTCCATCAAGCACCCTTATTGGCTCTGTAGAGTACACAGCACACGTGCTTAAATCTTTATCTGTGAGAAGTGGCAAAACGTAAAAGCACGCCAAGATGTTTGCAGCTCGACGACGAAGAAGTCTGGTGGCAGAAAAATGTTTCAGAGATCCTAAAACTCAGATGTCGGTGTCAGTTCCTCGTTATAAAAAAGCGAAGCTCTTCTTTCTGTACGCGCTATTTGACACAAATGTTTACTAATCATACAGGGAGATCCATGACAGGAAAAAATAAAGACCTCAACAGCTGGAAACATTATTTATAATACGTTCACACGTGTTGTTTGGGATTTCCTGGGAAGGAGAACTTCAGTAGTAGCTGTCAGGACACGCCGAGGGGAGATTAGTGAGTTACAATTCATGAAATAGTTGGATTTTTCCTTTAAATGCAGAAACGTGGCCACACTGGAGGACATATATCGGCCTGCAGCGCCCCCTGGTGGTCAAACGGCGACACTACATGCACTGCAGCATTGCTGATCTTTCTCCCTGAAACGTGCAGATTCCTTTATTCCCTCTTTTAAAAAGGTCAGTTTTATAATCTACTTAAATAATAAAAGAGCCCTTGTTTACTCCATCACCTGCAATAAATCCGCGTCGGATACAGTTTGTACATCAGAGAGTGAAAGCGGAGCACAAGAGGCGGCGAAAAGGAGCTGAGGCCGGACTGATTCAAAGAGCGCTGCCGCCCTCTAGAGGTTCATTCAGGAAAACACAACGACACGGTGGATAAGGAGAGATGGTGGAGCTGCAGGAAGATGGAGCAAATGCACAAGCTGTCTGTTCAGACGCTGTCAGTGTTGTCAATCCAAAACCGAATCACGCTGGAGCTGTACACTTTTTCTATATGGGAGAATGGCTGTGTGTGTGTGTGTGTGTTTATTGAGTGTATGTCAGTAAGTATGTGTGTGTACTTCAGGGAGGAAAGGAAGCAGAAGCTCTTAAGCTTTAGTCGAATCCCTGCCAGTCGCTCTGCTCGGAGTCGTACTCCAACTCGACGCCGATACAGCGAACTCCCTCCAGCAGCATCGGCGTGCCGTGGTGACGATCTGTGACAGAGAGAGAAAGAAAGAGGGAAATAAATCACGTTGGCTCTGAAGTTTCAGGCAAAGTGCATCTGCAGCTTTTATCTGGAAGAAGTTAGTTCTGGTTTAACAGACTTCTGCACGAGCAAGCGAAGATGTTTCCAGGATACAAGCTGCACCTGCTGAGATGAAGTCTGCATTTTATGTTTAAGACCACACGATGGAAAACACAGTGTCCAACAGAACAGAGGTGTTCGTGCAGAAAAGGCCTGACTTCTTCGAATGCTTGGTGTGTTGATGCTTAAACTCGACGCACGGCTTGTACATTTTTGTCTTTCTGGGATGTTTGGTGTTGTTAAACTGTTTGTTTTGTATCCGTTTCGAGTGACGTGTTCTTAGTTTGTGCTGCCGCCTGTCCTGCTTCAGGACTGAAAAACAGATTTGTAATCTCTTTCCTGGTTAAATAAATAAATCAATTAAAACCACGTTACGCTTTCAAGATAAAAGGTCACAGGCAAATATCAGTCCCAAACTGCAAGAACATGAAACCACGCAGCGTGCACACAGAGCTGACTGAGGCGCTTTGTTTAAGGCAGCGCTTCCCCCCTCAGACCCCCTCCTCTGTGGAAGGATCCGCTCCGAACTTCCCCCATCTCAGGCTACGGAATTCAGAGTGCTCATGAAAATACTGAAAACATGCATTGGTGGTTCAGTGGTAGAATTCTCGCCTGCCACGCGGGAGGCCCGGGTTCGATTCCCGGCCAATGCAACACACTTTTCATTTTTTCCACTTGTCCACTGCATGTAACAGAGAGAACAAACTGTCTAAAGGCCGAATATACTTCATTACAATGATTTAAAACATATTAAAACCATAAATTTGAAGAGAAGCTGGGACAGATTAGTCAGTGATCTGAACGCAGCACGGTGAAGAGTAAGAGCAGATTCAGAGGCAGAGATTAATCCTTTGATCTGACCGCAATCCAGGCCTCAATTATACACACACGTGGACAGATGTTCAGGTCATGCTTTGTGAGTAAAAATAAACACTCAACACGACCGTCATTCATCGCTAAACACGTACGCAGAGCACAGACGACGTGTGCTGTATTTATGAATGTGAACACGCACGGCCACTTTGCTTAAATCTCCATCTGCAGACACAAACGTCTGATTCAGACTCACCAACGATGACAATTAGAGGCTCTTCTCTGCCTCGGGGGGCTTTACAACAGCAGAGATCAGAACAATAATGCACAGTATACGTTCTAGAGATCGCAAAATGTGAGAATGTTTAGAAGTCTTCCGGGTTCTCACGCCGTCTTAAACATTAGACTGAAATGTTTAAAAAATGTTGGCAGACCAAATTTATCTTCCTATTTTTAAGGACTGTAATTTGAGTACAGAGTCACCAGCAGGTGGCAGCAGAACACACGTGAAAAAAAAAGTGCCAGCTCTCGCTTTAAATCTAACAGAGGCAGAAATGAGAGACTCCGGGATGTTATGTGTCAGTATCAGTGACGCTAACAGGCTTCAAATGCTGATTTAAAAAAGAACAGCAAACCAAACGATTAACTGAGATAATAACTGTCAGAGTAACCAGTCATGCATGAAAATAACCGTTCAACATGGACTTTCTATGAAGATTAAACAGGCAAAGCGAAATGTTAATGTTTAACAGCAAAAAATAGTTTTGAAAGGCCGAAATGTGACTTTATATCGTCACAGTCGGTTATAAAGATTATGCTTTAGTGGCTTAAAGGCCTGCATAAAATAATCAGTGTAACCTTTGCAGTCATTAAAAAACGGGTAGTGAGCTATGGATCATCAGTTTCATCTGGTTTTAACACAATTCTTAACTGAATCTTTTAAAAATCTGCAAAAGAAAACACAAATTAACGCATTTCCACTATCCACCGCTGCTCTGGGACGATTAGGAGCTGGCTAAACCGAGTTAGTGGCTCTCTTTCTTCAGTCAGGCGCCATTAAACCAGAAAGAAGAAGCATGACAAGATGAGCACGTAATTAAAAGAGCATCAGTCAAATCAATGTGGAAATTATGATGGAAATGTGCCATTTATGTTTGTTACAGTCACCCACTGATCTGATGTTCTCATCTGCTGCTATTTTTTTTACGTCTCCAGTGGATACATTTTGTCTTTACATGCTAAGATTCAAACATTTTTGCGATATTTACCTTTTTTCTTTTAAATTTTTACTTTCTGCTCCCGAAAAAAGGTGACAAAAGCTCGTCTGCAGGCTACAGAGTGTTGCGATGTGAGCTGCACAGTATGCACATGTGCAGAAAAAATTAGATTACTATCTCTTATATTGGTTAGGTAACCTCACCCATGACTCTGGCGTGAACTTTGACCTTAACGCAGGCGTCCTCGGCGGTCTCGCTCAGCAGCAGCACCTCCTCGCACAGGACTCCCTCATGCTGGGCCATGTATTCGCACGTCACCTTCAGACCTCCTGTGCAAAAACGCAGAGGGAGAAGAATACAAAGAAAACGAGAGAGATTGGATTTCTCCTTTTGCCACAACACACACATGAACGCTCTTTGTTTGTCTCCCTGCGTGAGGCCGCGTGTCAAGAGAGCAAAATGCCAACAGGATGGAAAAATATACAGTCACGAATATATTAAACGCCTGCTGCTGTGAACATCAGGCACGTACGCGGCGCCAGACGCAGTGAAATATAAAGGGTGTTACTGTAAGCTGCAATTAAAGGTCAGTAACCTGCTTCAGTTACAGGCATTCACTGGGCAAGCGTCCAAGAGAGGATCACCTTTACCCCAAATTAGCAGGTTTAGCGGTGAAACACACACAGTCAAGTGTGCAGGTGCCAGGTTTTCCTCCTATAGCAGCAATTGAAGACAGCAAAGTGTTTGAAAGTCAGCGTTTTGTTCTTTATCATTTCTCAGAGATGGATTGCCGAGCTAACACTATCTGGACTGTCTGTGACTGTAATCCTCAGCCATCTGGTGCAGCCTGAAACAATGCCGCGTTTTACTCAGGTCTGCCTGAAACGAAAACATGATCCACACACATGATAAACTTGTTGTTTTTTTTCCCCAGTAGGAAGTGAAGCAGAATTCTCAGAAGACCAGTCTGTGAGGGAGTTGATTCAAATGCAGCACACTGGTAAAATAATATTGCTGTGTCATTTACATTTTGGCTTGAGCGCAGCGAGCGTGGGAGGTCTGAATTTGTTAGTCCAAGAAATCATTTTAAAGATTAGTGAGTGGACTTTTTTTTGACCCGGATTTTGACTCTCAGGCAATGCACGCTGATTTCTTGGTGGAAGTTCTTGTTGGAGTTGTTTGCAGCCCGATGCACGGGCACGTCTCCATCACGTCATGGCCGATCTTAAACCTCACCAGGAACTTGCTCAGATCTGATCAGTTTATGTGCTATCAGTATTCTGAATATGATTCCAAATAAAGCAAAATATTACAGCAAATATTTATTTAAATGACTTTCCAGCTATCTCTGTTTATTTTCATTCAAAATGGTGCAGTATTTCTATGTTATAGTACATTTCTAAAACGATTCACAAAAAAATTCAGATACCACAGTTTGAGAACCAGCGTGCTAAATGATTCAAGCATTACAAACTTGTTTTCGAAGCCTCTCTCAGATGCACCCTCTGCCGTGTATATTCATGTTTTGCTTTTTTCCATTCACTCATGATCTCTTACCCTCTGGCGCTGATGAGATATCAGTGATCCGAAGGTGTGGACTGGGTACCGGTGCTGGACAAACATCCTTCCCCAGACCTGGGACCTCGGGCAAGGTGAACACTATTTCATACCGGTGCTGCGTCTTTAGGAAGCCAACCTGCGGTGAGAGAGAGAGAGAGATATATTTAGAGAGCTGGGTTTAGCAATTGGGAGGAAAAACAATGACAAACTTCAGAGTAATCCGTCTGTAACATAAGGAGAGAGGAGTGTGTCGAGAGGAAAATAATGGAAAGGGGGATTTGCACCAAGAGAAACAGGCTTTGGCTCGGCCTCACACTGCATAGTGTAAGTCCATTACAGCTCAATAAATAAAGGATTATTTTATGAGTAACATGGATAAGTAATTCTCACAAGCACTACGCCGTCAGGCCGAGTTTTCCTTGAGGGAGTCCTCTAATTGAAATCATTAGTTATCGCTCTGCTGATTTTAATCCCCCCTCACCTTTGCCAGATTGGTAATTTTAGCCTGACAGGAAATAAAACTGAAATCACCTTCCTGGATTTCACTCAACTCCAAAATCTTCCAATAATACTAATCCCATGTGAGGAGATTTGCTAGTAATTCAAGAGTTTAATCTTATTCACACGTCAGCCTGGAGGCTGTTGTAGAGACTCTCCCAATGCTTGACCGCCAAAACATGGAGGCCAACATGGAGGCCAACATGGAGGCCAACACGGAGACCAACATGGAGGCCAATGGAGGCCAACAAGGAGACCAACATGGAGGCCAACATGGAGGCCAACATGGAAACCAACATGGAGACCAACATGGAGGCCAACATGGAGGCCAATGGAGACCAACATGGAGGGCAATGGAGACCAACATGGAGGGCAATGGAGACCAACATGGAGGGCAATGGAGGCCAACATGGAGGGCAATGGAGGCCAACATGGAGACCAACATGGAGACCAACATGGAGGCCAACATGGAGGCCAATGGAGGCCAACATGGAGACCAACATGGAGACCAACATGGAGGCCAACATGGAGACCAACATGGAAGCCAACATGGAGACCAACATGGAGGCCAACATGGAGGCCAATGGAGACCAACATGGAGGCCAATGGAGGCCAACATGGAGACCAACATGGAGACCAACATGGAGGCCAACATGGAAGCCAACATGGAGAACAACATGGAGGCCAACATGGAAGACAACATGGAGACCAACATGGAGGCCAATTGAGGCCAACATGGAGACCAACATGGATGCCAATGGAGACCAATGGAGGCCAACATGGAGGCCAACATGGACCCCTGAAGGAAGGACGAATTTTAAAGTTTGTATGGAGCAAAAATAAAAATAAGCAGTTATCACGATCCGTGTGGTAGCTAAGGATATTCCTGATGAACAAAAGAGAAGAGGGGAGTGATACGGAGGTATCAGCCTTGCATACAGCAAAGAGAAAAATTCATGAGGGAATCATCAGAGAGAGGAGTGTGGAAAGGCCCCACAGAGGAGACAGGTAGAGAGCGATACAACATGAGAGAGACTGCGGGGTAGTGCAGGCAAGGAGAGATAAAGCCTAAAGCCCCTCCAGCTAGAGCTACAAACAGCACCTTCAGCCCCACATGACCTCTAGTTAAAGCGATGAGCAGAGCAGAGCCTGCAAACAGCATTAAGTGAGAAAAGAGAGAGAGGGAACCCTGAACGAGCACTGCAGAGGAAAACTATAATCATTCTGCGAGCGTAGCCGCACACACGTCCCGAGATTGTGAATCATTTAGTTTGAATTTCATGCTGCAGATCTGGACAAAAAGAGGCGAAATGTGACGTGTGTCAATGACCAAGAAGTGACACTTCAGCGTGTGAGCGATTCAAAGCATTTCTGTTTTATGAGTCTAATGAATGTGCGCTCCACTGAGTGATAGCAGTAACATGTAATTTCTAAAATATTTTGAGATGGACACACCCGGAGAAACAACGGCTCAGCGTTCATCCAAAACAATGCTGCATTTCTTTCCCCCAACTTGAAGGGGAATGCCACAAATTTTATGAGCGTGTATGTCCCGTTCACCAAGACAATTCGCTCTGTATTATGTAACATACAAAATGAACATTCTTACATGTGAGATGTCACTGAATGAGACTGTGGATACAAGGGGCCGAAATGAGCTCCCTCCGCCAGGTGGCCAGGCTCAGCCTTAGAGATTGGGTGAGGAGCTCAGACATCTGGAGGAAGCTTGGAGTAGAGCCACTGCTCATTCCTGTCAAAAAGAGCTGGCTGAGGTGGTTCGAGTATCTCATTAGGATGATGGGTACCTTCCTTTGCAGGAGACCCCAGGGCAGACCCAGAACCTGCTGGAAGGACTACATAGCCCATCATGCCTGGGAATGCCTTCGGATCCCCCAGGCGTGTTACCAGGTAGACCTGACCCCGGATAAGCAGAAGAAAATGGATGGATGGAAACAGTAACGTAACTTTTATTAAGTTTTGGCCACTGGGGGGCAGCAAAAACAAGCTGTAACCACAATAGTGACATATTACCACTTTATCCTAAAGATAAATAACAGTGCCGCCTCTTCAATTTCCCATCTATTATTTTAAAGCAGTGTTTCCTGTATCCTGCAACCACGCATCCTTGCAGTCATTTAGAGTTACAATTACAGTTCATGTGCATGTCAGCCCAGTGAAAAAAGTTCCTCAACATGAACATAATATGAAAGTTTAGTTGGCTGTAATGAGTCGAGCAAATAATTGGAACTAAAAATGTGTGTCGTCGGCAAAAACACCTCTTCAGATGATCTCTGCAGCACCGACAGCTGCTCATTTCCATACCCTCCTGCGCAATCTTAATAAGAAACGAGAATACAGACACTGAAAAATTAACGGGAATTATCCGTTGTTCCTACGTGACCCCGCCTGCCGCATAAAGGCTTTGTGAAATTCAAATAACCTTCATCAAAACTGTTATTCATACAGCTGTTGTATGCATACCGCTTCCATCCCACATACTCCCACCTCATCTTCGGTTGGTCTGCGAGGACCCCCCCCCCTCCCCTCCAGCCATTTCCATAGCAACAGCAACCCCCCCACCTCAGCTCCACGATGAGCCACGACGCTGATGCTGACAGTACTCTGTGCCCACTCTCAAGCATGTTTAAAGAGCTTTGAGAAGCACGTACACACACACACACACACTCACACACAGGCTGCTCTGTAACTGTGAACAACCAAGTTTGTAGTTCATATACGTGCTGTGCAAGCGCACAGCTTTCTAGCAAATTGATTTGGCTGTGAATTAGTTTCAAGGCTTGGAAAAGGCTTAGTTACAGTGAGGGTGTACAGAACTTTCCTTTGGGATTGTGCTGAGAAGTAGCAGAAGAAGAGGGGCTGACCTGAAAGCCTTCTGAATGTGTTTGGTGTCTATTAAAGCAGATATACCATCCAGGTTTAATGCACATCAACTTCAGAAGCCATATTTACATTTGAATTTGTCATAAATTCAGACTGAATTCAAAGCAGGAATAAACAGAGCTTAAATCACTCTGTAATATTGATATAAACAATTCTAGGACATTCACTACCTGCAGGCAGGAAGTCTTTTAGAATGCCACTCCAAAAACATGAGCTACTTGAGATGCACTTGACTTTGTGTGCCAGCAACTCGAACGGGAACAAATTCACGGCTTGTTAGATAAGTCATGTGGTCGGCCGTTTGGCTGAGTGCACGTCTTTTCTCAAACATTTAAATAAGTGCGTGTGAATAGCTTCGACATTAGGAGCTATTGTTCATCGGTAGACAATGACTTCATTGTTCGCACTCTTTCATGTCCTCATCCAACATCTAAAAACTAGACTGCAGCCACCTAACATCGGCAACAGCTAACGTGCTCACGTTTCATAAGGTTTGCCACGGTTACCATATTAGTTTAGAGTATTAACATGCATTTTTGGAAATCAGCCCTGAGGCTGACGGGAATATCATCAGGAAATGGAAGATTTGGCCTTGATGATGGTGCTAGACGGAAAGTTGAGGGATTATCAAAGTTGTTATAACTCCATTGCACTAGAGGGGATCACCAAAGTCAGCACGGTTCATCCTCTGGGAACCATGAATGTCTGTGCCAAATCCATGCCAATCAATCCAATGGCTGTTGGGTTCTGTCTGGATTAAAATGGGTGACTGCTGTGTCAAAAACTGAATCACAAATTTAAAATCTCTTCAGGTCCAACTGACTGCCCTGAAGTTTTCCAACTGTTGCCATGGCAGCCAGCTACATTATCTCTGAAAACCTCTCTTGGTTTTTAGTTGGAGTAGATGGAGACACCAGTCTCCATCAGTTTTGTGTGCAAACATAGACCTGTAACTATAGAGATTAGTTATATCGAGTTAGGGTTAGTCGTAGTAGGTTTTCTTATCCACCTTGTATATTGTGAGCCGCTGTAACAAGTGAATTTTCCTGGTGTGGGATCAATAAAGTTTATCTTGTCTTATCTTGAGTCTTAAAAGACAGGGTGGGACTGTGAAGCTAGACACGTAACTTTTGTGCCATAGGTTCATATCCAGTCATGAATCTTTGCTGCAAAGTGTCCCCTCATGTCTATTAGTCTGAATAGTCACTGATTGTGAAATTTAAGACACAGTCACAGACAAGTTTTTCCACAGGAAGTTCGAAAAACTTTCAAAGCTGTTGCCGCTGCTTGGCTCTCGATTTGATCACTTCCAGAGTGTAAGAGCTGACAGCAGAGAACAGATGAGAAGTCTGATATCATTGTTCAGCGCCAACAGAGGAGATTAACGGTGATGAGAAAAGACTTTAATCTTTTCCTCGATGTTTCGCAGATAAAAGCCTATCAATGCTTGTACGACCCGAGGGGACTGCTCCACTAGATCAAACGGTTACCTTCTAATATTATATCCGCCCGCTTGAAAAACATGGCACCCAGGGAAGTTGAGCCCCTAATTATGGTCAATTACAAGACTTTCAGAGCCAGCGGGTGTTGGTTTTTCCAGGAAAACCGAACCTATCAAAAGGTGTGGTCGGTCATTCTGGAGAAAGATAGCTGATTGTTGAGTCTCACTCTCAGGCTTTAGGTAAATGGAAAACAGAGTGCCTCGGAGTGAGCCAGAGAACAACCCGAAACACATCTGTGATGTCTGATCAGTGGTTTAGTATTGGAGCTTGACCTGATCAACTACCATTAGATTCATTTTGAGATAAAATGACGAACTTTGTATTTTGTGTTGGAGAACTACTTTAATCAACCTTTAAGCTGTGGACTTGCTTATATATTTTATAGCATGTGAGGTGTTATTGTGAGCCTAATCCACAAACATATTAATTCATTAATTTGGAATTAAGTTATCTGCTGTACAGTACATGGTGTCCATGAAGCAGACTGAGAATAATATCTGCAGGCTGGGCAGAAAACTCACGCAGCATGTGACAATGGCAGATCATCATCTTGTACAACGTGCCTCCAAACATTTCAATGATTTCATAACAACTCCTTGAAGCCAAGCTGATTCATATGAGGTCATCATGTGAGTGCAACATTTCCAAGCACAGCAACACATTTCTTGTTTTACCAGATTAACATTGTAGTTTTAAAGTTCACCTGAAGTCACGAAGATTTATAAGATACTGTGATGTTTTTATGGAAATGATATATGACCGTTCCCCTGATTCAGAGGAGAAAAATCCTATTTTTTAAGTTTATCTTACATTATTTCTTTAAAAACAAATGTGTCATGAAATCAATGATTTCTTGATGCTACAATTGCAATTCTGAACAAACACACTGCAGACAAACACAAATACATTTGAACTACATTTACAGTTGAACGACTAGAACAGGAAGGTTTGTGGAAAGTGGAAACAAATCTCTCCCATCCACCGTGGCTATCGAGTGTCAGGCAAACACACCTTGACCATGAAGTTTCCGTCATCCTCCGGGGTCACCATGACGACGGAGTCATGCAGCTTTTCGTCGAAGTGAACATGTGATGGGGCTCCGGCAGCGGGGGGCTCCTCTGAGAAGCGCACGCCTCCCGTCTTCGCACAACCTGAGTGAGAGAGAAGAGAGAGGAGTCGCTGCAGGTTAGACATGTAGGCAAACACTCACGCTGGATCCATTTAAAGGGGGGAGGGCGAGGGGGGGAGAAATAATAAACGTGGTAGCGGTGGTCTTCTTCTTTCAGTCACTTAAAGTGAGTGGACTGCGCAGCGAAGCACTTTGCAAAAGCAATCACTCAAAACCTGCTCTGAATGTCTGAATGCTCGGGAGAAAGGAGAGGTCGAAAGGCAAAGAGAGAAAGCAAACGTGAGAGCACGAGAAAATAAAACTGAAGAGGGGAAAAGAAGAAAAAGAAGAAGATGATTTGGAGTGAAATGTTATCGTAACTTCAGCTGGCTGCGGTTAAAATCAACAAAAGAAAAACAGAAAGCGCGTTGAACTAACTAACTAACTAATCCGTGCAAAACATCCTGTAAGATCAGAGGTCAAGTCAGTCATCGGCTCTTCAGCACAGAGTTAGTCAATATGGAAGAAATATCCCAGAAACTAGAAAAGGTTCTTTAAATTGTATATATTTTGATACACTATGTGGCCAAAAAGTATGTGGACACGTAGTTAACAAGTAGTTTTGAGGAATCTAAACCTTTCTCAGAGACATAAATGAATAAATAGCCTTTTTTAATGTATTTGGGGTAGTCTGAAATTATGTCCAACAGCAATATTAGGCTATGTTGGCTTGACTGTTGAGCTTCTGTGGAACCAAGTAACATAATTGTGAATTGAAGATGACGAGCTTTGTCTGAGGGGAGGACCAGTTTCTAAGATTAACAGTTGGTGGCGCTAATTCTCCAATCAGGTGCGATTGGAGCATCGCAGAAGAAGTCCGTGCATTCAAAAGAGCGTCAGTAAAACGTCCAGGTTCATTAATATATTGCGACGGTCCCAGTTTAGCAGTCTGGATTTGCGGTATCACACTAGTGAGGTAACAAAATATGACCTTGTTTTGGCAATATTAGCTTTTTTAAAATACTCCTCTGCTAGCATGAGTGTCCTCACTTACATCTGTTTATCCTGCTTTGCAACTGCTGGTATGAATATTTCCAAACAGGAGTACTGGCACCAAATACAGGCTATCGAGTTTTAAATCATACATTTATATACTGCTGACAAATACAACGTGCCATCAAAACTTCCAATTCCGACGAAATTGTGTTACAAAGTCGTCTGTGCTCGTCTCCGTGGAGCTCAGTGTCAAAATAAAGAAGTTAAAGAGGTTTAGGCTCACAACAGATTATTTCCCATTAGGTTTTAGTGCTCTCCTATAACACCATGACACACTGAGATTTATTGTTTTCCTGCTGAGGCATTTATTCCCAGTGTGAAAGAATGGAAACTTTCTCTGTTCTCTGAAAATAAAGAAGCAACAATAATTCTCTGTGACAATAAACAATTTGTCAGGATTTCTTGCTCGAAGGGGCTTTGAGCATCGCGTTCCCGGACCTTAAAGGAGAGTAGCACATGCGCTTCAGATAAACAAGTACAAATAATATGTTGTCCTCCTCTGCTATATTTAAAACAACCCTTTAAATGATTAAACATTCTATTAATAGAAGGTTGTCCTTTTTGAGAGCCACTGGGACGCATCCATCGCGTAAATCTGACCATTTCCCAGAAACTCTCTCAGAAAATGGCTGCTGCAGTGTGTGTGTTTGTGTGCAAATGTGACTATGAGGTCACCATATGCAGCATCACTCTATCCGTTTCCCACACTCACACTTCCTGGGCGCCGTGTGTCTTATTACCGTCTTTCCAATTATTCTCGATTTATTCAAAAACTTCAAAGGTGCTTTAATCAGCGGTACGACTGCCGTGCTTGAGCTTTGTTTTGTGAGCCAAAAATCACTGACTGCCAATTTTATCAAGTGCTATGTGACAACAAGGCAGAGACGCGTGTTTGTAGCTCATTTTAAGCAACTAATCACCTTCTCATATAAAAATACACCCAACTCTGGAAGTAGGACTTTTGGCATTACTTCTCCGGCTTAGGTGTATTTATATCCAGACTCACAGGGTGTCAACAACCTGAATCTAGATACCTGTTCAACAACACATGAGGTGCCGTTGTTGGACAGGTATCTAGATTCAACATTATTAATTCAGGAAGATAGATGTTGGCTTAATTAACACTGGCTACAAAACCAGACTGGTGCGCAGCAGTCAGGCTGCAGATGGAAGACTTTTAATCTTCTGCTTCACAGCAACTCTTTCACTGATTTTTGTAAAACTGGGTCATGTTTATGGAGGAAATGTTTTCCGGTTTCCCCTCTGCTGCGAACTGTCGCTGCTGTTAGCTCAGTTTGTTAGCCAGGCCACTGTGTTTTAGGCCACTGGGAAGAGGAGGTTTACAGACCCAGGGTGGGGTGAGAATGCAGACCAAGAGCACCAGAACTGGGGCCGTTAGATTGGGCAACAAGGCAGAGCATGGCAGAGAAAAAGAGGCCGAATGATTAAACCATGGCGAAGATACATCCAAACTTAAGTTAAATTTATAATTACTTTAAATATACACTGACTTACGAGGCAAAACTAACAAAATATTGCCGAGTTTGTGCTTTTGTCTTCGCTTTCCTCGCTGGTTTGAAGAACACGGGGCTCAGTTGGAAAAGGCTGATGTCAACTTTAAACTTTAAAAACTTGTTCTTGCCAACCTGACAGCTGGTGAGATTTCATTCTTTTGTATCCTTTTCCAGATAGATTTTAGTTGGACTATGCCTCCCCGAGGCAGAGGCATTTCCTTCCCCTTCATATCTGGACCAGAAACATTCTTTGAAGTCAAACACAACATTTTTAGTCAAGAGAGAATAATTTGGCTTTGACGAAGCAACATTAGGTGAAACTGGTCCAATCTAACCGAGCTGTAATAATGTAACATTTATCTTGGAGATCAGCTGATAAAATAATTATCCATATAATTGATTTATTACTCCAAAACTGCAGCACTGTTCGAACTTTTTCATTAAATGACAAATCACTGGAACAGTCCTCCCTCACTGAGACTTCAATGGGGGAATAAAAGGAAATGAAAGGATGTAAAACTGTTCAAATTATATTTATGCTGATCATACTTCACTGTTTGAAGGTTCCTACAGTGCCTCTCTGATGTTAAAATACAGCACTGCAGGTTGACCCCACTCAGCTCTGGACAGTTTACGCAGGGGGCAGCTTTATTCCCGATAAGGAGATTATTTATTGTTGACTGTTGGTGAATCCTGAGCTGAACTGGTTCAAAAAGCTAGAGCTAATTTGTTGGAAAGGGAGTAGTAATACTAATACTTGTTCATTACTTTATTCCATTTACATTTAAATATATTTTTGAGATTTGAGGTCACGTACCACAAGTGGCACACGTACCACAGTTTGAGTACCAGTGCCCTAACGCATGTAATTGAATCCATATGCTCGGTTATCTCCTTGCATGAAGCACAGTCCAATGCTGTCCTACTTGGGCCCAGTTCCATTAAACTTTCATACAGACTCATATCAGAGATTAGAAATCCTTTGCTATCAGCAATCTGGGTCACAATAATGAGTTCAGGAGTTGCATAATGTTCCATATGTTCAGGATCACCGTGTTGGAATAGAAAGTGGAAAAGAGGGGTGGGGGTTGTGTTATAATAAAATGCTGTTTAATATCTAAAAAAAACTCAAAAGATAGCGCAGGACATCTTGTATTAGCAATATCCCGTATCTGATTAAAGAGGTGTAAACCGACCAAAACAGACTTTATGTCTTATTCCTGTGAACCAAGACAGCGCAATTTCCTAAATTTTCAGTATGAAGGATAACAAGAGTCGGGGTAGGTTAATATCTGGAAATTAGTTTTCTTATCTGGCCATCTGCCTTCATGAAAAATTCATATATTGAAATGAAAATGAGCGCGTCCTTTCCGGATCGATTTTCGGCAATTTTGAAAAGTGATCTACTGCTTACAAAAGATGTGGTTGGTACCAAAATGTTTAAAACTCGTGTATCTGATGTCACTGAACATTTGGTGTGGTGTGGACGTGATGGAAGGACGCCCTAAAAACCTAGTTGTAAATCGGTGGTAGCGTTGGCGCTAGTAAGTTATATACAAATATACACTTAATAATAGAAAAGGTGATAAAGATGAACATTATTAAACATACACACCAACATGTAGCCTGTTATGTTTATGTAACCTCTTCCTGGCTTCCTTTGTGGCCAGCTGTGAGACAGTACATCTCTTGGATTCAGCATCGCACAGCAGTGAAAGTATTATTCAGTATTTAGAGGAAGAAAGACGTCTGATAACTGGATCACGACACCTAATCTGTAAATTCTTCATCAAATCACATGACGGGATATTTAAGGTCACTCCTCTCGCTATAAGAGGCTTTATGCCCGAAGCTTAGAAGTTCATACAATAGGGCTCCATGACTGTAATTGCATTCACACACTTAATAATGGTAGGCTTTTATACAAGGTTAAAATGGTACATTCTACGCTTGAAGTATATATAAAGAGAAGAGGCTTTATTTTCAGTGAGACTAACTGAACTTTCTCCCCAAAGTGAGACATTTCCCATTCAAGAAATGTGGCAACAAACCGTCAGTGGCATGAACTTCACTATTTATTGAGTTTCCTTAGAAATGGCTGAGATGTTGCGTGCGTGTGTTCAGAGAGCGAGCATTGCAATCAAACACTGACTCTCTAATTCTACTAATTTCAGGAAACAGACAGTAAGATGAACTCATGAATAATTACTGCAGTGAAACGTTCTTTCACTGTGGATACAACATTTCAGAGTAAATTAACTAGTGGTAATTATTTTCAAGGATCCACCAAAGGCTGTTTTGGCAGTTGCACTTCCTCAGCCACTCTCTGTGTCCTTTAGCTATTAACTTTCAAATGGATGTTAATTTTAAGACTGTGGCTGAATTTAATGACCCTGTTTTGCGGCTATTCTCTTCATAATGTCTGAATTTTTTATTCTTGGTGTGGAGTAGCAAAGCAGGAGCCGCCGCTTGTGGATTCATTCTCATCGTAAACCTTCTGATATGCTCACTGTTCCCCAAGAAAAGAAATGTCAGAGTTTGAATTATCTCTACTTCATGTGTGAGAAATGATGTTTGAGTATTGTAACTCAGTGTCTTACCAACCCTTTTTATGCGCACAGACTTTTGACTTTTGCATAATGATTAAATCTCAAGTCATCTTACGCTGTCTTCAGAAAATGAACAGATATCGTAAACAACTCCTCCAGACTCACAATTCAAAGCGGCGGTAGCACCATTGTTTGAGTTTGTCACTCACCAGGCTGCGTTCTGCAGAGAGTACTACGCCTCTATACTTAACCTGTCATGTCCGCAGGCACGCCGTCAGCACAGCCTCATTAAAAGACTCAACGCCTCCAGTCGGAGCAACGAACGTGATCCTTGTTTACAACCTACGATAGCCCATTCAGAACTGTACAGTGTTAATGAACTATTGCATAACGTGTGAGAAATCAACCGTGTGACACCTGAAAGGCAAACAAGTCATTTAACTCCAGTGTTTACAGTGCAATATCGTCCATCCCAGATGGGGGCCTCTGTTCACTACATGTCCCATCTTTACTCTCATCACTATGGTTATTAATTCGCGGGGCAGCTGGTGGCTACCTTATTTGTACAGGAAAACATCTCCGTCACCGCCACGCTTTATTTTTTTACTCTTTGGGCTCCGACGTTTGTCTTTTCCACTTTATATTTCATGTGTTTGCGTGTACAAGCAGCATCAAAACAGCAGTGGACCTCGGGGCCAAGCCCTCGTGTCAGGCTCATTATCACCATACCGAGATTCCCGATGGGTCGGATAATCTCCGATGAAGCTAGAGCACAGACGCACACTTGCTCTCTCGGTAGCAGCCCCATAACTGCACAGATGCATCTAAACACACAAATGAATACACGTGCATGCACTCGCACGCACCTCCCACTAAACTGGCTTATTTCAGATTAATCTCTGTCTACCTCTGTCCCTGCACTAATCTGTCTGTTAGCATATCTGCCTCACTCTGCTGAACACTAGTGTTTTCTTGTCTGAGTTCTTCTGTTTTTACAAAGCTGTCGGGAATCTGAATTGTGCTCCACATTTGGTTTCCAGAAATGCAGCTGGAGTTGTTCACTCCACCCTAATACACCATCGCCTGCGACTGATCAATCATGTCACGTGATTGTTTTTTTTTTTTCTAACGTGTTGTCTAGGTTTCTTTCCTGTTTTGATAAACTTGAGTCATTTCTTCTCCCGCTGCAAATCCCAAACCCTCTCCAGCTGGTGCACACGTTCACTGACGAACACACCTGAGGCCGTCGCATGTGTAAAACACTCAATTCAATTAAGCTCACTGCTTGTGAGCCTTCGGTTAGATCACACAATCCATCTCTGTCCGCCCTTTTCCTTCTGCATCTCTTCTCCTTCGACTCATCCACCGGGGAGACGGGTTGAAAAAGCGAAGAAAATGTCTGTGTTTGTACATTTTCCGACAAAGGTCGGATCACCAACTGTTGCGGCTCTCCAGAAATCCTTGCCCATTGTAAAATTAGGAAGCAAACCCAAAAGACCTCACAACAAAAACTTTTGTGAAATACGTTTGTTCTCCAAAAGGTGACAACGCATTCCTACCTCTCCCTCTAAAAGAGGCTACAAATCCTCTCTCTGTGACATTTCCGTCCATCCCAGATGCATGAAAAAAAAAACATTTTGTAAAATACCGTCAACAGGAAGTCAATAGAGAGTCTCCCTTTGCACTGCCCTTCATTCAATGACCTTATCAAGGAGAACGAAGGCCTGCCGAGTGGTCCTTGAAAAACAACAAGCACCCATACTCCACCGGGGAGGTGATGAGGCATATTCATGGTCGTGACAAAAGAACATGATGAGTCATTTGAAACTCTCTCTCTCTTTGACGGGTCTTGTATTTCAAAAGCTTTCCCTGCTTTTGAGGAAATAAATTTGCTTGCCTTCACAAAAAAAGAAAAAAAAAATCTGTTGTAAAGTTGCTGACATCGACTGGACGCACCTGCTCCCAAGAAACCAAAGTGAAAGGACAAATCAATCGTGAATTTAAATTTAATTGATTAACCTTCCTGGAAAGCCTCCAGGATGTCTCACAGGTGAAAAGGTTTATGCAGTGCTCTCAATCACAATAAATTATACTCAAGGGCTTTTTTTTTTCTTTCTTCACCGGGTTTTATTGCAACCACCAAGCCCTTCTGAGAAACTTTAATAGCACGGAAAAGATCAAGATGCAGTTTAATTAACCTGTAGGAGATTATAGGCTCCATCCTGCGTGAACTGCAATCTAGCTCTGTGCTATATGTGATATATAAATTACAACTGTGGGTTGAGTGGTTTAAAATCAAATGTCAAGGAGCAGAGACGGAACAGCTAAAAGGTTGAGCCAGATCTAACTTCTGGAAAAACGCAGCCCAGTGTCACGCCTCGGCCGCTGATCGGTCAAACCTCCACAGTCAGCCTGGAACGTCTCTGAAACTGAGACTATCCAGGTGGATTCATGGACTTAACTCTGATACTCTACCTGTATCTGTATCTGGCTCCCAATTTACGCTGCAAAGTAGTGACACAAAGAAGTTTCCTTTGGTTTGTGTCCAAAAGCAAGCGGTGGTCGAGCGACGTAGACAGTGAATGAGAGTGAGGGAGCGCCGGCCTCGATAAAGCCGGTTTATGAACAAACTCAAAAGCTATTTCCCGAATATTTCACAGGGGATACGTTCAACACACACAAAAACACACCCTCGCGTGCCCCCACAGACTGTTAATCCTGAAATAGTAGGTTTGTCTAAGCTGCCAGTGCCTACATCTTAAATATTAACCACTAACTGCTTGTACAGTCTGCTTCAAAGTGGTCAGAGAGGTTGAAAATCACAACTGGACTTTGTACTACTGAAAGACTTAGAAGAAGTACCTTTAAATATTAAAAGTTAGTGAGCATCACAGTAATTGCAAGTGGCAGTGAATGCAACAATAAAAAACTTACTCTTCTTTGCAGCAGCCATGTCACAGGAATCGGTCCAGCACAGACACACTTGGACACACACTGTCACAGCCTAGTCATCTCAGCAAGTCTGACCCCAGAACGACCCTGCAAAACAAGTTAAAGATAACAAAGACAATTTGAGAGGGAGCGCTTAGCTTTACGCAGTGAGAAAGTGACAGAAAACAACAAGCAATCATTGGATCAACAGAGGAGCGGTGGAAGATGAGGAGCCGGGTTGAACACGTGAGAGAGAAATAAAAATGGGGGAAAATAACCGCTTCCCAGCCACTGTAAGCTTCCCAGTGTGTTTTTGTTTTTAACACATGACCCCAGGTTAGCCTGTATTCAGCTGAGAGCACAGCTGTGCAGCACTAGTCGAGCCAGGAGTATCGCAGACTCCCGACAGAGACTTCAATTAAAGGAAAACAACAAAACAGTCTAAGAGGATTAACTCGGGCCGGTGGCTGCTGTTCGTGGGCTTCACGCAGATGGAAAACGTTCATCACATCTCTCGGAGGTGCTCAATATAAATATGGGGGGAAAAAAACGGTGCGATTCGACGTCATATTAATAAAACAAGTGAGACTCGTTACGCTCGTTACACAACCCTCATTAATGTTACCAGAAGTGGCTTTAGTGGTTCGCAGTAGCACCAAATGCTATTATTAGTTATTAGTATGCCAACTGGTGTTTTGTGAAGATCAGCTGAAGAGCCATCTTTAACCGATCAGACAGCATGGATGGCATTAACCAACACCGTGCCAAACTGGGCACGCAGGTTCAGAGGTGTCAAGTTTAAAAGAACACTGCTACACCAGTCTGGTTTCTTGAGTTGGCATTGCATTCAAGATTCACACATGCAGACACACACACACACACACACACACACACACACACAAGATCTGTTGACTTTGTCTTTCAATAGAGGATTTTTTCCCCCCCTCTTAGACATCAAAGTGTCTGAGTTTTCTCTACAAGCTCTGTGAATTTCTATGAGGGTTGTTTTCAATTCAGAGAGCAGCCAGCGACGACCTGACAGAAGACTGAAGCAGCCTTCTTTAACTCTTCGTGATAAGCTAACGCCTGATCACAGCACAGACGGGGTCGTCCACTGTTCGATCCCAGCACGTCCAAGTATCCTCGGTAGATACTGAAGATACTGAAGCCCGAATTGCTCCCAAAGGCTAAATGAATAATTAGCTCCTGCATGGCAGCCAATGCCGTCAGTGTCATTCAAATTTGGCTGCTTTCTTCTCTCTTTACACAGACTTTGACATTGGTGCTCATGTACCCAGCCATGTTTTGACCGGGCTTGATGAAGGTAATCTTCAATCTTCGGTCTTGGAAATGTTCTTATTCTTAAAGACTAACTGTGCAAAGTCCAACCTTGTCCTTAAGATACTCTGATTGCTTTTAGTGGGTGGCATTTCTGTTAAATTCTTCCTTTCGCACATTTTGTAACAGGAACTGTTCCCATGTGCGAGACGAGTGACCCAAAGATTCAGATCACTTGTGGTTTGCGCTTCCTTCCTTTAATGGAGCAAGACTGGGAACCTTGCTGCGACAGAAGAGGTTGGGGGTGTCACGGCACGGAAGAGAAAACTTGTAATGCCACAGCCGCTGAGAACGGTGTGAAATCAGAGGATGATCTAATTTTGACGGTTCAAAATGTGAGTGCTGCTCTGGACGCCTAAATGGGTCGCTATGATTAGAAAACCACTGAGATTCAAATGTGCACGCGGCAGCGTGACACATCAAGCGCGTCTGACAGGAGGGAGGCAGCCTCACAGGTTTTTACGCAAATGTCTTAAATGATTGTTGCCTCCTCAAATCCTTAATGGAACGCTACAGCGTCCGATGAATCTCTCCTGTTTACTACGCAGCGGGTCTTATCTTTGCAGTCGTGACCATCAGTAACACTGTGCTGACAAAGATAAGAACCGAGAATGCAGCAACATCATTAAAAATGACTCCAACAGGGAAAGATACACCAGCAGTCCAGAGAAGAAGACAGGCTTTCAACAAACCCCCAGGTACCCAAACATCCATCACAACCAGCGAGTTGTCCAACTTAGACCTCCCATGCTTACGCTGAGTTTTCCTTGTGCTTGTTAGGGACATCATCTTCAGGTTTACCTCCAAATAAAGCTTGACTGTTGGCTTGTTTACAACCTGACAGATCATCTGACTGCTTGGCTTTCTTGCCTCCATCATGCTTTGCTGTTAGCGAGTCCCCAGAATTACAAAAATATAACCTCTTTAAATATATTATCTATTTATTTGATTAAGCCGTCATGAAACTTGGAAACCGTACCGGGTAGTGTAGCGTGGTGCGAATGTTGATTTGAACATACAAACATGGCCACAAATGACGCAGACGTGTGGATATGAATGAGTTGTTAATGATCTAATAGTTACAGTTAATAGCATCTTGAATAATTCATTCTGTGTATTCATTCACACCGTGTTAATGGCTGCACTGTACAGACGACTCCCTTGTACAGTAGCCATCAAAAGGTGCAGACATTGAACCTAATTTACATGCATGACCACCTCATTTAAATCCTTAAGCCCAAGCAAGCTTTGTTGCTGCTGCTGTTGCTGCTCCCCCTCAGCCTCTGTGTCACGCCGTACAAATTAAAATTGCAGATGCCACAGAGAAGCAGCAACAGGTACCCGTCTCCTCCCTTTGAATTCATGCTTGTTATTTTTGAGGGGAAGTGATCTGATCCCCTCCGTGTGAAACAGGCGCACGATGGGTGTGACAGGAAACGTAAGATTCACACGATGTCGTCTGTTAACCCTCTCTGTCAACTCTCTGTTACGAAAGCTTGAACAGTTAGGCAATTAAGTGACGAGCGGATCAACAGAAGATTAATCTGCATCAGGTTTATCAGTAAATTAATGGGGTTTTTTTTGTCATTTTATCAAGCAAAAATAAGCTGAAATAATTCACAGGCTGCTTCTCAGATGCAAGTGTGCTTATTTTCTTCATTTATCATGATAGTACACTGAATATGTTTGAGTTTAGACAGACAGAAGAAGCGATGTCAGTATGTCTCTATGGATGTTAGCAGCAGATTCACTGACAGTGAAAACAGTCCCCATTTTAGTATAAAGTTAATGTCATCATGACATTGTTAATCCTGTATACAGTATACAGTAGCTCCTGGTCTATGTTGTGGACACTGACTCACTGAACTGTTACCCTCAACATCTTTCTTCACTCGATGTACATGAGCTAACATATAAGCTATATTATTAGTTTAATGTCTACTTACAGTGTTTAACCCTCTGCTTACTAACTGGTGCCGACATCAGCTGAAGGTTAGAATGATTTAGAGAGGCGTTGATTCAATGTTATGGTCATTTGAAGGCTGTGGTTTAACCGTATCATGTTATACTCAGGAAATTAATCATTTTGTGGATCAACATATGATTTTTGAAGTTTATCAGTTCATGAACAGTTTCTGTCACTTTATCGAGCATAAATCCTAAAATAATTCACAGGCTGCAGCTTAATAAACGTGAATATTTGCTTATTTTCTTCATTTTATAATCTGGCTCTCTCCAGACTAAACAACTGATAAGCAGAAGATTGACTGACAATGAACATAATCATTAGTTGCAGCCCCGGTTATAAACCCCAGTATAAAGTTAATCAGTTATCGTGTTATTGTTACACAGTCTGCTGTAGCTCTTGTTCTATACTGTGGACACTGACTCGCCTCAACATCTTTCTTTACCCCTGCTCTATAAGATACTATGTGCATGACCTAACATATAAGCTGAATCATTAGTTTAATGTAGAACAACAGCATTTTTTAAAATTATTATTAAATTTAATTTAAAGAGGTTGTTGATTCAGTGTCATGGTCATTTGAAGGCTGTAATTTGTGGTGCTGTTGAAGGGTTGTCCTGCCCAGTTACATCAGTAATGGAAGACAGATTAACCTGATAGTGTGCTGTAATGCCTCCTTATACCGACATATTTAATTTGCATTCATTGAAACTCTCCCAGAGGAGGTGTAATTACATTTAGTCGCCAATTGTTTGGACACACACGCGTAATTAGTCAATGAAATAAAATAATAAAAATAAAAAAAAGAAGTTGCCGCGTTAACACAAACTGTCAAACGTTGTTATTGTTTTGTTTTCAGTCGAGCTTACCTGACTTCATTCACCACAGACCAAACTCCTACACGTACAGCTCGTCGTCGGTGCCTCCGTTGAAGCGTTGCTTTGTTACAGGCAGTCCAGTAACGTTACCGACCGGGAGAGCTCGAAATACAAGCGGAACACCGCCGACACCTCCACACCCCTCTTCTGCTCTCCGGCACACTTTCTCCACCGGACAATTTCCGCATTTGATCACGTGGTTCACTTGGGGCGCCTCGTGTGTGTGAGTGTGTGTGTGTGTGTGCTGCTTTACATGTATGGGTAAATATAATAGACGGTCCGCTGGTCAGGCAGGGAACCTGGACCGCCCCTGTCTACTCCGTTTGGCTGAGGAGTGAGGATCAAAGCTGGGTCTACTGCAGCGGTTGGCCTCCCTCTCCAGCTCCAGCGCCACCTGTGGTTTATTGTAGTGGAGTGGCGACCTCTAGTGGCGGTTTCTGCGCATAGCATGAGTGAGAGTACTAGTGCTAGTGCTTCAACAGACACAGAGAGTCTTGACAACAGGAGGCGGCATGCCATCTTATCTACTGAAGACTCACTATGGATAAGTACTTCATTCAGTCCTATTTCACATAAATTATTAGCCATCTAATCAGATGGCTGGGGCTTTTAAAACCCACTTTGAATGTTGGCTTCATAGCCCGGCTAGCTCAGTCGGTAGAGCATGAGACTCTTAATCTCAGGGTCGTGGGTTCGAGCCCCACGTTGGGCGCTAAACTTTTTCATTATCCACCACTTGTGTCATTTATATTGGTATGTTGTCTACTACTTCTACTACTTTGGTGCATTCAGTAGACACTAAAACCTAAAGGGTTGGTTGCGTGATCCCACCCAGGAATTTCTTCTTTCTATAATCTATACAGTCCACACAAGAAATCCTGTCCATGTAGTCTGTGGTCTGGTTCAGCTATGAACAAGACACCATACAAAATCTGCTTCTACATGCCCGGCTAGCTCAGTCGGTAGAGCATGAGACTCTTAATCTCAGGGTCGTGGGTTCGAGCCCCACGTTGGGCGCACAACTTTTGAATTAGTTAGCCAAACCAAAAAAACGAAACACAAAGACAGTGATTTTATTTTATGTTTTGGATGAGTAGACAGAAAAACAAAAAAGCAGTGCGTATGGATGTTAGCAGCAGATTCACTGACAGTGAAAACAGTCCCCATTTTAGTATAAAGTTAATGTCATCATGACATTGTTAATCCTGTATACAGTATACAGTAGCTCCTGGTCTATGTTGTGGACACTGACTCACTGAACTGTTACCCTCAACATCTTTCTTCACTCGATGTACATGAGCTAACATATAAGCTATATTATTAGTTTAATGTCTACTTACAGTGTTTAACCCTCTGCTTACTAACTGGTGCCGACATCAGCTGAAGGTTAGAATGATTTATCCCATCCCCCATCACTGGGGAGAGCACATAGACAAAGACCCAGAACAGTGCGATATATAGCGACTTCGTCTCTGTGGCGCAATCGGTTAGCGCGTTCGGCTGTTAACCGAAAGGTTGGTGGTTCGAGCCCACCCAGGGACGATTATATTTTCCTCTTTGCATTTTGTAACCAAACATTTATGATTATTGTGCTGGTGTTGCCGTACCACAGCTTTCAATTGCTTTGTGGACCATACAAGTGCCAATAATTTTACAGTTTGTGTTGTTGTCAGTGACATATGTTTCAGGCTCCATTGAGGAAAAAGCATGCATAGTTTCACTCACTCTCTTCGCCCTCTTTGTCAGTCTCCTCCCTTCCCCCATTGTCCCTATTGTTTATCCAGTGTCTTTTCAGTTTGTCTTCTGTGACATTGTGTTCAGAAGAAGGAAATAAAAACTTCGTCCCTGGGTGGGCTCGAACCACCAACCTTTCGGTTAACAGCCGAACGCGCTAACCGATTGCGCCACAGAGACTGGTGATGCCATTGGGTAAAGGTATAGCTGATAACAGTTATAACACCAAGGCGACGAAGAAGATGTTGATCACACTAGTGTGGATGTTGGAGGGAACACAATTACTTTGGTCTTCACCTGTCATAATGTGTTGGACAGTACTGGCTGGCAGGGTTGTGTGTCAGCGAGTGTGATGCTTTTTTGTCACTAAGGTGGTTGGTAACCTTGTTGTAGGATCCTGCAATACTGAGTATGGACACCCAATTTTAGTTAAAGAGATGACGTCCCTGGGTGGGCTCGAACCACCAACCTTTCGGTTAACAGCCGAACGCGCTAACCGATTGCGCCACAGAGACTTGTGTGAGGGGGTGTGGCCTCAGTCTTCAAGCCACACCCCCCCCACACACTGTCTAAGTATAAGTCCTTAGAGCATTGTTGTAGTACTCAAGATGGGTTTGGTCTCAAGACCACTTTTGAAGGTCTCATCTCGGAACCGAGAATCAAATTGTTTTTTCTTGGTCTTGTCTTGGTCTAAGACAGGGGCATTCAATTAAAAGTCCCCAAGGTCCGGTTATTACATTTTGCCCAAGTAGAAGGTCCGAGCGAAGGTCATGGCCACATTTTTAAAAAGTGACTAATTGTTTAAGTTTTTACTTAAATGAGCCAATCACAGTGAAGCAGTGACCACAGACCTGAAGAACCTGAAGAGCTACGACCCACAACCCAAGTCTGACCTGACAGGACGTCTCTGAGTGCCACACCTGATCATGATGTGTTTGTGGACAAACACAGTTCACATGTTTCTGTCCTCTGAATAATGGACTCCTCCTCCTCCCCCAAACTTCCACACTGCTGGAACACTGTCCAAAAGAAGGTAGAGGCTGACACCTAGTGGTTAAAACTGGTACTGCAGTGGCCAGGTCAGTCACAGTACAAAGAGTGCACAGAAGAGTGCTAATGAACCTGTAGTTCAGCCCGGTCCATTTACACCTGATCTGAGCGGGTTCAGTCTCGGTTCAGACCTGGTTCAGTCTCGGTTCAGACTGTGTGACGGGCTGTTTGGTTCATCAGTGCTGCCTCTGTTCACAAACATCAGGAGCTCAAACCTGAAGCCTTCGCTGCACTCTGACAGCTCATCCAGCTCCTCCAGCTCCACCAGCTCCTCCAGCTCCACCAGCTCCTCCAGCTCCTCCAGCTCCACCAGCTCCTCCATCCTCCAACTCCACCAGCTCCTCCAGCTCCACCAGCTCCACCAGCTCCTCCATCCTCCAACTCCACCAGCTCCTCCAGCTCCACCAGCTCCTCCATCCTCCAGCTCCTCCAGCTCCACCAGCTCCTCCAGCTCCACCAGCTCCTCCAGCTCCTCCAGCTCCACCAGCTCCACCCGGATAAAAATAGTAAATCTGCCACTTCTCCTGGTGTGCATGAAGAGTTTGACTGATGAAGCGTGTTCTCGGCTGAATGTGGATCAGGAGGACGGTGAAACTTTTTGTCTTGAGCCCTGAAGGAGAATTCAGGGAACATCCTGACAGCAGACGTCATGTGACGATCACATGACCAAACCTGCTTTTATTTTTGTTTGCCTTCGTCTTCTGTCCGCTCAGGTTGATCTGAGGAACACGACCAAACGTGAATACAGAAAACAGAGTGGACGCTGCATCACCTTCACTTCTGCTCAGTGCTGCTCTGAGCGGGATTTGAACTCACGACTTCTGATTAAAAAGGAAGTTGGTGCCATGTGCTTAACCCACTGGACCAGTGAAGCTGCAGGAGGCCATGAGGAGCAGTGAAGCGGCAGGAGGCCATGAGGAGCAGCTTCAGTGGACAATGTGGTCCAAAAGGACATGGAGACGTGGTTTTTCCTTCTCCATGATGAGACAGACAAAGTGAAGAACAGAAATGTTCTTCAGCTTCTTCAACTGAAAATACTATACATAATATTCAGTACTCAGAAAATACCAATTGCAGTTGGGTGTGGCTTGAAGAAGGCCACACCCCCTCATGGAAAACCTACAGGAGTCTCTGTGGCGCAATCGGTTAGCGCGTTCGGCTGTTAACCGAAAGGTTGGTGGTTCGAGCCCACCCAGGGACGTTATCTCTTTAAACTAAACTGCAGTATTAATACACATAATTGCATATTCAAACAAAATCAGGTACATGAATAAAACACTGAGATCCAACCCTACCAGTGGATAGTAGAAGGATAAGGTTAGGTATCTACAAAAGATACCACAGGAAGACCCCATAGGCACAAACTGTACCCTTGTGAAACCAACCTCTCTCTCTTTCCTACTTCCTCCATGGTTTTTGCCCTCTTGGGGACATAGTATTTATGTGTTTAAGTAAACAGACAGCATCGAGTAAACGAGTAACCTGGCTCATCATGTGTACTTCATAACTCCTGGATTTTGTTTACATGTACATCCAGTTAATGGAACCAAGCTGTTGTTGTATCGTCCTTTATTCAGCATGATTGTCATGACTACTGGATTTTATAAAACATAGTAAATGTTGCCACTACATTAATATACTGTAGATATAGGCCAACATGCAACAAGGCACCAAATTGCTATTTAAAAAAAAAAAACAATTTCATCATTTCAAACACTACTCATTTCATATAACATCACTTAGTACAGCATTCAAATTTAAGTGGAGGAAAATGATTTTAATCAAGAAATCATGATTGAAGGCCCACTGATGGACAATAATGACTACATGTAGCTGGTATAACAACACAACAGTCCTTAAATAGTTAGCATATAAACTTGTTCCACGTATGCAAACAGTATTATTGACATGATTGTGAAATGTAGTGCTTGCATGTGTGTACATGCGTGCAAACAGACAAAGTCAACCGACAGTCAATTTTTTAAAGTAACAAACACACTGGCTATGATTGAGACATTTCCTGGGATCCACCCTGCACTGCACGGCTTAAACAAACAATGATTTGCAACCATTTGCAGTCTATTGAAAAACTCCATGATGGCATGTCGATACAATGGATTTTCGTCCAGTGGTATTGTTTTCAGCTTTTACACAAGTTTTTGGTTAGTATTACAGTACAAAATCATGACTACAGCCAGTTTTTACCTCAGTGCTAACATATATAACAAATGTCAAGCTTTAAAGCTTCCCTTTTATTATCAACAGTATGGTAGTGATGACAGAAAGACGTTAGCTTGCTATTACGCTGAAACTTGTCACAAGGCTGCAAAAGTTGCACTTATTGTTATTTAATCCTGGTGCTGTTTGTTTGATGTATTTTTCTATTAAATGATAAGAGGCTCACTGGAAACAAGAAGAAGAAGAAAAATAAGACATGTACAGAAAAGTTCTGTAGATGGGTGATTCTTTGAAACAGTAAATCATGAGACAGGCCCTGCAAGAAAAAAAAGTACAATTTTCTTTTTATAGATTCGTGCATTGAAAAGGCAAAAAAGAAAAGAGTAGATCAGCTGTTCAAATCAAACACTATTGGTAAAGTCTTTCAACTTGTTAGAGAACATGTTTGTGTGGAGTGCTGCTGCTGCTCTTATTCATTGTGTTCTTTCTTGAGCAAGTAACATAACATGTTTCACAAATTTCAAACCAGAATATGACTTGGCTGCAGCTCGAAAAAAAATTCAGTCAGAAGATTTTTTTTTCTTTAATCCATGTAATATCATGATCGACAGTAGCTAATGACTTTGTCAAGCGTAACCACCACAGTCCCGACCTCAAACCTCAAACGTCTAAACACCTGAAGCAAAACAAACGGCACAGATGAAACGGAGCCCTGCAGATAGGGGTGGTGTCTGCAGTGTTTGGAGGTCGTTTTCAGAGGAACTCGTTGTACCTTTCCAATCGCACCAGCCTGTTGGCTCAGGTCCTAGCTCTGGTTTTGCCTGTCTGTGGTTGATGTGGTCTTATCCTTTTGTGAAGTGTCCAAGGCTAGCTGCATGGCCCAGATGCTAAGAGGCCTCATGTATGCTAGAGAGCGGTAGATGCCCTTCTCACAGTAGGCTTCAGGAGTCTGGAAGGCCATGCCCAGCTTCTCCCACACAGTCCGGTAGCAACCCTCCGCCGTGCGCATACCCTCCTCCTTCATACCCTGTGACAAAAAAAGAAAGACAGAGGCAGAGGCGTGAGACAGTATTTCACTCCATGCCTCAGTCAATACCAGGCAGACATTGTTATCAGCTAGCATGAGGTTACTTTTAGGGTAGTGTCTTCAAACAAAGATCATATATAAGCTAGAGTCGGGGGATTAACATTAACATTTGAATCTAACATTTTCAATTCAAATATGACTCTCCAATAGCGTTTTCTGATTGTTTTACTCCTGTAGCATATAGTAGACACGTACTTCATGGATCATCGTAGCTGCCAGTCCATACACCACCCCGACCCAGACCTCATCTGACTGGACACTAGAGCGGTCGGGCACTCCTTCAGGACGCATGCCGTTAACCGCCCCCATCTGGCCTCCAGCGAAGCTCATAACATTCAAGTCGAAGACAGATTTTAGTGCGCTCTGGATTTTTTCTTTTGGAAAAGCCTGGAGGGAGAGAGGAAGTAAAGAGTTAAGAACATCGACATGATATCTATATCTATTTTGCTTGTACATGTATTAAATGTTTAAAAATAGGCTTCTTTTGGCAGCATTGTCTGATATCAACCCTCTGTTTGGAAATTGGGCTACTAAATACGTAAATGTCAATACTAGACTTTACAATAGAGCTACTGATACACTGGTAGATATTGGCTTAGTGCAGATAAGGTATTGTGTGTAAATGTTGACCACTAGATAAGAAACTGAAGTACAGAGATCAAAACTAGGTTTAGTGTCACCTTTTACATAGTTTGTCCACCATAGAGAACTGACATGTTTACACTGTATAAATGTTGTGGTTAGTATGCATCATGGACACAATCAAAAATCGAATGTCTGCGATATAATACATTGATTGAAGACATGTTTAACTTGCCTGGTAGTCCTCCAACCCAGACGCTCTCAGGAACCAGTGACCAGCGCACTGGTCTGACATGACACTATTAGAAAGGTCTCTCCCGCTGCTGTCATAGTTGTAGTACTTGCCTAGAAAATAGAAAATAAAATCTCAAGCAGCTTAGCTGTGGAAATAACGGTCATACTGAACACAACAAACTGTTGTGCGAACTTACCGTTCCACAGCAGTTTGTCGAAAGCAGCACTGCCCCTGTCCAAGATGTCTTTGTAATGCTGGTATGTCTCCTCGTTGTCCACCAGTTTGGCCATCTTACACATCACACACAGGGACGCCAACCACAGCCCGCCACAGTACGCACTGTGAAATACAAATCATTAAAAAAACAAAACTAATCGGAGATGCAAATATAATTTGAATAGAAAACCTGCGTGGAATACAAATCAAATGCAACCTTGTGCTTGACAAAGAAAAATTCATTTCAAGCTTCAACTAAAAGACGAGATGAGTTTAACCAAAGCCAGCAGGTGGGATTTACGTGGTTAGGTGGTGTGACCAATAAACTTTAAACTTGAAAAGAAAAAGCCTTATGTGAAGTGAAGTGAAGTGAAGTGAAGTGAACACTGTAAGTCCTTATGAATTCTCCTTCACATCATCAGTCAAAGTCTTTAATCTTTGCAGTAGCCTGTCACATTTAGAGAAGTGCTTTACACAATTCTACAGAATTTTACTCCATTTCCTCCCCACCTTCCCTTCACCCTGCTATGCAATTCAGATGTGAAGTTGTGCTTCAAGGTTCATAATTTGTTGAACTTGAATATAGATAATATAGAAAGTATCACTGAGCATTAAGCAGAGTTACTCATAGCTGCATTACTCAAAGTGTTACCATGAGTTTTCATCCTCTCACCTTGGTCCAGTTACTGCCCAACCATCATACGTCTGGTCAGCATATCCCGAGTTTTCTATCAGTCCATCTCCATCAAGGTCAAACTTCAGCTCTGATGCTATCACCGCCTAGCAGATAAAACCAGAATAAGACATCAAGTGACAAATAATCCAGTGTACCCAGGTTTGCTTTACTGCCACAGAAGAAGTGCAAAGCAGTCAGTCCGTCAGTTATACCTGGCAAATGGGCCACATGTCCCGCAGGTACTGACTGTCCTGGGTGAGATGAAAGTCTCTGTAGACCTGCAGGACAAACTTCAGGTTCAGGTCTTTCCAGTCTGCTGTGTCGTGGATGAGGTAGGCGTTCACCCTCTGCCACGGCTCATCATCTAGAGACAGAGTAATCATGTTCTACTGAGAAACAACAACTTAACTGACTTCCTAAAATCTAAGACAAAGAAGAAGAGATCCTGTTTTTGCCTACCTGGGTCTCCGATGTCGTGAGGCACCACGTTTTTGGCCTTGACAGGAGAATACAGCCCACTCATGAGATGGAGCCTCTCCGTTGGGTCCTGGTGAACCACGCTGCCAGCTGAGAGGAGATTCATGCTGTGAAACTCGGCCCTGGTGTCGCGCTTTATCAAGAACACGTAGCTTAGATAATAACCACATTTTACTCACCGATCTCATATTGCACACTCAAGGCAAGTTTGGGCCATAGCATTATAAGTGCAAAGGAAGCATAGAAGTGAACATCGTACGTGTTGTACATCCTGTACTCCTGACCTGGAAAACAACAGCAGTTTATTGATGCGGGTCATAAAACACATATTTAACATTAGCAGATCTTTCTGTTCACTTTGGTGTTTGTGTTGTATTTAGCCTTTATTTGCTCTTGTGAGTCACTTCTGGTTTTTGAATACAAGTGAGCTCCAAAAATAAATGCCTGACTATTTTCAGTTCTGATCACATGGGCGTTGTGGTGGTATGAAGTGGAAATTGGTTGTAAGCATAACACTGAAACTGTAGGTTTGGCAGCGAGAGGCGTTTTGCTCAGCGAGCATTAGCATGACAAGGACAGGACAACCTAGAGCCGATTTTACTGGAATAGTAATAATTTACTGGATTCTCTTCAATCTCTTAATTTCTTCAACCACTTTGCAAAGACAAGAAACAGAGAAAATCCTCACATTAGAGTTGCTGTAACCGGTTAATCTTTTTTGGCATTATCGCTCAAAGAACTGATCCAATTAATCATTTAATCGAAGCAGCAGCGCCTGGTGTTGCAGACTAACACCAGTTCCCCTCGTATTTACCTTCTAGGTAGGCAAACCGGCCGTACTCCTTGACAACAGCAGGCTGAGCTGGCAGCCCGCCGTCCTCGCTGCGCACGCCGCCGCTGACATCAGCGTCCTCCGGCAGCTCCGTCCACACCGTCCCTCCATCCACCACAAAGTACAACTCGTTAAACAGAGCGGACTTATACCAGGAGGGGAGAGTGCTGCAACACACAAGTGACTGTATGAGCCAACAAATAGAGCTGGAGAACAGGATGTCTGACATGCAGGGGTTCCAAAGCGGTGGACTACCTGTCCTCTAGTATAGGTCTTTGCCACTCCTCAATCCTCCTCTCCCACTCTCTGTAGTGTGTTAGGGCGTAGTGACTGAGCGAGGGGGACGCATCCCCGTTGGTCCCAAAGTAACGAGTGTATCTCCTGAAGGAAAAGACACGAGCTGATGATGGCGGGGGAAGTTCATCAACAAATGCAACAAATACCAAAACAGAACACGGTAGTTTGATTCATTAAAAGCATTTAAACACGTAGATTCACAAGTCTAAGGCCTGTTGCACATTGATGGGATAATAAATAAAGGGCTAAAACTTTTTTTAATGTTTGACAGTGTCTCCAGCACCAACTTAAATGTACCTGATGTGTTCCCTCTCCCTAGAGCCGAAGGTTATTCTGGGCATGTCCCAGGCCAGGCAGAACTCCAGGGTGCTGCGACCCTGAGCCACCACCGAGCAGCCCACAGCCAGCGCTGCCGCCACCTTCTCTCCCTTGGGCGTCGGCGGGCTGGATCCTGCAGATGGAAGGGAGAGAAAGGGACGGGGAGGTTAGCATACGTGAGATATGATATCAAACATGAAACTTTATTTTTCACCGCATGACGTAGCAAATATGCAAAAGTCACTAACAGCAAAAAATACTATGCAAATGTGATAATACTACCATAAAGTGCAGACTGTTGCACATCTGCTGTGGTTTAGACCTCACTCATGCTCCCAATGTTTAATGCTCCAGTGATGTATTGCTGTTGTGGGTGTTTTACTGTGATGTTCATACATACATTCATTCATAAAATAATCCTTTAAGTACTCTAAGTACTTAAATTTAACTCCTTCATCAAAGGTAACCCTTTAAGGTCAGCAGTGTGACTACTTCTTACTGTACATCTTCAGTTCTGCTTCTTCTTTCCACTTCTTTTTTTTTTTTCGTTACTGCATCCTGTTGAGTAACTTTAAACTTAAATTCTAATTCAAGTCTGTCTCATGCCTCCACAGTTAGTTTTAAAGCACTGACCTGTAGGAGAGTCCAGTCGCCCGTCAGTGATGAGGTCACTCCACAGGCCGCCACAGGTTCCCTTTGGACTGAACGCCGTCTGGTGACTCACTTCCCTGTCGGGCTGTTAAAACGTGCACACAAACACCAAAGATTCAGCAAAACAGATTTCACAAACCGCTGATCATTCGAAAAAATCCACTTCCCAATAACGTAGGCCGTTGTCACAGATCGTGTTAACGGCCCGGCAAACATTAGTGAAATTGTAAAATTATAACCTCATAAATCAAACCTGTTCTCGGGCTGCGATGCTCAGAGTGTACGGGTTCACTGTAGTGCAGTGATGTAGCAAGACCCCAGACACGGCCTCCCCCTCCTTCTCCAGGTGGAATGGTTCATTCCAGTGTCCCCCGCTCTTGTCGTCCTTGTGTCCCGACCCGTTGACCATAGTGAACATGATGGAGACGTCCAGAGCGTAGTCGTTCTTGTTCTCTACGTCCCACACAAAGACTGCCACCGGGAGACTGGAGTCCTGTGGTAACAGAGAGACGTAAACAAGCATGTCAGCAGAGATTAGGCCAATTTCTACTAAAACGTATGCGAGTAGATAAAATAAATAATATTTTATTTGTCCGTATACTATGATTTGAATATCTTACTCGTGCTTGGCTGTTATGTACAGTAGGTTAAACATTAATAATTGTCCAGGGGTTCCAATATTTATTTCTTGGGTGCTTTTCAGTGAGTTCCTATTTAGTGTTTGGTCAACCTCATTCAAATGTTGACTTTTTAAAGAGCCATGACTTATCAGTTTATGCTTTAATTGTAGCCCAGCTGATACTGGAGTTATGTGGCCAGAACAGAAACTGACGTCTGGGAGTATTAAAAAAATATGCTAACAATATTTCAACCATGTTTTAGTGTTTTTACACTTTATATCTAAATATTTTTTTCCTTATTTACCTTTATTTGACCCCTGCCACTCCCTCTATTAAAAGCCTGCTGCAACTGCGAGCGTCTGACAAAAGTATCCTGGGGTGCCTCAGTTACCTGGTAGTCATGGGGCATGACTGGGGAAACCTGTCGGCAGGTTAAGGTGACGTTCTGTCCCGGCAGGTGGTAGACGGTCCAGGCACGGGGGTACAAGGAGTGATAGAAGGCGTACTCCCCACAATATCCCCAGTTCCAGCCTTGTAATGTGGGAGGACGCTCCACAGATAGCACCTGCTGGTAAACGGTTTGCCCTCCACGCCGCAAACACACTGTAAACTAAAAGGGAAAAAGGAGAAGCACACATGAGTCGTTATTGTTTGCGTATGTGTAGGTTAGGAGATTAGAAATGAATCATTAGCAGGCTGTAATGTACTTTTTATTGTATATTGAATCTGCCTTATTTACATTTCTCAGGCTCCGACTGGAGAATGATGAATGAACCCTGCTTATGAAGTCTTTATGACACCTAGACCTGCCTCAGAAATCTAGAGATAAGTGACTGCAGGGGTAAACGGACCTATTCAGATAAGTCGGTGAATCATTGTACAGGACCAAAATATACAAAGCCAGATAAAGACTCCACCCAGCCCACTGGCTGCACCTTTGTCTCCCTTATTGTGGCTGCATTAAGTTATATGTATATATAAAACCATCCACCTCCTTATGTTCAACTTCTTTTGTTTACAGAAAATAAATGATATGAACGGCTCACTGGATGCCGGTTGTGTTTGAATGTGCACACCTCATTGGATGTTCCTCAACCACCACCAGAGCACATATAGATGTTTTTCACTCCCTTTATCTAAATATTTCTGTTTGTATACCTGGTTTGCCGTGACAGTCTTGTAGTGGTACATCCCAGGGTTTAGCTGCCATCTGCAGAACTCCCCTCTCCAGCCTCTCGTGATGGTACCTCCCCCGATGCCGCCGAGTGGCGCGCCTGTAAATTAGAGTATGGTGTCATGAAACGGGGGGAGTAGGTGAGCAGATTAATGAATAATCCAAAGATTTATGAGCCTGAAGTCTGTGCGTTTGTTAACCTCCGAGCGCGGGCAGTCCCACAGGACACACACTGACTGACTGCATAAAACTTGGGGTTGAACTCACCGTATATTTGACGCAAGGGCTGTGCGCCAAACATATCGATGAACGGAGCTTTCTTTTCCACCCGGGTCTTCTTGTACCACCATTTTAGATACCTGCATGAACATATGTACAGTATATAATCATAAGTAGGGAGGAAGATGGCTGAAAACAAGGGGAATCCAGAAATATCCAGTCATGTGTTAGAGGGTTTTTTAAAAATGCGTTTATAATTAACAATCACAAGCGTAGTTAATAACCTGCCCTTTTTTTCTCACTTGTTTAAAGCAGCTTTAGCCGTTGAGCACTCTGGACCAAAGCTGTAACAAACAGTGAACAAATTTGCACACTCTCATTCACACAGACACACACACATGCCGAGGCACAGAGAAAAGAGGGGATTGTACAACTGAATGAAGGAAGCACTTGTAAGATGGACGGGGGGCGGGGGGGGGGAGCTCGACTTTATCCCAGTGATGTTATCAGTGGGAGTACGAGCACGTATGCGTGTGTCTATGTGGCGCGGTCAACATCACGCCAAGGTTGTAGTGTAAAATATTAATTAGGTTATGTTACAAAGGCTCCTGTTTGAAAGAGGCCGGAGGCTTGGAAGATCCCAGTTAACGTCAGAGTCGGTAATCTGTTTTTCTCTGCTCGCAGGCATGGTAGATTTTCAGCTAATGAAGTATAACACTGCTGTGTCAAGATGAAGAGCTTCATTTCAGTAAACAGGCTAAGAAAATCTGCTTCAGCTTAACTTCTAGTCGACACTCGGCGCCTTCTTCCAGGTGAAGCTCCTTGACTTTAAACAGTCCTTGATGGGTCTCGGGCAATATAAAACGACATGCTGACTCTCCCACTGCACAGAATAATCGTAATATGCCTGAGGCAAGCTGACAGGTTGATGACTAACCTGTCAGCTTCACTAAGCTAAGTGCAGTGACTAAGCACTTGCTTTGCAGGTGCTGTGGTTTCTAGTTTCTGACCTCTGACCCGTTAAATGTTCAAAAAGTCCCAAACCCAAAGCGGAGTGCTACAACTCAACAACAAGCTCTAGTGTTATTACCGGCTATCATGTTTCGCCCTTGTCCTTCTGTTGGTTGGTTGGAGGCAGATTTATTTGGGCTGACAGCAAACAGTTTGGGGGGGAAACCAAGCGTTTAATTCAAAATGACTGCCATGGGATATTAATTAGCAGATGGTAAGCAATTCAGATCCCGAAGCGTCTGGTCTCATGAGCAGTCGTGAGTTTAGAGGATGGCCAAAACATTTGCCACACCTCTAAGAAATATGAAATTGAATGTATGAAAAAGCACAGCATGTTCTTGTTCCTTGGATGGTTAACGTCTTCCTCCGTGACTTTTCTGTTTCATGATGTTACTGGATGTCTCCACCCACGCTTCAAGAAACACTGGTATGACAACCTAATGTGAATGAAGTTCAGCAGCTCCTCGGTATCTGCATCATCCAAAGTCAAACAGGGGAAGGCCACAGCGTTGTGCTCTGGATTATGACTCTGTTTGCACACCAAGGCAGTCTATGTGGTTTCCCCTACAAAAGGGAGAAAGATCCCGTGCAACTGCAACATTGCTGTGCATGACAATGTAGCACCTGACAGTATCACAAACGATAACTTCACAGGGAAAAGCTCGGTCCAGAGGAACAACAATGGCCCCTCCGGTGAGGCTCCACTCTGGAGGAGATGAATGGGATCGGCTAAAGCGAGTCATTTGAAGCTATTGTCGCCTTGTCGATGTTCCGCGGCTCAGCCGGAATGCAAACAATTGTCCTCACACCCTGATCCAAGCCCTGTGAATACAGGCCAACCTGAATCTAACCTGTGAACGCTCGAGCTGCCAGCAACAACCCGGTGACACGTTACCACTGCCTACGGGATCTTGTAGCACAATGACAGCAAAAAGTTTAAAGTTCTACTGAAACACAAGTACCATTGAGCAGATTTAGGTCGGATCCACTGATGAGGCACGAAAGCTTGTAGAAGCTCCGTATTCGGAGGTTCTGGTGCCAAAGAAATCAAGTTACTTCTGAATAGGATAAGGTTCGAGATGAAGTTTCAAATCTGGTTTTAAATTTCTGAACTGATGAACTTGATGTTTTAGGTACGGTATACAGTACTGAGAGTCCTGATATTTGACAGTATGTCTACGTATTCATAGACACTTAAGCCTGTGCAGTTGTTCTTTGTACAGGCAAGCCTTTCACTGTCTCCATTATTATAATAGCAGTCATACATTGGCTCAGCCTTGGCACACCCCCCCACCTCTCACACACATAACGAAGAGCCGTAGGTGCGGTTCTACCTAAATCCATATCCCACACACTCTCCAAACAATCTCCTTTCGAGTAATGACCATCACATTAATCAAGGCAAAACTAACAAATGTTGTCATGGTGATCAAGCCGACCCAGACAGCCATCCCCACCCCGCCCGCACGGGCCTGACTGTGGTTGTTTCATAGAAACATTTCGACATGTTTCTGAAAAGCCAAGCAAAGCAAATTTGTGGTTTTACCTGTTCACTGCTGCTGGGAACCTGCTTTGTCTCTTTGTCTCTACCTCACTGCAATAGTGATGATTTGATGAGTTATTCCATCAAAGCTGCTTTAAATAAGTAATGTTATCTGCAAAAACGACAACAGAAAGTTTTTCTTGGCCACGTGCCTCGACAATCCACCAAAAATCTGCAGAATGTAATACTTCACATCTCAGATGTCAGCAGGTTGTTGCATCAACAAACACAAACCAGATCAACACATGTCGAGATCTGTGCTGGATTTCTCTCCCCCCCCTCTGTCGCCGTCAGGTGACAATTCAGCTGCAAAGAGTCGAGCTGTAGTCAGAGTAGACTTTGCAAGCCTTCTTATCTTCTTGCCTTTTATTGCTTCGGGCGCTTTTTCAAGTCACAGAGTGAGGAATGAAACTGCACCTTCAACTAGAGGCTAACTTGGGACCCGAGGGGAAGTCTTAACACAACCACATCCTTTTGATATAGCAGAACAATGCAGCAACACAGGGGCAGAGTCACAGACAAGAAACACAGAAAACAATTTAACCCTGACCCGATTAAAGCTTCTTCCTTAATTACCACTGTGATAAACGCAGACAATATCATGTTTTTTTGGCAATGTGTGTGTGCGGAAAATCCGATATGACAACCTGTGGGAGTGTCAACCATTTACAGGATTGTAACACACACCTGCCCTCCGTTTGTAGGTTAAGAAATATGACACTATAGGCCAATATCTAGATCAGATTAGATTAGATTGAGTTTTATTCATCCCACAACGGGGAAATTTACTTATTACAGCAGCAGAGTGTGATATACACTACAGAATTAACGTAGAAAGGGCAAAACACAGCGAACAGACAGAAGTATCTGATAACCTACACAAAAGAACAAAATCAACAGACTGTGCAAAGAAGCCTCCTCTAGATATTGCACCTTGGGACATGCACATGGATTAAGGGGTATGGTTGCTATGAGATACACATGTGTCAACAGAGCAGACGACCTCCTGGGTATGCCCTGAACTTACACTATGTTAAATCACTCCTTAATCTATGCTCAGTCTACAGTGTTGTGTACTTTAGAGTCAGATCGCGGCTGTCTCACCTGATCCCAAGCCCGACGTGCTGCAGGACGTTGGACAACGAGACATCCTTTGCTTGAAAGGGCTTCCTCTTCTCCTTGAACTCGTGCGCCAGACAGATCCGCCAACCCTCCTTGGGCACGCCATATCCCATTTCCTTAGGGACATACCTGCTCATGAGGTCCGCTGCGGACTTCTCGCCCCACTCCGTTGTTGTCATTTTAGCAGGATTCTCTCGCAAAAATGGGGAGTTTACAGTAGTGAAGAGACCACGTGTGATCACAATCTGGGAGCTGTCACCTCCTTTTGTCAACACAAGTCAGATTATCGTGCCTTCGCCGTGGAGCAAACGCACAGAGGAGGTAGCTGAATCTGTATGTGGATCAGTGAGCTGTATGGAGTCATTCCTGTATGGCAAACCGGTTCTCAGCTGGTCTGAATACCTGCAGAACAAGGGCCAACAGGTAAATGCTGCTTCTTTTCCAGGTGGGTGGTCCCAGGGCCATCATAAGGTCATTGCTGTCATCACAAGCATACACCCTCTGCAGCTCCTTGAAGGTTTTAATCAGTCAACCTCTGGATTTGTGTTGTTGTTTTTCAGAGATGACAGACCTCCCCTTTTCCTCTGCATGAAGTCCGGATGTGTGTGCAGTCAGCAGCTGTGGCCGGATTGATGGATGACAGCTAAAGACCAACAGGAAGTGTCGAGGATGTTGATCTCATTCAGTCACCTACAATGAGATCAAACAGGACAGACGAAATGGTTAAAAAAAAAAAAAAAATAGGGCCGATAGAAAAAGCAAGCATCAGCTCAGTAACCGGCGGTTAGCTGCAAAGAAGCAAACTGAAACCATAATATCGCCTTAATAATTCATCATTTAGCGTTAGCTGGAAGAAAACTCTTTGCTTTAAAGCCACGAAACAGTTACTGACTTTAGCTGACTCGCCATTAACAGCAGGAGAGAAGAGATTATTATTGTATAAATACCGGAGAGACGTCGTCATCAGCCGCCGCTGCTGCTACCGCTGCACACCGACCTCTGTCAGAGCTGTTTAGCTTCGGCTAGCACGGCGCTCTATTAGTGCTGTGTCGTTCGTGAACGTATCGTTCAATCCGAATTAATCTTTTATATGACTCAGGAGAAACGAGTAGCCTCAGTGAGTGGTTCGTTCATTTTAATGCAGTACGTCCCCTCGCCACATGGCAGCAGCTGCATAAGCCCAGTTGGGACAGGAAACATAAATGATTAGTTCACGACTCAACGACGTGTCCCCAATTTGAGTCTCTTGTTCATTTGTCACAAGACAGGCAGCTCAGCCTCAGGCCTTTGTGACTAGCAGTACAATCATACAGGTCGGTCTTTCGTTCATTTGTCACGTTAACATCGCCCACAAGAGGGCTACGGCGCTGTACTGGTGAATGAACGCAATGACTCAAAAAAAAAGATTAGTTCAATTTACCGTCCGAGAGTAAGTGATCAGATTCAGTAAAAAGACTCCAACTTCCCAACTACACTCTACAGGCAAATCCTTCATGTAAAACGCGTTATTTTGCCCTCACTCCGGTCTTTCAGATTGCAGATTCTCGCAGGCTGCCTACGGTGACCGCCTCCTGTTATAAGATTCACGGCTCCAAACTTAAACCGAGCCTCTTAGATTTAACTTAAATTATAAATCAAGCAATGGTGGGGTGCTGTTGGAGTTTGACGGAGTCAAAATTTAGTAAACAGATAGAAATGTGTGCCTGACGAGCCTGACTCCGGGATATAATGTTCTACCGTCGTACCATTGAAGCGAAAAAAAGGGGGGTGGTGTTCAACTACATTTATTGATTTCCGCTCATTTGACAGACACGCGCACATTTACATAAAGATTAAATAAATAATTAAGTGTTATAAACGAAGTTTATACAGCGGTTATTTAAGGTTATTTACAAGTATTGAGCTTACGTCTCCCTACCAGTTACCATAGCAACAGCCCACCTCTCGTTGTCTGTGCCACGGGACGTTTTCTAAGTGTCCGACCAAAAACTATTACCGTAACTCTATTTAGCTATTTTATTCTTTAAAACACGGTTTAATTTAGATTAAGTCTCCACTAGGACGATAAATAGAAACATATACTTAAATTTAATAATGTTTTTTGATATGTGACTTTGCCTATTAGGAGTTTTATTTTCTCTTGGTTCGTGATTGGTCGTCCAGCAGCGGATATGGTAGCTCTACATATTGTTTACTGTAGCTTTGAATGCTAGCTGACCGGATAAGCTATGCCTAGTTCTTCTGTAAAGGAAGTAAATTTTTGTGTTGTTTTATCCGACAAGTACATTTAGGTGAGCCTTTTGGGGGGGCAGCGTCGTTGTCTTGCCGGCGTATCGTTTGAGGTCAAGGTACGTGTTCAAATTAGCTGTAAAAATGTAGCAAACAAGCCCAAACAAGTTAACTTCTGTCTGCAGCTTGATAGCATGTAACGTTAGCGGTTTGTTTACACACAGCTGGAGTGTTTTCTTTGTGTAATTACAGTATGTTGGACTTCGGTGTACTTCGTCCCCCTTGTTATGGATCGGGTCTTTACTTTGTAGCGTTGTTGGTTGTTGTAGATGATCGAGGTGGTGGCATCCATGGCCCGAGGCCCCGTGTTTCTCGCCGGGGAGCTCATGGAGTGTCTCATAACATTCACCAACCCGATGTCCCACCTCTCCACCTCTGCCACCAGGTAGGATTAATCTCCCTTTTCACCTTTTTACTGCACATAGACACGAAGATACAACCGTCTGTCTCTAAATTTGTAGTATACTGTAGATGTTTCCAAACAAAAGGAGAATTTGAAGTTTATAAAGTGCCTCCAGATCAACAAAGATGAAGTTGCTTGTGTGATTCAGCTGTATCCTTCATAGCTTGATTAAGTGCCTTTATTTCCTAACTTTGTCCCATCAGTGAGATGCTGGCGTGGGCCAGTGCCCAGATCCACTGCCAGTTTCACGCCAGTGAGAGCAGAGTGGCCCTGCCGGCTCAGGGCAACAAACAGGACGTCCAGGCCGAGAGCGACACAGTGCTCATCCCAAGCAGAGGTTAGTAACACCGTCTAAACATAAAAGTACATTGGATATATTTCTTTAATTTGTAATATGCCTCAGCACTAATTGCTTTCTTCTCCAGGAGAGAGAGGTCAATGTGTGCTGGACACGCCGCCTAAGATATTATTCTGTGATTTGCGCCTGGATCCTGGGGAGAGCAAAACCTGTATGTCATGAACTATGAAAAATGAACTGTTGAAATGCTTCATCTAGTATTTTTTTCTCTGATGGCCATGTGAACCTTTTTGTTTCTGTCCAATGATTCCTGACTCCCACAGATTCATACAGTGAGGTCGTACCCATAGATGGTCCTCCTAGTTTCCGTGGTCAGGCAGTGAAGTATGTCTACAAACTGACCATCGGCTGCCAGAGAGTCAACTCTCCCATCAAACTACTCCGAGTTCCCTTCAGAGTGCTGGTTCTGCAAGGTGAGATGAATTTTGAAACGAGGTGTGTCACTTTGACACTACAGGATGTCTACGTCTGCTGTGACGTAACATTTTTTGGGGTGAAAAACAGAATAAGTAAAACGGCAGAAACAACCAAATAAATGCTGATAACAAACTTGGTCACACAGTGAAATTTTATGTAACCTGTAGGCATGCCAGAGCCTCCGTTTCCCCAGGACGAGGAGGTCTCACCCTCCAACCCGTTCCTGGAGGAAGAGGAAGCAAGCCGCAGGGATGCTCGGCCTTTGGAGAGAGCACTGGACATGCTGATGGTCACCACCTCGAGACGCTGCCCACGTGAGTCAGCATCTACGTGTCACTGCTCTTTGTTCTAGTTCAAAGCATTCTATTATCTTACTCTGTTTTGTGTTTTATTGTCATTATGTGCAATTTTATTCTCTTTCATTTGAGACGTCCACAGTTGTCTTATGTTCCCTTTTATGTTGTGCAGACATGTTTAATATCACCAACATGCGTGGGAAAGTGGCAAAGTTCTGCATCTTCAAGACTGTTTACAGACTCGGGGAGGACATCATCGGAACATTCAACTTCTCGGAGGGAGACATTCCCTGCTTGCAGGTGTGTCTACCGCTCTTTTTTATTAACATTTTTGACCTATTTAATCAGTGTGTGAATTGTAACATTGCTGCCTGTATGTTCTCCAGTATTCAGTGAGCCTTCAGAGTGAGGAGGAGATCCAGCAGCAGTACCAGCGACGTCCTGGACAGGCCACCAGTGTGACCGGACATGGACGACACATGGAGTCCTGCCTCCACACCGCCTCCAGCCACTTCTCTCTCCCCATCCCGCTCAACGTCACGCCGGGTTTCAGCACAGACATAGGTCAGTCAGCAGTAGGCTGAAACATTTCCGTCTCTAAAGGGATGTTTCAGATACTACATTTATGTTATTTACTCTTCTAGTATGTAAAAGTGACACTGGTCTGATGGATACAGTGAGACTGTGAACTTAACAATTGCTATTGTTCTCTGTGTGTACAGTGATGCTGAGGTGGCGCCTGCACTTTGAATTCGTCACTGCCCGGGACCCGTTGGAACCGCCCACAGTCCTGCAGAACCAATCAGAGGTGACAGTTTGGACCGGGGCGGAGCACGTCGACGTGGATACCTTCAGCTGGGATCTTCCTATCAAAGTCCTGCCCACCAACCCGGCCTTGGCATCCTACATGTCCCACTTCACAGGGAGCAACAGCATTAATATCTGACTGTCGTATGTGTGAGATCATCAGGAGTTTGTGTTCTGTTTCTGAGGCAGACGTTTGCACGGTCGTGTGTGTGTTTGTTTGTATGTATGTGTGAGTGTAAAGAGGGACATATTATTTTCTTTGCGGATGTTCAATGTTGGCACAGAGGTGCACGTTTCAGGAGCAAAGTAGCATTTTTTTGTTCTCATTTCCATTGTATATGCAGAGCCAGTGACGGATTCTAGTATGCAACCTATGTATTGCCTTTTTCATATGCATTTTAACTTCATGTGCATCTTTCCTTCATAGACCTCACTGACCTCATGAATTGCAACTCTCCCTACGGTTGATGTGCATTTCTGTATTTAATTTCCTTTTTCCACTCATTTAATGACATAACGGATTCTTAATCAGAATATTTTTACTGTTTAACAGTTTGTTTTTTTTCTTTCAGCTGTAATCGAGATGTAAATAATACTACATAATACAGAAATTAATTAAAAGTGTGATTTAAATTTGATAGATGACATTCGAGGAAGTCCTTCATTCTTTACACAAAAACATCTTTTCTCTTCATCAACAAGATTTTTATTTAGAGGGTAAATGAATTACAGCAGAGAACAGGTCAAATTCAACAGGAATAGTTACATATATTAATGTATGTATATATTTGCTTATATTTACAATAAGTCGTTATTGGATTAGTTCAAAAATGGCATATGGTTGAATATAAATGTTCAGATATTGAGTATGAAAACCATCAACAATCGCTATTAAAATAAAATGTAGCTCATATCAGACATGATTAGACTAATCTCTAATATCAAACATTCAAAGTAAAAATTCAGTTTCATCTAAGAGAATACTGATGCCTAAAATTTCTAAATTTGTTAATGTGGTGTATCAAAAATCTGCTGTAAAGTTCTACATTTTAAATATGTTTTCACAGACTCACGTTTCCTTCTTTGTTGATACAATCCAAAAACTACAGATGCTGTTAAAGTTTTATATTAGTACAGTATGTGTATAAAAATGGTTATTGATATTTAACTAGAGTGAGTATTGGTTTCACAGGCGAACAGACTGAACAGATAGTCGCTGGTCTGAGCGGGTTTCTACCCCTCAAGCTGTTGCTGCAGCTGGAGCGATCCGTGGCTCGGGTCCTGGATGTCTTCACCTGGGGAGCAGGGCAGGCGAGGGTCGGCTGCCTGGACCAGGGACACTTTGCAGGTCACCGGCTCCACCCGCACCTGACACCACGCGGGGAAATCCACCGGCCGATGCACCCTGCACAGTTACCGAGGTAAAGAAGAAGAGTTTTTAAAGCCCTCTTACAGCTCCACTTCACTCTTTATAACTGTTTTACTCAAAATCATCTTCCAAAATATTTTAAGAAAATACCAATAAAGGCATACAAACTGTTCTTGAGTACATTTATATAAAGTGCTGTATTCAAGTAGAGGTTGACCTATTTGTACTTAACTTGAGTACTTCCATCAACATAAAAGTTTCAACATAAAGTTTCCCTAATAAAGACACATCAATTTAGACACACAGCTGTGAAGTAACTTTTACTACTACGTTCAGTCCGTCTGAAGCCAGCTGCGGTGTGCTAACTGTGGGCATCTGGACACCAAACCACACAGGTCGTTTGTGTACTCACGTCTCGCAGCAACCGACGCCGACAGGGTGCAGACAGGTGCACTGCATACAAGCGTTGTCCATCCAGGTTTCGCCCAGTGAGTAGTGTCGGTCCTCGAACACACACAGAGCTGCAACACATGGTAAACAAAACTCAGAAATATGTGTACATTTTATTTATTTTAAGACTAGGTTAGATTTTAGAGCATCTCACCTTTGGAGTTGAAGTGGCACTCCATGGGTGCAGCAGATCCACCACTGGTCCACAGAAGAAACCCTGCAGCAGCGAGCACAAAGTTAACCCCGGCGAGCTCCATCTTCATCTGGTCTAGTCGGCCTCTGGTTCCTCTTCTCCCTTTGCTCTCTTATTTATACATCCTGAGGCTTTACAAGCGCGGCGTGGAGGTGGGATCAAGCACCGTCATGTGGCCCACAGGCCTGGCTGAAGAAGGTGTCAGCGGTGCCATCCATTGGGGAATGAGGAGGTGGTGGAATCTTGTATCTTGGCGCTGTTTTGGGCACTCTGGAGATCACCTCGCTGCGCTTCAGCGGGCATGAACCTCTAAAGTGATAGAAACAATGACACATCCAATCCGGTGACTAAGAGAGGGAAGGGTAGGAGGTGAGATGGAGGGCAGGGGGAGAGAGCGAGAGCGAGAGAAGGAGAGGGGTAGGATGGAATTATCAAACATGATTCATCCCCATTCAAACTCTCATATGGTTTTCTTGCCAGGTCCAGAAACTGATGTGACTAAAGCACATGTAAAACATGTAATGATCTATGACAAGACTATACTTCACGTATACAGTCTGCCACTAAAGTCACACAGGAGACCAATTTGAGGCAAACATTTCATAAATTAGAAACATATCAAGATTTTACTGGTGATGTCCACCCCTCCAGTAAAGTTCAGAGACTTGGTGAATGCAGGACACGCTGTTCTGGGCTAACAGCTTTAATTTGTCGCCTCTTTGCAACCTTTGTGGCAGCCAATGCGGAAATGCCCAAAACTGCAGTTCCTCAAACGCCCACTTGAGGCTGGCTACAGAAGTGAGTCAGTCTCCATAAGTCCCCATGTTAAAATGTCCAACTTCACAGCAGAAATAAACATGTTTACAGTCTGGTACAAAAAACAGTTTTGGTCTCCATAGCTAATTTCCCCGTTCATGACAACTGTACTGAGGGTGAATTTATATACAACTCACCTGTTCAGATTATATTAAGGCTTAATGTTATGCAGAATTGACAGTGTAGTCGCTTTGATTGACAGGTAGGTGCCGTTACAGGTGGCTTGTTTGAACAACGTTCAGAACCCTGTGGGTAGCACAGGCTGATCTGAAGTTGTTGATTAAAAATATGTCAAAACAATATAATGGATATGTTGCCGGGAGACCAGTCTAGCCAGTACCGCCCTGTAAAGCAAATGTGTTGTTTCTATCGGTTAAAGCAACAAACAAGATATAACTTGTTAACTGCTGGTAGCTGTTTCCAATCTTTGTGCTAAGAATATTATTGGCTGGCTTCTTCCTTGTATTTACCGTACAAACATGCGAGATTCGTTAACTCGTTCTCATTTTTTCTGGGCCTTTCATCAATCTCTCAAATGATCATCTTCTTCCACTGATGAAGGCAATGAGAGGAAGGCAGAAAACCTCTGGAAAAATCCAGTAAATGTGCATTTCCAAGGTCAAGAATGAATCTACAAGCTCTTTAAAGAGAACAACTCATTATGAGATCATTAGGCTACTAAAAATCTATAAGCTCAGATAATATCTACCTATATACCTATATCTTTAATTTCAGGCTCCACATAAGCCCCCAAATCTGTTATCTGTTACTTTACTCTATGTAACGTGCATGTCTTTGTGAACTTTGTGTCAGACCTCACAAAATGTGAGAAATATAAAATGTGATCTGACTTGATCATGCAGCTCCGCTTGGTCCAACAAAACATTAGCTCATCTTCTTCCACTTGTTTGCTATCTGCAACTTGAGATGCCAGATCATAGGAAAAAACCTCTCAAGCCTCTCACAGGAGGCCCCGGGGCCTCATAACGTCAGGTTTTACATGTTACCCCCACAGTAGTCGGAGAGTGTTGATAGGTCTCCACCATCAGTCGGGGATGCTTCTAAGTCATATGACTCACACTTGCCTCTCTGAAGACGTGTAGTTCAAGCGCAGTTGTCGTTATTAATATACAAGTAATAATAAATAATAACACCTGATAGAAGAGATGATTTGTGCATTTTAGAGGCCAGTCTCCTTCTTTAGATGTTGTTTCAGAGGATTGAAGATGTTTTGATGGCAGATTCTTCCATCAGTTCAACTCGGGGTGGACCTCTTCCTCCTGTGCAATACACTGATGATGAGTTCACGTCATGTTGTCGTCACAGTTGATGAAAAATGAGGACCTCATCAAAACAAACGATGAGGATTTTCCTGTCACACGCCTGTTGCCCTTCACGGATATGAACTTAACTGGTGGCAAGTGCATTTTAATTTGATGAGAGTTAAAGGGGGTGTCATCGTGTTTGGTTTTTAATAAGAGGACTGTTTTGCTGGGAAACAGTAAACTATTTTCCAGATTCACAAACTTTAAAAGTTTGTGAATCTGGAAACTTGTAAACTAATGCTGAGAAAATGTCTTTCTTTGAAAGATTGTAATTAACATATTTGTATCACATCTAAATCTAATCTAAAAGTCTGCAAAAACATGGATAATCAGTGGACCTGCGGCAGGCTGAATGATGCCTGGGTGCTCGAATAAACCAACTGTAATGCCAAGCTGTTAATGATGCATAACTTTATAGCCTTATATGTGAGTTATATGTGAATATATGAATTAGCTATAGTGTTCTAAGATAACATAACATAAGACAGACTTTATTGATACAACGGTTCATAACACACAAGAAAGAAGAAAAGATAGGTAAGAAAATGCTCATAAAAAAGAAATAAAATGGGGAAAAATAGAAAATATAATGGAGTATAGAAAACTCAGGCACTTCTGATGTACTTTGAGAGTGTCTCTAATTCTCCTTGTCCAAGCGTCAATAATTACAACATAAGACATCAGAGGCTTTCAGACTCTTTCTTCCCTCCTGACTTCACCATTGACCTTTTGACTTCAGCAATTTCTCCACAACAGTATACACTATATACAACTTTCAAGGATACAGAAATGCATGTTGGATCATGTATACATAAAACAGTATATAGTAATATATAATACATACAATACAGGACATTTAACCTTGATTTGTCAATTGAACAAAAAAGTTTAAAATCAGCTTTTTTAGTTATTTATTCATAACTCATTTCCCGCATTAATATCATTCAGAATTATAAAAAAAAACATTACTTTAATATATAAAAACATTTCTATAAAAAAAAATGCTTTGTCAACATTACGCCGTTGGGTACTGTCCCTTTAAGAAGCATGCTGTAAGCCCCGCCTCCTGCCTACTTCCTCTTTGCTCCCCGTCAGACTCGACCAATCAGCACACGATCCAGCGATCACCTGCTCTGTTTCGTCGCGGCTGCTTTAGTCAACAATCGACTGCTCTGGCCTGCCTGTACATTTCGGTTTATGCTGTGTTGTTGTGCTGCTATCAAAAACATCTTCTCGTGCCCGGCGAGACAGCCGTTAAAATAATGTCTTTACCGTGAACACAGGCACTTTGAGTTATCTCCGTGAGCGTGTGTAGGGACCGATAACGCAGCTATCCGCCTCAGCAGGAGTTCAAACCGGATCCAGAGCAGTGTTTGTGCTGAACCGAGGCCTACCGCTCGCAAAGTCTCATATAACCGTCCGGGATTTCATGTTGAAGTCGAGCGGTCTTTGGTTAGTATTTAGTGTTTTCCCGTCGGAAGATGGAAACTGACAAATTCAACTATGTCTACAGCTGTGATATGGACATCAACGTTCAACTTAAGATGTAAGTTTCCCCCACTCAGAGCGTCAAAGCGGTGTAACTAATCTATCTTGTGACTTTGACAGGATGCTCGCTATGTTTGCTCTGTGTGTATGTGTATGTGTGTGTATGTGTGTGTGTGTGTGTGTGTGTTTGGTTATTGACATGTTTTAAACACACACTTTTAATCAAACAAGTCAGTAAATGTCATCGTGCAACCCAGACTTCGAGTGTTTAAAATGTGTTTGTGAATTTATTCTGACACATTTTGTAAAGTAATCTATTACTTCACGGACGGAGAAGCTGTAGGCCAGCCCTTCTTTATAGTTTAGATCTGGTGTCTTCAACCTTTTGGACCCCTTGGACAAGAGACAAACAGAACAGGGACCCTGACATTTTAAGCCTGGCCTATAATAACTTTTATATTTACTTTATCCAACTCTTATTTATTTTATTTATACACTGGTTTATTATGATTGATTACAAAGTTGCATTAGTTGGTTATTCACTGGCAAGAGCTGTGCATCTTTGGACACGGATTCATCCGATGCCTCCGCTGTTTGTAGTTTCTCCATGAACTGCAGCCTCACAATTGGACGACCCCCCCTGCAGTATCACCCAAAACATAAGTTAATTTAGACATAGCATAATATTCATAAATAAGAAATGTTTTGACAAATGTATGTGAAATTGTAAATATTCAGTCTGACCTACAGCTTGAAGAAAAGTCAGCAACTCACATTTGTAAACGGGTGTCCAAAAATGTGTTTTGTATTTTTATTTCATAACTAATTTTAAAATAATTTGAATACATTTGTAAAAAATAGACCTTAATAAAACTGTTGTAAAACACATACAATTCTAAGTATTACTATTATTCAGTATTAGTTAGAAATAGTGAACACAAACCTCCCGAGAAGAAAGGTTCAAATATGTCGACTTGTTTGTGAGAGGGCAGGTTGGAGCGCTCCTCACAGCATCAGTCCTCACCTGCAGGTATTGTGTCTTCTCTCCTCTTCCAGAGGGAGTTTAGAGGGAAAGCGCGAGCAGAAGAGTTACAAAGCTCTCCTCGAAGACCCGATGCTGCGGTTCTCTGGCCTCTACCAGGAGAACTGCTCGGACCTCTACGTCACCTGTCAGGTGTTTGCTGAGGGAAAACCTCTCGCCCTGCCCGTTCGCACCTCGTACAAAGCGTTCAGCACACGTTGGAAGTGAGTGTCAATCTCTCCTGACCACACCCTTTTCTGTAAAGTTTATTTTTATTTTCACCACCAAAAACAAATCTTCCTCTCATTATGCCCGGTATTTTTCCTTCCTCCGAGCTGAAAAGAGACAAAACTCCATCCACTAAGGGGCGCATGCTTTTACCTGGAGCTTCAATAAAAGTAACGTCTCAGTTCCTAAGACCTTTCTTAACCTTGCTCCTTCTTTCTCCTCGTTCTCTCTCGCTCTCCATCGGCGTTCTTGCTGTCTTGTCCAGCTGGAACGAGTGGCTGCGGCTGCCAGTCAAGTACCCAGATCTTCCCCAAAGTGCCCAGGTCGCTCTCACAGTGTGGGACATCTATGGGCCCGGCAGAGCCGTCCCCGTCGGGGGAACCACTGTCACCCTGTTTGGCAAATATGGGTGAGCCTAACCACACATTCTTCTGTTTTTACTGAAAGTGTTTTATGGCAGCAACGAAACATTGAAACATCTCCTCCTGGCTTCTCCTAGTATGTTCCGGCAAGGCATGCATGATCTGAAGGTTTGGCCAGGTGTGGAGGGGGACGGAGGGGAGCCCACCACCACACCAGGACGCACCAGCAGCAGTCTGACAGAAGACCAGATGGGCAGACTGGCCAAGGTACAATACTGTATGTGTGTGAACGGGAAACCAGGGATGAGGACTGGAGAGAGAGAGAGAGTGGATTTATTGGTGTAGGAGGACAGAGGTGAGAGGAAGGATGGGGGAAATAGATAGAGAGGATGGAGGGTGAACAAGAAACATTGTGTGCGTGTGTGTTGGATACAGAGAGAAACCCTCCGATACGAATTCGTGTCTAAACCATCATCTGTTCCAGGGCCCTGACCTGGAGGTACTCAGTGATGTGAGTACAAGTGGAGGAGTTAGTGTTGGCAATGCAGAATGTGTGTGTGTGTGTGTGTGTTTGTGTACTGTATGTGTGTGAAGAAGACCTTGGTCCAAATGTATTTGTAAATTAAATTAAAAATAAGTTATTACTAAATAAACTTTCATCTATCAAAGCATAATTTTTGTGATTTAGCACCCCCGTTTTCATGATTTATGATCAGAAACTAGCGAGAACTTTGCTAACAGCCAAACATCAAGCAAGGTCAACAACACAAGACATAGCAGCAGTCAGCCCAGAATCCCAGATTTACTCTTGTCCTGTGGCCTCTTGCTTGGTCACTTTCTCATTTTCTCTTCTTAGCTTTCTCCACCAACCTCCCCTTTGTTTTTTTCACATCTCCCATTACATCCATAGAGGCTGCTGAGCCTGGTTACATTACCCAGCTCCTGTTCTGGCACAACACCAGCTCTGCACTCTGTCTGCATTGCCCCGTGCCCCTGGCCTGAAAACCTCCTCTTCTTCCCGGTGGTCCAAGATGCCTCTTTTACAAATACTAACTCTCACCCAGTGTTCTGAGCTCACAGTCAAGGCAGCCCAGGCCAACAAGCTGAGCTAACAGCAGCTACAGTTGTCAGCAGTTTACTTCACTGTCCATCAGGAAACTCTGTAAATCACAGAAAGTGACCCAGCCTCACCAAAATTAGTGAAATAGTTAGTGGTGTGTGACTAAGTGCTGTAAAGCGCTACGTACTTCTTGCAGCACAAAGTTACAAGGACGACATGACACATTTTATTTTATGGTAGAAAAGTTAGCCAGTGGGGCTTAAATCCCTCAACACTTCGCATTCCCCATGTTTTATAAACTCATCATAAAAACATTTGCAGATACATTTTGACCCAGGTTTCGGTGTGAACACCTGTCTGTCAAGGTGTGCGGCTGAAAGCATCACACACATTGGTTTTTAAGTTTTCTGCTGTTGCCATATATTAGTGTATTTTGTGTGTGTGTGTGCATGTTTTTCTTGTTTATGTGGACACAAGTAAATGATGTTGCAACTTGTTGCAGCTTTTTGGAATATTTAGACGAAGGTGTCAGGGTGTTCATTTAATTTGAACCTCATCTGATTTTTTTTTTTTTTTAATCATTTAGTACCTAAAACAGACTCATCAACATTTTTTTTCATCCTGAGTGTATTTGACTTAATCATATCTCAAGTTTTTTCTAGGCTGCTACCAGTTCATATGTTGTTTTAAAGAGCGAGTACTAATTCTAACCAGCTGAGTTGTGGGCTTCCTGTTCATGGCCAAATGTGTGCTTACATTCCTGAAAACCCACACCGACTGATGAGTGGATTGGCTGCTGATTGTGTGACCAGAGATGCTGGATTGGCTGCTGGCACTGGATTTGTGCATGATTGGTCGAGCTGTTTGCACATCAGCCACCATGCTGTGACCAGTTCTGCTGCAACAGAACCTCAACCTCTGAATTTTGGAGGATTTTGGTAAATTTCTACCCTCTTTTTTTTCCCCTCCCTTTCTCTCTCTCTCTCTCTCTCTACATCCAGCTGACGAAGGCCCATCGACAGGGCCATATGGTGAAGGTTGACTGGCTGGACCGTCTAACCTTCAGAGAGATCGAGATGATCAACGAGGTGAGTTTGTTCAGCTGTTTCAAAACAGCATTTTCATGATCCCCAGAGGATAAATCACACTGATGTTGTTGATCCTCTGACTTTTACTCTGGCAACATCATGAAGTTCACATTTGAGGTTTACCGTAAAAATTGCTACAGCCATTTATCTTCCCTCCGTTGTCATCTTTCAGCTTTCATCTAATCAAATTTTTAATGTCTAATGCATTGATTTATGACCGAATACTTGCAAAGCTCAGCTGGTGAGCATAGTTGAGAAGTTAGCAGTTAAAGAGCCAGATATTTCCCTCAGGAGTTAGTAGAGAGGGAATATTAAATTAACCCTCACCAGGTGGCCAGAAACCTAACTTCAAACGAGTGATAATGTTGCTCTGTAAATGCCGGATATGTAAGTAAGCAACCGTTTGTTAACAAGTTCATCATATAAACCTAAACGTTGGTGTTTCTGCTGCCCTCAAGTGGCCAAAAAAACTATTTCAGTTCAAAATCATTTCAAACGTTTTCTCGATGTTTGTTTCAACAGAGTGAGAAACGCAGCTCTAACTTCATGTACCTCATGGTGGAGTTTCCCCGTGTCAAGACAAATGACAAGGAGTACAGCATCGTGTATTATGAAAAGGTATTTTATTTTTCTAATCACACAACGACATTGATTTAACATGAAGTGTAAATGTTTCCAGCTGATGTATTTCACTTTGTCGCCCACTCAGGATGGAGATGACACATCACCCGTCCTCACCAGCTGCGACATCGTCAAAGTTCCTGACCCTCAGATGGGGATGGTGAGAGGACACACACACACACACACATACATGTAAACACACCTCCACTGTTAAAAGTTTGCAGTATTTTCTAATTCACGGCCCGTCCGCAGGAGAACCTGGTTGAGAGCAAGCATCACAAATTGGCTCGTAGCCTCCGCAGTGGACCGTCCGATCACGACCTGAAGCCCAACGCGGCCACGCGTGACCAGCTTAATGTGAGCAGCTAGCAGTCTGTTTACCTAGTGTGTGTATACACTTTGACTGTCATTACCTTGTCTGATCCGATATCTGTGTGTGTGTGTGTACGTAACAGATCATCGTGAGCTACCCTCCAACCAAACAGCTGAGCTCTGAAGAACAGGACCTGGTGTGGAAGTTCAGATACTACCTGACCACACAGGAGAAGGTGGGTCTGTTATGTTCTGCTCCAACGTGCCAAATGCTGTTTTTCTATCTCACTTTTCAAAGATTTAAAAGATTTCTTCCTCATATTGCGACAGGCCCTGACAAAGTTCCTCAAGTGTGTGAACTGGGATCTGCCCCAGGAGGCCAAGCAGGCTCTGGAGCTGCTGGGGAAGTGGAGGCCGATGGATGTGGAGGACTCCCTGGAGCTGCTGTCCTCCCAGTTCACCAACCCCACAGTCAGACGCTACGCTGTGGCACGCCTGCAGCAGGCAGATGACGAGGTAAGCGCAGGAGGAGTGTGTACGGTGGTGTAAAACTTTATTCCAAATTATCAATAGTTAACCAAAAAAAAGGATATTTAAAGATTTCATTTGGGTTATTTAATGAGGTTTAAATCCAAAATGTGTTGTAGTACTTGTTGTACCATCAGCATAATTATTCCCATCACCACCTCCTCCGTCTCTAGGACCTGTTGATGTATCTTCTCCAGCTGGTCCAGGCGCTCAAATACGAGAACTTCAGTGACATCCAGGGAGGCCTGGAGCCAGGCAGCAAGAGAGACAGCCAGGGGCTTTCAGATGACTCCACAATGGACAGGTCAGTACTGGGATGAGAAGTTAGAGCGACTACCCTGGCTGCGGATCGTTAATAAGTCAACACTACCAGCAGCTTTGACAGAAGCAAGTCACATATGGAGGCTCTCTTGTGGTCAGTTGATGACTTGAGCTAAATTTATCTCTGCTTGGACGAGGACTTGCTGCTCTGCTGAATCTGATTATTTTTCTTTCAGAAGCCATAATGAACTCTTAGGGTATTATGATTTTACTGGCGCAACTCTGTCCGGCTCCGGGCCAGAGCAATGACTAAACCTTACTGAGCACACCATCTCATCAGTTTGAGTAAAAGTTCACCCACGTTTTTAATTGCAACATTCTCTGGCTAATAATTTTTGTCTCTTTTTTTTGTAGCTCCCAGATCCTTTCTGGCACATCTGGACCTTCAGCTGCCCCGCAGAAATTAAAGGAAGGAGCTGACAGCGAGAATCTAGAGGTACGGAACGCAAAATGTCACTAGAGCAGGAAAGAAACTGTCCCACAGGGGATACGGTATGATACGATACGGTACGGCACGATACGATACGGTACGATACGATACGGTACGGCACGATACGGTACGGCACGATACGGTACGACACAATCAAGAAGAGATCTGAGAATTCAAGGCACCTTAATATGAGCTCAGATGCATCTTTTCATGCCTCTTTTATACAGAGCAACTTCTCCCCGTAACCTAACACTGTTCCCTATTAGGCTTAGATATGATACAATGGATACCGGGAAAATTCACTTGTTACAGTCCATCTGTGGCGTTAACATGTAATCGTGTCTCTTTTCAGCAGGACCTGTGCACGTTTCTCATCTCCCGCGCTTGCAAGAACTCTACACTCGCTAACTATTTGTATTGGTGAGTACGAAATTCAGAGCCGCTTGGTTAGTGAAACATTTTTTTTCTTTCTGTGTTGATACAAACCTGTGTGTCTTCAACAGGTACGTCATCGTGGAGTGCGAGGATCAGGACACCCAGCAGAGAGACCCAAAGACTCACGAGATGTACCTGAACGTCATGAGGCGGTTCAGTCAGGCTTTACTCAAGGTCAGGACTCTGCGCAAAACATTAGACTGTATAAGTGGCCTCTGGTCTGTCATGTAAGTAATGCACACACTTCTTCTTCCCTGCAGGGGGATAAGAGCGTGAGAGTGATGAGGTCGCTGTTGGCCGCCCAGCAGACGTTTGTAGACAGACTGGTGCAGCTGATGAAAGCTGTGCAAAGGGAGAGCGGAAACCGTAAGAAGAAGGTAACAACAGCGAATACCAGCACGCGGCACTTTCTCATTCTCGCATGAATGAGCTGAGTTGTGTTAAAAGCAGCGTCCCTCCCTGTTTGTCTGCAGACGGAGCGGCTGCAGGCTCTGCTGGCCGACAACGAGAAGGTCAATCTCTCAGAGATAGAGCCGATTCCTCTTCCTCTGGAGCCTCAGATCAGGATCAGGGGCATCGTCCCCGAGACAGCCACACTCTTCAAGGTACAGAAGAAGTAACTTTGTCCTGCCTCGGCTGAAACTAGCACCTGTGTGACACATTGTTCTTTTTCCTCGTTGTGTGTGTGTGTGTGTTAGAGTGCTCTCATGCCAGCCAAGCTGATCTTCAAGGCTGAGGATGGAGCCATGTACCCAGTTATCTTCAAACATGGAGACGACCTGAGACAGGATCAGCTCATCCTTCAGATCATCTCGCTCATGGACAAAGTAAGCAGGCTGATGGACGAGACATTGATGCTTTTAGCGACCTTTATTTGGATTTGCTTCTCCGTCTTTACAGAATAATGACAGTCAGTCATCAAATATTTATCTGTTTTTATGTTTGTTTTTAATTAAATCTTTGTTTTGGGGCGTATAGCTGTTGAGGAAAGAGAATTTGGACCTGAAGTTGACACCTTACAAAGTATTAGCCACCAGCACCAAACACGGTAAGAAACTGTGACTGCTCATCACTCTCTTTGATCATAACTGAATAAATACAGATGTACAGGCTTTATTTGCTCGTCTCTCTAATCCAGTCCATCCTTGTTTCAGGTTTTATGCAGTTTGTTCAGTCCGTTCCTGTCGCTGAAGTCCTGGCGACTGAAGGAAACATCCAGGTGAGCAGAAACAGTCCGGGGCGGTGCTGACATGTAGGTCTGTCTGACAAACAACGTTACCTGACCGCATCCTTTATTCCAACAGAGCTTCTTCAGGAAGCATGCACCGAGCGAGAAAGGACCTTACGGTATCAGCTCAGAGGTTATGGACACCTACGTCAAGAGCTGCGGTGAGTCAGTCTGAACAGACGATCCTTTGTGCTGTACCTGCAGCGATCACAGCGGTCTAATCAATGTTGTCTCTGTCGCTGCATCCGTCCAGCCGGTTACTGCGTCATCACGTACATCCTCGGAGTAGGAGACAGACACTTGGACAATCTGCTGCTGACAAAGACCGGTGAGGCACACGCGTTTCTTTCAGACGAACATTTATTTATTTATTTTTTATGGAGGAGTTTTAGAAAATCTAATATCCGTCCATCCAGGGAAGTTGTTCCACATCGACTTCGGCTACATCCTGGGCCGAGACCCCAAACCACTGCCTCCGCCCATGAAGCTGAGCAAGGAGATGGTGGAGGGGATGGGAGGCATGCAGAGCGAGCAGTACCAGGAGTTCAGAAAGCAGTGCTACACCGCCTTCCTGCATCTCAGGAGGTAAGAGACCAGATATAATATATTATTTCTTAGCTATAAGATATAAGCAATATATATGAAACATATTAAATCACTAAAATATTGTTCTTCTCTTCATTTCTTCAGATACTCCAACCTGATCCTGAATCTGTTCTCTCTCATGGTGGATGCCAATATTCCTGACATCGCCCTCGAGCCTGACAAAACCGTTAAGAAGGTACGTTTTGGGTTTCTGTAGATCTAGAAGTAATAACTCGCTTTGCTCTGTCAGGTGTACCTACCGTTTTTTTTATCCCCCTCCAGGTGCAGGACAAGTTCCGATTGGACCTCTCGGACGAGGAGGCGGTCCATTACATGCAGAGTCTGATTGATGAGAGCGTGGGCGCTCTGTTTGCTGCTGTGGTCGAGCAGATACACAAGTTTGCTCAGGTATGTAAACACAACACGGATTTACATCTTCCCGGAAAGCACAGCGCGACGGCCGTAACTGGCTCTGCCGAATGATTGTGCCGAGTCATGAGATGATCAGCAAGCTTGGAAAGAAAAGCCTCTAATTCTTTTTTCTCTCTGTGAAATACAGGATTTGTTGACCTTCAAAATGATTGAAATGCACAATTTAAGAACATTTGAAACTCTGACAACTCGAAACGTGTAACCTAAGTGTCTGTTCCTGTCTCTGTTCAGTACTGGCGCAGATGAGCAGAGCATGGACTGCTACGACGAAGCTGAACTGGACCGACAGGACCACATGATCGTACGGCTCGGACCCGACTGACGCCGTATGTGTGTGTGTGAGAGCGAGCGCGAGGATGGAAGTAAGAAACCCAATGACACTGTTAAAAAGGCCAAGAATGCACTGCCAACCTTTACTGCAAGATGGCTAAACAAGGACATGGACGTCTTTGTTTGCTTATGTATATATAATGTTTATTAATTATTAAATGAATGAATGACATGTATGGCCAAATAAAAGATTGTTGATACAAGTGAACCTACCAGCCTTTTTTTTTTTTTTTTTACTCGTGTATTTCTAGAGCAGTGTGTATTTTTTTTTAAATCATTTATTGCCGCTATGCAGCGTTTATGGCGCGCAACATGTTTCTAAATTGAGCATCGCTGACCATCTGTGGACGGTCATACGGTCGACGCTGGGGGTAGAAACAAGCCGAACTCCCAGAGGGTGGTTGAGTCACCGAGCGAGTGACTAAGCATTTCCTGCCAGGCTCAGAAAGACAAGTCGGTTCATGTTTAAGCACGAGCTTTACATTTCTTAAGGTTTTCTGTAAGGTTTAACGTCTTCAATTAGAAATCCAGTTAACGCACACCCCCCCAAAAAAAGTGGAACATAATTTCTCCAATTAGTCCAACAGCAGTCAGTCCAGCTTGGCGTCTTTTTATTCCACCAACCACTAAAAGTCAGTCCCAAATTTCCCTCGCCGAGCTGCAGTGAATAAATTCTAGAATACTAAATACAAAATTTTGTCAGATAACTCTGTTATGACTCTATTTTGACCAAATATATAGTTAGTTTTGCCACTGAAGTTTGATAACCTTGATGGATTTTATTATCAGCTGTAAAATTTGTGATTAGAAAAAGCACTGGAATAAATCTAGTCCCTCCAATCATCGACGTTTTAAGTGCAGAAGTCATGATAAAGACATGAAACAACCCCAACACGGTGACCCCAGGAATCAGTGAGCGATAACCACGAGCCAAAATGCACAAAGCACCGGAGGATATTTTCAGAAAAGTGAGTGCAAATAGCAGGAAACGTGTACCACTTCTGGACACTGGAGGGAACAGCAGCTCGGCTGCTTGTGTAGTCAGGTGCTCAATCACTCACGCCAGTTTCTTGCTTCATACATCAATCATCCCTCCACAATGTAAGCACTGTGCTTATTAATAAAAGCCATGTTGTACGTGGAGCTTTGGATAACCCCCCAGGTCTCTGTGGACTCTGGAAAAGGGAGAAAAGGAAACAAACAATGCTGGACGGCCAAACCCCACAAGGCTCCCCAATGTTGCGGAAAGAATGCAACACCAGCAAAACAGAAGGCAGAAAAGCGAGATGTCAAGCTGTTCCTTGTTTTCGTGCAGGAGGCAGAAGGAGGCGTCAGTCACGGGTAAGAGGCAGCGATGGGGCAACTGTGAGTCAGAAACATTTCAGAGCAATGAAAGATCGAGAGAAAAAAACGACCCTCTGTTATCACTGTTGAGGGTGAAGGGCGGAGGAGCTGCTGGCTACATGTGGGGGGTCAGACGTTCTCTTCGTTCTTGTTTATGAAGTTCATGGTTTGGACCGAACTGTTGAGTGTCACTGGACCTGAGCACAAAAGGCAGAGAGGGAAGAACCGCAACCAGATTTAGATTTTTCACTGAATCAGTGGTAGGTACACAGAAAAACAGCTCGATTTGGACGCGTCAGATAAACTATCTCTGCTTCATTGGTAATTCTCACTCATCAGTTCTTCGTGCAGCACTCGGCCTCATATCAGAGCCAGGGGAATGTGCTTATATGTTGAAAATTGGGAGCCACGTCACACAGCAGCCTTAAATGTTAGAGGTCATCTGGTGGCTTTTCAGTAAGGAATTCAACTTGACCTTTGTACCACATCATCTTCCTAACAATGGACTTCATTCAAGTCCAGGGTCCAAAAGAAAAATCGGAATTCAGAACATGATTGCTCAAAGACATTTCATTATGACCTTCTGACTTTTAGGGGTTGTTATTTTCATAACCAACTTTACTACAACCCCCAATTCCAAAAATGGTTGGGACGCTGTGTTAAACATAAATAAAAACAAACTCCTCTGTGATATTAAAATTCAACACAAGATATTTAATGGTTAAATTGGTGCCATGTACCAAAACAGTTGGGACAGCCACTCTGTTGTCAGCTTTTCTTTTTTGTGTGTTGGCATTGTCTTGAAAATATCAGGGACATCCCAGAAAAAGACGGATGGATGGCAGCACATGTTGCATGTATGCTCCAAAACCTGTATGTGCCTTTCAGCCTTCACAGTTACCCTTCATGCCATGGGCACTCACATACCCCCAAACAATCATAGATGCTGGCTTTTGAACTTGTCCTTGGATTTTGAATAAATCACCAACAGTGTCACCAGCAAAGCACTCCCGCACATCACACCTCCTCTTCCATGCTTCACGGTGGGAACCACACATGCAGATACCACCCATTTACCTTCACTGTGTCGCACAGAACACCTTTGTTGGAACCAAGTCCTCATTTCCACTGGTCTAATTTACATTCATTGTGTTTTTTCTTTAATACAAGGTAGAGTTGCCAGACATGTCATGTAGTTCAAAGAGGTATAGAGCATAGTGATGTGCTGAACTTGCATCTATAGACCCCATCGACGCCTAGCTTTAGAGAGCAATACTCAGCAATAAGATGGCTCTCAGTTTTTTAGTCTTTCAGGCCCCATATTTCTGCTCACAAGAGTGAAACAGAGTGAGGATCGCTGGTTTAAGTGTTTCCCAGAGTCTGGTCCTGGTTGAAAGGGACTGAAGACTCAATGGAGATTTGGTCATCAGGGAATTCCACGTGAATGTCACAAGGATCAACAGGGGCCAGTGAAAGAGGGGCCAAAGAGACTGGATCGTGAGCGGTCGCCTTAATGAAAGAAAAGTTTGTTCAGTTATTTGTCAAGGAGAAATTGGAACAAACAATCACAGAAATGAAGTGTAAGAAAATAAATCATACCAGAGCCTTGGGTTGATTTTCTATGGTTGGCGCAGGTTGTCTTGGTCTACACAGAACCACAGTGAGAAGTGGAACAAGGAGCAGAGATGTCAGCCCGAATCCGAGACACAACACAGTTAGCTGCCCTGAAGGGAAAGCACATGGTGGTTGGCATTCGGTTAACCTGTCTAAACAAAACACTGCTCCTGCAAACATACATGTTACGCTGCATAACCCCACAGTCAGATTAGTGGATTAGGTTCTGGTAATAAAAAGCAGTCTGTGCAAATTCCTGAAAGTTTCCGAGCATCAAATTCACCTCTGACCTGGACAATGACCTCTTAACCCCAGTGGTTCCCAACCATTTTACCTTTTAAATGAAGGAAATGCTTCTTTGCAACCCTTCCTCACATGTTGCACCATCATTGGAGAACCCAGAGGATGATTTAAATCTGACGCTTCTTCAGTCTCACCTGATTTAGAAAGAGTCTTAACACACTGAGGCTCAGATTTGGGGGAAGCAGCCATGGAGAAGGTCGGGAAGGAGAAGTTAGCCACGGCGCAGTAGTTCAGACCTGGAGCCAAGCCAGAGAAGTCCACGTAGGACATCACCTCCTGGGTCCAAACTGTTCGTGTCTGCAAAAAAACAAATGATGGTCACACAAAGCGTAAAACAGACGGGATGGCACAATGCTGCAGAATACTGTGGCAGCCATGATGGCAACAAAGCACCATCACACCTCCTGCTTCACACTTCACAGTGGGAACCACACATGCAGATACGATCTGTTCACTTTCTCTGCATCTCACAAAAACACAGCGCTTTGAACCAAAACCCCCAAATTTGTTCTCATCAGATCAAAGTACAGACTCCTACTGGTCTAATGTCCATTCCTTGTGTTTCTTGACCCAGCACTTATCTGTATAGACAATTTTTTTCCTTCCAAAGAAAGCAGTCATACCCGGTAATCGGAGTGATTGAGGTTGTTGTACACAGTCACTGTGGTCCATGGGTCAATCAGTTCAGAGATGGGACAGCACCTCTCCACAGAGCACCTTCTGTTGGCAGCACAGGGGAACTGCACCTTCACCAGCAGCCAGTCGTCTTTCAGAGAGATGGAGATGGAGGGAGGGCTGAAGGCTGGAGTGGGCAAAGAGCAACTGAATTATCTTAAAGCTAATTAGGGCCCGAGCACACTGTGTGTGCAAAACCCTATTGTATTTCGAATGTTTATTTATTCATTTATTTTTATTCTTTTCTTTCTTATTCTTCCAAAAGTAAAGCGCCTTTTAGACAGCCTATATGTACTCGAAAACTCACGAAAATTTGCGTACCCCCCCCCCAAAGTCAGGTGTAAAATTACGTATTTTGGGGGTCTCACACATGGACGTACAAAAATGGCTCTACGGCGCCACCTGCATGTTCGTTTAGTATGGTAATAATATATAATAATATAGTATGGCAAAAAAAAAGTCATAGTATAGTATGGCAATAAATGTCATAGTATAGTATGCCCAAAAAAAGTCATAGTATAGTATGGTAAAAAAACGTCATAGTTTAGTATGGTAAAAAAAAAACTCATAGTGTGTAAAAAAAAGTCATAGTATAATATAGTAAAAAAGTATATTATGCCAAAAAAAAGTCATAGTATAGTATGGCAAAAAAAAGTCATAGTATAGTATGGCAAAAAAAGTCATAGTATATAGTATGGCAAAAAAAGTATATTATGCCAAAAAAAAAGTCATAGTATAGTATGGCAAAAAAAAGTCATAGTATAGTATGCCAAAAAAAGTCATATTATAGTATGGCAAAAAAAGTCATAGTATACTATGGCAAAAAATGTCACTGTATAGTATGGCAAAAAAAAGTCATTATAGTATGGCAAAAAAGTCATAGTATAGTATGGTAAAAAAAAGTCAGTTTAGTATGGTAAAAAAAAACTCATAGTATGTTAAAAAAAAAAGTCAGTATAGTATGGCAAAAAAAGTCATAGTTTAGTATGGAAAAAAAAAACTCAGTATGTTCAAAAAAGTCATGGTATAGTATGGCAAAAAAAAGTCAGTATATACAGTAGTATGGCAAAAAAAAGTCACTGTATAGTATGGCAAAAAATGTCACTGTGTAGTATGGCAAAAAAGTCATATTATAGTATGCCCCAAAAAAGTCATAGTATAGTAAAAAAGTATATTATGCCAAAAAAAGTCATAGTATAGTATGGCAAAAAAAGTCATAGTATATAGTATGGCAAAAAAAGTATATTATGCCAAAAAAAAGTCATAGTATAGTATGGCAAAAAAAAGTCATAGTATAGTATGCCAAAAAAAGTCATATTATAGTATGGCAAAAAAGTCATAGTATACTATGGCAAAAAATGTCACTGTATAGTATGGCAAAAAAAAGTCATTATAGTATGGCAAAAAAGTCATAGTATAGTATGGTAAAAAAAAGTCATAATTTAGTATGGTAAAAAAAACTCATAGTATGTTAAAAAAAGTCAGTATAGTATGGCAAAAAAAGTCATAGTTTAGTATGAAAAAAAAACTCAGTATGTTAAAAAAAGTCATAGTATAGTATCCCCAAAAAAAGTCATAGTATAGTATGCCAAAAAAAGTCATAGTATAGTATAGTAAAAAAAATCATAGTATAGTATGGCAAAAAAAAGTCATAATATAGTATGGCAAAAAAAAGTCATAGTATAGTATGGCAAAAAAAAAGTCATAGTATAGTATGCCAAAAAAAGTCATAGTATAGTCTGGTAAAAAAATCATAGTTTAGTATACTAAAAAAAACCTCATAGTATGTAAAAAAAAGTCATAGTATAGTATGGCAAAAAAGTCATTATAGTATGGCAAAAAAAGTCATAGTATAGTATAGTAAAAAAAATCATAGTATAGTATGGCAAAAAAAGTCATAATATAGTATGGCAAAAAAAGTCATAGTATAGTATGGCAAAAAAAAAGTCATAGTATAGTATGGCAAAAAAAAGTCAGTATATAGTATGGCAAAAAATGTCACTGTATAGTATGGCAAAAAATGTCATAGTATAGTATGGCAAAAAAAAGTCAGTATAGTATGGCAAAAAATGTCACTGTGTAGTATGGCAAAAAAGTCATAGTATAGTATGGCAAAAAAAAGTCATAGTATAGTATGGCAAAAAGTCATAGTATAGTATGGTAAAAAAAAAAAATCATAGTTTAGTATGGCAAAAAAAAGTCATAGTATAGTATGGCAAAAAAAAGTCATAGTTTAGTAAAAAAAAGTCATAGTATAGTATGGTAAAAAAAATCATAGTTTAGTATGGCAAAAAAGTCATAGTTTAGTATACTAAAAAAACCTCATAGTATGTAAAAAGTCATAGTATAGTATGGCAAAAAAAGTCATATTATAGTAGTATGGTAAAAAAAAACTCATAATATAGTATGGCAAATCATCTTCATAAGTGGAGATAGAAAAGCACCCATGTGTCGCATCATGAAGTAGAGTGGCAGCTTTAAGGACCTTGTCTAAGGGTCCACACGGGATTCGAACCCGGATCTCCCAGGTGAAAGTCAGCAGCATTAACCACTGAGCTATCCAGCGAGCCACACACCATCTGTGAAGCTACCAATTCATCTTCATAAGTGGAGATAGAAAAGTAATAGTATGGCAAAAAAAGTCATAGTTTAGTAAAAAAAAAGTCATAGTATAGTATGGTAAAAAAAAATCATAGTATAGTATGGCAAAAAAAAGTCATAGTTTAGTATGGTAAAAAAAAACTCATAGTATGTTAAAAAAAAGTCATAGTATAGTATGGCAAAAAAAAAGTCAGTATATAGTATGGCAAAAAATGTCACTGTATAGTATGGCAAAAAAAAGTCATATAGTATGGCAAAAAAAAGTCATAGTATAGTATGGCAAAAAAAAGTCATAGTTTAGTAAAAAAAAAGTCATAGTTTAGTATACTAAAAAAAAAACCTCAGTATGTAAAAAAAAAAAGTCATAGTATAGTATGGCAAAAAAGTCATAATATAGTATGGCAAATCATCTTCATAAGTGGAGATAGAAAAGCACCCATGTGTCGCATCATGAAGTAGAGTGGCAGCTTTAAGGACCTTGTCTAAGGGTCCACACGGGATTCGAACCCGGATCTCCCAGGTGAAAGTCAGCAGCATTAACCACTGAGCTATCCAGCGGGCCACACACCCTCTGTGAAGCTACCAATTCATCTTCATAAGTGGAGATAGAAAAGTAATAGTATGGCAAAAAAAGTCAGTATATAGTATGGCAAAAAAAGTCAGTATAGTATGGCAAAAAAAGTCATAGTATAGTATGGCAAAAAATGTCACTGTGTAGTACGGCAAAAAAAGTCATAGTATAGTATGGCAAAAAAAGTCATAGTATAGTATGGCAAAAAGTCATAGTATAGTATGGTAAAAAAAAATCATAGTTTAGTATGGCAAAAAAAAGTCATAGTATAGTATGCCAAAAAAAGTCATAGTATAGTATGCCAAAAAAAGTCATAGTATAGTATAGTAAAAAAAATCATAGTATAGTATGGCAAAAAAAAGTCATAATATAGTTTGGCAAAAAAAAGTCATAGTATAGTATGGCAAAAAAAAAGTCATAGTATAGTATGCCAAAAAAAGTCATAGTATAGTCTGGTAAAAAAATCATAGTTTAGTATACTAAAAAAAAACCTCATAGTATGTAAAAAAAAGTCATAGTATAGTATGGCAAAAAAGTCATTATAATATGGCAAAAAAGTCATAGTATAGTATAGTAAAAAAAATCATAGTATAGTATGGCAAAAAAAGTCATAATATAGTATGGTAAAAAAAGTCATAGTATAGTATGGCAAAAAAAAAGTCATAGTATAGTATGGCAAAAAAAAGTCAGTATAATATGGCAAAAAAAGTCATAGTATAGTATAGTAAAAAAAATCATAGTATAGTATGGCAAAAAAAAGTCAGTATATAGTATGGCAAAAAATGTCACTGTATAGTATGGCAAAAAATGTCATAGTATAGTATGGCAAAAAAAGTCAGTATAGTATGGCAAAAAATGTCACTGTGTAGTATGGCAAAAAAGTCATAGTATAGTCTGGTAAAAAAATCATAGTTTAGTATACTAAAAAAAACCTCATAGTATGTAAAAAAAAGTCATAGTATAGTATGGCAAAAAAGTCATTATAATATGGCAAAAAAGTCATAGTATAGTATAGTAAAAAAAATCATAGTATAGTATGGCAAAAAAAGTCATAATATAGTATGGCAAAAAAAGTCATAGTATAGTATGGCAAAAAAAAAGTCATAGTATAGTATGGCAAAAAAAGTCAGTATAATATGGCAAAAAAAGTCATAGTATAGTATAGTAAAAAAATCATAGTATAGTATGGCAAAAAAAGTCATAATATAGTATGGCAAAAAAAGTCATAGTATAGTATGGCAAAAAAAAAGTCATAGTATAGTATGGCAAAAAAAAGTCAGTATATAGTATGGCAAAAAATGTCACTGTATAGTATGGCAAAAAATGTCATAGTATAGTATGGCAAAAAAAGTCAGTATAGTATGGCAAAAAATGTCACTGTGTAGTATGGCAAAAAAGTCATAGTATAGTATGGCAAAAAAAAGTCATAGTATAGTATGGCAAAAAGTCATAGTATAGTATGGTAAAAAAAAAAATCATAGTTTAGTATGGCAAAAAAAAGTCATAGTATAGTATGGCAAAAAAAAGTCATAGTTTAGTAAAAAAAAGTCATAGTATAGTATGGTAAAAAAATCATAGTATAGTATGGCAAAAAAAAGTCATAGTATAGTATGCCAAAAAAAGTCATAGTATAGTATGCCAAAAAAAGTCATAGTATAGTATAGTAAAAAAAATCATAGTATAGTATGGCAAAAAAAAGTCATAATATAGTTTGGCAAAAAAAAGTCATAGTATAGTATGGCAAAAAAAAAGTCATAGTATAGTATGCCAAAAAAAGTCATAGTATAGTCTGGTAAAAAATCATAGTTTAGTATACTAAAAAAACCTCATAGTATGTAAAAAAAAGTCATAGTATAGTATGGCAAAAAAGTCATTATAATATGGCAAAAAAGTCATAGTATAGTATAGTAAAAAAAATCATAGTATAGTATGGCAAAAAAAGTCATAATATAGTATGGCAAAAAAAGTCATAGTATAGTATGGCAAAAAAAAAGTCATAGTATAGTATGGCAAAAAAAAGTCAGTATAATATGGCAAAAAAAGTCATAGTATAGTATAGTAAAAAAAATCATAGTATAGTATGGCAAAAAAAGTCATAGTATAGTATGGCAAAAAAAAGTCAGTATATAGTATGGCAAAAAATGTCACTGTATAGTATGGCAAAAAATGTCATAGTATAGTATGGCAAAAAAAGTCAGTATAGTATGGCAAAAAATGTCACTGTGTAGTATGGCAAAAAAGTCATAGTATAGTCTGGTAAAAAAATCATAGTTTAGTATACTAAAAAAAAACCTCATAGTATGTAAAAAAAAGTCATAGTATAGTATGGCAAAAAAGTCATTATAATATGGCAAAAAAAGTCATAGTATAGTATAGTAAAAAAAATCATAGTATAGTATGGCAAAAAAAGTCATAATATAGTATGGCAAAAAAAGTCATAGTATAGTATGGCAAAAAAAAGTCATAGTATAGTATGGCAAAAAAAAGTCAGTATAATATGGCAAAAAAAGTCATAGTATAGTATAGTAAAAAAAATCATAGTATAGTATGGCAAAAAAAGTCATAATATAGTATGGCAAAAAAAGTCATAGTATAGTATGGCAAAAAAAAGTCATAGTATAGTATGGCAAAAAAAAGTCAGTATATAGTATGGCAAAAAATGTCACTGTATAGTATGGCAAAAAATGTCATAGTATAGTATGGCAAAAAAAGTCAGTATAGTATGGCAAAAAATGTCACTGTGTAGTATGGCAAAAAAGTCATAGTATAGTATGGCAAAAAAAAGTCATAGTATAGTATGGCAAAAAGTCATAGTATAGTATGGTAAAAAAAAAATCATAGTTTAGTATGGCAAAAAAAAGTCATAGTATAGTATGGCAAAAAAAAGTCATAGTTTAGTAAAAAAAAGTCATAGTATAGTATGGTAAAAAAATCATAGTATAGTATGGCAAAAAAAAGTCATAGTATAGTATGCCAAAAAAAGTCATAGTATAGTATGCCAAAAAAAGTCATAGTATAGTATAGTAAAAAAAATCATAGTATAGTATGGCAAAAAAAAGTCATAATATAGTTTGGCAAAAAAAAGTCATAGTATAGTATGGCAAAAAAAAAGTCATAGTATAGTATGCCAAAAAAAGTCATAGTATAGTCTGGTAAAAAAATCATAGTTTAGTATACTAAAAAAACCTCATAGTATGTAAAAAAAGTCATAGTATAGTATGGCAAAAAAGTCATTATAATATGGCAAAAAAAGTCATAGTATAGTATAGTAAAAAAAATCATAGTATAGTATGGCAAAAAAAGTCATAATATAGTATGGCAAAAAAAGTCATAGTATAGTATGGCAAAAAAAAAGTCATAGTATAGTATGGCAAAAAAAAGTCAGTATAATATGGCAAAAAAAGTCATAGTATAGTATAGTAAAAAAAATCATAGTATAGTATGGCAAAAAAAGTCATAGTATAGTATGGCAAAAAAAAGTCAGTATATAGTATGGCAAAAAATGTCACTGTATAGTATGGCAAAAAATGTCATAGTATAGTATGGCAAAAAAGTCAGTATAGTATGGCAAAAAATGTCACTGTGTAGTATGGCAAAAAAGTCATAGTATAGTCTGGTAAAAAAATCATAGTTTAGTATACTAAAAAAAAACCTCATAGTATGTAAAAAAAAGTCATAGTATAGTATGGCAAAAAAGTCATTATAATATGGCAAAAAAAGTCATAGTATAGTATAGTAAAAAAAATCATAGTATAGTATGGCAAAAAAAGTCATAATATAGTATGGCAAAAAAAGTCATAGTATAGTATGGCAAAAAAAAGTCATAGTATAGTATGGCAAAAAAAAGTCAGTATATAGTATGGCAAAAAATGTCACTGTATAGTATGGCAAAAAATGTCATAGTATAGTATGGCAAAAAAAGTCAGTATAGTATGGCAAAAAATGTCACTGTGTAGTATGGCAAAAAAGTCATAGTATAGTATGGCAAAAAAAAGTCATAGTATAGTATGGCAAAAAGTCATAGTATAGTATGGTAAAAAAAAAATCATAGTTTAGTATGGCAAAAAAAAGTCATAGTATAGTATGGCAAAAAAAAGTCATAGTTTAGTAAAAAAAAGTCATAGTATAGTATGGTAAAAAAATCATAGTATAGTATGGCAAAAAAAAGTCATAGTATAGTATGCCAAAAAAAGTCATAGTATAGTATGCCAAAAAAAGTCATAGTATAGTATAGTAAAAAAAATCATAGTATAGTATGGCAAAAAAAAGTCATAATATAGTTTGGCAAAAAAAAGTCATAGTATAGTATGGCAAAAAAAAAGTCATAGTATAGTATGCCAAAAAAAGTCATAGTATAGTCTGGTAAAAAAATCATAGTTTAGTATACTAAAAAAACCTCATAGTATGTAAAAAAAAGTCATAGTATAGTATGGCAAAAAAGTCATTATAATATGGCAAAAAAAGTCATAGTATAGTATAGTAAAAAAAATCATAGTATAGTATGGCAAAAAAAGTCATAATATAGTATGGCAAAAAAAGTCATAGTATAGTATGGCAAAAAAAAAGTCATAGTATAGTATGGCAAAAAAAAGTCAGTATAATATGGCAAAAAAAGTCATAGTATAGTATAGTAAAAAAAATCATAGTATAGTATGGCAAAAAAAGTCATAGTATAGTATGGCAAAAAAAAGTCAGTATATAGTATGGCAAAAAAATGTCACTGTATAGTATGGCAAAAAATGTCATAGTATAGTATGGCAAAAAAAAGTCAGTATAGTATGGCAAAAAATGTCACTGTGTAGTATGGCAAAAAAGTCATAGTATAGTCTGGTAAAAAAATCATAGTTTAGTATACTAAAAAAAAACCTCATAGTATGTAAAAAAAAGTCATAGTATAGTATGGCAAAAAAGTCATTATAATATGGCAAAAAAAGTCATAGTATAGTATAGTAAAAAAAATCATAGTATAGTATGGCAAAAAAAGTCATAATATAGTATGGCAAAAAAAGTCATAGTATAGTATGGCAAAAAAAAGTCATAGTATAGTATGGCAAAAAAAAGTCAGTATAATATGGCAAAAAAAAGTCATAGTATAGTATAGTAAAAAAATCATAGTATAGTATGGCAAAAAAAGTCATAATATAGTATGGCAAAAAAGTCATAGTATAGTATGGCAAAAAAAAAGTCATAGTATAGTATGGCAAAAAAAAAGTCAGTATATAGTATGGCAAAAAATGTCACTGTATAGTATGGCAAAAAATGTCATAGTATAGTATGGCAAAAAAAGTCAGTATAGTATGGCAAAAAATGTCACTGTGTAGTATGGCAAAAAAGTCATAGTATAGTATGGCAAAAAAAAGTCATAGTATAGTATGGCAAAAAGTCATAGTATAGTATGGTAAAAAAAAAATCATAGTTTAGTATGGCAAAAAAAAGTCATAGTATAGTATGGCAAAAAAAAGTCATAGTTTAGTAAAAAAAAGTCATAGTATAGTATGGTAAAAAAAAATCATAGTTTAGTATGGCAAAAAAGTCATAGTTTAGTATACTAAAAAAACCTCATAGTATGTAAAAAGTCATAGTATAGTATGGCAAAAAAAAGTCATAGTATAGTATAGTAAAAAAAATCATAGTATAGTATGGCAAAAAAAGTCATAATATAGTATGGCCAAAAAAAAAAGTCATAGTATAGTATGGCAAAAAAAAGTCATAGTTTAGTATGGTAAAAAAAAACTCATAGTATGTTAAAAAAAAGTCATAGTATAGTATGGCAAAAAAAAGTCAGTATATAGTATGGCAAAAAATGTCACTGTATAGTATGGCAAAAAAAGTCATATTATAGTATGGCAAAAAAAAGTCAGTATAGTATGGCAAAAAATGTCACTGTGTAGTATGGAAAAAAAGTCATAGCATAGTATGGCAAAAAAGTCATAGTTTAGTAAAAAAAAAAAAAGTCATAGTATAGTATGTAAAAAAAAAAGTCATAGTATAGTATGGCAAAAAAAAGTCATATTATAGTATGGCAAATCATCTTCATAAGTGGAGATAGAAAAGCACCCATGTGTCGCATCATGAAGTAGAGTGGCAGCTTTAAGGACCTTGTCTAAGGGTCCACACGGGATTCGAACCCGGATCTCCCAGGTGAAAGTCAGCAGCATTAACCACTGAGCTATCCAGCGAGCCACACACCCTCTGTGAAGCTACCAATTCATCTTCACAAGTGGAGATAGAAAAGCACCCATGTGTCGCATCATGAAGTAGAGTGGCAGCTTTAAGGACCTTTAAAGTTATTACTTTTAAAAGTTAAGATTACTGTTATTTCAAACCTACTGAGAAAAAACCTGCAGGCTCTCTGTGTACTCTGAATCACAGGTAATTGTATTACAGTAATTGCAGACTGTCACTGACTGAAGTCACTGTAGTCGAACTTGTGAGGCTTGGTCCACACAGTGGAGCCGGGGCCGAGGTGGATGCCAAGGCGAATCATGTTGTACAGCTCAAAGTTTGAAAAGGCCTGAGAGACGTCACAACTCTGGGACGAGATCCAAATGCACCATGGTACATCCTGCCAGGGGTCCCTACAAACAGAGTACACAAATAACAAAATAAACTGTTTTTACTTTGTTTTTTTTCCTTGGCACTCACTTCTTGCAGTTATTATGTCTTATTATAGTAATTTATTTATCTTCCTGTACAGAAAGCACATTCTTTTTGATGCATTAAAAATTAAATACTTATGATGTCATAATTTTATAAGTGCAGTATAACCAGACAGATAATGAGATATCTGTTATTGAAGTATAAGAAAAACACCATTCAGGAAAAAAAATACAGGAATTACAATTGTGGTTTCAAAAAGGGTGTGAAGTAACAGCACAGCACAAACACACAGAGGCTCAGGACTTACCCCTGAGTCTTTGTCTGCACGGTATAGGTAGTATTAGGACTGGCATGGGGACAATCCCACCGCAGGAGGCAGCCTAAATCCAGTGATTCCACTGCAGTGTAGCAGACTAACCCAGTCGACCCTGGGAGGTTCACACGAAACCCGTACGCCAAAAATAGCACGCTCAAACAGACACTCATTGATCTGTTAAGTCTGATTGTGACAATGTTAAGACTTGCAAGCATGTGCTTCTACAGTACATCTACAGAAAGGTACAAGAGAAACTGTTCAAACTCCGATAGGAACCTTCAGTACTCACCTTTGATGAGCAGGGCGACCATGACACACAACCTCACCGGTGCTCTGGTGGTGGTGGTGGTTACATCTGGTGTCTCCATGGTAACTTGGTGACTTATGAATCAAATGAGCAAGACTTACGATAGTTTTACAGCCTGTACAGTACTGCAGGGGACCGAACGCCTTTAAAGTGAGACATCCTTGACAGGCATGCACCTACAAAGACGCACCGAGGAGGAGGAGATGGAATAAGCTGCGTGGAAGGGGTGGAGAGGTAAGGATTTAATTGAAGGTCAGTGATTTTGTTAGCGAGAGTAAAGGCTGTAATCTGCTTAGAGGAGGAGGAGAAGTTTGAGCGACTGAGATGGAGACGGAAGTTGTTGTTTCATGGTTTTAATGGGAAAAAATAAATAACTTTTGTTGTTAACTTTTTGTTTTTAAGTGTTGGCTTTTCTTCTTCTTCTTCTTCTTCTTCTAAGACGTTCACCAAAACAACCAGGTAGTACAGGTCATATGAAGGCAAGCAGTCATATAGGTTTGGCTTGCAGTAGGTTTGGTCATAAAACTGAAATGTTGACCATGATAAACGCCACTAGACGAGAAGTTAAGGGGTCACCCAAGTTATTAAAATTCAATCCCGAGAGGAACATTGATGTCTGAACAAAATGCCACGGCAATCCGTCCACGTTTGTCAAGACATTTAACTCAAAATCATAAATGTCACTCTCGTGGTGTGGAAAAAGTCAGGGAACCGCCAACGTTATTGGAATACACCGTGCGGGTACAATCAATGTTTGAAAAAGACCAAAGTGGTGTAAGATAACGCCATCTTTAGAAGCTAAAAAAAGGAGACATATCAGGAGAACATCACTGCATTCTATCTTTTTATTCAATGCCATCTTTAAATAATAATAATCTGTACATCTCTTAAGCAGGTCTTAGACCATTCATTCCCAAAAGGTAATAATGACATCAATAGCTTCCTTATTATCAGTAATACAGTTGAAGTGCTTAAACCAGGCAACCAGAAGGGCCGATAGAGATCATACAGCAACAAAAGAACGGTGTACAGTCCACTCTCTCTTACCCTTCCTGTCTCTCACGCACAAACACATCCAGCCTCTCACACTGAATCCACCTCACACTCGTGTCAATATTACACACACACACACACGCACGCACACACACACAAACAAACACACAGCCCTGCAGTGCACCATACACCTCTTGATAATTAAAGACAATAAAGCAAAACTGCTGGTTCATTCAGAAACAGCACCAAACATCAAAAATCATTGCAGCAGTAATAATACTAAGCTTAACATTCCTCATTTCAGCATCATCATCAGTCATGAGAATCTTTACATCTGCGAATATACAGGATCTAACTAACAGAGGGCCCCCCCCAACTGGAGCGTTTACATGCTGAACAGTGCTCGACGTTCACCGATCAGTCTCGAGTTGTGTCACCCTCGGCCCAGCAGAGGGCGACATGCAACAAGTTGCCAGCAAAGACGCCAGTTTCTCGTCCCGCAGCTTTCGTAGGGAAAGTCATCCTGGAGTGTGTTTTCAGTAAACCAGTCTGGAAACTCAGAGCCTGATCTGCACCAAAAAGTGTGTCTGGAAAATAAGCAGGGTATTGCTGAGTTAAAATCTGTGCAAATTCTAAGAAGACCCACTTAATTTCCAGGGAAGAGCTTTTGGTGCAGAGTTTCTACACGTCTTTTCTGTGTGTATTTGGTGTTGAGAGGCTGGAGTTTATGTCTGTGCCCCTGGCAAGGAGAGTCCCGGCTCCAGGCTAGTGGTGGTGGTTGTTGGGGTAGGAGAGGGCGGCAGGCCCTTGGGTCCTGGACAAAGCAGCCCACGTGAGGCTGCGTGGTCCCCGTTCAAGTTCTTATAGGGGTTTCTACGTGGTGGTGCTCTGAGACACATTGAGGGGAAGCGAAGGCCAGCAAGGCAGCAGCCGGGACAGGAGATCACCTCCTCCTGGTCCAGAGAGTGTCCGCTGCCGGAGCCAAACGGTGACAAACCAGCAGGGTCGCTGGAAGGGGAGTGGTAGCCGTTGTTGTTGGTTGTGGTGGGAGGACTGGCAGCAGTCCACCCCAAGGGTCGACTCACGACCATGTTGTTGTTGTCCAAATGAGAAAGGGGAGGCAGGCACGGGGGCCCATTGGAGATGGCCGACCGCCAACCGTTTGAGAACGGAGGGGTGGAGGGTTGGAGGGGAGTTGAGGACTGGGACGGAGGGGGAGACAGTTTGGAGTAAGGAGATGAAGTGCTGTCTTGTGTGTCCGGGGAGCTTGTGCAGTCCATGGGCTCGTCCTCCCCCTCGTCATCCTCCTCCTCCTTGTCCAGCAGGTCCAGTGAAAGGGGTTCAAGGGACAAAGGAAGACCTGAATCACTGCCATCCTTGACCTCCTTCTCTTTTTCTAACAGTCTATCTTGTTCACTCAATCCACTCATTTCACCGTTTACAGTGTCTACCACAGATGGTGACTCCTCCTCGGAAAGGACGGTGTTCGGCGCCGATGTGAGGTTCGGAGGAGGCGTACATGGCAGCGAGTGGCAGCGCCTGTGCCTCCTGGGTTGGTCACCGCTGTCCGTCTCAGATGCAGAGGGGTCGTCGCAGTCTGGTGGAGGAGGCAGGGTGAAGGTCAGGGAGATGACGGACTTGCTCGGGGTGTCGAATAACTTGATCTTCCCGCCCTTGAGGTCCTCCCTTCGAGAGAAGGGGTTGACCCGAGCAGGAGTCGCCAAGGTAACAGAGGAGGGCGTGTCCGGCGGGTGGAGCATGTCGGATTTGCTGCGGGACAGGCGAGGATCTGACAGGAGGCAAAGGGATCGCCTTCGTTGAGAGCCAATCACTGGAGAAACAGCTTTAATGAGAGAAGAAAGAATGATGCTTAATATTACACTGTGGGAACAAACACATTGACCATTTGGTGCCTGCAGAGTGTTCGATGACTCACCTTTGACCGTTGCTTCGTCCTTCTGTTTCCTCTCAGCCTGTCTCCTCTCCAGTTGCACTACAATTTGTGCAAAGGATGGACGGACCTTTGCATTCATCTGGAAGGAGAGAGAAACCAACAGGTTAATAAAGAACATGAAGGAAAGGATGGCTTGGATGTTATAGAGGGGATCTGTATCAATCCTGGCGTCATCCATCTGCTAGCAGCTTTCAGGCATTTAAATATAGGTTAGAGAAATAAAGTTCAACGGACCACACTTCAGCAATATTGGGAATACAAACAAGGCTACTTTATCTCCCAAGCAATTCTCCATCAAACCCTGCTAAAAGTCATTCAGTCCTGCAGTAAACTCTTCCTCACTGTTTGTGAGATGTAGTTGGGTTGTGCTTCATGTCAGCTGTAGACACCGAGAACCTGAGAGGTGTAGTGGTAGTTTTCTCCTCACTGATTGATAAAGTTGATCTGAAAATAAGTGAGTAAACTCTCACACCAGAATTCAAGGAGGTGGATATACCTCTTCACTACTTCCTCACTATCACGAAATCACCAAAAAAAGGTCTAAGTGACCCTGCAGCAGACAACAAAAATTGTAGACGAAACAGAGAAAGCAGGGAGAAAAGTAATCGGACACCAAGGACCATGTGTGTGTGTGTGTGTGTGTGTATCAGGTGAATGTTTCTTACATTACAGCAGGCGATAGCCAGTTCCAGGAAATCCGGAGGACAGTCTCCCACCATCTGCTGGAAGGCCTCCACATCCAGACCAAAGTCCTGCACAAAAAAAGTCATGAGGATTTACATTCATGCTTGCGTGTGAGCCCAAAAAAATATATGGCATAAAGAAATTTAAAAACAAACAAACACTGAGACGAGCTTGTGCTGCTGTACCACTAACAGCCACAAGGGGGAGTGATGCTTTTATGATAACTTCAGTGTGGGTTAAACATTGACCCTGTGTCCTAAACTGCACTACATACTGTGAGAAGACAGCTTAGCCTTTAACCTTTCTCAGGTTAGACTCAACCAAAAATACCAATGACAGTGTGTCTTTTTATATTTTTGGATATGATTTAATAATCACAAGTCAAACTTCACTCCCATCCATGCGAGATGGAGTTATAAGAATATCTGTGCAAAGAGATTTCTATCAAACTGCAAAAGTGGGACAACAGCGAACATCAACAGATCCATACTGACCGTTTTGCATGCGCTTAATTAAGTTGTTTTTCTGGTTTGACACAGCATGCTTAATAATGAATGCGTATGTAACGATATGCTAATGAATTTGGCTCTCTTCCCACAGCAAATACACACGTTTTATATACACATGTGGTGACACATTAATGTCACTGCAAACTTTACCCATCAGTGTGAACTGTGATTTACTATTTAACCTAAATATTCTATTCTATTAATAAAGTTCATGCTACGTGTATTTTGTCACATTTTTGTGGATGTAAATGTGCTGGCGATGCCGTTGATAAGAAAGTCATCTTCCTGTTTGACCCCGTGATGACAATCAGCAGTTTTTGATTCCACAATTAGATATCTGCCATATTTTTTTATAATCATCTCTGCCATGGTGAAACTCTGGTTGCTTAACGTTGAGTCATTTTGACATTGCGTCTTGCACAAGAGTCAACAGCGGAGGAGCTTTTGAAATACAGATTTAAAAAAGGAACTGTCCTAGGAGACTTGCATATTATCAATTATAGTTTTATTGTATCCCCCCCGTTCCCCTCTTTACTGTTCATGTAATTACGCATAATGGAGCTCTATGAAATGAGACGATGATGAGTATGTGACGATAAGAGAACGGGGGGATTTGTCAATGACGAAAACGCTGTCAACGCTACCTCAGTGCGTGGCAGGATGTCGGGGTCGGCCTGTATCCTCGCGATGATCTCACACAGGATGATCCCGTACGCAAACACGTCCACCTGCGGAGAGAGGAAGTCGGTCAAATTCAAATATGACTTGACAGGTAAAGATGAGATTAAAAACAGTCAGAGACAGCCACAATATACTTTTTATATTTCATTGATGTTCTGGATCTTGTGTTCATTGCTCTGGTGACTGGATTTATCAACTTTAATTTAAGTAAACGCCTTGACAAACACTTAAATATTCTGGTGAACAGATCAGAGATTCAAAACTGGAATTATTTATTTTATTTTATGTTTTCTAGTTAGAAACTGGTAAGATGAGCTGTCCTCGTAGGCTACAGCTGCATTCACTTTATGTAGTTTATGTATTTTATTGTGGACATGAAGGTCTGAAAATCTGATTAAGTAAATTATGTTGATTTGTATCACTTCTTGCAACACGATCTAAAAACTGTGCACTGCATTCAGGCTGCATAACACTAACAAGCACTCAGGATTTCCACTCGGCTATACAGAAAAACAATAGGAGCCCAACCCATCAGGTACAGCTCTTCCATAACCAAACTCCTGCTTGCCACTGACGTAATAACTGATTTATTAAATATTTATTGCTTTACTTCGCGTCCGTGGTTTGTTTGACTGGCTTTCATCACACCCACTGTGGACCTTGAACTCCAGCTACAATCTGCAGCTGAAGGGTAATGAGGAAAGCCATCAGTCAGTCAGTACCTTCTCATTATACACCTCTCCTCTGAGCACCTCCGGGGCCATCCAGTAGGGGGAGCCGACAACAGCGAGCGGATCCTGGTCTTCTTCCTCACTGCAGGAAGACAGACGGAGAGGAGGAAAGAGGAGAGAATGAAGCTTGACATTTATTTCACAAGTGATCTTGTGATCATTTGGGGAACTTTGTCTAAAAAAAATAAATAATCACACCACAGATTAAAAAAAAGAGAGAAGGATGCTGCACGTTCACATTCCCTGCACGGCCTACAGGTCAAACAACAGTTACCAGTTTATTACAATAAACAGATTAAACCAATAGTTTCTTTAGCTTTAAGAGTTGTGATGCTTTTCAGCAGTGGACAGCGTATGCATGACGTCACTGAGGTTTCTGAGGAACTGTTTCGACGTTCAAAATATGCAACGCTGGCTGCCACCATGTTGATAGTCCTGCTTCTTCAGCCTCATGGCTAATCATCATCGACATTTTAACATGGGGGCTTATGGGGACTGACTCGTTCTGCAGCCAGCATCAAGTGGACGTTTGAGGAACTGCAGTTTTTGGCACTTCACAGCCACGGAGGTTGCAGGTTATTTTGTATGAAAACTTGCATAAATGGTTTTCGTCTGGAGTAATGTGTCGGATTAACTTGATCAAAACAAAGAGGATAACATTCAATAGTTGCTCCCTAGTAAAAAAAACTCAACGACTATGTCAAATATGCCGATGATAATACAAGTTTGTTTTCCCTTCAGGAGATCTGAAAGAGACGATGAGGACAGATAAACAAATGGACGGACAAGAACAGTCAAGCAAGCGGGCATCACGCTCCATTTCATTAACGCGGGAGTTTCTTTTTTTTTTTTTGAAAATGGGGTGAAAACCTGCTCTGTGCTCGTGTTTGGCCGCACTTCCCCTGTATCTAAGAAACCGCAGTGTTTTTCAGTTATGTGGAGATATTGTGCAATTTTAGCTGAATAAAAAAGGAAGGAAATCAAGAATGTGCAAGGGCAACGTGCATACACACATGTACACACAGACGCTGCTGGCAGATACTTCCTCTTTGTGCTATTTCCATCTGCTACTGTGGACTATGATAGTGCAAAAAAAAAAAATGAAGAGACGGTCGTGGCTCCCAATGTCAACAACATTCGGAGAAGTGGACCGAGACAAGGGAGGGAAAACGGGAAAAAGGGGTTAAATAAAGACGGCAGAGAGATGATGGAGGAGTAAAAAACTTGTTATGAGTTGCAGAAGAGATCCAGTAAGGCAGTAGGAGCAAAAGCAGGAGGACTGGAATAGTTTGACCTTATTTGGAGTGCTTTTCCTAAACCCCCTTCATCTCCTCTCCTTCTCCACCATCCATCCTTCCCTCCCTCCTTTCCTTTCCTTCATGCCACAGGCGCAGTGGTAGCGCTCCAACACAAACACACGCGCTTTCGAGAAGGGCTGTCATCATCGTCCATTCTCTGCAAGCGCTCGGCTACAGGATACAACGGTGTTTGGCTAAAAGATAGAGCAAACATGCCCTTGAAAACAACGGAAACACAATTCACCAGCCGCTATTGAAACAGAGGCTGGAGCAAACAGAGGCTTCGCGTGTGATAGCTGCAGGTATGCAAAAAAAAAAAAAAGAAACACACAGTGACACATGCTGTAGATTCAGGAGGAAGCCGTGCACTTGTTTTTAGCTCATGTGGACATGAAACTTTGAGCTCATTTGCACAACAAAGTCTGAAAATCACCTAAATTACTACAAGCTTTTCCCCCCTGACAGTGACACACACTTGTGTAAACACAAAAAAGTGTCACACACAGAAAAGGGCAGGCCAGGTTACAGTGGCAGCTGTGTCATCTCAGCTCAGAGTCGTGTGTTTACTAAATGACTGCAGACGGCGACGAGGGGAGGACGAGGAGCTAAGACCGGCAGCTGCCTCTTTCAGCCTTCGACATCTCGCTCCCAACAGTCCAGCTGATGCTCTACATTGTTATCAACTCACTTCCTGGACCGTTGGTCCGTTTAACTTGACTCTTTGGAGTCATGGACTTATATGGACGTTGAGGAGAGGTGCAGCACGATACAAGAAAAAGAAAAACGTATTCTGATCAACTGGTGTGTAACAAGAATGTTTCCATTCCATAAATGAGAAGTGCCTATAATCAATATCTTATCTGTACGTGAAAGAGGTTATCTCACAGTGATGAACCTGTAGATTTATTGCCCTTTAGCTCTACAGAGCTTTATAGCGTCTTTCAGCTCTTTGTTGAGGTTTTATGGAGCACAACTTTAATGTTTTGTTTCAGTCTCGCTGCCCTCATACTGTCAGCTCCACAAGCAGCAGCAGCAGCTGCAAAAAAAATAAAAAATAAAAAAATGGCCATCTGCAAAAAGGAGCGATTAGCTGGAACACGGTGAAGTGTTTAAAAGCTAAAGAGAGACAGTTATTTCCTTCAGGAAATATCAAAAACCTGCAGTTCCTCAAGCAGCCATTTGAGGTTGGCATCCATAAGTCCCCATGTTAAAATAAACATGTTTGTGTCGGTGGTGGAGACCAAAAACGGAGCCAAAAAAGGCAAATATTGGACTTGGCTCAGAATTTATACTAATGTCGCTCCGTAACTGCTCGATGTGTAAATAAGCAACTGTTTGCTCAAAAGTTTGTCTTAGTAACTTTCAGCCTGGCGACAAATAACATGTCAGTTTGTAGATAATCACCTCCTGGCTCTCTCTGTACTCACAGCACATTTCCTAAAACGTCCAACTATTCCTTCAGTATTTTTACTTTTTTAATGTGTTGGCTGTAATTATTACTTTGCAGATTTAGAGTTATGCCTGTCATGTAAAAAAAAATAAATACATCTCTATTGTCACCTTTGAAACAGCTGCTGACACATTTCATTTTAGACTTCATCTAAAGATTTTCAGCAGAGTTTAAACAGAGTTTCTCCCTGAACAAAGCTAATAATCATATTTTCCAATTTTTTAATATCTTTATCATTTCCACATATGAATCTTTGGACATTTTCATTTGCAGAACATCATCTAGTACTGCTATTTGTTATGCAGGGTATTTTTTACAGCCAACACGTCACATTTTTCCTTCTTCGCTGTGGAGTTTTTTTCCCCCATTGTGGTATTACCACTTTTATTACATGATGTCAGTGGAGAACCAGCTAAAAAGAAAATAAAACCGTGCATGGCTGTAACTTTGCTGGTCATTTATCCTCAGTAAAATTTATGGCAGCGAATAAAATACGCCGCATAAATGTCACTGCATATTTTTAAAAACACACAGCTGTGGAAACGCGGCAGGTCCGCGGTGCATCGCGGTCCCTTAGATTAGATATGAGTCTGGCTATACTCTGAGTCAGGCCACCGTCGGCCTCCCTGTTCCCTCTTGAAATGACTCTTCAACAATATTAATAAAATGTTCCTCAAACAGTGAGAGGGGGGGTTGACCACAACATTCAGCAGTATAAAATGCATACGCTGGAAAAAAAAAAAAGTCACTGTGCTTTGGTGTGAGTAACCGGTCCCATTTTGTGTGTCTCGTCTGACAAAAGAGAAGCTGTGGGAGACATTTGTGAACACTTAGCTCAGACAGATAGGGCAGGAAAGATAAATACGGCAAAGAGAGAAGTGGAGGAATGTAAATTTATTGAGCGTGGCTTATCTAATCACAAAGAGTTTTGACGAATGGACCGTTATGGACTGACCTGTAATCTGGGATTTTCTCCGCCAGCCCAAAGTCTCCCACCACGGCCGAGCAGACGCAGCCTTCCCACCGCACCAGGCAGTTCTGCACAGAGGGGAGGTCAGAGGTCACAAACACATGTCACTATTACTGCTAAGTGTCCTGTATGAGTGCATTTGCAGAGCTCTTCATTTGTTTAGGTGATTTATAGATCGATTATAAGACAAAATAGTTGATTTCTGTGCCATGTATAAAGATTATTTCACCATGAGGCCCTGAAGACTCCAGGTTAGACTGTAGTAATTTCCATGCACTACTACGTCACAATATAGACCAGAATAATAAAGGCCTGAAGGAGCATTATATCTTAATCCTAAGGCCCCGTCCTGTAGAGGGACAAGACTTTAAATCTTGGCCTTGGGGCACCCTGGCCAGGCTGACCTAGCGTTAGCTGCCTGCTGCTAAAGCCAACTGCTAGTTAAGGACAATTAAGCTGGAGGCTGTTTAAGGATTGGTCCGTTTCCTGTTGCAGTAGCAAAATTGCATATTTATTTTTCCATGCAAGATTTTCCTGATTTGACCTCCATCCGCAGCCCGACGTTTCCCACGGTAACGTTTAACGTCTGTGACGCACACCTGCAAAGCCTCTAAATCTGCACCGTGGCGCTATACTGTTTCCAAAATCTACGTTAAAAACAAAAGCTTGCAGGTGCAGGACTCTCATGTGGCTTCACTTCATCCATATGTTCAGTATGCTGCATGTAATACACAGGAGCAGAGTCCCTGTGGAAGTAGGAGTCTGTGCCGATGCTCAGTGATGTGTGTGTTCTGGTACTGTGCACTGATGCGTGCGTGTTTATGTGCCGTCACCTTGGAGGTGAGGTCCCTGTGGAAGATGCCTTTGCTGTGCAGGTACTGCAGCCCCCGGGCGATGTCCAGGGCCAGGCTGAGCCGAACGCTCCACGACAGGTACACGTCGCTGCCCAACAGCTGCTCCAAGTTACCGCCGTTGATGTACTGGATCACGGAGGATGAAGAAAAAAAAAAAGTTACATTAAAGTTAATTACACATAATCAGAGAGGAGCTCGTTCCAGTTTGAAATGTCTTTGCTGTTGATGTGAAAGCTGCTTCCTTTATTGTTTTGGGACTCTGGGGCTTCAATGTGTCACTGATGAACGCTGCCGCCAGTCAGTGAATAAACGTTAAATGAATAAACATTCAGTCCGTTATCAGGTTTTCTTTTCAGTGCTCCGCTTCAGCGAACAGCACAAAGTTTACTCTACTCCTCTGTAGGACTTTTTCCACTCTTAAAAAAAAGTGACGTACTAATACAGAAATGTGAAGATTTACTGCTTTATATCACCGTGAACTGAATATTTGGAGCGTTTGGAGCGAGGCGGTGAAGATTTCGCCTCCAGTTATGTGAAATTATGACCATTTTTCATATTTTTATAACATTTTGTGTGCTTGTTATTTTCCTTTTTTTGGAAGAGGAAAAGAACTCCGTGTTGAGAGCAGTATGACACATCTTAAATGTACCACGAGGAGTTTTTAACTTGAGATAGTCTCAGTTTAATACAGATGCTTCGATATTACCTGCATAAATAAACAAGAGGGGATATTATAAAGTTATATAGTTATTCTTAATGTTAGCTGTCCTTACGACAGGTAAATTCCTGGTGACTTTCCTCCTGGTTCCCTTTGATCCCTGTACGTCTGAAACGTGCCGACCTTTCCAATCAACACAACATGAGACGTCACACCAATACTACCATTAAACCCACATCGGAGCACCAAATCCTCTCTTCATCCCCGTGACCTTTTTGCCCCCCCCCCTGCTGTCGAGCAGCTCGGTTACCACGGCAACGCCAGATAAACCCGCCGCACGTTAAGAAAAAAGAGGTGAAATGTCACGGGCCACCTGACCTCGAGGCAGCGTGATACAGTCAGCTGGGACTCTCGGCCAGTCCGACGCTTTTACTGGGAGCTGCACGGAGTTCGCGTGTTTGTCGAGAGCTGCTGATTTCCCCATTATCAATTCAGTCGTTTTCTTCTTTAAAGATCTTAACAAGCAGTAAGACGGGGAAAGTTGAAGTCGATGTTGTCCGTTTTACTGACTGACATGACAATTTTACTGTCACATATAGCACCAACAAGGCAGAGAGAGCAAAGGAAACGTCTATGGACCAGAGGCTGGAGTTGGAACCGAGTCACCGTAGGAAGATCTTTTCGTATGAGCCCACGAGCCAACAAGGTGCCTCCGTTTATGAGTCATTTCTTATCCACCTTGTACATTGTGACTCGGTGTGGTACAGTTAAGTCTCTCTTATCCTATCGTGTGGACTGAACTGTAAATTCAGCCCCAAAGTAGCTTGAAAACTATTTTTGGTGCTCCAAAAAAAAAAGAGAATAAAGCTGCAAATGAATGAGCATCTTACCTCTGTGAGGGCGTGGAGCTGCCCCTCGTGGACACACACTCCGATAAACCTGGAGGCAGAGCAGACAAACAGGTGAACCAGGTGAACAAAGCAGATCCAGCACAGAGTTTTTACAAAGGAGGACCCTGATCCGAGTCTAGGCCAGCGTTAGGAGACGGGCAGTCACCTGAGTATGTTGGGGTGCGATAGTCGGTTCATGAGCTGGACCTCCCTGAGCATGTTGGCTCTGTTACTCGCCAGGATGTTCATCTTCAGAGCCATTACCTGACCCGACACACGATGCTGCACCTGGATCGAAACAACAGCAAAAAAAAAAAAATATAAATAAATAATGCTTTTATTTATGAACAACAAACATGATTTCCAAACTGACACTGTGTAGAAATCAGGAAATTCTGCAATAGCATCAGCACCGGAAAATACACAAAAACAAAGTTTGGTCCGACAGATGCCATGGAGCAACACTTCTTCCACTTTTCAGAGAAACACCACAGATCAGGTCAAAAACAGCTCGCAGAGCCGCACACGCGCAGACGTAACGCATGTGGCTGAACAGAGCAGGCCTGCAGCGCGGTATTCACAGACGAAAATCTACTATAAATACATAAATCACATCAGACAACACGACCTGAAGTAATAAAACCAAACGATGACACGGTACTGAGTGACATAAGCGCTCAAGTGCTCTTGGAAACCGGCCATGAAACATTAGCAGCTCAGCTGGGTTCCTTCATTTGTTTTGGCTGCTGCTCTGCCCCAACCTGCTGCTATGGCAATGGCTCCGTCTGGTATGGTTACCATGGTGACGTGACACGCTAACCACCCCCCTTACCACCATCACCACCACCTCTCTCCCGCCCCGCGCCGCCTCCACCCGTCAGGCTCCATGTTGCTTTATTATTTGGTTGGCGAGTAGTTTGACTTCCAAAAGAAATGCACACGAGCAGCAGACGAGAGTGTGTGTGTTTTTACACTGTGTATGTGTGACTGGAGTGAGAAAGGCCAGCACTGTCTGAGTGTAATTAGTTGTTGTGTTAGATACTGTAAAAGCGAGTGAAGGCGAGAACGTTGGGATTATGCAACGAGAGAGAGAACAAACTGCTGTTTTTTATTTATTTTCTTTGGTGAATATTTGTGGATGTTTTACTAAAATCGGTCTGTTATAAATTACAGGTTTATCTGCATGTGTAACTCAGGGCCACGGCTGAAATCATAGGCCTGTTTTACAGCTGTGTTTGCATCAAAACATCTACTATAAGCATTACAAGTACAGCTGGGTATTTGTAAATCGATACTCTTTGGGGTCATTTCCAATATTGGGTGTCCGCAGCGCCGAATATTGAACAAGATAAAGAAACTGCAGCCAGGTTGGTAACATCAGCTTCATTAATATACACACACATAACGACAATGCTAACACCTTTATTAATGCACTTTGTTTCCCCGTGAATCAGCCACGTTTAGCATGTTAGCATGCTGAGTACCGTCTGTCCTAAACTTCATGCCAGTCCATCCAATGAGAGCATACTAGTACTGTAACTGTTCAAACAATACCACATCCTACTTTGTTGTGATCTTCTCTTTTGGATTTTGTTTGTATTTATCAGGATTCAGGCCGTTAACGCTCGACCACAAACCGAATTTCCTCTGGGCTAAATATAAAGATGAAGTGGCGTGGGAGGGTTTCAGGTCGTGTCTTCATGACTGACGTGAGAGTGTAAATGAAACACAGCGAGGAGGAGGAGGAGGAGGAGGAGGAGGAGGAGGTGGAGGAGGAGGAGGAGGAGGAGGAGGAGGAGGAGGTGGAGGAGGAGGAGGAGGAGGAGGTGGTGGACGGGAGTGTGTGAGTGGTCAAAGTCTGGATCTGAAGTCAGAGCGACAACACTGGCCTGGATCAGAGTGGCGATGGAAAAAACGCAAAGCCTATTAGAGGCCAGACTAGAGTGCAGCGAGTAATGCTATTAATACACACACACACACACACACACACACACACACACGCTAGGCTAAGGCTGCCCTCTTCATCTTAACAGCCAGTCAATGACTGTCAATCTCTGCTGCACTAAATCCTTTCTCCACCGAGCCACTTGAGGACTTCAGCCTGTAGCAAAGCGCCGCAAACATGCATGGATGCACGCATGTAAATCACACACACACAACTTTGTGTACAGTAGGAGCTTCCTCTTGCAGAGGGGAAACTTAAACACACAGCAGGAGCGTGGAGGGAGCGCGGGACTGATCTCTTCTTCTCTTTATGTATTTATTTACAGCACTCAGACGCTGACGTAGACCCTCGAGGAGGCTTCCATTAGCACAGATTTATCTGTGCGCTTACATCACACCAGTCTGCCCTTTTCACATCTGCCCTCTTGCTTATTAGAAAGAAACTCTTACATGTTCGCCTGGCATCCTGTGACTCCCGACAGCCAGCCACACACACACTCTGACTCATATAGGCAGGTTATGTGCAAACGTGAGCCAACTGCTGATGCAGCAGTGGTTGGAATTGCGACGCTGCTTAGACCCGACTGTTTTTTTTAGCCTCCAAATAAACAACCTCTCTCGTTCCTCTTCATTTCAGACCGTCTGTCTCAGTCTGGCTCGCTGCAGCCTAACATTTCCTCAGGTGTGTGAGTGTGTGTGTGTGTGTGTGTTTGCCATCCGAGAGGCTTAACCCTGCAAAGCCACCGCGAGGCATGTGTGGTATAAATGCCTCATGCCACTTTACTGGTCATCTCCGTGGACTTGCCACTGGAATGCACATGTCCACGCCTACATCAAGATTACCCCATGATATGGAGCAATTACACACACACACACACACACAGCCACGACTTCTACTCGCATGCATGCGCCCAGACACACCCTCAGGCTCTCCTTCAAACAAGCTCGGCCTTGTAAAGTGCTGCTGTCAGCAGAGGAAAGGTCACGGGCATCTTTCACTCTCGCTCGGCGCAGCCAACGTGTGCAGCGATGTCTGTCATTAGCCGGCGGCCGGACGGGGCCGACTGATGCACGGAGCGAGACGGAGGAGGTGGAGGAGGAGGATGTGTCAGAGACTGCAGATGGAGGATGCACATAAAGGGAGGGAGAGATGCTGGACTTTTAAAAGTTAAAATATGGAGACGGCAGCGGCAGATAAACTGCAGGATGATGCGTTTCGAGTCGCGCCGGCGGGTTTGATGGATGAAACTGGAAATTTCTGCAACGTCAAGAGTTTTATTTGGTGTCAGAATGTTTTATCAGAGCTTTTGTGCGAGCGCAAAGGAATTTCGGCCTTTCAGCCACCAATAAATTAATACTGCTTGGATATATATTTGGGGAATTTCACGCTCAAATGCTGCGTCAAAGCATTTCCGACAACGCTGGAGAAATAGCAGATCCTGCTATTTTCAGCCATGGTTTCGGCCAATTTAAGGATTTGGACGAGCTTTAAAAACGTGAAAAACTCTCCTCCGTGTATGTGATTATTTTGTCTACACGTCACGGCCAAAATGGTGCCCACTGGTGTAGTGGCAATCCAGAATGTTGAGCGAAAAAAAAGAAAGAAGAGAAAACCCATCTGCAAAACAAATCACATGTTGCAGAGGTGGAGTGTGGCTGAGTGTGACCACATGACCCGACTACACCACACACACACACACACACACACACACACACACACACACAGCTGAATGACTTTGCCTTTGGATACTGGGTCAACTGGAAGGCCTCTTTTCCCCTGTGGATTTCATGATTACTCTGTAACTTCCCACCAGCAGCAGCAGATAGTTAGTGGAAATGCATCCAGTCTTGTAGTCGTAGAGCAACAACAACAACAACAACAGCAGCAGCATCTAAATGTTCAGGATATTGTGGTTCTTACATGATAAAGCAGCTTGCGGCCTCACTGGTCTGTAGTCAGGCGCATAAAACCAGAATCTGCCTGTTCAAAAATAAGCAAACTCTGCAACACCAAACCTGAACTTGCCTTGGAATCAGCATTTCAGGCAATCACTTCAAGACAAAAAACAGGAACGCTCCAACCGATTTGACAAGCGAGCACTGAGCCGAAAGTGTGAAGGGACCGTGATGGGGGTGAACTCCTCCACTCCTCACTCTGCATGTGCGTCGGAGAGCCGAGAAACTTAGCGTCTCCTTCTACAAAACAACTCGAGGCTTAAGTTGTCGCCCGAGGCTCCGCTCTCGGTCACAGCGCAGAGCGGCAAGAAAAGCGAGAGAATGCGTGCGTGCAGGCGACTGAAAAGGGGGCACCAGACTAAGCCGGGTGCATCGGCGAGCGAGGACGGGAGGAAAATCAAAGAATAAAGTGCAGGGAAGTTTGAAAGAATACCACAAGGTCTGTGGCAACAGTTGAGAAACATCTACCAGGGGTGCATCAGCACTAAGAGTGACATAGAGAGATCCCTCCGTCTTTGCAAGGCCCCAAACTTTTTGAAATCAGTGGAGTGCCCCTTTAAAAGTTCATGTTTTTAAAATCGCAGGAGGTTGAACAAACGTGGGAGAAAGTAGTTCCAATGAAAGGTTTTGGAAAGGGATGATCAAGAAGGGCAGGGACGCCCTGGAAGAGACGGTACTGTTGACTCTTCCAGATGTAATTTCAGTTTAATCGCATGCACGTCCCGCTGAATCAGGAAGGAGGCAGATATTTCAAAAGAACATGGACAAACAAAATAAAGTGGAACAGGATAAAACCAGAGATAACTAATGAACCTCTTTAAAGAATGACGAGACAGAGGCGACCGTGAAACAACCAAGTGCCACAAAAACATTTCACCATTTCTGTGATAATGGCTGGACACGTAAACACTGGGATATTTGTTGACCTTCTTGCAGGGGAGTGTCCTTCCTCCAGGTTTAGCTAAAGACGGCCGTGGTGCCAACATGTGGACGGGAGGAAACACTCATTGTGTACTGATGTAAACACACATGCGAGGTCTCTGCAGATAAATTTATGAAAACATTGGTAACCGCGGTGGAAAAGAGGAGGGATCTGAAAACGGATAATTGTGCAACTCTTGCCCAACGCTGCCGTTTTTAAATCATTGGTCCAGTTGAAATATTTCAGGCCGTAAACTCGGCGGTTCAAGTGGAGACAGGCATGTCACGTGTTCAGCGCTTTCGTGTTTGTGCGGCTGTGCAGAACATAAACAAAAGCTAAATACTTGTGCAGCGAGCGGCGGCGGAGCAGGTCCGGGCTAGAGCGACGGAGGAGACGAATAATGAGGGAATAAGCCGCTGATGTTCAAGTCTGCACTGGCTCTCCCGTACAAACACAACTATCCAATAGCAACACACACACACAGAGCCTCCTAATCTCGAACGCTGACACTGCTCACAAGCACACAGATGACAGCTGATGATGGATGCTCGTTTGTCTCTATTCTACTTTTTTTCCCCAGAGATGTTCCAGGATTTCTTAAGAAAGGGTCACATCCCAACACGTCCTGATGGGAGAGTCGGCAGGAGCTCAGGCTGTAGGGAGCAACCGACCAAAGTATAGAGGGTGAACTGCAGAGGTACCAAACTGCTCCAAGGGTGCCACTATGTGCCACTACTCCACCGTCTCTCTACATTTGCATTTCTATGAGCCCTTTGTGTGTGTGTGTGTGTGTGTGTGTGTGTGTGTGTGTGTGTGTGTTTCGTAAAATACATGTAAAAACTTGAGCAAAAAAAGAATTTCCCCTTGAGGGATCAATAAAGTATCTATTCCTTTATTCCATTCCCACAACCAGAATCAGTTTCGGGAAGAAGCTAAGAAGCTAGAAGAAGTAAACGTTTCACATTTTTTTCAAACATATTTTCTTCCGATCAATTATTCCACAAATGATTTCGACAGAAATTGTTGACCGGGGCGGATTAAATGGCTGAAATCGGCATCATAGCTATAGGAACATACATATGCGGCAATAACAGTTTCAATTATAAGACGATTTTTTTGATAATCAAATAATAATTTATACAAAAATGCCCAAATTGTGAAAATTTGCTGGTTGTTTCTTCAATGACAACTTGAGAAATTATTAGATTTTTCACTCTATTCTGGACCGGTGTCTGTCCATACTACCAATAAAGCAAGAGATAATTATCATGATATGATAAAGTATGCAAAATTATTAAAAATCTAATTTCAAACAAAACTCTTCATATACTCCATAACATCCCAGGAGTGCCCCTCATTTTAAAATCATCCCCAGTGTGTCAAAACACAGAAAATAGGCCGTTTTCTCGACAGGGAGGACTGACTGGGTCGTGGTGACTTTTGCATGTAAACCGGGTGTTTTCCCCCCCCCCCCCCCCGTCATGTGGCGGTCCTGTTCCTTCTTATAAAAGGAAATATCCATTCACTACAGTTTTGGCGCCACATTTGGTGTCAAATTAAAGATGAAATTGTGTTTTTAAAATGAAAACAACTTGCAATTAACAATTTCTTTCAGTTTTTGAGACAGCTGTTTGTTAATTGGGTAAGAAAAAATGTTGCCGTTGTGTCTTTAAATTACAGTTTAAATCAATTTGAGCGTCAGAATTTTAAAATAATACAGTCATATCACGATGATATTACAGTCTAACAGTTGAAAGCTGGATACAGCGCGCGTACACACACACTGTACACACACACAGAGTCACAGCAGTGTTTGGCAACCCATTTTCCTTCACATTACCGCTCTGTCACAAGCAGCTGCCACACACACACTGTATACACAAGCATGTACACCCATCAACCCATCATTCAAGTTGACAGTATTTGTCCTGCGGAGACCTGCAGTCTGTTTTAAATCCCCTCTTTATCTAATTACTCTCTCCTCCAGCTTATCGTCGTCATGTGTGAGCATAAAACAACCTTTCACAACCACAGCAGACCTCCGTCGCGCTAATGGAGCCAAATCGCACCCGGTATCATAATTACCAATGATGACCACTTTTGTTATGGAGAAATTCTCACCGCGTGACTCATGGAAATACATTTTTGAAATTCAGTTTAACCTCCCACTTTTCACAACGGTTACCAAGACAAACATTTATATCAGCCCTCGAGTTATCAAGATAAGGAAGCTACGAGACAATCAGACTTTCTCAACCTATGTACCGAGGTGTGACCGGGCTGACATACTTTAAGAATGAAGCAACACTTCTTCATAAAAAAAATTATTTAAAACTCTGTATTTGTGTTAACATGAAATACTGAGCTAGCGCAAATATAACCGCCATCTGCAGTATTTTGGCAGGTCACGATTAAAAATATAATGTACATAAAATATTTCACAGGGGAATACGTTTTATAGCTTTCGTGCTGAGAGTCAGGATTGATAAAACTCTCACGTCTGTGTGGTAAACATGAGGCTAAAGCCCGCAGCTGGAAAAACTGGAGACAGCATCTGGGAAAAAGGTAAGAAAATCTGGCAAAAACGTTAGAACTTTTTCATACAGATTAAACAAACATGACATAATGTTTTAGTTGGTGAGCTTCACAGGTGCTGGTAGGAGGAATGACGGCTGGCTTAGCATACAGGCATCATCTAACTTTTTCATCCAACTCTCGACAAGAAAGGGATTAAGTGCTTCTCCCAGAGACTCTATATCTTGTCCCGCCTCTGCCGCTTCCCGGCTAATCTAAATCAGCAAAGACGTGGCTAAATGACACCTGGGTGCTCAAACAAGCCACCTGTAACGGCACCTGGTGAAATTCAGATTCAGTACAGTTGTCATGAACGGGGAAATTAGCTATAGAGACCAAAACTGTTTTTTTGTACCAGGCTGTAAACAGTTGAAGTTGGGCATTTTAACATGGGGACTTATGGAGACTGACTCGTTCTGGAACCAGCCTCAAGTGGACGTTTGAGGAACTGCAGTTGCTGGCACTTCCACAGAGGTTGCTGCTTGGTTTTTCCCCCCAAACTATTTCTATGAAATCCATGACAAAAGTCACATTGTTGTGACACACTGACTTCGAATGATGCGCACTAAAAGGACACTTTCAACCAGACTTGGGAAGCTGTGAAGCTTTTAAAAACAATGTGAGATTTCCATGTTTTATGTAAATTACGGAGGAGAGCCAGATGACAACCAAATCTGAGGAGAAGCCTGGTCTTTTTCTTCGACTTCAGGTGATCATCGGTACGGAAAAAGCGAGAAAATGATGCAGTGACACAGATCAGGAAATCAATCCAGCTCTGGATCAAAAACCAACACACAGAATAAACAATTACTTCCTGTAGTTGACTGATCTGTTGAGTGATGACGCACTTTATTCGAGATTTAAGGATTTTATCGCTTACAAGCTTTTCAGGTGGAGTTTGAGGCTGACGGCAGAAGAGAAACAAAAGCAGGAGTGTTGCACAAGGCCAAAGCTCGCCACACACAAACTCTCTCTCCTTTGAAGAATATTAAAAAGGGAGATGAAAAACAGCACCTGAAGGATTTGTCTCGACACGTGTGCTCCCTTCCTTTCTCCCTCTTTTTTTTGTCTCTCTCTCTCCCTCATTTTTTTCCCTCTCGGGTTGCACAATTGCACACTGGAGAGGTGAATGGCTGCCTGTCTGCCTGCCGCGAGCCTCCATTGATCTGCACTGAGGACTGAAGCTCGACAGCACAAACATGGCAGGAGGCCAGAGCCTTTGAAGGCAAGTGCAGGACATCCATTTCCAAAGCCTGAATGTAAAGTAAAAGCACCATATACATTTTAGTGACTGCTGAAGTTAATAAACAAAACATCCGAGCGGGGTTTTTTTCTCTCTCTCTCTCTCTCTCTCTCTGCAGAACAGTCGGGCCTTTTCCTCTGAACTCAACCAGGATACAGGAAACAATTGCTCAGTCAGCTATGTCAGCAAACTTTTTAAATGTGACTGATAGCCACGGTAACAATTTTGCATTTATATAGCGCGCTCAAAAGGGCAAGCCGATCCGAACTAAAGTGCCAGCTTGACAAGCCGGCAGTAAACACGGTGACATTTGCATGCTCATTGGCCATTCAAAAGGGCAAAGCTGAGGGAGTGGCTTCAGAGGGACGAGCGCTGGAAGAGGCTGCAGGAGTGAGGACGCAACACCGTTCGGACGGGCAGGTTCTTTTAACATTAAACAGACGAAACAACAAACATTTCATCTGAATTACATCACATATTCACTCATCGTCACGCCAAACATGTGGCTCATCCCGTGTGACAATACACCACTAAGTCAGATCACACGGACAGCAGGGCGCCTTCTTGTCACGCTTATACACAAAAATAGAGCTGAAACAATTACTCAGTTTATCAAATAGCTCCTCATTACATCATTTTTAAGCAAATTGTCCACAAAAAATCTGCCGTCACAGCCTCTAAAATGTGAAGTTTTCACTCTGGAAACTTTTTTTCATGATTTTCTAGCATTATATAGACCACACACACACACACACACAGAGAATTCAGTCTTCCACAGATTAATCTACAATGTAAATAATCATTAGCTGCAACCCTAACACAAAGCCAAAAGGAGAAATAAACAGAAATCATAGCATTATATGTGCATACATCGCATGTTTATGTACACCTATTCAAATAATTGTGCACAAACTAACGAAGGAAAGGAGGAAACATGTTTGGTATAAGACTCATTTTAATCCAGATAAATCCTCGTCGTTTCTCTGCTTTCTGCATTCAACTACAGAGCCAAACATCAAACAAGTACCTCGATCGAGGAAGCAGGAAAGGTGTTAGCATACAAACCACTCCTACTCCAGCGAGCCTTTGGCAGCACTCCAACACTGGCTGGAGGGAGCTGCTAATAATCTCTTATTAACAGCCGGGCATTATCTGAGGCAGTTGTACTCTCCGGTATTATTGTTAAAAGTCCAGACACACAACATCTCTGACTACTTACACGGCCAATTATTATAATACCAACGTGGACGATTGAACAAAAGTGAACAAAGGGAGCTGAACTTTGGTGGAAGTGTTGAATGAGTGGCTTTTAAATGTCAAGTGCCTGCTCTGGGATTAGTTTAACACATGTTTTGAGACTGTTTGTGGGGATTTAAGTTTCCTAAAAAGACGTGAACCCTTGAACTACACACTGAAACATGAACTCTCCATAACAGACCGACACCTTTGTTGGAAGCAGGACTGATAGCAGGTGAAATATCCAATTACACTCCACCTAACGTAGGAATAAATCACTCTAAATTCACCTAGAATAAATGCCAACTCACTGAACACACAGAGAAATACAATAAAATCTATTTATGGTATAAAAAACACAGAACAGACGTGAATCCTCACTTTTGAGGAGCAGGAAACAGCACTTGTTTTTGCAGTTTTCTTTGCACAATTTTAAGAGTAGACTCTCTCTCTCTCTCTGTCCGTCTCTTTCAGGGTTGTGCCTAGTCCGGCACGGTATTGGTTGAAGATGCAGTCACGTCTCCCTTCACTGAAAACTCTCTCTCCCCATCACCATCACCACCATCTGTAGACATACATGTCTCATTAATGCATGTTACTAACCAAACTTCTTCCCCATGCTCTCATTGATCGTGCCGTTCCTGCTGCTGTGGTCCTGCACGACGTCCACTACATAAATTATTACTGTCATTATTGCTACCATATCTCCATTACAATTTATAGTTTGTTAATGATTTGCTGCTACTGTGCGTCTGCGTCTCTCTATCCCTATCACAGGTTTCACTGATGCTGTAATCATTTTATCATTAATTGTAATTCATTGTCATTTTATCATTCACTGTAAATGTACAATATGTTTGTGTCAATTTGCTCTGTACGTGTCACATCTATTGCACGTCTGTCTGTCCGTCCTGGGAGAGGGATCCCTGCTCTGAGGCAAGTGTATTTTGTGACTTTGGGCTATACAAATAAAATTTGATTTGATTCCCTCTGCTGGTGTTCTGGGCACGTCCAACTAGTAGGAGACCCGGGGCAGACCCAGAACCTGCCGGAGGGACTATGTAGCAGCCTGGGAACGCCTCCGGACCCCCCAGGAGGAGCTGGAATCTGCTGCCCGGGAGTGTCTCTACTAAACCTGCCGCCACCACAACCCGACCACGGATAAGCAGGTGGATGGATTGACTGATTATCAAAACAGTAGATTCCCGCCTGTCAATCGTGCGTTTGATTAATAGTTTCAGCACTATACACTTTAATAAATTGATTTTGAAACAAGGTTGATGCAAAACGATGACCTGATAATAAAAGTAATCGCTTCTTGCAGCCCTGAAGCTCAATCGACATAAACGTGGAGCTCCTGATCCCTGAACTTCCAGGCTTTTCCCCACTAAATATTTCATCCTAATTAACATACAAGTCGACCTCTCGGTCGGTGATGGTGCACTTTGCTCTTTGTGTCGTGCCATCTCTCACACGTCACACCGGACTGACCGTGTGTTACATTATTAGCCTCCATGCAGGTGACCAGCGGCGTGACAAAAGGCAGGAAGGCAGGCTGCTTCTGAGCAGAGAGTCGAGGTGGGGGTGTTGGGTTACCTACACGTGTGCCAGATCTACCTGTCCTGACCGTATCCACTTACACACCAAAACACACAGTGTCTATCTTACACAACATGTGGGTCACTGCAAACACACACGCATATGGACAGCAGAGGACGGTTTGGACCTGACTTCCTCCTGCACGTACTCTGCATCTTTTCTTCTTCTTGGTTTGGTTCAGGATGCACTGGTTGCCACAGATACCACTGTTTTCATACTTAACAGGAAGTCAGCAACTCACTCAAGCCTGTCAAGAAGTTTTCACTCTCTGTCTAATCATCCTTAATAATCAAAGCCAAACTCTGATTATGTGTAACCATGGAGACCAAGAGGATGTGGCTGTTAAACTCCCAACTTGTGCAAAAACTTAATGAGAAAACAACTCATAAGTCATCACCGATGACAAGAGTACACACACACACTCTCACCTTGAACACCTCCGAGAAGAAGCCGGCACCGATCTTCTCGCAGCTGAAGTCATCTAAGCGGGCCAGGCTGGACACCGCGCTGCGCAGGGCCCGGTAGGAGGACGGTCTGATCCGGTTGGTTCCGTGGACGCTGTGCATGGGCGCCTCTGCGTCTCCCTCCTGCTCCAGCTCGACCCTCTCCGTCTCCATCTCCATCTCGGACGCCTCGGGAGGAGGAGAAGGAGGAGGTGGGAGGAGGACGTGGGACGTGTGCGTAGTTTAAAATCCAGCCCGACTACTGTTTACATTTCCCATGTCCGTTACAAGGCCACGGCGCACGGCTCTGTGTGTCTCTCTCTCTCTCTCTGGAGGGGGAGTGATGATCCAACTCTCAGCGGGGGGAGAACCAAATGTCGCAGCTGTGGTCAGCGACCCGTTATAGGCCTGATTCCCCTTGTCAGAATTCCTGCACGGGTCCGGAACAGGCGTCCGTCTGTGTCTTAACAAACTACGCAGCTGCAGCGTTGCATCCTGCAGAGTCAGTGCGCAGTTTGGGTGAAGTCCCTCATGCCGTGCAGCAGAGGAGGCTGTGCCGATTTCGAAACTGCGCAGGCTGCTGCTGCTGTCTTGGCAGCTCTCTCTCTCTCTCCCTCTCCCTCTCTCGGTTTCCTTAACTCTGCTCCTCCTGCAGTGGAAGAAGGCCGGGGCGCCCCTCCTGGTTCCACCAATTGAATCCCGGGTTTCCAGTGCGCACAGAGATGCCTCAGTGACGCTGCAGCCTATTAAAACTGAAGAGGGAGAGTGAAGACAGGGGGGCGGAAACAGGGGCGTTAATACACTAAAAATGTGTGCATCTGATGTGACACTAAAAAAAAAAAAAAAAACACTTTGCACATTCATGCGCAAAACTGCGCGGCTCTTTCCACTTTAAAAACACAGTGCACATTTATATATCGGCCTCATATTATTATATTTTGTTGTCATGCACCAAATCGCGAAGCAAATCCACGGCGATGCACCTGATTCTGATTATTTTAAAACTTCGACCAGCTTCAAGAGTTATTGGCACCGTCCTATAATGTCAAACTCTCTCTAACACACACACACACAGAGGATCAAATAGTCCAGCTTGATAAAAGCAGCAGTAATGTGATTAAGAAGCAGGAATAAATGCATCAGAGTTGGTCGTAAATGAGGCTTGTTTGACATGTTATCTGCTCTCCGGTGATATCAGCCGTGGATGCAGCGAGATATCGCCTCTCATTGTTACTGCCTGCACTTTGCACGCACACACACACACACACACACACACACGCACTGATCCAATCACTCGGATGTAGGATCCTCATGCACGCTCGGTCACATTGAGGGGTCGCCCTGCAGGAGCCCCCCTTTGGAGCTCTGCGGGAACCTGCGTGTCGCGTGGTACAGCCTCTTTTTCCCCCTCCTTTTACTGCGGCTTGTTAAATTATGGATGCCAAACTGAGCTGAGTTTGTGGGCTCGTCCGTCACACACACACACACACACATATTTATATCAGCTTCATGATTCAAACAGAAGAAAAAACGCTGACGCACAACTGCGCCGAGAGCGAGCAGAGGTGAGGAGAGAGGAGAGGAGAGGAGAGGAGGAGAGGAGGAGGGACGCGTGCTTGCCGTGCAAAGTAGGATCGGACTTACCTGGCCTGGTCCATAAAACATAACCTCCACATGGGCCGGTGTCCTCTGTGGATCCCCGAGCCCAGATCAGCTGCGGCGTCCTGTTACCGACAGCTTGATTTTACTAATTCATCATCAGCCTTCACACACACACACACACTCTCTCTCTCTCTCACACACACACACACACCCGGGCTTCAGCGGTTTCGTTTTACGTCCCCGGTGCCTGCCGCTGCTGCCCGTGCCGCCGCCACAGCTCCTCTGCGGGGTTGGTAGGTCGGTTTGTCGGCTGGTTGCATGAAGGAAGAAGAGCGCTTGACTTTTGCTGTGCTTTATTGGAGGCGGTGAGGCGGGGCGGGTCAAACACGTGATCGCCGCAAAAATGCACCTGTGGGGGCGCTTGAACTGGCCCAGTTCTCACCTACATGTCTGGTTATGCCACAGTATTTCAAATGAAACGAGGCTGCAGCATGAATTTAACCAGAAATCTGTCAGATCAGTGTCATGGAAAACGAAAGAGCCTTTTTTTAAGGGCCCTTACAGATATTATAATATGAATATTATTGATATTGATTCATTTAGTGGATTAATTTTTTATTAATTTCTCGATCAGGAGGCTGTAAATGATGTTTTTTCAGTTTTAAAGTCCTGTATTGTGACTTTGAGGGCCTCAAATCACAAATTAATAATTTAGTTCTTGTGCTCACATGCTACTCTTTCCTAAATAAACTCGTGTTCCATCAAATTACAACAAATATTAAAGTATCTGGGCTTATTGTGATGAGAAAATAGCGCAGATGTTCATCCTATATTCTTACATACTGTATGGTTGATATGGATATTGTTGTTTTCAGTGGCGAACCGCCATATTTATTTGTCATATGCACAAAAAAAGTCTTAACTGTCTCACCCTCAAACAATGCTCATACAATATGTAGTGTAGGTGTAGTGTAGGCTAATATATGTATGATTAATAAAAATAACGTGACATGGAGCTCTTGGGGTTTTGCCCTGGGGGCGACTGACATTTGTTCAGCCTTGTTTGGGGGTTGACATGCTTCATTCTTGACCACAAAAGAAATCTGAGAGGTCACAAGATGATTTACGCGGTATTAAAGAGGAAGTGAAACACTTCCTCTACCTAAAATGTTGTTTATTTGCTCATAAGCCAGAGAGTTGGACCTTCTGTAGGTCACATATATGCAATCATACGAAGGAGGGGGGTCCCAAAGAAGGCATGTGTCAAGTCAATAAAAGGTTACGGACTACATGATGTCTTGTAAATAAACAGATAAAGTGGAATTAATTTGAAGACTGAGACCAAAAACTTGATTCAAGCTATCAAACTGTCCACCTGACCGTCTGCAAAGCTGCCGAGTGGACAGTTTCCAACTGAAATACTGAAAGTTAGGCCGATGGGAATCATTGGAGTGGTTAAATAAGGCTATAAAATATACATTTAGTCAGGATGTGTTGGCTGGAATTGGTCCAAACTGGTCTTTTTTCCGCAGTTCAGCTTCTCATATATTTCAAACAGACACTGCGAGCGGGGTTAATGGCTGCAGACATAATATGTAGAGCACTTCTCAAAGCCCAGCGTACAAAGTGCTTCACGCAAGGAACCAAATTAAAATGTGCAATTAGACAAACAAATATAAAGTCCATTTAAACGGTCAACTGATAAAATTCCAGTAATGTTAGATAAAAGAAATAAAGACAGTTAAATGGTGTTTTTCTTTCTCCTGCTCTTGGATATTAATGTTCTTCACAGCTGATTGTGAACATTGTGCGGGACACTCCGAGGTGCTGGATGCCAAAGAAACCATAAAAAAAAAAAAAGAGTGTGTCATACAGCGAGCAGCCATCTCACACCTTGCAGCCACATACTGACACACCGTTAACACATTCATCCGGAGGTGTGCGATTCTCTCCCCGAGCCGCTCAGGAGAGAGGTTCACGTCCTCCCGCCGAACAGCCCCGTGGTCTCTCGCTGTATTATTTATCAACCGAGTTATTGGCTGTGTCCTAAAGCCAGAGGAAAAACAGTGAAGTCACACACACATTGTCACCGATAATAATATGTACAATTTATTATTTAGTGCTGCTGATCACTTATTCATCACGCTGTCTGTTATATTTGTTTTGGAGTGTGTGTGTGTGGGGATTATGTGCGAGCGTTCATGCATGTGTGGGTGTAGCTGTGTGACTGACCCGCTGACCTTTCGGACTTTCGGTCTCGGGGTTGTAGTTTATCAACTACAGCGGCTTTATATTGTTGAGCAGAGATTTTCCTGTGATGACTTTCTGTTTCGTTTATAGACTGATCACTCAAATGAGGGAGCTATCAGTGTGAGGAGACACACTGACGAAATCCTCCAAACGTTGCTGATAGATAGTAGATAGTAGATGTTCTCTGCGGATGAGGACATCTCAGTGTGGGTTTTGTTTTTTATTATGTATTTATTGATATTTGTATCTGGAAGAATGTCATGAAACCACCATGTAAATGTTTTTCTCTGTAGTCATGCTAGCCATTAGCTAACATCCCCCCTTTGTGCACCACTTTGGTCCAGACTGAAATCTCTGTTTCAGTCAGTTGTGGTGAACAAACTCTTTCTTTCTTTGTTTAATTCCTATTTTTGAATATTTCCGCCTCCGTGTGGAATAATACTTCTGGTTCCGCTCACCCGATTTGACCGTTTTTAGTCTATTTAATTGGCGTTATCGCCACACGTCGGTCACATTTACACATTTATGCCTTCACCTAACTGTGACTGTGTTAAACAGACTGATAACGGGTCAGGTGTTCGGCTGCATTGATTTTGATCATTAACAGTCTTGTCTTCAGTCTGTCCTAATGCTTATTTCACTTTGATAAATGGGACTTTTAAAGCACCGGGGACAATGATGGACTAACTTTGATCAATATATTAAAATACTGTCAATAAATGGATCCAAACCAAAAACCCTCACAGATTATTGACTGACCCAAATCAATATACAATTATGATCATCTCTTCTACAACACAAAAGATAACTATTTATTTATTTAAGCCAACAGATTCAAGAAAACAATAGTTGATTATCTTAACGTCACACTCCTCTATCACTTTCTCTTTGGTAAGACTACATGCAGGGGTTCAAATCAATGTCTTTCTTTCTTATGGACTCAGGAGGGACAAAAAAAAATGTATTTTAATGAGGCGGGCTCATGTGGTGCTCATTCAGATCCCCTGCTGAAAAGTTTTAGCAACAGACACAAGGAAAGGAATCAATAGCAAGCTCGTGCTGCATCTAACACCTGAGCTGTTCACATATCCTTCAGAAGACAGATCAGTTACAGTAGTACACACACTAAATGATGAAACCTGTCTTTCTTACTTCGGAGTTCTTTATTTATTTTCCGCACAATCTGCGATAGTGAAGCTCTGCCTCGTTAAAATGACTCAGCGACATATGGTTGCATCTCTCACCTAACACCCCCTCAAATCTGTGCAGCGCTCCGGTCAAGACTCTCGGCTCTCGACAGTGTACAATGTAAATAAAACATCAAATACAAGCCTCTCTCCCGCATCTGAAATTCCAATTTTCACCTATACATCCAGGTCTGGCCGGGGTGGATCTATATCCTGAGCCTGCTGTGACTCCCATCTGACCATCCCCGGTGGTGGCCCCTCGTTAGGACTCATCTGCGGCCGCTAATGATCACACTCTCCCCTGCATGGCCTTACAGGCAACCAGGCAGGGGTCCAGGGGCCTCTATAATTGGTTTTTGGAGCACACCAGCTGTTTCATGTGCCCACACACGCCAGTCCCCAAAGGAGGAGCAGCAGAGGGGTGCTCCCCCCCAACAGCCGCCCCCATCTCCCACTTCAACCTCCCCCTCCTCCCACGCTGGATAAAAGACTACTGCCAAGTAGACAAATAGACATGTGGAGATGGTGCTGATGGGGGAAGCCACATGTAACTCACATATGGATACATGATATATAAATAATGCATAATATAGCACATGCTGTGCCTCATATTACGGTAAAAAGACATGGTTTAATGATTTATTTCATATTTTAGCACACAAATACGTTTGTTTTTTTAAAAATGCTACTCTAGTCTGCAGAAACTCCCTTAAAATGACTGAATGAATTAAAGCTTTGCCGCCAGATACGACTGTGTTTCATGATATGTGAAGAAACGAATCAAGGCAAAACAAAACAGACATATCAAAGGGTCAAAGTGTCACTTTCACATCCACCGGGAAGTGAAAATGTCGTGTTTATACGTGGAAACCACGTCTCAACTTCCAATACAGCGATGAAAAAGAGAAGAGAAGAGAGAAAAATAAGAGTACAGTAGCTGTAGATACTTGTTGAGTATATGCTGATAAACAAATGTACAAAATGAAGAGTGTGATGTACACAAAATAAACAACAGAATATACAAAATGTACAGCAAGCATAATAAAAAACACCCTAAAAAACATGATTAATCGTGATCTTAGTGGGGAATCCCGCGATGTCTGACACGCGTCTTCCTCCCTGTCAGGAACAATCCTGGTAGAGCGGCGAGCGCTTGTAATTTTAAGTAATGAAAACGGTCTCTTAGGTACAAACACAGACACACGCAGTCAGCATTTTAAGCCCAAGGGGCAGACATATCAGCCCACACTGGTCTCCGGGGTGAAATGGAGGTGCTGGAAAGTGGATCAGAGTGAAGTGCTGCTTCATCCAAAGGGAGCAGTAAAGTAAATTACTGTCCACTCAGAGATGACAGGCACCAGACGGGGGGTTTCCTCCGTTATCTCATTAGGAAAATTGGATGGAGAACACTGTATGTGACCCATCCGTGTGCTTGAGTTTTTATCTTCCACAGTATAAGAGGCAAAGGATGAACTATAGATGGCATGTGGCGTGTATCCTGTGACAGAGACAGGAAAGAGGATGGAAATCAATACAAAAGAGCCCAAAGCCGTCCTCTGTTGTCCACAAACCCCGTATCGTTTTACCCTGAAGGCCCGCATGCACAAAGGCTTTACATTTCCCATGAAAGCGCGTGCTAAAGTCACGACACAATCTGAATTATGAGCAGTTAACTGCAGCCACATTCACTCTCCCAGACTGCAGCGCTCCTCCTGCAGCTTCACGCAGGGATAGAAATGCTGTTTTCTTTAGTTTCCCCTCCTGTCTCGACATGCCCGGTAGTTTTCTGAGCCTCAGGTTTCAACTTACAGGTAAAGAATGATCTGTTTTTCTCCACACGGTCGGGATCATGAGACATTTGTGTGATGTTTTTTTTTTTTTAAAAAGCAACAAAAACTGGGCGTTCCCCTTCGAGGGGTTATCTTCATCTTTTGATTCTGTGACTGTCAGCAGAAAAATGCAGATTATTTGCCTCCGAGCTACGTGTTAATGTGAACAGGTTGTAGGTCAACGCCTGTGTGTAAGAGGTTGCAACATCTCAAAGTGTGCAAAACATCCACTTCCTTCAGCTGACAGAATTTAAAGTAAACTGTCTGCCTTAATCTCAAAACTGGACGTGAAACTTAAATATCGGGATCAATAAAAGGCTCGGCAGGGCGCGTGCCATCCCGTGGATCTGATTGATTTTGCATTTCTCTTATTCACACAGTCAAATATGATGTTTTAAAAACCACAAACCACGCGTCATGGCACAGTTCAGGCCAGTGTTGCTGCATTTAAATTTCAATAAAAGATACAGGAGATATTATTCAACGTATAATCAATGAAGCTGCTCTTTGAAAGTGAAAAAAAGTCACATTTATGCAGGTGACAGTTAACTTCAGTAAAAGTATCAATACAACAGGACAAACCCAGTGTTTACCTTTGAAAATAAAGCAAAAGTAAGAAAATATTATATTTTTCTATACTTATATTGCCATGTACAATAGCTTATCACTGGTTTACTGTTATAAATATATATTCTGTTGATCTGTTGCAATATTTTCTAAGATATTTATATATGACATGTCCCTTATATGTTAAATTATATGTTAAAGTGAGGAGGAACTACATGAATTCAAGCAAAGCAAACGTACCTCAGAAGCGTATTTAAGTACTGACCTTGAGTAAATGTACTCAGTTACTTTCCACCACCGACTTTGAACCAATCTTTTGAATTTAGTCAAACGGGGGCTAAAAAAAAAAGAAGAAGAGAGAAGCAGTGAGACAAAATACAACATGCAGTGTCTCACACTGATAAGATGTTATCGAAGGCTGCATTCAATAAAAGCTTCACGTGTTAGCCCTTCCAGCATGATTTATTATAAGGCCTGTGCAGGCTGATGACTGTGCTGCTGCTGCTGCTGCTGCTGCAGCGTGAGCTGACTGTAACAAACAGTCATATGGATTCTCCACTAACCCACTGACCTGCATTGCAGAGGCAGCTTCTTTTTTTCTTCTCTGTGCTACGTGCTCTGTGTGTACAATCAGACATGAGAAAGGCTTGAGCAGTGCTGCCCTCTAGTGTTCACAGACAGTTAGGAGCCACTGCAGAAATGTAACTAAGTACATTTACTCAAGTACATTAGAGGTATAGCTTTTCTTCCCACTTCATGCTTCTACTTTAGAGGCAAATATTGTGCTTCAGTTACTTTACAAATAAATACTTCACAAACAAAAACATATGAATAGTTTATGAGATATGATGAAACGATTAGTTGATTAATTCAGTTGATTAACAACAGAATAATCTGAGTAACTAAACTTTTAACTCATTTCTCATGTAAAATTTCAGCCTCTCTGTGAAGGCTTGCTACTTTTTATTTAAACTAGCTCAATAATTTTTGTTTCTTTCTTTTTTTAAATTAAAAAAATAAAATAAATATTTAATAAATGCGTCATCTGATCGATGGACAATAACAATTATTAGTTTAAACTGAGCTCCACCTCAGCCTACTATAACAATAAATCCTGCTTTTGCATTAATGTATGAATAATAATTATATACTATATGATAGTAATGCAGTAGTAGCTAGTAGCAGTTAGTATTTTTCTATATTTTTCGATTGCTATAAAACAATGACAAACCTTTGTGCTGCATGATGTTTCTTTGAAGCAACCGCAAGACTCACATTGAAATTCACCTGTATTGCCATGGCAACGCGGCGAGGAAGCATGTGTGTTTAATTTTGTGTCATTTTATGACATTCGTGTCATTTTACGTTCAGCGTGCGTGTACTGTCATCATCAGCATCAAGGGCCACACAGCAGGTGTCGCTGATCGTGTAGCGCTCTCTAGCGGCTGTGGCTCGCAGTGACCGCCTATAGGTGATCAGCAGTCATGTGACCTTCATGTTCCTCCTCCGCGTGTGACGGCACAGGTGTATGTTTTATTTCATTTTCACTCACGTGCACTATTCTTTACAACATGTTCATGATCTCATTATAAGCCTCCTTCATTAAACCCGCAGAGCTGCTTGTGTTTTCAGCCACTTGAAACTGATTCAGGCCTTTTACTAACGCAGTTCTGCTCTGTGTGCTTTCAGTCTTATCTCTAAGTTTACAACTCTAACACACAATAAAACGATCAAGGCAAAATGGGCGTGCAAAGTTTGCAGGTTAAACTTAACTTCCTGTTGCTGATATGAGTCAGTGACAAGCTACCCAGAGTAAATCACGTGTGCTCTGCCCTCACCTTTAGAAATAAAAGACAATAGGCTGAGTGATGCATAGATTTTTTTGTTAGATTTGATAGAAATGATGTGAAACACAAAAACATGAATGTGAACGCTTGTTTGTCTTTGTGATGAAGGGCTGATTTGTCCAGGGTGCACCCTGCCTTTGGCCTGATGTCAGCTGGGATAGGCTCCAACCCCTCGAGACCCTGATAAGGATAAGTGGATATGGAAAATGGAGGCATGGAGAAGGAACATAACATACATACCAGTCAAAGATTTGGACACAGTCTCCCTCTGTTGCTGCCTACAGGCTAAATCAGTCATTTGTTTGTTACATTATAATACTTAAAAGACAAATTCAGCATTTTTGGACCAATGAAATTAGTTTAAAACATACTGCTGGACATCCATCCATTAAAACACAGTATATTCATGTAAAATTACAATATGACAATCATCAGTAGTTACAGCAATGTTCTTTTTCACAGTAATATTGTGTCTGGTTACTGAAATTTCATTTACTACTGTACTGTAATACCGTTTCTATATATTACTGTGAATTTACTGCAATTATCAGCCA